>CM026425.1:2623560-3223560 GCA_014871385.1 Ceratodon purpureus | reverse complement strand
AGACATTTGATATGAAGATTGGGTGAAGTACCGTTTACGAGTGATTCGTTGGGCATTGATCCTCGGGTTAATTCACTCTCCCGCCTCCTCTTCTGTCCAGGCTTCTCCAGCATAGCCATGTCGTTTGGTAATAGATTGTAGGCAGCGCTTTGCATTCCGGGCGGCATCATGTTTGCACGAGGAAGCACTCCCTGACCCAGATCAGACTCGAATTCCAGATCAGACTCGAATTCCCGAAATGTGATAGACTGGCTTCCTTCTACTGGCTCATCATACAAGTATTTGACAATGCCTTGTTCTGTACACTTAACCACTGTCCTGCCCGAGTGCCTCAACTGCTGCGAAGAAAAGATTCTTGCCTGTAAACACGCAGCAGTGGGCTGGGGCTCTGCTAGCTGTTGTTTCTTTTCTGTCTCTACATCATTCTAGTTTCCTTCCCCACTGCCTGAGCTCACGACCTACACTCTGATCTGAACCCATTCTGTCAACAAGAACGTTCAGCTGTCAATTAATTTTAGAGATCTCTATTGATAAGAGTAGTATAAGCTGCACTCTGTGCTATTCCTGTGTATGAAAACCAGTCCCAGATGTACACATTCTTGACTTCAGTCATCGACGAAGATTGGGGCCATATCTGTAATCAATGTGCAGGATGCCTGGCATTTTAGTGCTTGCCTTGAGATCATATTATGTGATTCAAAGAGAAACAGAACTTGGAAGTAGCTACATGAACCACCGTCTCCTGTTGTAAATTAAGCAGCATTTGTTCTCTTCCATGAGAAAAAGAGGTCTCTTGGTAAGCATTTTAGTCAATCATTCGCTAAATGCTGCAATATAACAATAAAGCCGAACAAGGGCAATACAGGTTAACCTAGAGTTTGGAATTATGTAGGGATTTAGTTATGACTTGTTAGGGACTTAAACTCTACGGAGTTGCAAAAACCTGGTTGCAGGGAATTAAAACGAAACACCAAAATACAGCGTGAAGCAAGCTTCACAGAGACCGGAGCTGAGCTAAGCTGCACCATTCAGAAAATTCAACCAGAGAAAACCTAGAAAATCTAAAAACATTCCCAAATATTAATGGTCACTAATCAGAGGCTCTGCTACTAATTGACTACTCTACATTATCGGAAATGATAAAATGTTCATCCAATAAAGTTGGTCGGCTCTAAAGGTATCAGAGAAAGTCTAGCCTGGGATAATCTTATCGACCACATTAGTTTTGCCCTTCTCCACACCCACTAGTTTATCGACAGAATCTAACCTACTAATTAGCAGGCAGAAATATGGCCTAAGTGTGACGCTTCTTGCTGACATTTAAATATCTACGCTCTGCTGAGTGCCGTAAAACCATCACTTGGCTCGATTGAACTCTACTTAAGAAACCTCATAACCGCTTCTGTATTTAATCTAGGTTAGACCACAACGAAAAGCTTTCAGCTACGACCAGCAGTTGCTATGCGCTCGTCTTGACGCGGCGTTTCATATTAATCTCCATGCAGCAGATATCGGTTTCCACTAAACTAGGTGTTGGAAATCTGACACTCTTTAGCTTCAACGCTGTATCGAATGACCAATGTTTCGTGTTGATCACCGACGTCCCTAGTTTAAGAGCCCACATTAATCTAGTAGGTATTACTAGAGAAGCCGGTCGAGAGTCGAACGCCCAAATGCCTACCATACACCCTAACACGGCAACTACCACCAGGCTCGTGCACTGCATGGCATGCAAGTGCAGATCTGATTCTAGCGGTTAACTAGTTTCCGCGGGCGTTAATTGCCGGATTAGAGACTAGTCTGATCGACGGTTTGAAGGGTAACTAACTAGTGGCTAGTTTACTAATCTCTTAAAACACCAAAGGACAGAGAACAAGATTAATATACGATCACTAGCTGTAATCTGTCTACAAGGCTGGATTAATAGCATCATTAGCGCAGCCAGTTTAGATTTTAGTTTTCCTCGAGGATTGAACATTGGGTGTCTATGAGGTCAGGTTAAAATAATGTGTGATTCTAGCTACTAGTTGCGATCAAAGCTGGAGTTGCAAGCCCAAAAGTTCTAGCGCGCACGTATTCACGAAACCCAAGTGAGAGTTCTATTCGATGGTTGGAGGAAGTTTGCATACACGGCGAATAGGTTGTTTGAGAAACCACTTAACACGTAAAGCTTGGATATAGTGATCGAAGACTAACCTGCAACACAAGCTAGGCGCTGCGTAGTAGTTGAACTTCTGGTTTCTCAATCGTTGCCGGCTAGCGAAGTGCTCCACAATATGAGTACGACGGCCTTCGAATGATTTCTACCAAGAAGGTAAGCAGCACTCCAGGTTTCCGAGCCCCTTCCCTCTCCCAATCCACGACGCACCTGCTAACCACGACAACAGCGTTCATCAAATGGAGCTCCGTTCTAAGTCACCTAACCTTGAGTTGAAAGTCTCTCTGGACCAGATAAACTAATGACTAATTTCTAGACACTCGGCTCTAGAGATAGCCTGCTCAATGGTCTCCTCTCAACGCACCAGCTTTGCTCACAATCCCGGCCTCTATCCCAATATTGCTTCAAGCGCTCAGAAGTCGTCTCCTAGCGCCTAGAGAGACCCCGCACCCATGCATCCTGGCGCCGTTTTTCAACAACGTGCTCTTTGGAAATTGCAGCGAGCAACTCGGTGACTGATCCAGTGACCCAGGTTTTGTTAACCCGAATAAGGCTCAGGCTGGCATCTGGTTGTATCGAAAAACCATTGCTGCGGTCTAAGGCAAGTTACACTAGAAGTAAAGATTATTGCAAGGGTGCTAGCTATCCCGAACAAGGTGTCACTTGTAAATATTCAAAGAGCTGCTACAACTAAAGCTTCGAAGTACTGGTTCATGGCAATATCCAATATTTGTTGCTAATGCAAATTGGGATTCAGCACTGGGTTGATGAAAATATCAGTAATCGCCTTCACTCCGTCTCCTTAATCTACCAACAGTTTGGTGATCCGTTTCGAAGCAAACAACAATCTTCAGAAAAGTACTTGGACGCCCGCAAGCACCTTCAAGCTTCAAATGACTGCTACGGCTCAAGTTCGGCAGTTACACAACACTATTATCAACAACGCTCGTCACAATGGATCAAGTACATATTTTATTTTCTCACCTCTCAGCGAGCGCCTCCCGAAGAAAGCTTCACAAGATGCAACCCGCTCTAAACCAGCACCAAGTGACGTCGTCTACCCTGCAAGTCTAAGCGAGGGTGCGCTGTGCGAAACGGCTTCCCCGCACAGAGGGCGCCCTGAAAGACTCGCTCCGGAAAGAGTCAAACCGGCCGGTCTACCAAAAGTGGGGACCTTGGAAGTGCAGAAAATAAAAATTTGCATGACCCGTTCCACCCCCCCAAGCACTTCGCTCATTGCCCAGTGCCTACCAAGACGTCCTCCAGACGTCGTCGGCCAGACACACTGGCATCAAGCAAGGCCTTGCACTGCACTAGTCTATCATAGCTGCTACCACCACACTACTAGGCGAGGATATTCATGACCCCCTCACGCATGCGAATTGCGCAGGACAGCAGCAGTGAAGAAGCCTGAGCCTGGGTGCCTGGTTCCAGCGAGTAGCGACGACGTACCGGTCGGATTGGAAGGTCGGCGATTATTGCCGGTCCGAACGAACCAAAAAAAAAGACCAAGAAAATAACCAGGAAAGAAACTAGAAAACTTTGTGATGAAACTGGCTAGTATGTACAGTGGGTGAAGAGGCAAACCAATAGCGCCTGGAGGCTCAGCCCCTGGTTGTACAGACGTGTGTGCCTCCCTTTCCTTCCTTGGCTGGTATCATGGTGGTTGCCCTGCAGGTCTGTCGTGACTGTCCTTCCCCTTCCCTCTCCCCCTCCCCCTCCCCCTCCTCCTCTGCCCTGGCCCCCCCACCCCACTCCAATATTACACTATCCTCTTCGGTCAAAATAACACCAAAAACACAGGGATCCTCCCTCCTACAGTGCGGGCCTGAGCTCTCCCCTCATCATCTAATCATGTGTTTTAATAGTAATACGTTTTCCTTTATTTACCCCGTCCTTGGTGCTCTTATGGCTCCCTCTCTACCCACCGAGCTGGAGGTGTGCAGCTTGTGTCGCTGCCCGGAACCTGGATAACAAGGACAGGACGTGAATAGGAGCGGCATTTGTCCCCATGGCCTTGAACAGTAATGCGACTCACCGAAGTTACTGATTCAGCTCGCCTGCATCTTGTTGCTCATGTTAACTTACTAAGCTCCAACTACTGTAGCTCCAGCCTGCACCGTTCACGGGTTTGCTTCGAGGTCACGATCTTCTTCCTGGCAACGCTTTGGTGCGATGATGCGAGACGGTACCCAGCTTGATTGCGCAAGTATTCATTTGCCAGGAGCGCCCCATCTACACAGTACCAACCAACATCCACGGTTGCAAGGATAGTAATCAGTCTTTAATTATTATTATTTATTTTTTAATTTTGGTACCGGGAGTTTATCCCGGCAGGTGAATAATCATGCGCTTAAGTGCGTGATTTGGAATTTTGAGCCCCGAAGATGAGGGATGCTTACCGACATTGCTGGTGGACGGCGAGGATGAGGTAATTTTGGGGAGTATTGTTGGTGTTTGGGGGCCCATGAGGGTATGTGTTGTTAATTTTTTGTTGCAATGATTTACTCTTTGGGGAGATGAAATGCTTTTGTGCGCAGGGATTCAGTGGATGAGCACAATTACAGTGGCAATTATGGTTGGATTGCTTGGCCACACAGGTGGAAAGGGAGGGAGGTGGCATGTTGCAATGATCAGTGGGCTTCAGAAAGAAGCCACACAAGTAGGACAAGGGTGCAGGTAATCCGCCCATGACTCTACCTGCTGGATCCATTGGCATTTGACTTGGATGGGATTATTATATGTCATTGGTTTGGGGGTTCACTGTACATGGTTTGGTAAGTTCTGATGATAGATTGGCATCGGAATAACATGTAACTTAGTCCGCAGATATAATTAAACTTTATATGATAAGCCGGGGGTGGGGTGACTGAGGCAGCAGCATGTGATTTGCAGCAACAGAGAATCGAGGTGCAAGCACTTGAAATATTGTTGTAGGCTCATGTTTTAGCGACTTTGCAAACAAGTATGTCCAAAGCCTGCAAATTCAGCAACCCCATGCTGCTCACTTCTTTTAATCTCTGTCCCTCGGGCCTGTACAATATGCTTTTCATGGACAGGTTACATGCTTGGCCAGATTCTGGTAGTAAGAGATTATTGTATTTCTTCTGTTTCAGTACACTGGTTAATATCCTCCCTAAGGTAGTGGTGGCAAAAACCGTGCAGGTCCAAAAACCGACCAGTGCCAGGGTGTACATTTTAGGTCGGACCTTGAAATTCTCATGTAGTCGGTATGGACATTTTAGGGGTGGACGGTTTTTGACACACCAACATCTCTAACTTCAAAAATTCATAAGTAATTCAATAATAGTCTGAAAAATATGATTCAAGTTGGATTGGACTTCTACAAATTTTGCACATATTTCTAAATCATTTTGATAGCCACTCCAGGAACAGAACTTGCTGAACTTGAAATTCGCACGGTTTTTGCCACCACTATCTTACTGTTGAACCCAGAAGTAGAGCAAATTTTACCACGAATCTTTTGTACTAATTCTAGTTTCAGTACGTTAAATTTGTGCAAGAAGATCATATTTAAATGATGGTCTCTAGTGTTTTTTATTGAAATTTTCATAATAATACCCTTTTTTAATACATTTATTATTTATTCAAAAAAACATACCAATTTAGATAGAGCACATGAGTGCAGTCTACGCAATATTTACATTACCACAATTATTGTGACATCTCACTTACTGCAACTTTTTCCAATTGACATTTTTTTTTCATTGCAATATTAGTGTAAGTTATTATTATTATCACAACTCACACTAAAGAAATATTTGATGTGGAATATAAGTAGTTTGAGAATTTTGTTTATGGCCGTAAGTAGAGTTTCAAAGAATTTTAAAATATTCTTTTCTTCCCTATAATAAAGGTGAGACATGATTAGGTCTTATAGCAACACTTATTATGTAATATCAAAGGCCATAGCTGAAATAATGGAATAAGTTTTTAATAACAATCAAGCCATTATAGATGGATGAAAAAATCATATATTATTCCAATACATTCATTAGTAACTAGTAAATTTTGACATATTATAAAAATTCATTTTCTTATAAGATGCACAGACTCCATTGGAATGCATTGAGTGATAAGTAAAAAATAAATAGAGACGTGGCTACTATGCATTCTCTCATGGAGTGTTGAGTAACAAATTCAAAAGCTAGTGAAATGGATTAGTAGTGGGTGGCGGATTTGACACTACTGCCACATGTTCATTGGTCAGTGGTTGCTTTGCCACATGTTCATTGGTCGGTGGTTGCTTTGCCACATGTTCATTGGTCGGTGGTTGCTTTGACAACACTGCTACCTACCCATGACTTGGTGGTAAATTTTGACACGATTGACCGCTTTAATGACTCAGCGATAGATCTGACACCACTGCCACAAATTCATTGGTTGGTGGCAACATACAACACCACTGCAATTCATCAATGACTCAGAAGCAGATCTGGAACCACTTCCACACATTCATAGGTAGGTGGTGAGATACAACACTAGTGCCAGACATTCATCGGTAGGTGACACCACTGCAATTCATCAATGACTCAGAAGCAGATCTCGAACCACTTCCACACATTCATAGGTGACTCAGAAGCAAATCTGGAACCACTTCCACACATTCATAGGTAGGTGGTGAGATACGACACTAGTGCCAGACATTCATCGGTGGGTGGCAAGATATGACGCCACTGTAGTCCATTATTGACTGAGCAGCACTACAATCCTTTATTGACTGAGTAGTAGTAGATCTGACACCACTACCACGCAGTTATAGATAGGTGGTACATCTAAAACCAGTACTACATAGTTACTGATATGTGGTACATCTGACACCACTACCACACAGCCATTGGTAGGTGGTACATTTGACACCGGTGCAATCCATCAATGACTAAGTAGCAGATCTGACACTACTACCATACAGCCATTGATCCATGGCACATCTGACACCACTACCACACACTCATTGGTGGGTGGAAAATTCATTGATCGATGGCACATCTGACACCACTACCACACACTCATTGGTGGGTGGAAAATTGAGACGCCACCGCAATGAATCCATTGGTCGATGGCATATTCATACATGTACGTCACGCAAATATCAAAGATTGATGAATCTGGACACAAATTTAGACTTTGTTAGTACAATACATTTGAATACTATTACTACATGCATCCGGACATTGTTGGTACAATACGTTCAAACAGAGCTAGTACAATGCGTTCATGGATGGCTTATAAACTTACTAAAAAGAAAAAAAATGATACTTCTTTGGATAGAAATTTGAAAATTAAGAAGAAGAATAGCTTTGGTCAATGTGACTTATAAGACTTTACTATAAAAACTCCTAAAGAAAGTCTTAAAGAAAATAATCCATTAATTCAAATGTCTGTCTAAGGATTTATTGATGAGGGAATTGAATATTGTATCTTCACAGACCTCAACTATATTTTATAAATTGTTGTATTTTTCTCTTTAAAAAATGTCTCAATGTGACTTACTTTTTTTACTTGAATAGTGTCAAATTCTTTGATAGAAATAAGCTATAAATAATGTTCTAATATAATAACTAAAAACTAAAAATTAAAAATTAAAAATTAAAATCTTGTTTTAATGGATGTCATACTATTAGATCACGTTTGCATACCATCTATCACTATTGCCGCAACTACAAAACTCGATTGTACTATAATGAGATATGGGTCAATAGCATCTACAACACTAGCATATTCATGACAATGTTAAGATTTGACTCTATAACCTTGCCTTTATGATCAAAAACCTTTGGGGTTCAAATAAATCTAAAAATCTAAAAATCTTCTTAAGTCTTGTCAGTTTGCCTTTAATCAATATTATTGTAGATATGAAGTATAATTTTCCATTGGAAAAGAACTTTAAAATTTTAGAATGTGTTTTAGACAAGAGTAATTGCAATTTCACACACAATTTAAGATAATGCACATGACCATTGCATTCACTATTCATTTTAATACTAATCTTTTAAGAGAAATAAATCATCATAAATAGACCACCACAAAATCCCTTTAACGGCAACACTTTACCACTTAACAATAAAAACAAGTATGGTTACAATTTGACATTGCTCAAGAGTTTTTACATTCTAGGATCACCTAGATGTGAATTTCCAACCTAATTTTCAAAAAACTAGCATAATGTAAAAATTTGGAAATTGTCAAAAAGAGTGTTCACAACACTTCTAATTTGTAGCATTTTGTTCTATTGTCAATATTTTAGATTCTTTTTTCTACACATGCGATTGAAAATTTCAAAATATGTTAAATAAATATATTCATGTATTCAACTTCTCTTGTAATGTATGTAGTCACAATTATGTTAATTCTTCAATGCCCAAGTATTTTATCAAACCGTTGCTTTAATAGTGCCATATATGTAAAGGATGATTAGATACTAAGATAAATCCTTAGGCAATTTTGTACAAAATGCACAAATTAAGCACAAATTATACAATCTTTACAAAACTAATCATTTTGTATATTCTAATGCTCAATAGTAGGACAATAGGTTGCTCTTCACATCAAGTAGATTTTAGTTTAGATGTCACATGAAAGGTGTTGATTGGACCATAGTATTCAAAAAGTACAATTTCATCCCAAAAAATCAATTACACACATATTATAATATATATATATATATATATATATATATATATATATATATATATATATATATATATATATATATATATATATATATATATATATATATATATATATATATATATATATAATCTATAGATAATTTTAAAGGATCATAGCTAATTTTAGGAAAAAAATATCTATTGTGCGAAATGGAAGTGAAAATTTTAGTCTCATCTAAACTAAATTCTTAACTTTTTAGCACCAACCCTTCTTTTTTACTAAATTCCAAAAGAGAATTAACAATTGGACTTTAAATTCATGTTTGAGGTCCTTCCAAAAAAAATCAACATTCTAAAGTTTTTCAATTATGTACTATTACTTGCCATAATCAAATAGTGGGGCATGGTAATTAAACAGTAGAAGATCATCCACAAAATGAGTACAAACATGCAAAAATTAAATTTGTGCCAACATAATCTTTGTGAATTTGTATTCACAATGATTTGTATATTTCATATAAGTAGCTTTTTGTTATACAATCTTCAATGTATGCATTTTATAAAACTATACGTACTTGTTAATTTTTGGCATAAAGTAATGAAAATTAGGATGAAATTGGATCCAAACCTTCTCTATGCCATGAAATTGT
The DNA here is from genome assembly GCA_014871385.1 of Ceratodon purpureus. NCBI lineage: Eukaryota > Viridiplantae > Streptophyta > Bryopsida > Pseudoditrichales > Ditrichaceae > Ceratodon > Ceratodon purpureus. Next base: position 3,214,120 of record CM026425.1, on the reverse strand, counting down.
GCCTTGACTGTAATTTTGTAAAATCATAGTGTATTTTCATCCTAAATTGAAGTGAGATTTGAAATTTTCTAAAACACAATCTTGTAGTAGACTTGTTGAGAAAAATTTACAAAAACACACTACTATATCAATGCAATGCAATATATAAACTTTAATACTTCTTTTTACTACAAAATTTGGTTATTTAAGTTGCCTTGTTGAATTATATGCATCATCAAAAAAATACCAAATTATTTGATTGTAATGTTCATTTGGGTTTTTAGATTCCACATATATTTATGTGCTACAACATTCAAAAAAATGTAGAATGAACAAGGTAGATATCTCAAAGAATGTATACAAGAAGCACGTGATCACATTGAAGTGGAATAGTTCTACCTAAGGGCGTTTCACTCATAACCCAAGGGCCAAGCTTTGTTGAAGACCAAATTATACCAGGTGATCAAAGTTTTGAACTTGTAGGAAAATATTAAAATATTTAATTGGCGATTCTTCGAATATTTCAATGAAGAGGAGTTTGGCTCATCGACAAGAGTTTGGCTGAACTCTTGACGCCAAAATTCTCCAAAAATATTGCCATGTAGGCATTTTGAAGTCGTTTAGCCTTAGGCCCTTGGCGCCTAGTGTGAAACTTCATGAGCTGATTTTCAACTCTACACCAATCACTAGTGGAAAGATGGTCTTGCAGGACCAGCGAGTACACCACTAAGCTGGTGTAAACTGCCAATACACCACCTCATTGGTATACTCGTTGGTCCTGCAAGACCATTTTTCCACTCGTGAATGAAATTGTTGAAATCACTCGGCCCTTAGCCCTTGGCCCCTAGTTTGAAACGCCCCTAACACAACTTTCATCATCAACCATGAATATTGACTGAATATTTTATAATTACTTCCTCATGTCTTCTTTTTTTGAAAAACGCTTTATTTTTTGACAAGTTTTGGGGAATTTCGGGAAATTTTGACGAAATTACAGAGAAATTACTAAAATTAGTAAAGGACCTATCACCGTGGATTTCCGTGGTTTTTTGGATTATTTTGTCAAAAATGCTAAATATAGAAGTTAAAAAGAACTGATTATATATACACTGAATTTACTAAAATGCTGATCGGTTTGAAATGATTTTTTACCCTACTTTAACGAAATTTACTAAAAATTTTAAATATTAAATTTTTATAAAAAAGAAAAATTCGATGCGCTGGAGGTGTATCTCGGATCCGAGACTCCCCTTGGCTCTGCCTCAAGGGGACCCTCGGATCCGAGATACACCTCCAGCGCATCAATTTTTTTCTTTTTTTAATGGTTGGATTTGCAATGCTGGAGGTGTATCTCGGATCCGAGAGTCCATTCGGCTCTCTGCCTAAAGAGGACCCTCGGATCCGAGATGCACCTCCAAAGGTCAGACATTTTGGTAAACTCAATCATACGTCGCTGACTTTTCTCACCAGAAATTTGGAGTTGTTTGTCATAGGAAGGAAGGATAGAGAGAGATTTCTATTTTTCTTTGGAAAAAAACTCACCTTATTTGATTGTATATAATGGCATAGAAAGAAATCATCTTTATTTCGCAGTTCAAATCAAGACAAATCCAATCCAGAACAAAACACTGCTGATATAGTAGCTTATTGTCCATTAGGAGGCTACTTGTACGTTATAAACTGAATAGTTCTTCAAAAGGCACCCATTCGTTCAAGGATTTCCATAACCTCGTTGAAACTGTAACTGAGAGTGTGCATAAAGGAGTCTTCTTTAGGATCCATTTTGCACATGTACCGAATAACATAATAAATATATTTGCACTATTTCCATTGCTTGTTTTTCCCTAAAGTCTCCGAAAGCATCTTGATGAAATTTGGGCAAGTGCATTCTGGAAAGCACCCAATGGTGATGCGGTATAGCTTGTCCCTTCCCCTGTTAAGGATAACGACACAACCATATCCAGGATACGGAATAGTCGTTATCCATGTAATACCGCAATGGTCCATGAGAGCGGCGCTTTTCCACTTGTTACGGTGGTCCACAGTTGGGGCATCAGAGTTCCTGCGAATGGAATATCCACCCCGGAGCGTAGGGTGTGCATTAGGATCCGCTGGTGCCTTGAAATGGGATCTCGGAAGGGGCTAGTTTGAAGCTGCTTGGAATTGGCGGCGTGGTGATAGAGCGCCACGCTGTTGCCATTGGAAACCCACTTCTTCCAAGGAGAGTACCTCTTGTCGAGTGAGATTGGTTCCTATTTTGACTCGCCATACCATAGGAATTTCCGGCCAATCCACAACAAATGACTTAGGACCCCCTTCGCGCATCGGTTGATATCATCAGAGCAGAACCAAAACTCCGCTACAGTCAAGCGGCTGGTGTGAAAATCCTTCTTCTATCCGGAATATGTAGGCGTTGTTGTAACCCGAGCTCCCTTCGAGATCTTAGCGTTGCACTTCGTACGAGTCTGCGCCTGAATTGCTTGACGTTTTCGTCCAGATTAGTTTGAAAGGCGAGCAATGTGCCACTTGGATGGATCGCACTCCGACTCCTCAACAGACGTGGTGTGCTGTACACCACACGTTGGATCCAAAAGAGCCTCCTGGATCCGCCGCCCGCGCCCTTGTTGACCGAGTCCCCATTGTAGGAATGGAATAATTGACCTTATCAGAGCGGTGAAAGTCATGGGTTGAACCAGGAGGAAGATCAAGCTTCCTCTTGATAGAGCCAAAAATCTCAATACCTTCAAGTCCCTTCTCCTTTGTTAAGACGTCTGCAGCTCCAAGATACGCCTTCATCGCTTCAGCTATCATTTCCGGGTCTAAGCTCCGTTGTGTTTGGCGGAGGCGGAGCTCTGCCTTGTCTAGTCCTTTGCCTCCCCTCCCTCCCTTTAGATACCTTCTATATTGAGTGATCTCCATGAACGCACGCATCATGTCGTCCACAATTGCAACGTATAGACATTCGCTCGTGTTTCCAAACTGTTGAAGCCACTTGTTATGTATAGTCTCTGTTAGGTTGCAGGACGGCATGTCCGCTCTCTTGTCTAGCGATAGGTTCTGTATAGGCAATCAAGAGAATGCGTGTGAGATAATATCATGTAGAAAATCTTTGTGTCTACTACCAACATCAGAAACATATAACAACATACTTTAAATATCATCACACTTAAGATACCTTCACACTTCTAAAGATCTAAAATAATTTATGCCATTATTCCATTGAAATCCAAAGGCCACCTTCATCTCCACTATTTTTCAAAAATATTTACAAGACTTGACCCCTTCTTAGATTCCAAGACCAGTTCTATTCAATTCAAAATTCAGTACATATAATCTGCCTAAAACCTTTGGTGGATCGCAAGGTCATTTTATTCATTCATATATATATATATTTTGTTAGAAATGTGCATCCTTTTGTTAAAATTGTGCATCCTCAAAAGGTATCTCGGATCCGCAAGTCCCTTGAGGTGGGACTCAATTTTGCTCATGGTTTAGAATTTGGATGAAAAATGATCTAATTGTTTTTTTTCTTCAAGATATGGCTTGTTATATGTTTTTGGAAAGCTCTCATTTAAGGCTTTCCAATGATATATCACAATATATATTAAAATCTCCATGTGTAGTGCATATTTTAAAAATAAAGGTGTTGGTATATGCCTATCCCTTCGATCCTTTATTTTTAAAATAGGCACTACACATGGAGATTTTTTCCAAATATATATTGTGATATATCATTGGAAAGCCTTAAATTAGAGCTTTCCAAAAACATGTAACAAGCCATATCTTGAAGAAAAAAAACAATTAGGTCATTTTTCATCCAAATTCTAAGCCATGAGCAAAATTGAGTCCCACCTCAAGGGACTTGCGGATCCGAGATACCTTTTGAGGATGCACATTTTTAACAAAAAAATATATGAATGAATAAAATGACCTTGCGATCCATCAAAGGTTTTAGGCAGATTATATGTACTAAATTTTGAATGAATAGAAATGGTAAAATGACATCTTTATGTTATGTTTGTTAATACATCATGAGTCTTAATACATCCCCATGGATATCAAGAGAGCTCTAGAAGATGAAGAACCTGCAACAGACCCTAGAGTTCACGTGACAGTGGAGAAACTTGCGGAAGAATCGTGTTGGCACCTCACACATCATCCTAAACCAATCAGTGGAGGCTCCTATTGGGGAGTTGGATATTACATGGAGGCAATGACGGATGTAGGAATGCTTGCCATCGCCGACACTACAAATGGCAAGGGATTCATCAATGAGGTATGACTTTGCTTATTATTTAGAAAATTGTTTATATCGTACAGTGTACTTTCGGATCCGAAAGTATTTCTGTAGTACCTTCTTTTTTCCTCTATCTTTCAATTTGCAGCATAAAATCAAGATATTTAAAGAATATCTCGGTAAATTTAACTTGCTCTATGATTAAACATGCTTTTCCAGCGCATGAAATGGCTACAAATCCTGAATTCTTTCTATTTTTGGACAAATTATACAACATTACAAAGTTGTCGCAATTTGCAAGAAAGGCATGCACACTAATACAGACCGATTGCTAGCCATCGCTGACCCCGCAAATGGCAAGGGATTCATCAATGAGGTACGTCAATTCTTCTATGTGTAGTAAACTATCTATATCGTATAATGTACTCTCGGATCCGAGAGTACTTCTCTAGTACTAGAAATTCTTCTATTCAGTATGGCAAAGCTCTCTATTTTAAAAGAATGTATAGACAGCCTAATGTACTTGCAGATCTGAGAGTACTTCTGTAGGACGTCATTTTTTTCTCTAGTTCTTGAAAAACTGCACTAAATCCTGGTTTCCACAAGATATTTACGTATATTAGAGGAAGTTTCTGATTAAATTGATATTTTAGGAAGAAATTGCTTCTAATATTGATTTTTTTTTGTTTTGGGATAGATTATTGCCCATTACAACTGCAACATGTCAAGTTCAAAGATGCTTCCTGAGAAACTTTAGTGCATAGCGACAGCTAAAGTTCCGGCCTAGTACAAGCAATGGTGGTTAAAATGGTGGAATATGAGCAAGGATGGACGACAAGCCAACAACTTCCCAGAGACCCCTTGCTCTACTATCGCCCTTCGACCATGGGTGGAAATTGCTTCCTTCTACGCAAGCGTGAGTTTCACTTGCATTATTCCATTTTCTTATCAAAATAAGTTTATCTTCACAGGTACTTTTGGATCCGAGAGTCCATAAGGAGGGGATTGATTTTTTCTCAAGCATTTTGAGTTTCCTCGTTCTTGCTAATAATTTGAGGCCTCTGAAGAAAAAATCATGTTATATCCAGGGTACTTTCGGATTTGAGAGTACAAATTGGGGAGGACTGATTTCTGCAAATCTTGTTGGTTTTGTTGCAACCAGAGGAAGAAGCAGGAAAGCTGTACTCCAATATCATCGAAGAAGACGGTCTTCAGATTCCTCAGCCGGGCTTCCAAGGCGTCATAATTGACATTTAGAAGTTCGTTCTTGACGGAAGCCAGATAATCCGAAAGAAAGGCTACCCGGAAATACTTAGGAAGGGAGGAAAATTCAACAAGCAGAAGGAGTTTCTGGAGTGGGAGAAGACCAAAGAAGCTGTGTGCAGGAGTGTGGTGAGATACTTTCACCAGGAATTGTTGAAGAAAAGGGCAATTACAGAAGACCAATTTCCAACTCGTTTCAGGAAATAGTTGGACCAGGCAAGTGAGGAGTGTATTCTAACTCCAAACTAGCGACGCGATTTCTCAAGGCCGCACCTTTGTCGGTGCCTTTGGTACATTGAGCTCCAACCTGCAGATCCTTGCCTAGATCATGAGCTGGAGTTATTCGCCATCTGCAAGAGGAAGACTGAGGAGATGAAGTCCAAAGGCCTGGACCTTGAGAATGCGACTGTGTCGATGCATATGTCTGAACAGCAACGCAAAAAGATGACGAAGAAGCTTCAACGTGACGAGCAATTGGCAAAAGCGCGTGCTGAAAAGGCAGAAAGGGAAAAGAGGGAATCAAAGAGACGGAAGGAAGAGAAGCAAATTCGCATCAGCCAAGCTAAGAAGGTGGAGAAAATGGGCTTGAAGAAAGCCGCCGATGATGAAGGTATCTCATCCTCTGGTAGTAGCATGCCTCCTGATAGTATTCACGGGACATCTAGCTTGCCTTTGCAATTTGTCTACACTATAAAGACTCAGGATCCAGAACATGAGTGTACGCATGTTCTCATACTGAATGAGAGCGCCACGAGTATCTTGGACAAGTTCAATGATATCAAGAAGCACTATGACGACACGATACTGCCACTGTATTTGAAGATCCTGAAGTTTGTGCAGGAACACCAAGGACGTAAGTCTCGTGCATACAAGGGGCAGACGTCATCAGATTGCGTGGACTTGATTATTTGTGTTAGTTTCGGGTTGTTTTGTGTTGGTCTCGGGTTTTGGTTTCGGGTTTTGATCTCATGTTTTGGTCTCGTATTTTGATATAGGGCCGAAGAGATTTTGTGGTATCGGATTTTGTTCCCTTGTTACTATTTCCTTGTTTGATTTTATTTCTCAAGCATTATTTTGATGTGGATGTTGTCTTTGTGCAGTGCCTATTATTTTCCGCGACCCTTGCAAGCGATATGTTTTCTAAATTCTTGACAAACATTTTTTTCTTATAATGCCTTTATTCCTTGCACGGGTTTCAGTAAAGACACTCTGTAAATAATTCTTATTTGAAAATCTACATCTCTTTGCTCTAATCTGATTAATTGTCTTCAATTGTAGATTCCAGGAGTTTCTTTTCTACACACCACCATGGTGCTCACGCGGGCTCAGTGACGGAGGCTTTTTGAGGCTGGAGTTTCTCCAGACTTGGACCTTCTTGCTGGAGTTCCAACGAAGAACACTCTCCCGAAGATTCCTTCATCTATACAAGAGATGGAAGTACATGCCCCAGAGGTGGCTCCAGTCCCTCAGCCTTTCGACTATCCTCGTGATGTAGGAGTAGACCTTGGAGGCTAGGACGATGTTCTCACCATCAAAGTGGTTGAAGTGGGGAACACCAACTATTGTGTTGAAGTTCCCCACTCATGCCCGAGAAACGCGAAGCCCAAGGATCCCTGGGGATTGGATGTTCATGGCGCCCCTGGTGATGACTACTCTCCAGGTTATGACTATGACTTCGACGGTTTAGATGAGTTTTTTGGCGGCCATGTCGACTACACTTACTACCCTCCTCCATTGACGGCGCAGGAGTTCTCTCAATACGATGATGTTTCATCTATTGATGAAGGAGCCTCGGACTCCACCAACGGTTGGGGCGATAGTGAGGATATGCCGATTTACCTCAGAGACAATGATACCTCTGATAGTGAGGGTTTTCACATGCATTGAGATCATTTCTAGGCCTATGTTTCACATTTCGTGTATTCTTTAGGTTTTTTACTTGGATATATATCGATACCATAGCGCATATTGTATGAGCATGTATGTTGGACTACATTTTATATAGTATTAATCTTAGACCGTATATATATGGATAGAGAAGATGGTCATTTATTCACATCATATATTGTGGCCCATTTTTGTAAATTACCAGTATAATTAAATCCAGTGGCCGTTGCTACAATTTTTTGAATTTGGGTTTGTTTTTTCTTTGAATTTAGTTACATTCGGTTTGAGGTCTTTTTGTCAAAAGAATATTCCATAATCTTCACATGTTTTATCTTAAATATTCTCTAAAGATTCTCTAAAGATTCCGCGGTAATACACAGTGTACTATTTTGCAAAGAAAAAAAATCGAAAAAATCGAAATAATTTGAAAGAAAAAAGCAGTGCTCCCTGCTCACTGCTCCTGCTCGCTGCTCACAAGATAGTATTCCTGAAGAAGGAACTTGTGCAATTTTGCACAATTTTTTGCTTGCTCTCCAATGGCACGCCAATGACGGATTATGAAAGCATGTAAGGATTGCTCTCTCAGCTGATTGTCCCGGACATGCCTCGGAAGCATTGGTCAGCTTTCTGTGGCTAGGAAATGCTTGTGAGCATGGCTGAGGTTCTCTCCACTTACACAAAAAAAAATACTTGCACATGCACCACACTTTTTCCTTTCAGCTGGTGAGGTAACAATTATCGATCATCAGTCATGGATGAGTCTGCACATTTACGTAGTTGTCAGGTTTAGGAGAGTCTCATTCTTGTTGGCATTGCAACGGCTTGTGGAGGGAAATGGAGCTATCGCTGTTCTGGAAGCTATATTGACTAATCTCGCACACCATAGAGGACTTTCTAGAATTTAGATCGCAGAGAAATGTGTCTCCTTTGGTGCAGATGGTGTTTCGATTTTTCAAGGATCTTGCATTGGAGCGACTACACATTTAAAGGTCAAACACGCCCCTTTTATGCTGGGGGTGCATTGTATGGCCCATCGTACAAACCTCGCAATTCAGCCAATTTCCAATTTTTTCATTATAGCAAAGTTGGAGTCCCTTTGCCAAGCAATGTATGCTTATTTCAGGTCTTCTCTAAAGAAGCACCTTGAGTTCCAGAAACTTGTTGACCTCATGGAAACAGAGGGTCTGAAGATGTTACGAAATGTCAAGACTTGGTGGATCTCTCTTCTTAATCCACTTTGAAGAGTTTTAAGAGAGTATAAGACTCTCATCATGAAGATGTGTGACGGCGCGGCTTTGAAAGAGCTTGACCTCACGGCCAAGCAAACAGCTGTAAGGGACTCAACTCGGCTGAACTGTGACTTGTTGTGTGACATCAGGACTCTCCTACCTTTGCCCTATATCATGTCCTTGCTTGATTCTGTGAATTCCTTGATGAAATTTGCTTAGTCTACTCATGTATATGTCTCTGATTATGTGGTAGTTGTAAAAATCTGCTAAGCAGAGTTGTACATGATGTACAATGATTTCGATCTTCCTTCTAGAAGCAGCACTTTCAGCAGTTTTGTGATGTTGTGGAGGACCACTCTTACACCATCTCAAAAGAGTGGGTGGTTGACTTGAATACTGGGGCTGAGAGCTTGACTTTCCGAATTTCTAATCACACCTATACAAGTCATAAGTTGTGCCTCACCTTGAAGAAGAAGCTCCCTGTGAACCGATCTGATTTTCATGATGTTATGTCTTCTACGAAGGGCCAGTGCCGAGAGGCTGCCGAGGTCTTAATTGCCGAGCTTGACAATCGGTTTCTCGACTCTGACCTCATGAATGTATTTTTGGTGGTTTTTCCTTAGTTATGGTTGCACTCTAACTATGATGAATTTTTTTCTCTTTACATGAAGACTAGTTGACATCACTTTTGTGTGACCAGATCAGTAAATGCTGGATCAAAAGACAAACTTGTCTTGGTCCAGTGCAATGCCTTGCTCAATGCTCGCATCCTTGGAATTCAGACATCGCTCTTCAAGCTTACCATGAAATCCAACTGCCATTCCGCTATGGCTGAACCAAGGGATGTAAATCTAATGACCAAATTGTCGGAGAAGGTAGGCCAGAATGACCTGATGCTCAGCCGCTTGTCTAAGTTTTTTAAACTCGCGAACGTTGCTATCTGCTCAATGCTTAGTAGTGTTGAGGATTAGCACACATTCTCCACTCTTGGATTTAAGAAGTCCAAAGTCAAGAACCGGTTGGGTGGTCATCTTGACACATGTGTAAAATAAATTCCACAACCTTGATTTAACCAAGACACATTTCCGTACTCAGTAGCCATCTCGTTTTGGAGTAAGGCCCAGAAACGCAACAATGTAGAAAACTAATCCTAACTTCTGTTTCCATGATGTAAGCAAGCTTTGGTTGCTTGAAAATTTTAATTCAAGCTACTAACTGGGTGGGGGGTGGGGGGGATTGACTGCTGCAATGGGCTAGGCCTTCTTGGCCGAAGTTCGATTCTTGAAGTCAATGCAAAATACATTGTGCATGATGTATAGGAAAAAAAAAATACTCGTCACATAAGTGACTCAAGATCAATGGAACTTTGCCACGTGACCAAGCTAAGTGTATGGAAGGAGTCAGATGATTTCACTGTTCACCTCATCCAGATAAAAAAATACTCACCAGTACATTACATTCATTCTGCCTAAGGAAGCCAGAGGATTTTACTAACTACAATTGGATTGTCGCCACAAATTTTGCCTTGGGCGGTCGGGTGTAGCTGCTCGCGCTACACCCCTAAAACCAAAAAGAAATCGTTGGGCAAGTGCTCTTGAAGCTATGCATCTCTTTTGTTGCGACGGCAGGAACATTGATCTACATGGGCAATGTTCAGTAAGGTGGAACCACCTATTGGCGAACATCATTCCATAACTGTACCCTATAAATGGCAGCATTCACAAGCAATGCATCAGCTATTTTTTTTCAAGCAAGATTCCATTTCTAGAACAAATCCAACACAAGGCACTCATTGATTGGCACAAGTCACTAAAAGGTGAGTTGTCTTTGTGCACGCTTTTAGAAGGGCTCTATGTATACAAATAGGTGTCTAGCCATACAAAAATATGAAAATTCATAACTTATTCATATAGAATGAGAAAAATATAATTTCACTTCCATTCTCATATCCTAGTATTTCCTAATTCAGCTCATGCACAGCTTTGCATCAAAGATATTTTCTTAAGTGTTTGGAAATAGGTGGTTCCACCTTAGGCATAACATATTATGAGTGGGGTTGATCACTTTTGAATACCATAGGAGTATGAGATTATTGACTCTAATCTGGATTTATAAAATTTATAAAAAAAAAAAATCAATATCCAAAGGTAGAAAGTTATAGGTAGCTTTCAACAAATTTCTATAACACTTGTGGTAAAGTTCAATATGTTTTTGGCAATATAATCAAAATACCAATGTACTTTATTATCCGTATATAATTTAGTTATTCCAACAAACAAGAAATAATAATCAATCATGAAGACTAGGCGAGTAGAGAAAGACTTCAACAGGGAAAAAAACCCAAATAAAACTAAGTTGTAGAAATAAAACACATCAAATGGTTCACTAGAATGTACTTTTCTGAAACCACTAAAGTGTGCTTTTCTGAATCCACATATATGACTCATGAGCTTCAACATATGTTAGTCACCCAATTTGCTCCTCCATGAAATAGGGCTTAGAGGCAGGCCCAACAGCGAGCATATGAATGGGTAAGCCATACCAAGAAACTTCTCTTGACTTGGCAGGAAACCGGAGAAATAGTTGATAGCACAAGAGTGTCTTCTGGCAGCTTCTTTTGGGGAAAAGGCAAAACTGTGAAAGAGATGGTCCAAAGACGCAAGCTGCTGCGCTCAAGTCTTCTTTTGACCCGCCTGTATCTGCTGACTGCTCTGACCAGTAGCGGAACCAAAGAGATCGGAGATTTGGAGCAAGAGTTAAGCCAACTCCCAAGTCCCCGCTTCTAATGAGCCTTGATCCTTGATGATGCCTGCACCCTGCATGTGCCTCATTTCAGTTCGAGGGACATCTCTCACAACCACCCTTTTTCGGAACTGCCAGCCCGGGGGGCAACACCCAATTGATTGTTTTGATAAAATCACTCGATACACAAAACTGCGCAAACCTGTGAATAACAGTGATAGCTAAGATTTTTTTCTGTAGCAAATCTATGAAAATGGGATCTTGGAATTAAAAGACAAAAGGCTAGTTCTTTTATTTTATTGAAGCTTCTGTGTTTAATAAAACTCATTAACGACGGAAGTTATAATATTTAATAATTCTAGTGAATCAAAAAAATAAAAAACAAAAAATATATATATTTAAAAAATAAAAAAATGGTTCATTTTATTTTGAAGTATATGTTTGAAATCGGATTTCATTACATATGTAATGCACAGTGCTTTAAATAACTCAAAAATTCAGCATTGTTGTAGATGTGTCCTTTTTATAATTTAATATGACAATTTTTTGTATTACGATGCATCTTTGATGACTTGTAAGTGTTACACTAACCATATAATATATTTTGAGGATTTTACATTGGATGCGATTGAAATGTTACGGAGAAGATGATTGAAGATTCTGTCCGTACTGTCACAATTTCCACATTCCAACAAAATCCCAGTGCCACCACATTCTCGACATCCCAGCAAAAGCTCGATACCACCATCAATTACTAATTATATACATTATTAATTAACCACATTCTGCCCATATGCATTGCAAGGAAAGTTTTGATGGATGACTGCTGTGCAGGCGCCGCAAAAATATGGTCGTGCATCCTCCCAGTAGTTTTGTGCGTACAGGTGCATCTATCAGCATAGATGCTTCATTACAACATCAACTTCAATCACATGTAGTCTATGCAGGAAGTCACTCGGAATTGTAGGCAGACTTTCAACGTTTGTTTCTCTCCCCTGGACATCCCCTGGACGTCCCCTTCATCACGCTTCTATATTAATATTGGCAGGTTCACCCGGGCGTTTGCATTCGATATCTGTGTTGCCGCAGGTAACTTCCAAGTGAAAAATAATGTGATTGAGTACCATATCAGGGTCACCAAGCTCACATGAATACTTATTTAGAAAAAATACTTAGTTTGTCTAGAGAATTTTAAGTTTCCCAAAGATCATATTTTACAGAAAAATGAATGTTCTCAAAATCTACCTGATCAATAAATCAGCTTTTAACATTCATATTATGTACCCCCTTGGATTCAAATGTTTGTCATTTGACTTTTAGCTAAAACACCGAGTCACCTAATCCATTCTCAATCTCATTAAAAGTAAAAAGGAATAGTGTTTGGGTCCGTGTAGGACTGTCGAGAGTGATTACAATATTTTAAAGAACTTTGGTTTTATCCCTCAGGAGGATGCTAGAGAAGACAAACTTGCAGCAAGATGGCTAGTTTGAATTGGGCCATGTAGGTTTGCTGATCCACTCTAAACTCTAGACTGTTCTTTTAAATAAGTTGAAATAGATTATTGAATTTTTTTTAATTTTTTAATTTTTTAATTTTAATTTTAATTTTTATAAATTTTCTTTTGGAAGCAAATGGAAGCTAATGAAGTTATTTGTAAAACAAAGCAAAGATACCATGAGTTTATTCCTTTTAACCCTTGAAGAGTTGGATGTATTTCACTAAACTTAGATGTGTTATAATATATGACATTTCTACCTTTGATGACATTTGTTTTAAAAAAGAAGGTATAAAGTATGCCAATTATAAATTATTTATAGAATTATCAGTTCCAAAAATATGCTTGAGGAAGGTTTCTATTATAAGCTGACCATGTTTTATTTTAATCTAATTTATTGCACATGTAAAACCCCTAAAGGACAATTTGCCAAATTTGGGTTTCTTAGAATTTGGGCATTTACCTATGAATTCAACTTAAGATAATTTTTTTGAAATTTTTTGTGGATGTTTGCCGTAACAAGGACTTTGAGAGAATCTTTTTTTTTATGGGACCTTAAGGAAGCGCCTACGCTCCCAACATTGGGAACGTAGGAGTTCCCTAAGATCCCGATGACGTTCGCAGAGATCCCATAATGATGAGCGTCGGGGGGAATATGCAAGCAGGAGCGTACCAGCTACCCTAGTGAACGCAGCAGACATGGAACAACTCGAACTAGCCTACTGAGCGAGTGGGGGCGGGGCATGAGCATCTAACTTACGTGGGTTTGCAGTATTTTGATGGGACGGCAGCTGAGTGGAGCGGACGGATGCGTCGTCGGGGCATCTAGGCGGTAGCAGCTTCTAGGTGGGGTTCTTGTTGATTAGACAGGTTAGGGTAGGCTAGGAGGGGTGGCCTGAGAAGAGTGTAAATACAAGTTTGATGAAAGCGGAGGTTGGATGCGTGCGGTGTGGTGAGCGGATTGGGGGAGGCTGCTTGCATAGAAGTTGGAACTCGATGGTGTGTCAGTTAGCAGTAGAAGAAGATGGTGCGCAAGCTCGTTTTTTTCAACAAGCTTGACATGTGCGTGAACGAGTTGAGCCTACTCATTTTTATGCAGTTCTTGGGACGCAAGCTCGGATCCGATCGTACGTTTTCTCTGATCCCCTGTTTTGTGCAATCTATCGTCATTTCGTCCTGCTTGTTTAATCCCGCATGCATGCATTGCTCAGTATCGATTCAAAGCGATCAGATGCTTCTGCGATATCCTGATTTTGCTTTTCAATGTTTTTGGATGTTGGTTAGTTGTAGTGTTTTGTGTCGTATAGGTAGTGTTTTGGTAGTATTTAGTGTCATGCTTCATTGTTTCATTGGTTTTGTTTATTATTTAGAGTCTTCTCATGAAGTAGTTTTCTTCTTCATTTAGTGATGGGTTATGAACGGGGAAGAGATGGAATCTGAGATGAGACGAGGAAATGGTAAGGGTTTTTATTTGGTGAGTCATGCCATGGGGCTGCTTTCAGGAGTCTGGACTTTGTTGAATGATGGGTCTGGGTATTGTGCACTATGGACTGTATACGAGCAAGTAGCCATAGTCTGCATTGATGTTCATGCCCTTAATGCTGCTAAGGTACGATCGTTCGTAACCGGAGATGGTGCTGAAATGAGTATTTTTTATACATGAAATTGTGTTAAATTCAGATTTAGCTTTTCAGGCGATGAAGGATTTTAACCCCTAACTATCCTTAAAACCCAAAATGGGTTTTTGCACTTTCGGGCAGCCCAGATGGAGGGATTAAAAGTAATATTTTTTTTCAAGATTTTTACTGGATGCTCCCTTTACGGTAGGGTTTATGTAGTAAAAATTTTGAAGCCAAATTCCAATTTTAGAACCTTCATCTAGAAATTTTAGGTTTCAAGTCCAAAACGGGCAGTCTAAAATTAGGTCTTTTTACAAAAACAAAAATTGAAATATGTTCATAACCAAATCTCTATACAAATTCCATAGTGACCCAAGTCAAAAAATTAACCAATTTTACAAGGGCAGCCTCCAAAACTTACAAAGACAAGCTTCAAAGTTTTTAGTAATTTTTGAATTTTTCCTTTAAAAATTTGTCAAAATTCGAGATTTTTGAATTTTTGAATTTTGTTTTCTTCTGAAAATCACAAATTTATGAAGGTACCTACTCACCGTTCAATTTTTCTTTAGCTCACAAATTGTTTTTGTAATGCATGTTTTACTATTTTGTCAATTTTATACCTTCTTACAGAAAATAATTTTTATGAAGGTCTAAAAAGCGTTTTTTTGGCCTAAATTTTTGCATGAGCATACCTAACCTAGTTAGCTACATGGAAAAAAATGTGACCAAAATGTTTGAAGTAATAATCATCAAGTCTCCCTTTGGCCCGCTTGCACCATGCCTCTCGGCTAAGGCCCAAAAAAATATCTGCTGAAACTTTGAACACTACGATCTCACTAATGAAAAACATCCAACGGTTGAAATTTGAATCAGTTCTTCCAAGTAGGGTTAGGTACAAGATCTTACGGTTGAATTTTCAAAAAAAGATAAAAAATTTGTTTCATATCCTCGGGAGGGCATAGTGGTAAAAAATCGCAGTTTTGAGGATTCAAGCTCTCAAAAACACAAGGAAATTTAGGGGTTAACCGCTAGTGTTCCTATTTGTGAAGACCTTGTATCCTTATTAGCTGTGACCAATCGTACATCACGGACAGGCAGTACGTGTAACAGAACCTCTAGAGATTTGCATGTTAATTTATACACACATAGACGAGTGTGAGGAAGAACGGACCTGCCTACCAGTATCTGAGTCCCGACCAAGCTCCGTGTTGTCCCCTCGCACAAGTCCGTGCAGACTGCAACATTTCAAGTTATCTCAATAACGTTCATATGGAACTGGAAATTTCTTAAGTTACAGAAAGTACCAATTAGGACATGGGCTGATTGAGAAAACCTAATCCAAAGCAGCACCGGCTTACCCACTTGAGCAGGACAATGTACTTATCGTTGACAGGTTTCTCTTTGTCTGAAGTGCCGGCGTGGTTAGCGTTGGAAATGCTAAGAGCCAAATTGCTCTCCACACGGGGCATACTATCAGCATGGGTGCTCTCCCTCGCCCCCTCGGAAAGATCCGACGACATGTCTGCGGTGGCATCTTTCCTGCCCTGCTCACGCTTCAGATGCCGCCGCGCAAGCCTATGTGCATCCTCCCATTCAATCTGCCAACATAATCACTAGTTACAAACCCCTTAACATCTCCCCTTGCAACGCCACTCAACCAAATCCATATCAAAACAAAGCACATCCAAAACTGAGCCCTACCAATCTCTTCTTCCTCGCAATATGCCATATCCTCCAACACAGATGCTCCAATCGCAAACTCAGCTCCTGCGAAATCCTCACCGCTGACGTTTGTCAGACGCAACAAAACCAACCACCAGTTTTCACCTAAAAAAAAAACTTCCAGATTTCCATTCCCTACATTTCCAGAACCCCCTCACATTCCACATCCAAACCTCCGATCACACAAACACAACACCCTCTGGTTTTATTGAAAGATAAATGTGTTAGAAGGCAAAGACAATTGCTTTGCTATTTGCATGATTAAAATGTTGCTTTTTGTTATCATTTCATTACCGATGCATGGCATTTCATGTATAATTTTACCACCTCCTTATCTTAAACGAGATAAAAAACAAGGAAATATCTTATAGATTAGATTCTTCTTACATCTATTTCAAGGATCCATAGAGATTAGAATATTTTTTGTATTTGTAGGTGAACCTTGAGGTCCCACACGTCTTGTTTTTTTCCAATTAGACATTTCAAAAAATAGTTGTGGTACCAAAAGTAGAATTGTGTGTTTGGTGGGCAATTTGGGCAGCGATGCTAAATGCATCATTACTTTTGAGATTTTTCCTATAAATACTTTGTGTTGTTATTATTGAGATTTCCAAAATAAAAACTCTCTTTAGCACAAAATGTTCATTCCATAAAAGATCAATGTTTTCTCACCGTTTCGAGCAATGTACCAAAAACACTTCTTCTTTCCGTCATAAAAGTTAGAATTTAAAAAAAAAAAAAAAAAATTGTTCTTTTTATACTTAAAGAATGGACATCAATCTTTACTTTGACCGTTTGCATTGAGATTTTATAAAATGATAGAATTTCTAGGAAAGAAATATGAATTAGCATTCTTATGTATTCAACTTAATAAAAACATTGTTTTCAACATCCTACAGTTGTCTTTTGTGCTTAAATGTTTATGTACTATTAGCTAACTTAGTCTTCTTTGTCATGCACCAAAACCCCCAAAATCCTTGATGCAAAAAATCTAAGGAAAAATAAGTTAGAGTGTGTCAATTTAATAAAAATTGTGTCAAAAAGGTTTGTTTTCATATTTCAATCCCTATAATCTTCTAATCTTCACGGCCGATTATGATGAAATTTATCAAGTTATCTACTACAATAATTTAGTTGAAGATCTTACGATTAGAATTTAAAAATAATGACGTTTTAGTCATTCATGCATTTTACATTAGAAATGGGAGTTCTAGAGCATTTTTAAGTGAAACATAGTTAAGGAACTTTAGGGGATAAATAAGTTATTTTAAATTTTAACCTTAATTTTTGGAGGTATTTGTGTTTTTTTTTTTTTTTTTTTTTTTTTCTTATAAAGTTAGAATATAATTTGAATTCAATCAAATTTAGAATTTTAAAATAGTTTTGACTCCTTAGTATAAAGGCCTTGGACTTGATTTCATGAATTCAACCAATTAAGTCCATTAGAAGTCTAGAAGAACACTATCTCAAATGTAATATAATCCTGATTTACATAAAGACACTAAAAATAATTCAACCTTTAAAGTGAAATTTTTTTGAGTCAAAACCAATATTTTACTTAAAGTGCCATATGTGCAAATCAAAAAGACTTGCAAATTTTTTAATTATACAATCTTATAGTAAACTTACTGTAGAGATGTGGTTCACATTTTGTATTGGATACTTGTGACTAAAGTGTCTACCTTTGAAAAGGAGGAGTAGACCTCCATTTCCATGCCTTTGTTCTATTGACATTGGATTGGAGGTAAATCAGGTAAATCAAACAAACACTTAATACATGTCGGTCTCCTCCGAAGACCGACGTTTTTCTCTCTCTCTTTCTCAAATGCGAAATAATCTTGATTTATATAAAGATACTAAAAATAATTCAAGTTCTCAAGCTAAAACAAATTGAGTCAAAACCAATATTTCATTTAATTTCTAAAGGAATAAGACTATTTTCACCTCAAAACTGTCATTTAGTACCACTGAATAAAACAAGCTAATTTTTTTCACATTGTGCCATGTTTTAATAGATTCAACCGTAGGATCTTTTTGTTAATATAGTAAAAAAAACTCTTTCTCCAAAATTTATGATCAGATTATTTTTAATGAAGCTGAAAATTCAAATGTCTTTAATTCCGTCGACGAGGAACTCGAAGAGGATTTTATCTTGAAAAAATATGAAGCAAAATCGTTGTCGTTGTCGTTATCATATCCTTTGGTAATATTGGTCCTGAAAAGAAAGAAGAGTTTGAAGTTGAAGTTGGAAACTTGAAAGGTTGTTTGAAAGGTCATAAAGATTATATAGTATTATAGATGCTATTCAAAAGGTTATTACAAAAGTTATTTCAAACAAAATTTAAAATCAATTGACATATTTTAAAAACAAAAGCAAAGCTCAACTTCATTCATTTCGTACTTGTTAGTTTTGAATTTTTTTGAATTTTTTTCACAAAGTGGTCTTCAAGCAATTTTTAAATTTACACACTACAAACAATCATTCAAAAAACAAGTATCTTTGTTTTTAACTTTACTTTAATTACATCAACGAGGTACTTGGCAAGGGATTTTACCCAAGATATTTACCAAGGGAATTGGAAGGCGTAGGCGTCAGCGTGGTCATGGTTGTGATTGTCGTCTACCTAACCTCAATTACAACTTCCTTAATATACATCTAAATATAAATTTCCTTATTTACTTCCTAAATGTAAGACTTCACACTTATCCGGTGAGTGCCGCAATAAACACTTCATTGTGCAATATTTTAATTCATACTAAAATTACAAAATATGGAGTTTGTATCAACGGACACGATAGAGTATGATTTTTGTCGATGATTGTGCACAACATTGCGTAGCCCTAGTTTTTGAAAATATGGCTTTGGGTTATCAATTGGGAAATTTGGTATTCTGATAAGTAAATGACTTGATGATTCATCAAAAAAAATTTCAAAATAAGAAATTTCAACAATTGCCTTCAAAAAAACAAAAGGTGGATAGAGGTACAAAATGAAAGTTAAACTTAAATCACCAATTTTGTTGACATAAAATACAATAATGTTGATCCCAATGGTGAAAGTATTGTATGAATCAATTTTAACCTTTTTCTTTTTTTAATAATTGAAGATTGATGAAATTGAATTCAAGATGAGATTTCAAAGTTTGTTTTTGTTAATATTTTTGGCAAATGCCTACAAAAATGACTTTTTGTATCACTTGCTTGACTTATGAGAATGCAATGAATCAAAGCTTCCTACATTTATAAAAACTTATATAATATGATTCTATTTTTTTTAAATTAAAAAATGATTTGAGAAATTTTTTGCCATGCCCTCGCTGCCCAGATTTGGGCCGAAAACTTAAAGGCCTCATAACTTTCTCAATTTTTATGGGAATTTGATGAGAATTTTTTGGTTTGAAAGGTCTTACAAATATCTATCCTTGCCAAAAAATTAGGAAAAAAAAAATGTTTATTGCAATCATAAGTACTTGCCTAAAATTACTTAAGACGAGTTTTGGGTCTCTTAGTCCTTTAAGGGTTAAAGTGCCATATCTGCAAATGGAAGTGACTTGCAAAAATTTCAATTGTACAATCTTATAGTAGACTTGTTGTAGAGATGTGGTTCACATTTGATATATGGAGTCTATTGATTTCAATATCATGATGTTTGTATAGTATCATAATTTGGTTAAGGCCTTTTGAAGTGATAATGCTATTACTAAATTGTTTCCAAAATATTGACTTTAAATGGCAAAGCTATTCGACATCATCTTAAAAAGACATTTGTACAAAAAATTGATCAAGAAAAAAAACATCAATGTGTTCAAAAACCTTGCAATGTAAAAAAATAGTCCATATTTCATTTTTTATTATTTTTTAAAAAGACCAAACTAGATCTTTTGTACAAAAATACTTGCAAATTTTCACAAAATATTGAATCTTAGTGAAGATCTTCTCTAATAAACTAGACTTGAACTATAATCCAATTCAACAAATTTATTCAATAGGAGTTTAAGTGAAGAACTTTCAACTTCATGTCATGCCTAAAATTTAAGTTAAAGCATTAAATGCCACTTCACATTATGACTAAGTCGAGAAGCCAAGTGTTAAAATTTCCAAGCAACATTGGAAAAAATTCCAAATTTTAGAGCTGAAAAATATACTAAAACAAATTATTTTTATAAAGAACATGTAAAAGAAGTTATAGCAATAGATTCTTTATTATGAGAAAATAATGACTAATTGAAATTTGACTTATTTGGAGCTGCTTGCATAGATGTAGTTGCAATGATTGTTAAAGAGTTGATTAATAGAGCATGATCAAGCTTGTAGAGCATGATTGGTCCTTGATAGCTTGAGAATCTTGTCCTTTTGAGGATTTTTAAAAAATGGTTCTTCAAGAGAAGTTTGGATCGACTAAAAATGGTGACCAAACTTTAGTTCAAGAAGTTGACATCTTTCTGTCAAAAATCTCTAAAAATGATGCCACCTCAGTACAATGAATGCAACAGACTATGGAATTTGGCCTTTAATATGAAGGCCAAAAGGTTAGACTTTGGAAATTCTTGCAACTTGATTGGTGACGTTCAACATTTTTTCAATCTTTAGCCATAGTATAGAGCAAACACAAGCTTATTCTTTGAATTCTAGCATGAAGTATCTATTTTTCTTTTCTCTCAACCTATTGTTGCTATTTAAATTTTTTTATTTTTTATTTTTATTTTTAATTCTCTCCGTGACTTCACTTCATTGAACCATTGAACTTCTTTCAAGTTAAAAAATAACGTTGCCCTTTCTTTTGAAGAGTAGTAGAGCATCCAAAAACATTTCTTCAACAATAGAAATATCTTAAAAGGTTAAGTGTTCTACACTAAAAGGCATGTATTCCACTGCAAATTTGCAAATGTACTATGTAATTTACTACTCTTGAACCATCAAATTTACTATAGTATCATGATGCCTTAGGAGCTCCCATAATTTAGTCATTTTGAAATCATCAAAATATATTCACCATTACATCAAAATCTTTATTATCATATCAAATTCTATGATTTGGCATAGAATTTGACATGTTATTTAAATACAATTCACACAAAAAATTGTTTCTCATAAATCTAAGTAGTTCATGGTATTAGCAAAAGTGATGTCCATATCCATTAAAGTGTAAAAACATTGAAGTCAATTGATTTATTAACATGGTGCTTAAATCTACAAGTTCTAGGTTATGATATGTCATGTTTACTATGCTTCTAAAAGAGGTGTTTTTTAACCTACCTATATTTATCAATACGGAAGTTCTATAGTTGAATTACGAAGAATCAATTCTTAAAAAAATGATAATATATTTAAAATCATGAAGGAAATAAATATGAAAATAGAATAAATAAATTTTAGTGATATAATTCTATTTTAATGATTTTACTGAAAAATACAAGAATTAATAAACTCACTTTTTGGAAAATGGACCTTTGTTTGATACCAAAAAACATTATTTTCTCAATAGGTGGTGAGTCAACAGTAAAACCGCATACTTATGCAAGTCGACATTTAAAAGACACAAGCTTAATCACTTTTACTGTGCCATAGGGTGAAAGTTTTATTTTTCATGGAAATTTTTAAAATAGTGTATACCCTCATAGTGCCTAATTTGATGAATGCATTGCTCTTAGTTACAAATTAAACATGTGTTTAAATGTTAATATGTAGATAAGACATAATAAATGTCAAAAGAAAGAGAGTATGGGTCTCAACAAATCTATCTAAATCTCTCCATGAAGTGGTGGCTCGAAGGCCAAGTTCGCCTGGAGGTGGGGGGTGGGGTGGGGTGGGGTGGGATGGATGGGGGCAAATCTTTGCCCCTATTATTATCCTTGAGTGGGGTCCTACTTACCTCAAGAAGACCTACGTAGAGTAATTTGGAGCCTGCAGCCCCAATTTTATCAAAAAAATAAATAAAATTAAAATCTTGGCCCCAAAAACGGGGACGGGAAGCAAAATAGAACCCACCTAATCTGGCAATTGAGCCAGCGGTTGCAGTGCTCGATGGAAAGAAATAAAGAGTCTTGGTCTCATCATTCAACCTTAGTTGTCTAAATGTTTCCATCAAGCGTGGCTTCGAGCTCATGCTCGGCAAGGAATAAGAAGGGTTGGACAAATCCATTTTCCTATTATTATATTTGAGTGGGGCCCTATTTAATATCAAGGGGGCCTTTGAAGGCTAACTTGAGGCTGCATGCTCCAAATTTGGCAAAAAAACCCTAGAAGCCCAAAACGGAGAGGGCCAAAAATTTGGACCCATCCGAGCATGGCATCCAAGCCACACTCGTTGGGGAGACAGACGGAAATCCCATCCAACCCATTTATGCACAAATTACTAGGTAGGTCATTGAAGGTCTCATGCACCGTGTACCCACCAGCAAATAGGAAACCATAACCTGGTCTCATGACTTCCATGGGGTGCAGGATATAAATTACTTCTTCTCCACGAGAGTCTAGAGTAACACTTTTTTTTTTTTTTTTTTTGAAACAAATGGAGCTTTATTCCACAGTAAGAGAAACAAAACACCGCGCAAGACCGAGCTCGCCGAGAAGCCAGCTGGCAGAACCAAAACCAATTTTAAGTTTTACCTAACATAATACCTGAGACCCTGAGACCTGAGAGAACCGTAAACAAAGTTAAGGCGGGTGCAGCAAGAAAGCTGCCCCACTGTAGTTCCATCGAACTTGATCCTGGAGAACTTCACAGAAGACATTACGATGCACCCACAGTGCAAGGAACTCGCGGGTGGCTTTGGGTGCAGCAAGGGGTTGAACTCGCTCCAGCCACCGAATCCTAGCCCAGGCCGACCTCCCAAGGTCCAGAACCGCATCCCAGACGGTGCGATCAAGCTTCGCATCAGGCCACGGATCGTTCTGAAAGACACAAGCGTTGCGCCTGATCCAGATGACCCAAAGGATGGCCCCTCTAATGAGAGACCATGTGTTTTCCACCTGCTGGAAGGGACCGGGGAGAGGAGTACCGAGCAAACATTGATCCCAAGTAGGCCCCGGCCGGTGTTGTCGCCCGGGAGGGATACCTACAGCGCTCGATAGAGCACGCCAGGCGATCTGCCAAGCTCGGGTAGCAGCGGAGCAGGAGAAGAAACAATGTATCAACGTCTCCGATTCTCCAGTCGAGCAGCAAGTACAGGCCTCAGACAGGAGGGGGAAAGCCCTCTGCCTCCAGTGGTTGACGGCAATAGCCCTATGATATAGGCTCCATAGAAAAGCAGCTTCCTTCCGTGGTCGGGCCGCGGTCCAGACCGCGTGCCAATTCGGCGAGAACCGGTCTGAAATTAATCCCGCCCATTTCTCATGAATGGGCAAGGAGAGGCCGGTCCGTGGGCGGTGCAATTGTGTGCCATGTTTGGCAGAGTAAGCAAATAGGGGCTTACCGTCTCGCCAGCGCCATCGACCGGGGTCGAAGGTCAGCCGCGAGAGGGGGGCAAGGTAACGATGGCGAAGGGGCGAGCGAGGCCTGGATGATACCGGTACAGATATAACTCGTACGCGATGAACACTGCCGCGGTAGGAGACCGGGATGTTGGTCTCGTCTGTAAGGAGAATCAAGTTGCGGGAGTTCAGACCAAGAAGGTACTGAGGACACCCTACAGGAACGGCGGTAATAGTCTCTTGCTCCGTGAGCAAGGGGCGGAAGTCATCAGTAGCTTGCAAAAGAATGCACGGATCCTCGGTGGGGCCGTGGGGGAAAATACCCATCCATTCACCTGCGGTAAGACTGTGGCGAGCGTGAGTAAACAACACTCGCCATGATTGGGGAAGGTGAGTTTGATACAGGAGGAGGCCGGGCCGATCTTGCT
The DNA here is from genome assembly GCA_014871385.1 of Ceratodon purpureus. NCBI lineage: Eukaryota > Viridiplantae > Streptophyta > Bryopsida > Pseudoditrichales > Ditrichaceae > Ceratodon > Ceratodon purpureus. Next base: position 3,190,105 of record CM026425.1, on the reverse strand, counting down.
CCCGCAGGTGAAACCTGCGTTCGAGAACCTCCCAAGGCAGAATGGTCATGGATTCGGGTTCCCAAAGATCCCGGAGACACTGGAGCCCATGGGCTGCCAGTTGTCGCGCACGGATTTCGGAGAAACCAAAATTATGTCCCACATAAGTTGTGGTCCACCACAAACTAGTATTCTGCACCTCCTCAAAGGACGTCGGGGGGACTGCATCAACATGAGGGCTCATGATGCGCCAGCTCTGAGTGAAACGATGCCACAGGGGCGGACCCCTCGGAGCATGGAAGCGGGGGAGGAGCATCCACTGGAGACTCCGCGGCCAGCGCCCTGGACCGGGGGGTTGAAATCCAGTGAGCCTATGCCGAAGCAACACTTGTAAGGGCGAATTACCCGGTTCGAGAGCTCTGAGGGCCCATTTGCTCATGAGTGAGTGCAGGGCCTCCTGCGGATCGACCAGCCCAAGACCGCCCACTGATTTAGGGGCGCAGCAGTCATCCTAGCGGACCCTGGCGCGGGTGTGTTGATCTGTCCCGGCCCACAAATAATTTCGAAGGGAAGCACGGATGGTGTTGAGCACCTTGCCCGATCCGCCCCAAAGGCTGATGAAGTACCATAACGTCGACAGCAGTACTGAATTCACTATCACTGCACGGGCTGCCAGAGATAGATGCAGAGATGTCCAGTACCCAAGCTTTTTTGTAATTTTGGCCTGGAGGAAGCTATCAACATCTGCGGTATTCAAGGAGACCCCAAACGGGGTGCCGAGAAGGCGAGAAAGTGACTGCGGGGGAGCTATGGTGCAGCCAAAGGACGCTAGCCAGAGAGGCGGGGGTCCCGTACCAAACCAATAGAGCGCACATTTTCGCCGATTGAGATGGAGTCCAGTAGCGATACCAAAATCAGTAAGGAGCTGGGAAGCAGTATGTAGGGAGCGAGGGGTCCCCAAGAGGGAGAACGTCGCATCATCCGCATACTGCGAAAGTACCTGCTGAGTGGATCCATCCGGCAAGAGAATGCCACGCAAGTGGCCCGTCGAGAGGCAGTGATGTGCAGCCGTGGAGAGCGCCTCTGCGATGATAAGAAAGAGGTAGGGCGCCAGGGGGCAGCCCTGGCGCACTCCCCTGGCAATTGAAAAAGCTGGTGTGCATTCTCCATTGAGCGCGACTGAGGCAGAGGCGTCAATTAGCAGGAGACGTACCATGTCGATGAATGCAACAGGGGCTCCCATGCGCTCCAGCGCCTGAAATAAGAACCTCCAACTAACCGAGTCGTAAGCCTTGCAGAAATCGAGTTTGAGCATGATGAGAGCTTGATCTGATTCCTGGGCCCAATCAATAGTGGCATGTTGGATCATGACCGTGTCCAGGATATATCTGGAAGGGAGAAAAGCAGATTGACTGTCGTGAATTACGTCGGGAAGAAGCTTTTGGAGGCGTCCCTGCAACACCTTTGCTAGAATTTTATAAGATGTGTTCAGGAGCGTAATTGGCCTCCAGTTGCCAAGGTGTTCCAAGTCGCCCTCTTTCGGTAGAAGCACGACGAGGCCACGATTCATCCCGGCTGGGAGGGAGCCCCGCGCTATGGATTCCTGGAGCATGGCCACAAAGTCATCTCCGATGAGGTCCCAGAATTTCTTGTAGAATTCCGTGAGGACCCCATCGGGGCCAGGACTTTTGCCAGGAGCCATTGCAAATAGTGCTGAGCGGATCTCGTCAGCCTCAGGAGGGCGCCCGAGGGCCTCCAGTACGGGGGGGGGAAAGGCATTGCGGAAGGCCCCGGGGATCAGGTCAAGGAGGGCCGTCTCTTTGGCCAACTGGTCCGGGGACGAGATCGGCGCAGTGTAGAGATCACTGTAGTACTCTACGACGACTCGCTCAAGCTCGGTCCGGTCTGTGATGCGGCGGCCTTGAGCGTCGTGTAGTGCTGTGATGAGGGCAGACTTAGGCCGTTCTTTAACCGCTGTAAAGAATTCCTTCGTCACTTGGTCGCCCCTGTGCTTCCAGCGCAGTCTGCTACGCACTCTACGGCCTGCGATTTGTCGGGCTTGAAAAGCAACAAGTCGTTCCCGGACCTCCCCTCGACGAGCCAAGAGAGCAACGTCGGAGGGATGCAGCTGGGCCGCGGCTGTACTATCCTCTAAGTCATGAAGGAGAGCCTCCTCATCGACCCTAAGAGCAGTGGCCCGGGCTGTGCAGAAGCGGCGGTAAAAATTTGTGACCTGTTTAAGTTTAGTAAAGAAGGAAGTGCCAGGACGAGCAGCTCGCCACAATCGGTGAATTTCCGGAGAGGCTTCCTCCAGCCAAGTCAGATTCATTTTCCATGGTGTGCGGCGTTTCGGCGCCTCTGCGAATTGGACAGTAGCAAAGACCGGGTGGTGATCGGATCTTGGCAGGTTGCCACGGATCAGATATTGGAGAAGGACCCGGCCCGGGGCTGTGGGCGATGCCTGGAAAAGGTATAGTCTGTCCAAGCGCGCAAGGATGCGGCCTGTATCAGGTCGATTATTATCCCAGGAGAATCGCAGGCTGCCTTCCGAGCGAGGATTATCATCAACTCCCAGGGCAGCTTTCATGGCCGCGAAGAGAAGACGTTCTCTGTACGGGAGCATGGCCGGACTTTGACGGGTTTTATCGGCACGATTCTCTACCATGTTAAAGTCGCCGAACAACATCCACCGGCATTGAGGAGGAAGGTCTCGGGCTAGAGCTTCCCATAACAGGCAGCGGGAAGGTGAGTCATTCAAGCATAGATGTTCACAAAACCAACATCGCCACCAGGTAGGCCACGAAGCACAAGCCAGTGGGCTCGGTTGTCCATGAGGGAACCTGAGCTGTGTACATTGCGGGCCCACTTCGGATGGAGGAGCGTAAGAACTCCTCCACAACCGGCCCCTATATCTGTATCTGCATGGCCATAGCCCGGGGAAGCCTCCAGGCCAAAGGGGACCGCCGTGTTCCAGAGAGTAGCGCCCGCTTGTAAGAGAGCAGGGCCCCGGAGCTTATGCTCTTGAATGGCGATGATATCGAGGGGAGGTCGGCAAGCTTTAATATAAGCCTGAATTGTGTCCACAGCTGTCCCCTCATTCAGTCCACGGACGTTAATTGAAAGAAGGTTGACTTTCATAGATTAACCGAAGGAGATTGGGTCGCGTCTCCGCCGCTGAGAGTAAGTGGCCGTCTGAACCCCCATACATCATAGGGGGGAGGCTGAGGAGAAGGAGGGGTGACCTGTTGGCGGGCTGTGGCGCGTATGCCCCGAACAGAAGGGGCGGCCTGTGCCGAAGCTAGGCCTTCTGCTCGGAGGCGCTCAACGAATGTAGGTCGAGGAGAGGAAAATGCAGCCATTCTGAACCCAGCGTCGGGGCTACGGGGCTGGTCCACCGGATGCGCGATCATGACGGCCCGAAGGTTGTTGAGCTCTGTGACCAGGTCTGGGGGTCCGGGGGACGTCGGTTGTGAGGGGAGTTGATGACTCGCGTCCTCAAAAATGTCATCTTCCAAGGGGGCGACAGGCATCGGGGGGGAGCAGGAGAGGTGGGATTTGGCCTGGCAAGGGGCGGGAGCCCAAGAGCCACCGGAGGAGCATCGGCTGCCCTGCCGGGAGAGGGGGGACGGGGGGCCTCAGATGAAGGGGGCGAATCTAGCCCGCAGACGACAGGAGCAGGCAAGCCAGAAGGTGACCCGGGCAATGCCAGCGACGATGGAGTAGTAATTGTAGGTTGGACCACTGAGAGAATACCTGTAGGGGAGGGGGAAAGAGGTGCATTGCTGGAGGCAAGCACAGCATGACCACCGGCCTCACTGGGAAGAGCTGTGGGGTGGCCGGATGTCTCCGGAGAAGGCAAAGATTCCGTCAGCACTTCACCAGAGAGGTTAGGTGCCGGCCGGGAGTCATGGGCCTCACCAGAGTCAATATCCATTTCCTGTGCTTCGGTGGAGCCTACCTCGCCATCCGGGGACTGAAAACTCTCGGACGAAGAAGGCCCTGCATCTGGCGGGGCACGACTGCGATGCCGATACTGTTTCTTTGTCCTGTACACCTTTTCCCATCCGTTCCACTCATATTCCGGAGTGAGTCTGGATTCGCCATTAGAGTAGTGGTTGCCACTTCTGTCCGTGTCATTCAAGGGGTCATTAGGATCCAAATAATGGTCACTGGTGTCCTCGTCAGGCCGGGGGTGATGTCTTGGAGGAATCGGCGGAGGCATCAAGTGTCCGCCCGGGGTGGTAGGCCAAGATCCGTCCCGGAGAGCTGAGTCGCTCTGTAGGTGCATGGGACCCCCGGGGGTAACGTCCCAGCCAGAGGGTCTATTACGGCGACGTGGAGTAGTATGGACCCCGGTGGAAGCTGGAGAAGGGACGTCCAGGGCACCCGGCGAAGGGGGGGTTGGGAGCAAGGGAGGGGAAGGAATATGAGAGGGTAAACTAGGGGGAAAACCGATGGATGGGGCGGGAATCCTTGGAGTCGCTGACGGGTGGTGAGGGGCGCTAGGAGGGGCTTGGTCGAACAGGGAGGGGCGTCGCCTACGGACAGGAACAGAGGTGAATCCGTCCTCATCAACCACAGGGGGGGGCCGACGCCAAAGCGAGGCTGACGTCCTCCGTGTACGGCGACGGCGTCTGGTAGGGCCCCTGCGAGGGGGGCTGCTAAGGTTCGGCGGAGAGTCGCGGGGCCCCCGGTGGCGACCGTGGGAAGCGTGCTCCCGGTGGGGGGTGCCGCCCTGTCTGCCTGCCGAGACAGGGTGCGATCGAGTGGGCCGAGGAGGGAGTGACTGTGAGGTGGCTCCAGCTTGGGAGCACTGGGAGGCAGCATGCAAATGGCTGCCACAGAGGGAACACTGTAAGTGCACGCCTTCATAGTGGACGGTGATGGAGGCGCTGCCCCCGCTACCACTAAAGCCAATCACATTTGAGACCCACCCTCGGCGTAGGTCCACCCCAACACAAAATTTAGGAAGACTGTCAAAGCCGCCGTCATGGCTTTCCGCGAACACTTGTCCAACTTGCTCTGCCACCTTCCGAGCGATTTTTTGATACTCCAGTGGGAGGTCGGGGAAGGAAATCCACATTGGCCAGGTAAGGCCTATGGGGAGGCGCGGGCTAAAGCCTTTGACCCAATTCTGGTACAGAATCGTGCCACCGGGGAAGCAGTGGAGACCATGGCTGAGGAGGCGGTCGGTTGTACTGCGTCCATCTGTGCGCACGTAGGCGAAGCGGTGACCAACTCTTCGATGAAAAATAACCTGACCAGGCGCAGCAAGGCCCTGAAGGGAAGCCCACCAGGCGGCAAGGGATGCTTCACTCAACTCACCGCTGAGCAAACACGCGATGACCACATGTTCGGCAAGGAAGGGAATCTCCTGAGCAACAGTGCTCTGCGACTCGTGGTCGAGGGTGAAGGAGTTCGCGCCTTGGACGAGAAGTCCTTGGTAGTTCCGGAACCATCCTCGCGGTAACGTTTCCCCTGGGGTGCTCGAAAACGGGTGCATTCGGCCGCGGTCAAAAAGCCCACCATCCCAGGTCGCGCGCAGGAGCTCTAAACCCTCCACAGCGGCTGACGGGTTGGGGCGGGGACCGGAGGTGTCTGGTCCAGCCAGAGCCGTGCGGTAACTTGGACGAGCTTCACCCATCTTGCCCTAACCCTAAACACAGTTTCACACGCTTCAGTAAAGAAAATGCTGTAAAAAATGTATGCACCAGAACCGCACGGAGGAGCTCGTCTTGAATCCGTCACGCACGACCCTGACAGGGGAATCCTGCTCACAAGCGGGGCCAGTCACCATCGCCGCGCGCCTGCGCCCGCCTCCGCCATCGCTCCGCCGCCCTCTTGTGTCTCCAATCCCTTTTTCACTTCTTTCAGGTGCCCTAGAGTAACACTTTTGCTGTGAGGATGCTCCTCCAACCATTTATTTTATATGAATTTTTCTCATTTAAAAATATTCTTTAGAAAATGAAGAAATCCACCGCGGACTGACTAGCCATGAGAAATGGGTTGAACCCTGAAGGAATGCTCACACAAAAAGACAATAAACTGCAATTGGTACCTTTTAAGATGATCACTCTTCACATGAAGAACTGGCCCTCATTTGTGTACGTGGCACTAAGTTGAACTTTTCAACTTGATGATCTGCTATTACTTAAGTTAAATGTAGTGGAATTTTAAATGTGCTCTTTAGTTCCGTACTTACCCCTCTACATAGTGCTTGTGGAGGTTTTGCTTAACCCCGAAAGGTCCAGGAAAGCCAAAATGGCTTTTTGCTATTTTTGGCAGCCTAGATGAAGTGGATAAAAGTAATATTTTTGGCTGAAAGTTTTACAGGACGCTCCCTTTACTGCAATGTGTATGTGGTAAAATTTTCAAAGTAAAATTCCTATTTTAGAACCTTCAGCTACAAATTTTAGATTTCAAGTCACTTTGGGCAGTTTAAATATAGGTATTTTTTAAATTTTTTCTTAAAAAATATGTACATAACCAAATCAATACTCAAAATCCAAAGTGACCCAAGTCAAAAAGTTTACCAATTTTACTGAGGCATCCTCCAAAAATTACATGAACAAGCTTCAAAGTTTTATGTAATTTTACATTTTCTCCTTTCAAAAATTGTCAAAATTTGAGATTTAGGAATTTTTCAGTTTTTATTTTTTCTAAAATTCACAAACTCATAGATGTAACTTTTTACTATTCACCTTTTTTCCAAACCAAAAACCTTTAACGTTATTTAAATTTGAACATATTGTGTGTTTTGTACCTTCTTCTAAAAACTAATTTGCATGAAGGTCAAAAAATCAAAATGGGTCTCCAAAATTTTGCATGGAGGTGCCCAACTTAGTTACCTACATGGAAAAAAATATGAGCAAAATGTTTGGGGTAATAATCATCAATTCTCCCTTGGCACCATTTAGACTATGCCTTTCCGGCAAAGCTCAAAAAAAGAAACTAGTAAACTTTGAACTTTATAATCTCACAAATGGTAAAGATCTAACGGTTGAGATTTGTCACAATGTTAGTGAAGGTTGTTAGGTTGAAGATCTTACGGTTGGAAATATCTAGAAAAGCAAATTTTATTGAAAGCATACATTGATTTCCAACGGGTGGTCAAAATCTGCAGTTTTCGGTTCTGGAAGTGCCAAAACACGTTGGACCTTTAGGGGCTAAGGCTTCCCCCTCCCCTTTTTTCTTCAAATAATCTTTCAACAACATTTTTTGCTCTCAAGACACTCGTCTATGGATGCATTTACACTTATTGCCAATAGGAGCATGAAGCTTACCTTACAATAAGTCTTTCTGTGAATTTGTAGATTAAAAGCCATGAAAATCAAACTTTTGGTCTAGAAGTTCACTAACATATTTGCTGTAGAATAGGCTTCCTATTGTTCTATAGAGAATAGCATTCAATAGCAATAGCATTCATTTTCTATTATTAATAGCAAATCTTATGTTGTTTTTTCTCGCCACTAGAAAGTTAGAATTTGACTTTAGCTTGGTTTTTCTTTCTCACTAATTCTATTATAATCATTCAAGAAGTCTCAATATCTTTTGTACTCTTTATCAAGTCTCATACAAGTTTTGGTTAGGAAGCACAATATTTATTTATATATGCACATGTTTCATTTGACAATGCATTTAACTTCTAAAGGACAATTTGCTCCATTTGGGATTTATTAGAATTTGGGCATGTACATGTGGATCAAACAATTATCCTTTTAAAAAACTTTTTGTGAATGTCTGCCCTAACAAGGACTTTAGGGGAATTGATTTATTTTTTCAATTAGAAATTCCAAAAAATAGATATAACACCCTAAGTGGAATTTTAAATTCAATGAGCAATTTGGGCAGCCATGCTAAATACATCATTTCCTTTGAGGATTTTTCTATAAATAATTTATGTCGTCATCTTTGAGATTTCTCGAAAAAAAACTTCTTTCAGTACAAAATGTTTACTCAACAAAACATCAAAGTTTTCTTATCGCTTCAGGCAATGTACCAAAAAAACTTCTTCTTTCCTTCATAAAAGTTTTAAAAAATATTTTTTATGTTTTTTTCTTTTTCACTTAAATAATGGACATCAATCTTTAATTCGACCGTTTTGATTGGGACTTTGTGAAATAATGGAATTTCTAGGAAAGAAATATGAATTAGTATTCTTATGTATTCAACTTAATAAAAATATTATTCTCAACATCCTACACTTGTCTTTTGTGCTTAAATGTTTTTATACAATTAGTTTACTTAGTCTTCTTTGTGATGCTAAAAAAAACCCCAAAATCCATGCTACAAAAAACCAAAAAAAAAAATTAGAGTATGTCAACCTTGTTGAAAACCGTGTCAAAAAATTTTGTTTTCAAATTTCAATTTCTATAATCTTCTAATCTCTATGATCAATTATGATGAAATTTATTTAGCTATCTACTTAAATAATCTTGTTGAAGATCTTACAATTAGATTTAAAAAATAATTATTTTTTAGTCATTTATGTTTTTTACACTAGAAATGGCAGTTTTAGAACATTTTTTAGTAAAACATAGTCAATGAACTTTAGGGGTTGAGAGTTGTTTGTCATTGCAAAAAACTTAACTATCATTTCTCAATAGGTGCTCTTTTCTCAAAACCATGCCAAAAATACTCCTACGTATGGAGATTTTTCAAATGCCTCGATCATGTCTCTTTCTCTCATTCATACAATAGGTTTCAAAGAAAACAGTCTGCCTATGAGCATATGTTTTATCCCAAGGTTTGGCTCTACACTAACATTACATGCTACATGGCAATGGCCGAGGAGATCCGACAGCTATAAGTCAGCGGAATGAAAGTGCCAAATAATCAATTTGATTTGAAGGTTTAAGATTTTGTCGAGTTCAAAACCTATATCTGACCTAAATATCACATGAGTATCATCTAAGTATCACATAAGTATCATATATAAATTACCAAATAATCTTATTTAAAAAGGGTAATAGCTGAATGACCTCTCAAACTTCCTGATCCTACCTAGATGGTGGCTAATAGTATAAAATGGAGACTGCTCACATCAACTAATTTATTCCATTAATTAAAATATAAAGTAAAAAGAAACATTCATTGACACATTCCCAAGTCCAGGTTCTGTACTCATGATAAGCATGCGTCCCTAGTTCCCATGTCTTAGGACAAATTAATTAGCTAAAGCCTGGGACTGGAAAAGGCTAGAGGGAGACCAATTATCAGGAAAAGGTGTGTAGGCTAATCAGTTTCAACTTTGAAGATTCCCTTTACACTTCAAATTACCTGTAGTATGGTTTTATATCTTTATTTTTGATACAGATTTGTTTGAGTTTTGACCCTTGAATGCCTTCGGCATCAAAATTGTAAGCGAATATCTTTGGAAGATTCAGATTTCTGTGATCTAGACAATGTGATGATACTCTTGGAAGACGAATGCTAACATAATTCAATCATTCCCATCTGTGTAATTCAAAGTTGACAATAGACTTGTTTGAGAATTTGCCCTGTTTTGTTCAAAAGTGGCTGAGTGATCCAAGATGCTAGAGTTGACTTCCAAAATACTTCCATTGAAAGATGTGCTCTAGTCAAGTGGGTCAAACATTATGATATTAGGCCAAGGCCAATGGTCACCATATTGTCTCCCGCTAACGGTATATGGCGGGCCATCTAAGAAAAAATGAACCTTCATGTACTATGTATATCTCCCGTCAACTTGTCGGGTTACGCCATAGACCTCCCGGTTTCAACATATTTTCTCCATTTACGGTGAGAAATTTCCCCCGGGTATGGAGGGTCAACGAATGGTATGGATTGTGGAACAACTAGCCAACATGATCAAAGTTCAACATGGGCAACGTGGCCTCTGCCAAGAACAACACAACCACGACCGGGGTTTAAACTTGTGATTATGTAGCGGGAGCCATTTGTCTCGGCAAATCCTCCATGTATGAACCCGGAGTCCCGTCAAACTCCCATACCAAGAACTCATGACATATGACCATTGGCCTTGCCTTTAGAGTTTGTCTTCTAATCATATGAGGCATAAATACTCTAATATTGTAATTTTTGTATACATTATATCCTAAATGAGGCAAAGAAACAATGTGAGGCAACTTTTTATATATTAGGTAAAGAAGTGTATGAGTTTGTTTAGTTTATAAACAATTCTAATATACAATGTTGATTCATTATGAAGTTTTTTTCAATAAACTTCAAGCATGTTTTAGATAAATTATATTTGTTTCATGAAAGTTAATATTGGGAAAAGGATCATTTAACAAATGATATTTTTATAAAAAAAGACTAATAATGATATAATGTTTGTACAAATAATCTACAAATTAAAATATCAAATTTATTTTGAAGTATAAACTCTAGTGTCTAAAATTTCATTAGACTCTTTTGCATCAGCTGCATGTAATATATGGTTTCATGTACATTATAAAGGTTTAAGTTTAGATTATTTCATGCATTCGAAAAAATTGAAGGATACTCTTCTATCATGAACATAGCAATTTTTAGATTTTATTTTTCAAAAATAAAAAAACATATTTTTCATCCAAAATCAAGATTGGAACATTTACTTGTTTACTTTATATTATACATGGATTTGCACATAGATACACGTTTCATCTATGTAGGTAGATTCTTTTCACATTGATTCAATATAAACTCATTTAAAACCTCAAGGAATTAGTTAGCAACTCTATTTTATGGATTAAGAATTACAAAGATTAAGAAGCTACCGACAACAATTTAATTTAGATAGACTTTCTCTTACCAAATTAGTTCCAAACTACTTAATTCTTCTTAGAATAATTGCTTTAAAGTAAAGTATGCAAAGAATTCATGTAGCGTCTTATATACGACTATCTTCTAATTTCTGAAATCTATAATTTCTCAACCAACATTCTTTATTTATTCATTAATTAACATTAATTAAAGATTCAAGTTAGGTTTTTTCAATTGGGCTAAACTACATATGAGACTGACAATTCGAAGTGAGATAAGAATCATCTCTCCACATTGAGTATGAATTAGAAGCACCTTTGCATGGTAAATGATGATAAAGTAGTTGCAAGTAACTTTGGAGATTAAAACCATCTAAGTTGACAAGATTCTTATAAAGTGTTTGATTACAATAACACCTTTTTATCTTCACAATTCATGTCTATTGTTGAATCTAACGTTCAGCTTCATAAACTATTCTTACATTTTTCCACATCGATTCCAATAATTGTTCTCATAGCTCTCACGTTTCTTCTCTAAGATTTTGGACTTATCACAAAATTGGAAAGTGAAGAGAAGAAATCTAAGAGAAAGGCACTCGCCTCTAAACCACCTTCAAAAGAATTTTTATAAGTCTTGGATATATCTAAAGACTAAATGTGGTATAAATTCACCATTTTTGGCAAAAACATATTCTGGATAAAAAAAATCATTCATATAGGAAAACATTAATTTCAATAAACATCAATTATTGGGTAAATATATATATAATGAAGTACGGTGAAAACATATTATATATGGATTAAAATCATTTCAAAAAACACATGCCTTGTTTTTATTAGGCATGAAAACTTAACCTTTCTAAATGGTTTTGCACCATTGTTAGATCTTCCACTCTGATAAAGTCAATAAAAATTCTTCACCTATTGCAAAATAACTTACTCGTGATTACAGCAATTTATCATAATAAAAACTACTAATATACAAGAAATAATTTACTCATAGTTAAAATATTCACCACATATCCAATTGTCATTGGACATGAAAATTTGAACTTTTGAGGACTTTCCACCATTCCTTAATCTTTGACTCTTTAGAAAGAATTGGTAGAGACAACAATACTCGAACTTGATAGGTGAACCAAATTCACTTAATAGCCAAAATTATAAGGATACTGTCAAGACCAGACTGGTTTTGCAGGGTACTGGAAGTGCCAGTACTTGACCGGGTCTTCCCCATAAATTGATTGATTGATTTTATCAGTTCAACTAATTTATGAAGGCTTGTTATACAGGCGAGGACCTCAGACCATTTGGCATTGAGCTACAGTCAGCAACTCTCGAGTTCCAAGTACAAGCCCAGGTTCAAATGAAGAGAATTTTGAAAAGTACCAGGGAGTTTTTCATGATTCATGAGGAAGCCCGCAACCGGTGATGGAGATTAGGAATCACAAGTCGCGGATTCTCACAAGCTAATCATGAAGAATTTAGGACATACGGTATAAGTTAAGCACGCATGTGATCCGACAAATAGACCACTCTGTGCATGTGCAAGTCGGATGTGTATTGCAAGCACAATAGCTTTGAGCAAGGGAGGCATCTCTGATCCGTGCAGTACTTGTAGAATCATAGCGCATTCTTTTTACGTGGGAACTACTGAACTTGCTTGTGTAGGTTGAATTCTTTGAAACCAGTAAACTTTAAAACATTGAAGTGTGATTAGTAGCTTAGGAGACCAAGACCGTTTTAGCAAAATTCTATATTTTGAAATTTTCATTTCCGAATCAATGCAAAATCCATCACTTTTAATTTGAACTTGATTGCGGCATCAATGTATACACAATTTTATAATCCACTAGGTATTAAAAATTAAAGATCTATTTTGTCAAGGTATTTATTCATTGACAAAGTAACTATAGCTTCTAAATAATTCATATAATCTATGAATTATTTGATATTGTACTTAAAAATATCTACAATTAAGATAAAAATATGTGCATATTAAAGTGTACGTTGCATAAAAATACATGCATTGATACACAAAACTTCCATGATGTAACTTAACCCCTAAAGGACAATCTGCCACATTTGGGCTTTTTTGGAATTTGGGCAGGTACCTATGAATGCAATTTAGATCAGGATTTTTTGAAATTTTTATTGAAGGTGGGCCGTTCGGAGATCTTCATGTGGGTATTATTATTTTTCAATTCCGACATCGGGATCAAAAGTTATGAAGGTTTAAGTGTCAAACGCTACTCGTTGGGCAGCTACTGAATTGTTCTAAGCCACTGTGAATGCAGCAAATTTTGCCCAAAACTGCCCAAAACTGCCCAAAACTGCCAAAATCTGCCCAAAGACTAAACTTTGAAATTCCACCAAAAATTGAAATTTTGATATTTTTCAAAAATAAAAATTTCTACGTATAGAGAAGGCAGTAGAGCATGTTCCCACCGTTCGGATTTTCAATCCAAATTTTTTTCATATGTTATTTTTATTGTCCAAAAACGGCCTTTGTTTGTGAATTTCAGTATACCCTATAGTGGAAAATGTTTTTTTGGCAACTTTCCACAACTTTTTTGAATATAATTTTCTTAGGAAAATTAGCTAACTCAGTCTTCTTTGACGTGCACCAAAACCACCAAAATCCATAATGCAAAAAAATGGTTTTTTGGGCCTTCAAAACTCTGCTGTCCCCTTTTTTTGCAGAGAAAAAAAACTTGTTTTTCAACTTTGAATGTTATGATCTTGCAATTGGTGAAGAATGAGTGTGTGAGATTTGGTGGATATGTAGACATAGAAGTTAGCTACAAGATCTTACGGTTAGATGTTCTAAAAAAGACCCCAAGTTTGCAAAATCCACCTTGCTTTGAAGAAGGGCTGTTTTGAGGCAGTTTTGATGAAAAATACCCTCAGAACTTTAGGGGTTAATCCCTAAAGGTTTTATAGAGAAAGTACATATATTGTAGTATACTTGGCATTTCTTAATAACAAAAAGCTTTAAATTAAGATTCCAATGGCTCCTTAGAACCATATTGATATGAATCCCAACAAATATATATTTTCCTTAAATCCATTAATCTAAAGTTGAAAACCTATTTCAAATACAACCAAAATATACAATATTCTAGCTACCAGAGAGACATGGTATAACATTCAAGGTCCATATTTTACTGATATAAATGTGTGAATTGTATCAAGTTAGTGTTTAGTACTATGTATCCTCTAAAAGTGAAGTATTTATATTTTTTATTTTTTATTTTTACAAGTGACAAGCTTTACTATTGTAACACCATAGTAGGTTTATTCATAAATAATTCCCCAAAAAAAACAAAAATATTAGAAAATTATGAGAAAAAGAAAAAAGAAAAAAACAAAAAAACAAAAACAAACAAACAAACAAACAAATTATTTTTGTAATATTTTGTTATATCTAAACCATTTGAGGTTATTTTTAATGATTTTTTTGGTAAAGAATACAAATTTAAAAATTAAATTTTTGGAGGGGCGAACCTTGTTTTTTCAAAAAATAAAATAAAAAAATACTTATTCAGCAGGAACAAACCTGCTATGGTGTTGCGGTACTACTTCAACGAAGACCAAGACAACAAACCTTTCTCAGATTATGGAGGGGAGGGGGACAAAGTATTCAAAATGTTATACTCCGGTGTAAGGTTCTTGTCAACCAAGCAGACAGAAGAATAGAACATATTAACCCGGACGAACACATTACAACAATGATGAAGATGCCTGACCGCATGCTAATGAGATGGGTCAAGTGCAAAAGTCGGGTAATATAACGAAGCTGACTATTGTTGCAGAATACGCAAGTTGGGTTCATCACTAAGTACACAGGTGCCTGGTTCAATGCATAAATCAGCTCAATGTGATAAAATGTCATGTGCTGCGGATCTCTTTGGCCAGAGAGAAGGGTTTCGGATTTAGTTTTTGTTTTAATTTTTAATTTCTTGATATTGTGATTTTACCACAAGTTATTTGAACTGTATTAAATGTATAGTTAATCCTTTCTATTTATTTAAAAAAAAAACTAAATATCTTTGAAGAACAAGATTAAACAAAAATTAAGAAAAAAATATGAAGATAAACTAGACTTCATGAATGAAAAAATATAAAAATGAAAATGAAAAACACTCTTAGGCGTTTAAAGATTAAGGATATTCATTTGTTGTTCTTCGGAGAAGTTACACAAACAAAGTGATGGCATAGAATAGTTATATACAAGTTAATAAGACCTTCCCATTTTTTCTGTATTTAGGCATGCTTTACATGTAAAGCCAAGGCTAACATTTTGGATATGATGTTTTAAGATTAAGGGTGTACAAACGAGTGCAATATATCATATATTTTATTTATGAAAGCCATTATTATTGTCTCTTTTTACATGCTATTGATAGAAAAGGACATAATTTGGGTAAATTAGCCTCAACAATCAACAAAATAGACCTCTAAAATGATAGTTCCATTTTTGGTTTTTAATGTTATCTTACACGTCAAATTTTTTGAATTCAAAACAATATTTAATAAAACTAAAAACCCAAATTCTATAACAACCTTTACCTTCCATCTAAATTAGTTGATGCCAATTTCAACTCTCTACCAATGGAATGATGTAAAGTAATAAAAATATACCTTTCAAGTCTATTTCCAACCCTAGTACTTATGATCTTTTGACAAGTCCATTTTCAAACCTAGTACTTCTATTTCATTCACCATTTAATTTGTTTTGGGACTTTAGATCTAGACCATTAGTAATTATAGATCCACATCCAATATCTTACAACAACACCAGTATGGATCCGAACTTCATACAATATTTTGGTGGCTAGTATTAAATAGACACCTCCAATAAAGCTTTTCTAAATTTGTTGATCATGGAGATGCATGTCTTGGTTTAGTTCAATACTTTTGCTTTGAACAAATATTTAATATCATGTAACGAGGGCATTCTTTCATGTACATCTACTTTTATTTTTTTACAACTATATTTATTTCTTTTAATATTGGCTAATAATACAAAACATTAAAATTAGATATTGATATGGTGATTGAAAATTTAAATTAACACTAAAATCACCATATTTTATATATATCGTAGTAATAAATCATTGATGCTAATTTTGAAATCAACTCTAGAAAAGTTGTTCATTGATTTGAAAAATTTAGAATAATTGTCATGGAAACAACATG
The DNA here is from genome assembly GCA_014871385.1 of Ceratodon purpureus. Lineage (NCBI taxonomy): Eukaryota > Viridiplantae > Streptophyta > Bryopsida > Pseudoditrichales > Ditrichaceae > Ceratodon > Ceratodon purpureus. The sequence continues at coordinate 3,174,197 of CM026425.1, read as the reverse complement.
GTTTGGGTAAATATTTAATTATGACTCCATTCTAAGAACACTAAACTTTAAAGCTTTTGATATTTTATGCTAAGAATATAAAGTAAAACGGTTGAAGAATTCTTAATTCAAATAAAATTGTTTACAAAATAGTTAAAGGATCTTGGCATAGGGTTCTAAATAGTTTTTGTACTTGAGCAATAAAGAAAATTTATGTTGGAACCGTAGTGGAAGAATAGTAAAGCATTGTTGCAAAAGAATAAGAAAGTGTGAAAGCAATTTAATAATTGTAGAAATGTTGGTTTGTAATAGAGTATGACATTAAGACAGAGTAATAAAGAAGTTGTTTGACATAGTAGTAGTTAAAAATGTTGCGGTAAATTGGAGTCGCAAAAGAGTAATTTAATATGATTCCAAAAAGAAAACCTTAACATTATATCACATGTTTAGAGATTTAAGACTTAAGTTTAAAATTTGAGGTTAAGAATTTAGGATAAATTTTAGTGATGAGATGAACAAACCTTCATAGTTGATTATAAAATTTAAATCTTAGAGTGCAAATCCAATAAATGACATCCGAAAAGAAGTAAGACAGCAAAAAGTTTCATTTACAACTTTAAAAATTTATAATTTGTGGTATTTCAAGTTATAAAATTGATAGGCTTTAGATTAAATTGGTTGTTAAATAATTTTAAAATGCATATGTTTCTAAATTTTATTAGAAATAAATTAGTATTAAAAATTCCAAAGTTTTTGATTATTTAAAAAAAAAATGCAATCCTTTTTAATAAGATAGAGATTTTTTCTTCAATGGTCAGGATGATGAATTCTAAAATAAATTAAAAATAAAATATTTATTGAGAAGTCTCTAAAGTTTTTAGAAACTATATAGGGCAAGCAATAAGTTTAATCTTCAAATAGTAATACAAATATGTAGAAGTGGAAATTTTCTTTTATCTCCTTTTCTTCAATCACACTATGTATTTTTTATTAAAGAGATGTGAGGTATAAATCAATGTACAAGCATAACCATAATTTAATGTATTTGTTATTAAAGAGATATTTATTTTCTCTTTAATTACAAATTTATGCTTTCTAAATAAATCATGATGAATTTACAAAGAAGTCATGAAATATTGTTTATTTGTATTCAATGACTTCTTGTATAAAATATTTGACCATAAACTTTATAAGAGGAAGATTTCCATGATAGAAGTTGTAGTATATCAAGCATAAGTTGGAATGGTTGCAATAAATAAATCTTGAGTCATTAATCTTCACTACTATATATACTTCCAAGTTATTTAAAAACTACACTAACTCTAAGTTGTGCAGCTTCTTCATTACGTTTGGATTAAGATAGATATAACTTTACGGTATAATGTCGCATAAAACATCAATTTTTTTAACATGATGAAAAAGATAACTCAAATGAATTGAAAAGAGCTTTTGAAATGATTAATCATTTAATGAAATTATATTCTATAACAAACATAAAATTTGACTTTGGATATACGTAGAAGTAATTGGCATTTATTAAATTTAATAGAAAATGGAATTAGTTACGAAGAAATATAATTACAATTATGTTAAATTTAATGTCTAAAATTATTTTACTATATTTTCCATTAAGTTTCTCTAAGAATTGTTAGATTTAGAAAAAAAAGAAATAACAAATTCCAAATAAATTTCATTTGTGTTCAATCATGGGAATTTGAAAAAAAACTACATGAAGAACAAGCACAATCATTTTTGAATTTCTTGACTACATAGAATACTAAATAATAGTTATTGAAGTGTAAAGAATTATTTTTGGAGTACCATATTGATTTCCTGTAGAATGAAATTTTTGCACAAAGTAGATTTTGTTGAAGCATTTCAAGAAAGACTATGGTGGATACCCAAAGGCCAATTTTTAGAACTAGCAAAGAGGTGCGGTAACATTCTTTTCTAAAAACTTACAATAGAAAGATGTTAAAAATTGTGCCAAAATACATTTTATTTGGATTCCTTGCCAATCCACATTATATTTATTGTTCTTGTTTGAAATTTGTAACTTAAATCAATCTATAAATTGGAATAAAATCTTACAATAATATTAAGCTCTATAAAAGATAGGACAATTAAAACATCAAATGTCATAAATGAAGTGGTAGCATCAAAATCTTTTCATCAAAAATGAATAATGTACATCTTTGGATAAATTCTAACAATCTTCAATTTCTTATATACAAGTTCAAGAAGTTTGGAGAGGAACCATTATTCAATAACCAATCAATAACATTTTCTAATCCTTACACAGATCATCAAGTTACTAACAACAAGTATAACTTATATCATTTTTATTTTATAATCTAAGATAGATAGATATCCTATACCATCTGGTTGAAACATTTTTTTGAAATCTATGATTAAAATTTAGTTGAATTTGTTATAATTTTAAAGAAAAAAAAACCCTTGAAGTTATTATTTATAAATACTTTTTTCAAAATAATGTGGAAAATGACTAAGCAATTCGTCAGATATATCATTGGACATAATATAGCTTTACAACTCTAAGATGCAAAATTTATACTATGAATTTATCTTAACCACTAAAATTTTTTGACCATTTTTTACAAAAAACACTTAGAAAATGTTATTTCCAATGCAAGGAATAAAATAATCCAAAAAATCAAAATAGAAGCACTCCTTACATCTTTAAACATAGGATCTTGCTTGAGACTACAAGAATATCATGCACAAAAAATTTCATCAATTTTGACTACAAGGATTAGCAGATTGTAGAGTTTGAATCGAGCACAATTGTTTTTTTTTAATTTTTTTAATTTTTTAATTTTTTTTATCTCATCAAAACATGATCAATAGACTTTGACTTCTCTTGGTATCAAAATTTTGTGCTATACCAAGCCTGAATTTCATACTAGTATGGAACACATGATGCTAATTTCATATATACCAAGCTTTAGAGGTTGCAAAGAGGCGTAGCATTTTGTGAAATAAAATTTGAAAGGGACAAGAGCCTATAATTGTGCCTATAATTTTTTTTGACCCTTCATAGAATTTTTTTTCCTTTTTTGCAGAATAATCATATTTATTAAATAAGAATAAAAAACCTCAAAGGCAATCATATTGGCTTCTTGTATTAAAATCCTCGAAGGTAGTAGAACCTTGTTACAAAAAAATTGGAACAAGCTCAAGGAAAATTGACTTAAAGGAGTATAACCTTTCTTCTAAAAGACTTAGTGAAAAAATGTATCTTCTCATGGAGTTCTTGGTATTCTTTACCTACACCAAAAATTTCTTAAATCTCATCTAAAATTAACATTGTATGAACTTTCCCAGAATCCAAATTGTCTCGAGAACAAACAATAGTCTTTTAGACTATATTCTTTTAAAAGGTTAAAACTGCTTTGAGTTCAGGTGGATGTTTCTACTACTATACCATAGTTTGATGGTTCCAATATAGTTAAAGTTCAAAACACTATGACAACCACAATGAAGTTGATGGTCCTAAAATAGCAATTTTCACTTTATATTTGTAAATTCACAGTGCAAAGTCATTGTTTCCACTATCTAATCCTTATATTTCCAAGATAAATATGATACGTGTTATAATGACATCCACAATAAACTTAAATATTAATGATCAATTAGAAGGTGTAACTAGTACCAAAGAAAAATAATGGTTTGAAAACTAATGGGAGAATAAATCACTAAGTTAGAAAAATAAAAATAAAAATCACCAATTCACTCCAACTAATTTTGTTCAACTTTAGCTAAAAACTACCTACAGTGATAGGATCAGCTCATACATACACATGATGTCCCACCATAGGAATGACAGAGGTTTATCTAACTACTGAACGTCATAAAATTTACTCAGCCTTTGCAAATTTGCAGTTTGCGGTATCATATCATGGGCACTTGTAAACTAAACCTTGAGTACTTGGCATTTGCAAACTAGATCCATCTGTAGACATGAATGCTGCTATCATACCCAAAAGGGGTGTTGAATTGATCAACACGATATAGAAGATCAGTATCATGTAAGTTGTATCAATCTCATTGAGATTGGTGTTCATCTCTCTTCGCAAACAGGGCTATGAGCACTCAGCATGACCTCCCCAGTTTCAAGTCCGGACTTCAAAGTTGGAACTCCAATCTACCAATTCAACATTTTCCAAATTAAAGAAACTATCAGTTTTGTTTTTTTTTGTTTTTTTTTTTTTTTGAAGCAATAAATTTCATTGCAAGAAATAGATTACAAGGCCCCCATCAGCACGAGGCTGGGGCCGAGAGATAAGTGTCAAAAACTATCTGTTTTGGAACTCTGGAGTCTGGGTTGTAGGGTCCAGCGCGGGCCTTTGCAAAAGACAGTTTGGGAACGATCTTGTGTTCCAATGCAGGAGACAGAAAATAATAATAAGTGAGGATGGGGCAGTCAAAGGATTGAAGTGCTCAATGTTTTTGTCTTTCTCCTAAGTTTGCACACCTTTCCAAGCAGAGTAAAAGTGGACCCATCTCAATTAAATGCCACTCATTTGCATATTTGCACCTAACCAACACAACCCAGATTTTCTTCACAAGCATTAATGAAGTGTACTCCAGCCTTTGCTCCAACTTCCAAGGAATTTCTCCGAATGTGGTCCAGTAGCTTGCACAATTGAGTTTGATTTTGAATCTTTAGCAATCATGTGCACCTCGTAGAATTATTTGTAAACTCACCCACTCTCGACGCATTAGACATATCCGGAAAGGTTATCATAGAGTTATTTGTAAACTCACCCACTCTCGACACATTAGAGTTATCCGGGAAGGTTAAGGATTACAAGATGGGAGTCGTGAATCTCATCAAAAGTACCCTACAAATCTTTGAAATTTATAAGGAGGCTTAAACCCCTCTCTAGTGACTTCCAAATCCATCGCCTATGTATTTTCTTATAAAATGAGTTTTAAAGGTTATGTGTATCATAATTTGTAAGGTTCATTTAATTTGAACTAAATTATAGGCGCTAAACAATAGACCTTTGAAAAGGAAGGGAGTATGAAAAACACAATTGAAACCCAATTCTGAAGAGTTGAGTAATATGTGTTCACCCCAGTCTTTTTATTTTGGTATTACTCATGTTCATGTGAGAGAAAATAATGTTCAAAATTATCTTACTGTAAAGATCGGTTTTGAGGACAAGGTGTTGCTATAATTTAAAAACATAATTTATTATTATTATTATTATTATTATTATTATTATTATTATTATTTTATTATTTTTAATTTTTTTTTTCCTCTTTTTTTCAAAGCTTTATGAATGTTTTTTATACCTTGGCATGATGATATACCTCGCTTAAAGTCATAATGCGTAAATTATGAAGAAAATTGAAATTTGTAAGATTCAAATCATTAGAGTTATAATAATTTAAATATGTTGAGTCATGTGATTCTTGTGGGTTAAGTTCAAATAAAAAGCATGCCATTACAATAAACCATTGTACAAAATTTCTATATGTCGCAATGATTACATGAAAATGACCTTCCATCCAAAATGTTCATTAGATAAAACAATTTATCCATTTCATATATTGAAGTCATAGGGTGACCATTGTGCATTTTTACTTATGTTTTGTGACACCTAGTTGGAAAATCATTGTTTTCATATAACTAACATGCAATTCTGGGCCTCTTTACACCAGAGAACATGACCAAGTGAGACCAAGTGACCAGAACTTGTAAAATTGGTAGTTGGTTAATTTTACCATTCCAGTTCAATTTTGTTTTACATTACAAAAAACAATTGAAAGTGACCACAAGGTTTGAAGTCCCAAAAATTACTAAGTTCTATACCTTCAACAATGTTTAAAGGCCTTAACAAATTAGCATCCCGTGAGCCTAAAGAAGATTTCTTGGTGCAAAAATAGAAAACAAAAAGAGTTGGAAAACATTAAAAGACAAAAAAGATAATAATATATTTTTATTCCGTCGACGAGGAACTCAAAGAGGGTTTTATTTTAGAAAAATATGAAGAAAATTCATTGAAGTCTTTATGACCGTCGTCGTCATGTCCCTTGATATTATTGGTTCTCTATAGTCATGAAAAAAATTAAAAAATAAAAAAATCAAAATTGAAGTTGGAGTTGGAATCTTGAAAAGTTGTTTAAAATATTATGCAGATTATATAGATGACTATTTAAAAAGTTATTGCAATGGTTATTTCAAACAATATTTAAAAATCTATTGACATATTTTAAAAACAAAAGCAAAGCTTGACTTCATTCATTTTTTGTGTAAATTTTATTTTATTTCATTTTTTACATGAACACCTTTCATTTTGTATATTCAAATTAAAAAATTATGATTTTTGTACACAATTGTGCGCATTGCGTAGCCCTACTTTATTTTTTGCTAAAACATGTCAAACATGACTAATTTGATCACCATAAGAAGGTACCTAGTTTGTGCATCTTCAATCAAATATTCTGAAAAGTTAAGTCATAATATGAAAAATCATAAAAAATAGCCTCAAAGGCTAAAATATCCTATTACTTATAAAAATATCATCCAAATGACAATTATCATTCAAAGCTTAGTTTTCATCAAAAACCTAATTTTCACCAATATAAAATATTTCATCTAGTCTTCATTTTCCATCCAAAATTAATAAATTTCATCCAATATCTATGATGTGGTAGAAAGTCCATCCACAGGACCCCCTTTTACCAAAACTGCCCTTTGAAATAAAAGGAAAATATACAATTCACACTTCAAAAAATTCTAGAAATTTGAGATCTACTCCGATTGCATTGAAATTTTTTGTGGTTCTTTTCCTCATTGACCTCAACATATTTGTTGTTCGGATTTCCAATTGGACATTTTTTGATTACCCTTTAAGTAGTTTTAATTTTGGAGAATGTAAGGCAATTTCAGCACACCCTCTTTCACAAAATCAAAGATTTTTTTGCCTTTCCAAGCCCGTATGAGGCTCAAACTTTGTGAGCTTATACCTAACTTCCATGCGTAAAGGGATTGATGATCCTCCACCAATCAAATGTGTTTGCAAAGTATAGTTTTTGGGCATCAAAACTTTGGTATACTCATGGGTCAGTGTCAAAAAAACTTTTGGAGTGACTTCAAATGTACAATATGGACGGTGGATTGTCCTCAAAATTGGTATACAAATTTTTGAATAAGTTAATTACAAGATCCTATAGTTAAAAATTCAATTTGATATATAAATGTAGAAATCAGTAGATTTTTATCAGTAGGAGTATGTTTTGGGTAGTTTTGGCTCCATAAACATTGAGGGCCTTTAGGGGTTAAATACGTTTTACATATTTAAGCTTGCAATTGTCAAAGTTGTGTAGAAGGTTAGTTTTAAAATCGTCCATGAAAAACTTTATTTTCATTCTTCTTTAATGTCATTAATCAATTAATACATTTTATTTCTAATTCAAGTACATTCATTTTGGTCCACCTTTCTCTTACACTTTAAAGCTGATTTTGGCCATTTTTCATATCATTTACTGATAAAGACTCCTTTCAATTTGAATGTAAAGATGCCTTTATATATTTTTCTTGAAAAGGAAGACCATTTGAAAGGAATACTAATCGTGGCCTAACAATTTGATGTAAATCCAAATAGGTAGATCATAATCTATGCCTAGGCAATGATTTTAAGATATGAAAAATCTAATTTCTCCTTGATTTCTAAGAAAATATAGATTATGAGAAAATTCAATATGTATGATGTTATTTATTTCTATTTCTTTTTTTAATCACCATTGAGATTTATTTGTTTAATTTTAATGACTTCATTTCCAAATATTTAAAATATAAATTTGATTCAATCTTTTTAATTAAACTCATAAATGAAATCTTTTTGTATTATGTATGAATTTTTAAAATCACACTAGACAATAGATTAGATTGAAAATAAACATTAATTTGATTATATCTACATATTCTTCCAAAATGAATGATAGTGAATTTGATTTATTTATCCAAAATTTAAGTGGCCTGAAGCCATGGATTTAAGTGAATTTTGAAATTTTAACAAACCTTGTACCTAACTTTTTTCACTGTAAAATTATCATTATTCTCTCAACATTCTACATGTTAGATCTGATTGTGAGGACACTTAGAGTTTAAATAAGATATACCTTCTTATGTATTTTACTTAATTAAATTCATCGCTAAACACTTCAAAATATCTTAAATAATTTCAAAGGTATCCAAATCAAATTTCGATAACCTTTATAAAAAATCATTTCAAACCTTATTCTCATAAAATCCTTATCACTTTTTAATGTATCAAAATGTTGACTATGACACTTTGGATGATCAAAACTTCTCTTTATCCATCACTTGCAACACGAGCTTAATGTTCTTTACCAGATTAAATTCCAATTCAATTCGTATGAATCTCAGTTCAAATGAAGATGTTGTGAATATCTGGCAATCATTTTTATTTGAAAGGAGGTCTAGTTTTGGGCGTTTTTGGAGTAGTAAATTGGGTCATTTATAAACAATGCAAGGGCAATCTTGAATGCACCTACATGTTTTCATGAAATATTCAATTAATGTTTTTATAGGATAAATTATAAAAATGATGATTCAATTTTTATAGAGATGTTTTTAGTAAGAACATTTCAACTTCAAAGGTTCAACATTCAAATTTTAGAATAATATTTTTAGCATTAAAATACTGTGATCTTCCAATCTAAGATGCTTCCTGAATCCAAATTAGACCCACATCATATACAACAAGTCTTCTAAATCCATAATTAGAAATTCAACATAGTTCATCACTTGTATCTTGAACAATAATGCTTTGTGATCTTTTCATAATTTTTGAATTAATCCCTAAAGGGCTAAGACTGTTTCCACCTTGAATTTGTCATTCAATACCATTCAATACCATTCAATACCACTAGGTAAAACAAGCAAATTATTTTGTCATTGTGACATTTTCTTAGAAACTCAATTATAGGATCTTATAGTTATCATAGTAAAGATTCCTTCTCCAAAATTTAGAGTAAGAAATAAAACACATCGCAAAATCTTAGCCCCTAAACACCAAGAACAAGTTATTTTCAATCTTTGCTGAAGCTGAAAATTCAAATGTCTTTAATTTTCAAAAAATATGTCTTTGTGTTATCAACTGAGAAAATTGGTATTGTGATAGATAATTGACTTGAGGATTCACCCAATAAAATTCAAAATAAAAAACCTCAATACTTGCCTTTCAAAAGAATATAAGGTGGGTAGAGGTATAAAATGATAGTAAATTTGGATCATTAATTTTGTTGACATAAAATACAATAATGTTAATTCCAATGGTGACAATATTGAATAAATCAATTGTAACATTTTCTTCTTTTTGTTATTTAAAGATGTTAAAATTGAATTCAAGATGAGACTTCAAAGTTTATTTCTGTCAATATTTTTTTGGCAAATACCCACAAAAAATGACTCCTTATATCAGTTGCTTGACTTATTAGAATGTAATGAATAAAAAAATTCCACATCCACAAAACCTATAAAATATGATTCTATTTTTAAAAAAATAAAAAAAATATTTAAGAACATTTTTAGTCCTACCCTTATTGCCTTGATTCACGCCAAAAATCTTAAAAACCTTATGAATTTCTCAATTTTTATCAGAATTTGATGAAGTTTGTTTTGTTAAGAAGGTCTTACAAACATCTAACTTCACCAAAAAAATTAGAAAAATAAAATGATTATTACAATCATAAGTACCTACCCAAAATCTCTAGAGACTTGTTTTGGGTCTCTTAGTCCTGTAGTTATTAAGACCCCTTCGTTTTTGATCTAAGAGTAAAAAGCGCATGTAAAACCAAATGAAATCAAAATAAAATACACCACATAAATCACACCTATGGAATCAAAATGCATATCATACTCTTTCCAAATCTCCAATACATACAATTCTTAAAATCTTCATCCCTAATTTTAAAAATCTTCATTGTTAATGTATATGAATCTCAAACTTTAAATCATTAAAAATTCATCATTGGACAAGTACCCAACCTACTCACCCAAATTTATAAAAATATAATTTTTTTTCTCCCCCTCACAAAAGCACTTTAAATGTTTCATCCAAAATTTATGAATTGCTTAGGTGGAGGGTTGCCTATCTGGGCCATCAAGTGCATTACATCAAGTGAAGCAGCAGCACGAGACTGTAGCTGCAGGGGTGCTTAAGTATACCGGTGGAAATGGGGGACAATGAATTAAACAATGCATTTATTTCAATTGGGATCATGAAGGTGCCCAGTACACACAGCCACAGGTACTGTAGTAACTTCTAGAAGAGGGTAGTTTTTCCCCACCAACTTACCCACCTGCAGAATTACCTGTTCCAGAAAAAACAATGTTGTAATTACAGATGCTATATAAATCATAGATTTTTTAAGTTTCAAATTTTAATTTTTTTTCTTACAATGAGGTGAAATAACTGAATTCGTTTGGAGTTTACCATATATTCAAAACTAAATAGGTTCCACTAAACTAATGTTTATTTATTTAGTAACTATGACCCCAAAAGTACCAGATGATGGAAAGGGGTACCGACAGTTGTTGCCAGGGGCCAAGGGGTTGGCGGTTCGATTCCAATCGACTGTAAAATATAACCTTTATCGGATGGAAAATCTCCGCAATGGGTTGTAAAAAGAAACTCGTTAGCTTTTGTCAAGGATTGCAAAAAGTAATTCGCGTGCCTCAAAAAAAAATATAAAATATAAAATTATTCGAGTTGAAAGCTTAGACTTTTAAGATTAGCAACTTCATCATGACTTGGTCCCTATTCAAATAAATTGATCATTGGCTTCAACCTTTTGTTTATGTAGCTTCATTCTTTCTTCTACGTTTTTAGATTAATCCTCAAGGGCAAAAGACAATTTTCAATAAAAAAAATCATTATAGCTTTTAACTCCTAAAGGACGGAGGGGTATTTCCACAGTTTTTAGTACCTACAGTGCTATTCTTTCATTTTCCAAAGTGAGAGAAATTTGAGAATCACTATAACCAATTTAACCGTAAGATCTTTGAAAGTAGTAGGCTATCCAAATGTGCACCAAATTTTGGGTTTGGGAAAGCAACGGATTGGAAGATAATAACATGTGAAGTTTATAAGATTACTGAATTTCTGAAATACTAACAGTGAGTTTCCATGGTTGACTGAAATTTGTTACTTCAAAAATTTATAAAAACTTGGCAACTAAAGCTGATTCTCTTCTCTAGTATGTTAGGAACATGCACATTTTTTTAAAGATTTTTCCGAGTTACTAATTTTGAGAAAATAGGTTTGACATAAGTCTCACACTAAGTTGCGTTTTTTTCAACATGGCACATTTTGGCAAATTCAAAAGGGTTTTTGATAAATCCAAAACGATGAAGCCATAAAAGAGTGGTCATACAAGCATCCTACAAAAAAAATGCTAAAAAAACAAATCCACAAGGAGAGATCTTCATTTCAATTTTCAATGTGCTCAAAGTTTGGTTGAAACACTGACACTGTAGAAACACTAACTTCACCGTAAAAACATAGGACCACCTCATGTTCTTTCTTTTTTCTAAAATCAGGGTTCCACTTTTTCACTAAAATTTTAGCGTATTCTTATTGCCAACTTGATTCTAAAGAGGTTAGGAACAAAAAACACTCAAATCCAACCCTTCTAGGGCATTTTATTGGGTTTTCAATTTCTGGCGCAACCCAAAAGTGGTTGCTTCGTCCTTTAGGGGTTAAAGTGCCATATGTATAAATGAAAGTGGGATTTAACTCAGCAGTCTTATCTTAATTTTGTTGTGAATGATGTGCATCAAATTTAAATTCATGAAGCCTTATTGATTAGAAGATCATGGTGTTTTAATTTCAAAATTGCCTTCAACATTTGATTGTTGGCATTAAGAGTTGAAATTCTTTCATTGAATGTTTCAGTGGAAAATATATTGATCATAAAGTCTTTTAACATCATCTTTAAAACACTTACTACAAAAAAATCATTAAAAGATAGTGGATTCTCAAAAAATGACCTTTCAATGTAAAAAGCAGCCCAAATTATACAAAATCTACAATTTAAAAATAGACCCCTCTACAGTAAAATCTTTGCCAAAATTTGAATACATTTTGAATCAACCTCAAATTTTTACTTCGAAAACTAATCGACCATATTTAAAATCCAACACAACAATTTGTATTGAAATCAAATTAGAGGCACCACGGCCTTGGTGCGGTGGTTTGATTCATGGCACTCAAATGATGTGATTTGAGTTCAAATTCCCATGCCGACATGGTGCCTACTACCATAGTGCACCCAACTATGGTGGGGTTCTTGAGACCTTCTTGTATGGGTATTCAAAAAGACCTTGGGGGGATGACATGTTGGTTGCCTTCAAAAAGCACCTAGTGTAGAAAAGTATTTATCTTCAAAAGGGGGGAGTAGCTCTAGATTCATTGTTGTCTTCAAAGCGCTTAGTATAGAAAAGTCTTTACCTTCAAAAGTCCATCGGACTAGTGAATAGAATGAACAAACACTATATTCACGTGGGCCCCTTATAGTTTCAATTTGCCTTGCTATCAAAAAGTGATATTTGGCGCCAATAAAACTCAAAAACAGTTTTATGAAAAAAAATACTTTTAAAGGGAAGTGGGAGTTTCTAAAACTGTAGTGTGTGTATGTTTTGGTAATTTAAAATGACAAGAAAATTATTATCATCATTATCATTATTATTATTTTAATATTATTTTAATATTCAAAAAGACATACAGAAGAAAAAAACTTTGCATTGGAATATGAGCAATTGCAATCACTGTTATTTGTACGGAGGGCACATGTGTGCAAGGGAGACACTGTGTTTCTAGACTTTGTGCTGGGTGGGTGTATGTAAAATCAGGTCATCAACATAAGCTTCACACAGGAGGATGCTGGGGTATGAACTCTGTACTAGTGTGATCAGCTCGGTACATAACACCACATTTGTCTACAAAGCTATTTCTTGTACTTCCTTGATCCAGCTCGAAAAAATATCACAGTTCAAGAAGCAGGTTCTTGATGGTGTCATTGAGAGAGTTGTATGGATTACAGCATAAGACCACAGCAGGTTTGCCACCTGACAAACAAATATTCTATTTTTTTGGAATTATAAGGTTTGCCTCTCATATAGTGAGTATTTCAATTTTCATATTTTAGCAAAAAGTTCAATAAAAAATACCTTAAATGGTTTACAAATAACAAAATATTACAAATACTAATTTTTGTTTTTTTTTGGTCTCCATATTTTTTATTTTTTATTTATTTTTGGAATTATTTCTGGACGAACCTGCTATGGTACGGGTCTCTCTAAAACCCCCCATCAAGCGGTGCTCCGCGGGCAGGGTCCCCACGCGGGCAGCAGCTCGTGGGATGGGGGGCTTCTGTCCGTCATCCGTGTCCTGGATGGACTCACCCTCGTTCCCGCCCATTTCCCCTCCGCACAGCTCCGTGTCTCCTCGCCTCCGCTCCTTCCCTCCGCTCCTTCCCTCCGCTCATCGCCGCCGCTCCTCGCTCCTCGCTCCCCGCCTCCGCTCCTCGCCCTCGCTACTCGCCCTCGCTCCTGGCCCTCGCTCCTGGCCCTCACCGTGTTCGTGTTTGTGTTCAGTTTTTTTGTTCAGTTTTTTTATTCAGTGAGGGTAACAGTGCTTGTCCCGTACGAAGGCAGGCGATCAACTTTGTGCAAGAACAAGGGAGAATAGAGAAATTCCCCAAAATGCAATAAATGTAGGTGGAATATTGTGTTAAACAATGTGAGGATTCAACAAGAACAGGCCAAAGCAAAGCCCATGGCATTCCGACTCGTAAGCTGTTGGTGAATGAAGGGGACTACATGGCTGGAAATCTAAACCCACTCCAAGTCGACCATGTTTCGAAGCACATTGTGGGAATGCTTTACCAACACATTGTGGGAATGCTTTACCAACACATTGTGGGAATGCTTTACCAACACGTTGTGTGCAACTGATTGCCTGAGTTCTTGAGTTTCGAAATTTTCATGTACTCTAGTAACTGCAAAACTAAACTTGACCGAACCTAATCACATTCTAAGCTGCATTCTTGGACTTCGATTTCTTCTTCTTACTACTCTCCAGACCGCCCAACCCATTTCAAGGATTTAGAGGATGCAGTGGCGGTTGCGGTTTTCTTTTATGAGAACAAGCTTTACGAGAACAGGTTTCTTGATGGCAGTATCCATATTTTGACTGCTGCAGGTGTTCTGATCTTTTGTTGCCCCCTTTATCGTCCTAGTGTCACTTCTCGTTGATTCAGTTTATGGAAGCAAATACACGAACAAAAAAAACAGATCACCGTTACAAAAACTGAACACAAACACAAACACGGTGATGGCCAGGAGCGAGGGCGAGTAGCGAGGGCGAGGAGCAGAGGCGGGGAGCGAGGAGCGAGGAGCGGCGGCGATGAGCGGAGGGAAGGAGCGGAGGGAAGGAGCGGAGGCGAGGAGACACGGAGCTGTGCGGAGGGGAAATGGGCGGGAACGAGGGTGAGTCCATCCAGGACACGGATGACGGACAGAAGCCCCCCATCCCACGAGCTGTTGCCCGCGTGGAGACCCTGCCCGCGGAGCACCGCTTGATGGGGGGTTTTAGAGAGACCCCTATGGTACTATGGTAGTTTCTTTCTACATCGCACAGCATGCAAGGCAAAGGGTCTGGGTTGTAATATGTACCGTCTAACTCTCCCTGACCACATGCACCAACTGTGTTTGCAATTCCAATGGGTTTTGTTTGAGGTGTATGGAAGAAAACAGCTGCACACGAGTTTCCAAGGTCATCGGCTAGGCAAATTGCTTGTGTAGTTGAAAAGAAGGATTCTAAAAACAATTTTCCTGAGTAAGTATTAAATCATGATCATCTTAAGCATTTTTAGTTTCTAACTAATCTAAAAATAAATAAAGATAGAAAGGAAAAAAAGGCAGATTAAAATAATTACCATACATACAGTGATAGTAGGTTCATTCACCCTTGAATGATTTTAATTTTTAATTTTTAATTTTTAATTTATTTTTATTTTTATTTTTATTTTATTTTTTGTTTTGGAAAAAGAATGTTCGTCTTCTAAAATTCAATTTTTCATTTTTTAAAAGAAAAAATTAACTTAAAATAGTCTTGGATGGATAAAAATCACATAAAATAAACTTTCATAATTCTGTTTTTCCATTCTTAAAGTTTCCCATTTTTTTATTTATTTTTTTCTTTTCAAAATTATTTTTGAACAAACTTGCTATCGACGAACAATATTACCTTTGAAACAAGTCTGCTTGCTAATCACTGGCTTGTTGATCAAGCTGTTTTCAAAAAATGTGAAAGGGAGGTTTTGAAGATGTGCCGTACTAAGTGTTGGCATGACAAATACAAGGTGGACTAATACCTACTCGGTAATACATTTAAGTGTAAGCAACTGTAGGTACAACTCTGAAGCTATTTGATTTGCGCACATGAGTATCAGTACCATGAGCAGAGCATCAACTGGAATATCAGATCCATTTCTTTATTAATTCTATTTTATTTTATTTAAAAGAATGGCAGTGTACAACACTGCATCAACTGGTTGTTGCAGTTTGATATGGGATTTCCAAGATTTCAATCTAAACTTCATGATTCCATTGATCCTTTGATTTATTCAATCTAAAAATTTCAAAAACATTAAACTACTTGTTTCGAAAAATATTGTTCCGGCGTCAATTAGTTCCAATACATCCTGAAGTAATTAGCTTTTACGTTGAGTTCTTTGAGTTCAGTTTGACGAAGGCCTCCCAACCCGGGTATCACTGATTGGAATTTCAAAAACCCTTGTGAGTCCAAATCAATGAAAGGAATATCAAGAATCAATGTCTATACCTTGGAAGACATAACAAAATTGGTGCAAGAGTCTACCGTAACACCATAGCACATTTGTATTTAAATAATTCCCAAAAACAAAATAAAAAATTAGAAAATTACAAAGACATAAGTAAAAAATTATAATAAATCGTTTCTTTGCAATATTTTGTTATATCTAAACCATTTGAGGTTATTTTTGTGATTTTTTGTCAAAAAATAAAAATCAAGAAGATCTAATTTTGAAAGGATAAACTTTTTTCCCAAAAGAAAATTTTAAAAATTCCCACAAGGAACAACCCTGCTATGGTGTTACGGTATTTGCTTGCTTGTATGTTTATTTTATATCACATGAACATACATATGCAAATTGTAATAATGTTAAGGATAAAGTAGTAAAATTATAAGGGTTAGCTAGTTGTTTTCAATAAAATATGAAATTTGATGATTTGTTTACGAGAGCAAAAGTCCAAACCTGGATTTTATACCCATATTACATGACCTCAAAATGATTAAGTGGGTCATGAGGGAAATGCTTTTATGCCCAGAAACTGTGGGTGGCATGACTGTAGATGGATCATGATTCATGGACAAGTCAATTATAGAAAGCTAACAATGCATGATTAAACTGGGTCATGTTGTAGCTGACAATTGGAAAAGTAGCGAGCTCTACATTGCAATGATCAAACTTTGCAGCTAAGTTATGTGACATCAGACAGACGGACAAGCCTGTGACTTGCCTGCGACTCCACCAGCGGTATCTGCATATATATTTATATATTCCGCTTGAAGTTTTATTGGGATTTCAACAGTGCCTGAGAGCATCCACACCGGTCCGCAGCAAGCCGCGACCGGGCTTCATATTCAGTGGTGCCATAGGTTGGCACCCCTGAATATGAAGCCCTGTCCCGGCTTGTTGCAGACCGATGTGGATGCTCTGACATTGTTTGCAAGTTTGGATTGCTGGCTTGCACTACATTTCTGAGTTTGGGTTAAATTTTGAGCAGCCTATGGTTGGTTGTCCTAATACCAACCACTGCCCCAAAACCGATCAGTAGATTCTCCAAAACCGATCAAGCCTAAAACAAATGTACCTCATGTTTACATTAGAGCATGTGATTGGAATTGGGTCACATGTTGCTTTGCACTTTGGAATTATGTAGAAAATTCATAAATACATATTTCTTGTTGCATATTTTTCCAATCCTTCTAAATCCTATTTCGAAGCCTCTCGTATTTTCTTTTCAGAATTTACCACTGCTCAAACTATCCTAAACTACTTAAGTGGTTGGTTTTAGGACAATCAACATTAACATGTGCGTCATCTTAGAACACTTACAAGGATAACTTGATGGTTTAACCCCTAAATTTCCTTGTGTTTTTGAGAGCTTGAATCCTCAAAACTGCGATTTTTTACTACTATGCCCTCCAGAGGATATGAAACAATTTTTTTATCTTTTTTTGGAAATTCAACCGTAAGATCTTGTACCTAACCCTACTTGGAAGAAATGATTCAAATTTCAACCGTTGGATGTTTTTCATTAGTGAGATCGTAGTGTTCAAAGTTTCAGCATATATTTTTTTGGGCCTTGGCCGAGAGGCATGGTGCAAATGGGCCAAAGGGAGACTTGATGATTATTACTTCAAACATTTTGGTCACATTTTTTTCCATGTAGCTAACTAGGTTGGGTATGCTCATGCAAAAATTTAGGCCAAAAATACGCTTTTTAGACCTTCATCAAAATTATTTTCTATAAGAAGGTATAAAATTGACAAAATAGTAAAACATGCATTACAAAAACATTTTGTGAGCTAAAGAAAAATTGAACGGTGAGTAGGTACCTTCATAAATTTGTGATTTTCAAAAGAAAAAAAAATTCAAAAATTCAAAAATCTCGAATTTTGACAAATTTTTAAAGGAAAAATTCAAAAATTACTAAAAACTTTGAAGCTTGTCTTTGTAAGTTTTGGAGGCTGCCCTTGTAAAATTGGTAAACTTTTTGACTTGGGTCACTATGGAATTTGAATAGTGATTTGGTTATGAACATATTTTAATTTTTGTTTTTGTAAAAAGACCTAATTATAGACTGCCCGTTTTGGATTTGAAACCTAAAATTTCTAGATGAAGGTTCTAAAATTGGAATTTGGCTTCAAATTTTTTACTACATAGACCTTACCGTAAAGGGAACATCCAGTAAAAATCTTGAAAAAAATAATTATTTTTAACCTCTCCATCTGGGCTGCCCGAAAGTGCAAAAACCCATTTTGGGTTTTAAGGATAGTTAGGGGTTAAAAAATTATATATTGGATTGCATAAAAAATAATTGAATAAAACTGAGCTTGTTGGCATTAAATTCTCAACGAGCAATCTCTGCATTACAGTGGCCTGCAAATTCAGCAATCCATGCATCTTCTTGCTCACTCTCTTTCTGCATTGCACCTCTATTTCAACCAACCTATTCCCAAGTATTTAACAATTAGCACTATTTAAATAAAAAAATACATACAATATTTCTTTAATCAAGTCCCACTAACAAAAGAAAGACAATTCCAATGTATTTTATGACATATTTTATGAACACTGTATAAATAGGTTGTGAATTTTTGAAATGTCTACTATAAGTGTATCTAATTTTATAGACAAACTTTCATGTTTAGCAACTGCACATTCTTATTTGCAATATCTCTTGAATTCTCATTATTTTTTAAGGTTTGATAGTGTTTGGAAATACCGCATGTTAAAGGTAGCTTCGTCGCTTTCTTGCCAAATAATTAATTAATTTATAATTTTAGTGTTTGGCACCTAAAGATATTATATTCAAAATTTTGGCAACTTTCTTTTTTAATTTTTAAAAATTCGACTGAAATCCTTTTTAAAATTTCAACTTAAGTATTTTTCATGTACGACACTCTTGCATTGCATGACAAAATAGATATGAATTTATAGTAGAGAATGCTCTCTCCTTTATGCAAGTGGAGTAGAGTTGTGTCCAACAATGCATATGGGATATGTAAACTTTGAGGTGAAGCACCTAGTTAGTCTCCTTTTTTATAATACGCATAACTTTTGCATAGCGTCTTCAAATGACATAAAATTTGTTGGAGGTGAAAGATTACTTGATTTGTGAACTTTTTTCAGACCAACATTAGTTCAAAAAAATTAATTTTCTATGCACAAATGACCTCCAAAAAACTGTTTTGAACCCATTCTATTTTTTTGATCTTTACACGGCTACAATGATTTGTTCATATTTTTTGCATAAAGACTTATTTTAACACAAAACTTGTTGGAAGTAGAAGAAGGATTAATTTCTTAACAATCACGGCTACAATGATTTGTTCATATTTTTTGCATAAAGACTTATTTTAACACAAAACTTGTTGGAAGTAGAAGAAGGATTAATTTCTTAACTTTTGTTAGTTAAACAGAATTCTATAAAACTTCATCTTCTATGCTCAATTGGACTTCAAAAATCTGTGTACAACACATTTGAAAAGCCTCACATAGTGTCTTGCTACTTCTTAACCCATATTCTTTGTGAACTAATGTGAGTGAGCTTAATTGCAAAAGGAGCACATTCTCTCCTCTACAATTCACACATGCGTCCACTATAAGTAAAATTCTTCTGAGAAGTAAATTTTTTTAACTTTTTGGCAATTTTGAAAAATAATAAATATTTTCTTCGGCAACAAATGCCAGTAATATTCCAAAAATTTTGGCATCTATTTGTGGAATTATTTTTCTCCGAAGCTGCCCTTAACCTACGGTATGCAAGATTTGGAAATAGGCTGATTCATATTAAGAAGAAGAACTTCATTTCTAGTAAAAAGGACTCACTTGAATACCGTGTGTGGACCCTGACTTATAGGCAAGAGACCTATTCCATTAAACCGAGGATACGGGTATATAAAGCGGGAACACACTCTGCATCATTTGTAACCCTAATCTATGAAAGCTCTCTACCTCTCTCGGAGCACTCTGCAAATCACATTAGTAGTCAAGTTCTTTTAACCTCCAAATTTAGAAACACTAACATAACCTCGGCTTTGAGTGCGGATAGGTGCATAAACTATCAATTTAAGGAACATATTGGACAACCATTATATCTTGAAGCTTATATACTTGACTTCGCACTAGTACAGATTAGTATATCATTTGATGTGTTTTATATCAACAATTTAACATCATTTGAAATTCCTTTAGGGTTAATTTTTTTTTTGTTTGCTTAGTATTCATGTAAACTTATGTTTGTGATTTCTTAGCTTAATGTTTTTTTTTGAATTATCTCATATTTTTACTTGATTACAAACTAGGTTTTTTGTATTTATAGTTAATTTTTAAAAAAAATTGATTGAAATATTATATTATATAAAAATTAAAATATGACATATTAATTTTAGTAACCTAAGAATAAATTTACATTTAAAAATAACAATAATTGAAAAGTAAAAAATACATGTTTCAAACTTGAAAAAATAGTGGGAGCTAATATATGATGATATAAATTAGAAAACAATGCTTCACTAATTGTGCCAATATTTTCTATTGATTTTAAATTTTCTTTTTTTCTTTTTTGGGGAATCAATCCAAAATAGGTATTTTCTAAAAACACCACAGGTGCCTCCTAACAATACTTATCTGAATTCCCAAAATATTTTTTCTGACCACAAAAGTTCAACCATTTCTTGCAAACAACCGTGAAGAATCAACAAACTTTGATTTGTCAGAGATTGAAAATTTTCTTTGAACAAAGTTGAGATTGCTTTGCCATCTCAAAGAACACCATGTCAGTTCCTTACTATGTGCCAATTTAGATGTAGTAAATAAGTATAGCATTTTGAAAGAAATCTTCCAATGGAAGGAATCCACAAGATCACAATATTTAATTTTTTGGTAAAATAATAATCCAAAGTACAACATGAAGATTTTTGTCATTAATTGGAAAAAAGACATGAACAAGAAAAAATGTATAGATTTTGTCTATCCAAATTTGTTTTTTTGGTATCATGATAAAAATGTGTTTTTTTGGTATCATGATAAAAATGTGTTTTTTTGGTATCATGATAAAAATGTGAAAAAACTTTGAATCCTTTTTGGAGTTATATTTTTGGACTATGTGAAGGTAATTTGTTTAGTGTAAAATGCTATTGTTGTAGGTACTTCTATTAAATATCTCAAAGTTAATAGACCAAAAAACTTTGAGGTATCTGATGTTGGAAAAAATTCAATTTGGATATCATACTTTTATATTCAAAGATCCAATTTGAATTTAAAATACACGTATAGGAAAATTAGTATTTTCCTAATTCCAAGAAAACATTTCAAAATTTGTTCAAGAAAAAGAACTATTAAGGCAATGAGAAGACAATGATTCTCATAATATGGGATTTTTGAAGATGAAGGTTAAATATGATTATTATAAAAAAAACTAATTTCATATGAAGGTAAAAAAGACTTAAAATAGATGATTGGAAACGTAAGCGGTATTATTCAATATTGATATGAAATAATATGTATTGGCTTCCTATCAAGAAAAACAATCGCACTTTTACAATCACTATTCAATTTAAATCTTCCATTTACACAACTTTTATATTTTAATTTTTCATAAATAGCATACATGTTTGATTAAGCAATCAACTACAAGCTCATAGATTAATTGTCCACCGGAGACTATCCAAGCCTTGCACTTTACAATGATCTTCCACATGTAGAAATTACATTTACACTTACCAAATGGCACAACAACAAATAAATAAAATGAAGAATTCCTTATACTATTCTGATTATTGATATCTCAAAGTAAATAAAAATTTATAAAAAAAATTAAAATAATAAAAAATTAAAATAATAAAAAATAAAAACAAATATAAAAATAAAAACAAACACTTGCAGCTTTGAGTCACATATTCCTAGGTTCAACTCGAAATTCATAATATATATGGATTATGAATCAAGGAAGTAGCCTCTTTATCACATATTAACCCCGCTCTTTAAAATCATTGAAGCGGACTAATTGCTTCAATTTTCATATTCTCTCTATGTCTAAATCAATTCTTATTTTATAGAGTATAATTTTAAATCTATTTCTCATTAAATAGACTTAAATTGATTCCCAATTTATGCTTAAAAGATACAAACCCAAAAAAGAGAAAAATCCAACTACAAATTTTATGATCAAAGGAGTTTAGGGTTTAAGGTTTAGGGGGCAAACAAGTTCGCCTTTCTTGGTTTTGCGGTATATTTTTTTCTTTTGTAGTGGAATTTTCACCATTTGATTCAAAAAAAAAATAAAAAATGCTACAATGGAAATGATGGGTCATTATGGTTTTGCGGTACATTTAACTTTTTTGTGTACGGCTTGAATCTTTTGGCTTCTTCTTGGCCCTCTGTTTTTCTCCTGCAATGAAACTTGTTCATTTCTGCCCCAAGATAAAATAAGAAAACAAAAACAAAGGTTTTGCTGTCTCCTGCATGGTGCACTTTCCATGCTCCTGGGAGGGACACACATCACCTAAAGTTTCAATGACAATTCTTGTCCAATTGAATGTACAATGGGATCTCCTGGTTTATATAGATCAATAATGTCATGGGTAGAGACTCGTGTGCAAATAAAACAACCTGATGATGGCGGGAGAGACATTCTAAGAGTATTATTCATTCAGATTGAGCCCAGAATGTGACATGTTACAGAGCAGTCCAGTGATACCAGATCCATTTCATATTCAACTAAAATACACTATAACACCCCTTGCGATAAACCTTGCCCTCGTCTTAATGACGAGGGCCCCCAAACCAGGGCTGTCATTGGAGGGGGCAAAAAAGCCCCCTATATTTTGCATGTTGATGAAAAAAAAAATTAAAATTTTTTAAAAAAATTTAAAATATATAAATTAACTAAAATTAATTTAGTGGGTCCCCTTAGACTAATTCGGGGTCCCCGGTTTCATTAAAAATTAAAAAATTACTAAAAAAGGGCCGCAGGGCCCCTAAAAATAGATCAGGGAGGAAAGGAGAAAGGGGAGGAGGAGGGGGAGGGCCCGCCTCGTCATTAAGACGAGGGCGAGGTTTATTGCAAGGGCTATAACACTATGTTCTATTTGCCATGAATACATGTTTAGAGATTAAGGTAGAGGGTCCAGAAGTCGTTAAAATTTCAGATGTGCACAGTTGGGACAGTGGTGGAATTTTTTTATCATTTTTCGATGGATTCCAAAGCTAGTGCAAAGTCATCCCCAAAAAAAAAATCATTTTTTGAGTAAGTCTATAATTTTCTATGAATTTTTGAGTGTTCAGTCCTAGGGGGGCCACTAACCGATCATAGAGTCTTGGTTAACATGTGCAGTTGGATTCTGAAATTAGAACATTTCTGCACCAATCAGTAGCACTTAAGTTTTGAAAGCATGGACGGATTTAGAGCACTTTGGCACAATTTCAGGAATCAGGCTGGGTGGGATTGTGTGACCTGGCCCCAAAGCATAGGGGGCGACATTGGGACCCGGGCGGGTTTCACACCCTCTACCTTAGTAACAAAATTCTCTCACATTTCATCAAAAGCTCCATCAAAGCCACGGTTAGCACCTTTTTGTAAGACCATCTCCACCATTGATGCCAATGGTGAGATGGAAAGGAATGAAGACTATGATACTTTCAATTGAGGTGGAGGGCAGCATGAAGAGCAAAAGCTAGCTACCTTGGAAGATCTCCCCGACTAGTTCAAATTCTCATAGTTTCCTATTGTTTCTACTTCTCCCCTAATGTTTCTAATTTTCCAAGTATTGATGTTAATGGTTGTCGTAGTGAAGGTTTCTTTGCTCCTCTTGCTGAAAGATGGCCTTGCTGATGGTGTACAATGTGTGCAAGCTTCTAAATCCTACATGGATCTGAGTGTTTGCAGAAACCCTCTTAATTGTGGTGTTCTAGAAGAAGCTAAATTTTTGGGTCTCAATGTTGGTCGCCATTACAATTTTGTTGGTGGTGATGGAAGTCGCAAGCCTAGTGAAGGTATCCTTCTCACTTGTCACCACCCTAAGAAGAAATAGGAGAAATACAAGTTATATAAAAAGTCTATGTGATGTAAATTGTTTGACAATAGTATTTGATTATATGATTATAGTACATCTTTTATCGATACAAATACCATTGAAGAACGGAATGTATTAAATTTTATAAATCTTAGTGCTTTTGTAGACATACATATTCATAAAACTAAAGAGACAAATTTTATGCAGTCTGTATATAAAAAATGTTGTTTTTTAAAAGCACAAATTTCAAAATTAAAAATTAAACATCAACATATTTTTTATGTTAACATTTTAGGTCTTTAAAACCAAAATTGAACATTTTTTTGTAACAAAATATATTAAAATTGAAAATGTTAATTTACATATATGTATATTTTTGTGTTAAATTATTTGTATTTACCTTATTCAAGCCTCCTATTATTTGTTTTTGGTATTAATCCCTAAGTGCCCAGGAAAGCCGAAATGGCTTTTTGTTGTTTCGGTCAGTCTAGATAAAGGGGTTAAAATTGATATTTTTGCCTAATATATTTACTGGATGCTCCTTACTGCAAAGTGTATGTGGTAAAATTTGCAAAGCCAGATTCCAATTTGAAGACCTTCATCTAGAAATTTTAGGTTTCAAGTCTAAAACGGGGAGCTTAAAATTAGGCTTTTTCTTTAAAAAATTCTTGAAATATGTTCATAACCAAACCATCACTCAAATTCCAAAGAGACCCAAGTCAAAAAATATACCAATTTTACAAGGGCAGCCTCTAAAAATTACAAAGACAAGCTTCAATATTTTCAGTAATTTTTGAATAACTTCTTTCAAAATTCGTCAAAATTTGAGATTTTTGAATTTATTAAAAATAATTTGGCTCAAAAATCAAAAACTTATAAAGGCACCTCACCACCGTTCAGATGTTTTTAAAACCAAATATACGTGACGTCATGCATGTTTTACTATATCAACGTGTTCAGACCTGCTTCTAGAAAACAATTTTTATGAGAGCCAAAAATAGGAATGAGTCTCTCTAATTTTCTATGGAGGTACTCAACTTGATTACCTACATGGAAAAAAATATGGGCAAAATGTTTGGGGTAACAATCTTCAACCCCCCCTTTGCACCATTTTGACTATATCATTCAGCCAATGCCCAAAAAAAGTTTTGCTGCAACTTTGAATATTATAATCTCTAAGATGGTAAACATCCAACGGTTGAAAATTTTATCAGTACTTGTAAATAAGGTTTAGTACAAGATCTTACGGCTGGATGTCCAAAAAAAGCAAATTTGTTTGGTTCAAATTGTCGTTTCTACAAGGTGGTCAAAAATCACTGTTTTGGAGGTTTTGAGACCCAAAACATGCTTGGGCACTTAGGGGTTAACTTGGAACATCATACCTTCACAAATCAATATAAAGTGATAGCTAAAAATTTATGTTCTACTCAAAACCAACCACTACACTTTCCTAAGCATATGAATTATCATGATCCTAATCATTATAGAAAGTTATTGGAATGAAGGGACTTGGATTTCTTCATCCTATATAACACATGTAAGACATACTTCATTAATTGTAATAAAAGAAAAATAATGTGAAAATCAAAATCTAGTATTGTAGTTAATAAGGTACGAGTACCATAAAGTGATAATATCACCTTAGTTGTAATATGGACTACCTTTATAACAACAACCAAAAAAAAAAAAAAAAAAAAAAAAGAAAAAAAAGGAGAAACTGATGCACACAAAGAACATGTTGTTCAACACCACATGATGTGATAAATTTGTAACTTTAGATTTTTCTGAAAAGAAATATCAACTACTTTGTTTCTTGTAAGTGATTGGTTTTGAAAAATTGGTGGGATATCTAACTTATCAATTTTAAGGCAGCATATGTAATGGTTTGTGAGAAACCTCGATAATGACGAGAGGTCTTAACTAACTTTGTACTCTTGGAAAATTGTTGAATTCTTACAAAAGATGAAAAAACATAATCTCTCTTGGTCTTCATGATTTTTTTTTCCTATTTAGGAAAATTCATAAATTCATAAACTCTTGAACAAGCTTGCATTTTTCATATTCAAAATCCTTCATTTCTTGATTTGTGATGTGTCTGTCTAAAATGCTGCTATTGTTCATTTGTTTAAAAAAGAATAAAAAAAATAAAAATAAATGCTGCTATCTATATTTTCTCTATTTGATTTGCTCTTTAGTATTCCTCTTCCTTTCCCAAAACTAGACTCCTTTGTCTAAATAATGTTATGTATTGCATTCCAATAAATCATCAATTTCGTATTTATTAATTATTGACAAAAAAGAAATACCTGTACTCCAACGCAATATAATGGTACAAAATGGCAAGCCAAGGCGTGCTTCAGTCTGAATAAAACTACCCAGTGGAAGACATCAAAAGGTGTAATAAACTGCAATGGAACGAATTGCACCTTTTGACCCTGAATTATTTTTTTAATTATTTTTTAAAATTAAAAATTAAAAACATACAAAGAAGATGAGGTACAAGGCCTTGCTCCGTGTCAAACTAGTCCAAGGTTTTATCCTTGTCACTTAGTACAAGGAACATGAGCACCATCTAAAGGCCCGGTCCAGATCAAACATTGACTGTGTGATGGAGTCCAGATTTCTCAACAAAAACTCATCCCCTATAACAAGAAATAACAATTAAATAGATGATGGTATGTAAAGATGGGAAGCCGGTGGCAAATAACTTACCAACAGTTGTTGGTGAAATCATGTTTGTTCAGACATGGTAGTAATGATCAGTGTATTCTGTGATTTAATGGAAAAGCATCTCCGATTAAAGTTAAATCATGAAACATGGATTCTTCCATGATGTGACTAACTTCCTTGACTGGAATGGTCACGTGACTTATAACTACAGAATACAAGGTGGAACAAACCGACACTTTATTCACGCCGGACTTCTTCGGAGCCGAAGTTCCGCTTCCTCCACAAATCTAAGATAAACACATAAAATATTGGTTAGACATATGATATGTGGTATGTTAGAGGCTTTGGGTTGATCTTGTTTTATATTTTTTGAATTGATAACCAAATTAAAATTTGAAGAATTGCAGGGAAGTTTGATGCTCTACTCACTAGTATTGGATTCATTTTGGTATGATGAATCACATGGCCATCATGATTACTTAGATTACAAGGAAAAAACTAACATAGTTACTGAAACCCTGCACTGACAGAAATAAAGAGAAGACAAATAAGATCCCAAACCAAGATCATACAAAATAAAAATATAGAAAATTGAGAATTATTGTGGAAGCCTCTTCAATGTCTAAAAGAAAATGTGACAAATCTTCGAAGATTTTTTAGAGTGGAATTTCTTCATTACAAAAGAGATATATTTTGACAATCTCAAAGGCAATCATATTAGTTACATGTATGAAAACTTCGAAGGTAGTAAAGGGTGCAGCAAATTTTTTAGAGCTACCCGTCATTAATGAAAAATGACTTAGAAGAACATTTTTTTAAATTTTTAATTTTTAAATATTTTTTGGGAGGTCCAATAGGGAAAAAAATCATATTCCGGCAAAGCTCTTCTATTTCTCTATATCTGCAACTTTTTCCCATAAATCACATTAACCCCTAAAGTTCTGAGGGTATTTTTCATCAAAACTGCCTGAAAACAGCCCCTCTTCAAATCAAGGTGGATTTTGCTAAATTGGGGTCTTAATCAGTACATCTAACCGTAAGATCTTGTAGCTAACTTCTATGTCTACATGTCCACCAAATCTTAGACACTCATTCCTCACAAATTGCAAGATCATAACGTTCAAAGTTGAAAATCAAGTTTTTTTTCCCTGCGCAAAAAGGGAACAGCAGAGTTTTGAAGGCCCAAAAAACCATTTTTTTGCATTATGGATTTTGGCGGTTCTGATGCACATCGAAGAAGACTGAGTTAGCTAATTGTAAAAAAAAAAATCAAATTCAAAAAAGTTGTGGAAGGTTGCCAAAAAAATCATTTTCCGCTAGGGGGTATACTGAAATTCACAAACAAAAGCTGTTTTTTGACAATAAAAATAGCATATCAAAAAAATTTGGATTAAAAATCCAAACGGTGGAAACATGCTCTACTGCCTTCTCTATAAATATAAATTTTTATTTTTTAAAAATATCAAAATCTCAATTTTTGGTGGAATTTCAAAGTTTTGTCTTTGGGCAGATTTTGGGCAGTTTTGGGCAGTTTTGGGCAGTTTTGGGCAGAATTTGCTGCATTCACTGTCATTCTCATTGGCTAACTGACTGCCCTTGGAGGAGCTTTTGCGGTTCAGAGGTGAATAACTTTTCACTCCGACATCGGAATTGAGAATAAAAAATACCGACACGAAGCTCTCACCAAGGCCTACTTTCATTAAAATTTTCATAAATTTTGAATTCAAATTGCATCCGCAGGTACATGCCCAAACTCCAAAATAGCCCCATTTTGCCACATTGTCCTTTAGGGGTTAAAGAGTGACATACCGTAACACCATTGCAAGTTTGTTCCTAAACAATTCTATATATATATAATTTATATATTCTATTTATAAATTTATAATTTATCAAAAATTACGAATACAAGAAAACAAATTAGATTAAATTAGTTTTCTAAGCCATCTCAGGTCATTTTTACCATTTTTTTGCTTAAAAACAAAAAATTGAGAAATCCAGTTTTTAAGAGACGAACCTTAATTTTTCAAAAAAACAAAATATTCATTTGCTGAGGACCGAACCTGTTATGGTGTTGCTGTATTAGAAACCTACTCAAAGTTCAACCATCCAAGTGTGACAGGGATTGACAGGCTTTCTACAAACCAGCAAAGTAAGTTTCTTTTTCTGCGCCATTATAATTGAATGATTAAACTGTATTGCCTTTGCCTTGGTGAATACACCAAATGATGGCTCACCCAATACATTAAATAAATACATTACTTCCTCTGAAACCCATCAATCAGGCTGACTGAATACACTACTCCGTCATTGGTTATAGGTTCAAATTTGTTCATATCATGCACGGAATCAACAACTAAGATAGGGAGCACTCTACTGACTTGGGTAGATTTATAATATGCGCATGTGACTTGTCTACTAATTCAAAGTTGCCAACAATAAACAGCCTCTCGTCTCCACCAAAAGGAACAAAATGACCATGTCTTCGCTTTTACAACCCAACCGATTGTTGTTCTTCCCTCAAAGACGCTGGTTTTTCAGGATTCATATCAACAGTCTCAGTTCTAAATGATAAGTGAAAAATGACTGCTTTACTTGTACATTTTTAGTTTCATATTTATGTACCGTAGGTTACTAGCAGCTTAGGCAGAAAATAATTAATTACAATGTCTAATTTTTCTAGAAATTCTTGACTCTATTTGTCCAACTTTGAGATATTATTTCCCGACTTTGAGATATTATTGCCTAATATTACTTTGAGAAATTTAAAACTGCCGAACTTTGAGATATTATTTTTCAAATTGCCAAACCACTTTTTGCACATTAATTAATTATTAGGCTAAACATTGCCCAAGCCAATAGTAACCTACGGTATTTTCATGTGAGGCTATATTGAAATTTAGTTTAGAAGGATATTTAACCACAAGTTGAGTTGTTTATATTTTGGAATTCTGGTTGAAAATAGTCTATAAACGTAGTTGATAAAGTAATTGCAAAAACAATAATAACAGTTCGATGCTCACATGTTTTTATCTTTGTTTGATGTTAGTCCTTTAATCCCTAAAGCTTGTTGCAACTCGTGTTGGGTTGTAGCATTGGTTGGAAGACTTTCTAGGGATGAGAAAATCCTTATTTGTTTTGGATTTTTTTGAAAAATATGTTGTTAAAGTGGATACCTTTAGGAGTGAACTATTTCAAAAAAAGATCAATATGGTCAAACTTTAGTTATATGGAAATTAAAAGAACTATCCGACATTTTTGTAGTGTTAAGAAAATCACCATTTCAAGGAAACAATGATGTTCTAAATATTGTGTTACATATTTTATTTTTATTTTTTCTAAATATTTATTACTTTAAAAATATTTCACTAGGATCAAATATGATTTTTGAACTTTTAACTTTATAAATAATTTCTAATCATCATGATTGACCTATTCTTTTTCGAAATAAATTTCATCAAAGTTGTAGAAATTACACTTTATAACACATCTAAGATTAGTCAAATATCCTCCGCCCTTCAAGGATTAGTATCACATTATTTCAAAACAACTAGTTTTTGCTATCATGGCAAGTGGTCATTGAATTTGAAGAACTTCATTAGAGCCCATTCTCGTAAAGACATGAACTTCAAAAACCATCATTTCTAAAGTAAGAGTGAAAGAACCAAAAATCAAGCTTTATGTAAGATCTAACCTAAAACTTCTAAAAGATCATGCATAAGAATTCATAGAATTATAGAATTTGAATTTTTTATTTTTTTTCCTTATCCTCTCTAAACATGATTAGTAGACTTTGACTTCTTTTTGTGTCAAATTTTTGCATTACATAGGTTGAAGGTTTACACTAGAATTGTATAAATGAGGTGATTTCTCGTTTAAAAAATTTGTAAAGGTAACAAAAAGGTGTATTCATAATAATACTAATACTACTTCTATTTTTTTGAGAATAATTTTTAAAATTTAAATAATATATATCCATATAGTCAAAACAAAAATTTATATATTCTTCAATTTTAAAAAAAGAAAAAAAGAAAAAAAATCTTTATCTTTTATGTGATAAAGAAAAAACGTTTTTGCATCAGCTTTGATTCTTCATGAAATTAAAATTTTCCACTATAAAAGCTTTTTTTTTTTGGTAATTTTTTTTGTTTTTTGCGATGACTTCAAATGCAATCATGGTAATTACTTGTATAAAAAATCTCAAGTATAGTCAATGGATGCAAAGTTTTTTGGAGCTAGTCAATAAGTAGAAAATCTCCTTCAAGCACCCTAAATACTTTTTCCAATGTCTAGCTCAATTTTTTTAATATTCAAGTGGCCTTTTTACAATTCCCTACGACCAAAAAGTTTTTCCAAAAAATCATATGAAAATTGGCATTGTAGCAACGTGCCCAAAATCTCGTAAAGGTTATTCTAAGACTTTACCTGATTAGAGATCAATTGCCTGAGTACATCTTGTACTTGAGGATTGTAGAGCTACCTAAATTGCAACATGTGGCAAAAAACATAAAAAGCAATACTTCATTTACATAGAGAATTCTAGACCAGTCAAATACTTTACAATCTTCATTAAATGAAAATTTGTTCATGTCATTCTATGGCCATTGCAATTAGATTGCAATTGTAATCCTTGCAATTGTAACGGAGGCAGTTTTCTCATATAGCATCCAAGCCACTTCAAGAGCTAGTGCAATCAAAACATGTGGGTTAGCTTTATTAGAGGCCAGGAACAAGTCAAGAATGGAAACATAACATGCAAAGAATGCAAAGCAAGCAGTGAAGTTAATATGCGATCAGTTTACTATGTTGTATGAATTTTTTCAGAAGGAGGAACATAGTTTAATCCTACTCTAGGAAGAAGCCAAAAAAAAGGATGCTGCTTGCCAAACAGTCTCCTGAAGTTGGTCCAACTTTTAACAAGGTGGTGATTGCCGCTACCTGAGGTTAATGTGCCTAAATAGGTTTGGCCGGTATAAACAAGCTGCACCTGCTGATAGAGTAAGAGACCAACGCCGATCACCAGTGATAAGGATGCTATGAACAAATAGATCAACGCAAATGCACGAGTTGATGCTACTGGTTCAAGGCTAACAACCATTGCGGCCAACACGTCAAGTACAACATCAAAGCTAACTCCCGCATGCACTCGAGGAAGGTTGACACGACGAAACCTCAATAGCTGTGGCCACACTATTGTTCCCACGTATGTTGACATCGTGAGCACGTATAATCCACTCACAGATGCGAACAGCAAGAACAGTAGAAAGTGCTGATGGTTGTTCGCCCCCACGCAGTTTCCAATCTGTCATACATTTACCAGAAAGAAAACCATGCAACAGAGTGGTATTAGAATTCAACATGGTGTATGCAGAGGTTTTCATGGCAATCATCGTCAATTCTCAGTTGGTAAAAAAATGACCTAGATAACCATTCATATCATATGTCAATACTGAGCAAGTTCTTTGTTGAACAAGAAAAGAACCAGATTCTCATTTTGTGACCCCTTCGAGATGCATATTACTAAAATTTGGAATATGTGGTTATCAAAGCGTTAATCTTTCGAGTTTTTGATAGCTCATCTCATTGTCTCTATCCTGTGAGTTCAGACAGAGAATTTTTATCCTGCACACGTTCTACAGAAAATACAAAGCACATTGAAACAAAGCTCTTCAACAGACCCAAGTGGTTATTCTGATTGTTATAAACAAAGTAGTCATGAAGAATGTGAGAAGGTGAAAAGACAGAATCAAGGTTGAGGTTGTTTACAAAGGGGCAGTGATGGTCCATGTCGACCACGCAACACTGGCAACTGCGGCAATGGTGAGCATTCGGAGGCTTGGGTATTTTGCAGTACACGCAAAACTTGTATCCTTCCAAAGTCTTTTTGTCAACTAGATCGAACTTGCCATATTCTGTTCTTGGTGATGGTCCGGCTAGTCTGAAGGCCGCCATACAATAGTTGAACAGAGTGTTGAAAGAAAGAACAATGGTAATGACTGAGTGTACATAGAACCCCACCGTTGCTGTTGGGAAGAGAACCGGGAATGTAGCCCAAACTCCTCCAACTAAAACCATTGAACATAACACACTCGGGTCACTCTTTGCCTGTCCATGTCTAGATTTTATAAGTGAAGTTTAATTAAAATCTCAGCCTGGTATATATCAATCATATCCTCCTCAGACTCTCTGGCGATCGAAGTTGAGTACATTCGTAAAAAATAATATTGTGTAAAGTTCAATGTAATGTATAAATTTACGAGAGAGAAGAGCAGAGTTTAAGAATGCTCACATACGATGGAGAAGGTCAAGCAAAGAACAAGGCACACGAAGACACGATCTCGTCCTTTCGAGCATCGTCTGCTCCATGGCGATATCGGCTTCATCTCAGACTTTTCGATCGTTATTGCACCGCACCACCCGCATTTGAACATGGGTGCAAACTTGGGAAGGACCACTCGCAGTCCACATCCCCAACATGAAGTTTCCCATCCCACAGGTAGCTCCTGGACTGGCATCTGCAACGAGATCGAACACGACCATCACAATCACTTCAAAAAGCTTGCTCAAAATAATATTTCTGTTAATGCTACGATCAGAAACCCTACACACATCTATGTCTGCAAAATCGTTTCCAGAAATCCAGCCTAACCCTAATTGACTAAACACAAGCGTCGCTCGTCATGTCGCTCCTCTGATCCCCGATTGAATATAACAGCTTACCATATTAACTACCTCTGAATAAAACCCAGACACATTGACCCAAAACTCAGCAGAAACAGAAACAACACATGAAGCTGGTACAGCTAATTGCTTCTCCTCCAGACCACGACAACGCAGCTGCAATATCGAACACACCGCAGTACGCAGGAAGATCATCCCGAAGCAGAACGTGAAGGTAACCATCCAAAAACCTGAATTCAGATGATCAAAACATGCTACATGCCATGAATTAAAAGAGAACCTAGCCCCAGAATCAGAAGCAACAACACCCTTACCTTCGTCTCGTTACCGTCAACAGCTAACCCCATCAAACGCCAGAACCACCTTCCAATTTACAGAATCCGATACTGTAATCACAATCTACCTCCCGGATACACGATCATCGTGACACCCAATTCACAAAAGTGAGAATCACCGGCAAAAAACTTCCTCCTCCGCTACAACTAAGTTCCAAACCTCCATCTGACAAAGCTCTTCCTCATCGCAATCGAATTCCTCCGACATGGGTGCGAATCATGCGCATCTTAAGCAACCATGAGAATCAGTTGCTGTGAAAGAATATCATGTGTCCCCGATTTCAGAGTCGCCCATCGTCCCGGAACAGGGGTCCGGACGAAAACTAGACGAAGTTCGTTGGGTGAAGTGACGAGACGTCATTCCCAATCCACAACAGGGAAGGAAAGCTATCCTTTAGAGCGAGCACATTGCGAATAGAAGCTCTTGTTCAGACTTCCGAGAGGTGAAGAATCACATTGCCGAGACACCCAATTGAGAAAAATGGCAGGGGTGGTGTGTCCTGCTTCGTCTTCGGCTCTGGTTCGGACAACCGTCGCTCTGAATCAGCGGAGTTTGGGAAATTCAGCAGGTATGGATTACGAAGCTCCGGTTGTTTGAGAAGCTTGCTCTTGGGGCAAATTCCTGGAGGGTTTTTGGGTGCAAATGCTTGGAGGGTTTTGGGTGATAATTTTTGGGAGGGTTTTGGGTTTGTGGGGTGTGGAGCAGGTGCTGTGAGTGTTTCGGCTGGTGGATGGAGTACCCGGAACGCTCAGCCGCTGGTTTCGACTTCGTGCCGCGCGCGGCCGTCCGTGGTGTGCAAGGCATTGGACAAAGGTGTGTCTGAGGGTTAGGGTTTAGGGTGGTTAAGCGTTCTTAGCATTGTTTTGGAAGCCGAATGCTGCTCTGCATCTCGTATGAGGGTTTGCGTAAATTGGTGGATGTAGAGGTGAGTGTTGGTCTCGCTGTTCTCACCAGTTGGAGCGATGGATGGATTGGGAATCCTTTTTTCTGACCTTCTCTTGAGTGTTTGGTGTGTTGAATTTAGACCAGATAGCCCAGGCTAAGAAATTCCAGTTGCAAGCCACGGAGGTTCTCGCTGAGCTTCTGAAATCTAAGAACACGCAAGCGACAGCTTCGAAGTACTTGGACTCTCTGACCGAAGAGTTCTTCATGGTGGCTTCGACTTATCTTGAAATGGTAGCTTCTCTTTACACTTTCGGTTTATGGTTGATAGCTTGCAATTTAGGTTAGAGTTTCTTATGTGTTGAAGACATGTACCGATTATGTTTTGATGTGGTGCTAGGAAGGCCAAGAAGGAAGGTAATGTGGAGGTGATGAAGAATATTGAGAACGTGTTGGAGATTGCTATGGCGGAGAAAGGCAAGACGCTAAGGCCTGAGATTCAGCTCATGAATGCGGTACGTTTCGTGCAACTCTTCTGCAATCTATCTAGTGTGGTCGCCATGAAATACTTTTTCTGATAACATAGGGGAGGAGGAACGGAATATAGGACATTCTTACATCCTAACGGGTGGGTGGATGATGCAGTTGTTGAACGAAACCGATCAATATGAACGTTCAAAAACCATCAAGAGCAACTCCCTGTACCTTATGGATGCTGAAGGTTATTTTTACGAATTGTTGGACCGGATGAGCACCGATGTGGAGAATCTGAAGGACAGCCCCAAGAAACAGAAGCTGTTGACTCAAATTAAAACTGTCTCCAGAGAGGTAAAAGAGGCAGGCAAGGCATTGAGGAGAG
Source organism: Ceratodon purpureus (assembly GCA_014871385.1). Classification (NCBI taxonomy): domain Eukaryota; kingdom Viridiplantae; phylum Streptophyta; class Bryopsida; order Pseudoditrichales; family Ditrichaceae; genus Ceratodon; species Ceratodon purpureus. The sequence goes on along the minus strand of CM026425.1, from coordinate 3,138,884 downwards.
CAAAGTAGAGGTGGGAGTCATTAGACGAGGTACTCAAATGTAGTGTTGAGCTTCGAGGTGGTCAGAATGTCGACTCTCGACCTCCTTTTGCTTCATTTCAGAAAACCTCTACAGGAGATGGAGCAGAGAGTTTTGCATAGGTTTCCGTCCAACCAGTTAGCATCGATAGGTAGGTTGATTTCGACTCAAAATCTGTATTAAAACCTTGTTCAGCGGAATAGAATAATACCAACTGTGCGGTGTTGTGCCAGTTTTTGCACTTGAATTATAATTTCTTTATCCTGCACTTCGAATGTTAAATCTTCCTTCTCATCATCGCGTGGACACAGACGACAAGGGAATATGGATAGTTGCTACAAGATTTCCGCTTGAACTAATCCATGGGGATATTTTTCCTGCAAATGTGAATACCGTTTTGGTCATACAAAAAGAGCGGCTAATTAATTCTCTCATTTCCTTAGATTGAGTACTTTAGGTATTGCAGAGACAGTGTTGAGGCAATTCCATCGTTCAGAAGACTTTGAGGCAGTTGTTGTTCAGGACAATGCGAGACGCGGCTTATTACAAAGCGCGAGTATGTTGTTAACTTGCCCGTTAAATTGCCCGTCCCGAGAGTGTCTTCGTCCTAGTGATTGGAATGAGCCATTCTGGCGTAGTTTTAGAATTTCATGACATTTGTACGTGCATTCGGACTTCAGCTGCTAGATTGGATTGGATTTATGGATGTCCTGAAGAGTTCGTTCACGGAAGTGTGGGGTTTTGGTGATGCGGGAGCAAGCTTCTTGGTACCGTCGATTGGGGTTGCGTTGTGTCGAAAGAGGTGTCCGTTCTCCAGCCGCTCCAGCTCCAAGGGGTGCCTCGCATCCAATTGTGGCTAAGCTGGCAGGACCAGTGTAGGGGATGGGGGACCCTTTGCACTGATCCTGGCAAGCCCAGCTACAGATGGAAACGAGGCAAGAATGGTGGAGCATTTGGGGTGGAGTCGTTTTCTAGTGGCCAGAGCGAGGCTGGCGTGGGTTGCACGTTTTTTAGGCTGGTCGATGGTTGTCGATGAAGTACAATGGGGTGGTTCGTATTCACACAAACGTTGGGCGTTCAGGTGATGGCAATGCGACGAGTTGGTGTTTTTGTGTGGAAGTCTTGCTCCATGCTTCCGTCCTGGATGATACCTTACATAGAATTGTGTGTGTTGGGGGTAATTTTCTGTCAGAGTGGAATGCCGGAGGTTTTCACGTCTGGTTACTGTAACTCGAAATGCGAAATAAGGCTGTGTCGCAGGTTTGCCGTGTTCTAGACTTTAAGTTCATGTTAGAGGTTTCCATTTCGATTAGCTCTATCCTGGCAGCCACGATCTGCGGATCGTTCATGAACGAGTGCAACAGCTGGTGCTCGTTGGTTTATTTCTTCTTTTCTATCATAGTGCAGATGCAGATGAGGCTGTAAGGTGGATGTTGCCTCAAAAAGGACGCTTGCAGCAATCTCTCTGAATTTCTCCTACAAACAAAACGGCTCTCCTTCTCCTACAGAGAGGGACAGCAATGTAACTCATTCTATCTCGTATGATGCATACTTTTGGCTTCCATCGTTCAGGTGGCCTTGGAGGCAGCTGATGGTGAGGCAAATGCGAGCCAGCGTTCTACACAACTTGAGGTACTTCTGCTTCCGATTGCTAAGTTGTGATGAGTTGGGCAACTTGAGACTGTCTTTGTTCTTGCGATCGGAATGAGCCATTTTCATGTGCTCTTGCGACGGTAGGTGCCTTGATCTTTGGAACTGGTCCTTGATTTGCGTCTTGATGACTGAATCAGGTGGTCGATGCCTGAACAACTTCCATACATTAAAAATAGTTGATTGATGACCTTATAGGAAGTAAGTGCATTGGATGAGGAATTATTTCTTTTTTGATTTGGCTTTTAAATGTTAAAAGTTTCTAAATTATTAAGGATAGAGAATTTGCAAAGTTATTGTAATAGTAATTGTCAAGTTTAAAAATATTGCAACGCATACAAATAATTGTATCTGTGTTGGTGGATGCAGTCCAGAGTTGAATGACACCTTGAAGTCAATAACTTAGCATGGGTCAGGACTTCAAAATCATATGACAAGGTTTTCCATTCAATTTGATGCATTAGATCTCTTGTTCCTGTTTCACTTTCAATTGTGTTCTCTGTCTTGATTTTCAGCACTTTGAAACCACAAGTGGATTTTCCTTCATTCTTAGTTAGTGAGTTGTTGGTCAAAATGGTCATGATCCTCACCTCCTATTCTGGTTAATGTAGGCATGGTTTCCACTAGTGTTGGGATGCCTCTGCATTTTCGCTAAGAGTGTACAATGTACAACAGTTTGTAGAGGTATGCCCAATAATCTCTATGTATCAAATATGAGTATCATAATATCAAAGTAGGTTCGCCCAAAAATCACTCTAAAATAAAAATTGTAAAAATTAAAAAATTATGAAGACAAAAAATAAAAATAGAATTCATTAGTTCCATTGACGAGGAACTTGGAGAGGGTTTTAACCTAGAAAAGTATTGAAAAGAAATAATTGTCGTCGTAGTAGTAATGATCGTTGTCATGTCCTTTGGTATTATTGGTCCTATTTGGACGTGTGAAAAGAAAGAAGAGATTCAAGTTGGAGTTAGAAACTTGAAAAGTTATTTGAAAGGTTATATAAATTATGAAGATGGCTATTCAAAAGATTATCGCAAAATTTATTTGATATATTTTAAAAACAAAAACAAAGCTCGACTTCATTCATTTTTTGTGTAAATTTTATTTTATTTTGTTTTATTTTTATATGCCATTCAAAAGGTTATTGCAAAAGTTGTTTTGAACAATATTTAAAAACCAATTGGCATATTTTGAAAACAAAAAAGCTCAATTTCATTCATTTTTTGCATAAATTTCATTTTATTTTATTTTTGTATGAACACCTTTCATTTCATACGTGTTAGTTTTGATTTTTTTGGAATTTTTCAAAAAACCATCATTCAAAAAATAAAGAACTTTTTTAAAAAAATTCTTTAATTTTGTCGACGAGGTACTTGGAGAGGGTTTTTATCTAAGAAAGTTACAAAGGGAATTAAAAGGCGTAGGCGTTGGCATGGTCGTGGTCGTGATCGCTGTTAACCTAACCTTGTTTGCAACTTCCTAAATATACATCTTCTCTAGTGAGTGGCGCAATAGACACTTCATTGTGAAATATTTTGATTTATATATATTAACCCCTAAAGGATTGAGGTTGTTTTCACCTCAAAACTGGCATTTAATACCACTAGGTAAAACAAGGTAATTCTTTTTGACATTGTGATATTTTTTTATAAACTCAACCGTAGGATCTTATAGTTAGCGTAGTAAAAAGTTTCTTCTTTAAAACTTAAGAGTTATAAACAAAACACCTTGCGAGATCTTAGCCCCTAAACATAAACAACAAGTTATTTCCGATCATTGTTGAAGCTAAAAATTCAAATGGCTTTAATTTTCAAAAATTATTGCTTTGTATTCTTAATTGAAGAAATTGGTATTGTGATAGTTAAATGACTTGAGGATTCACCAAAAAAAATCCAAAATAAGAAACTTCAATATTTGCCTCTCAAACAAATATAAGGTGGATAGAGGTATAAAATCATAGTTAAATCTAAATCACTATTTTTGTTCACATAAAATATAGTATTGTTAATTCCAACATTGAAAGTATTGTGTGAATCAACTTTAACCTTTTCCATTTTTTACTACATGAAAATTGTTAAAATTGAATTCAAGGTGAAACTTTAAAGTTTATTTTATTATTATTTTTGGCAATTGCCCACAAAAAATGATTTTTTGTATCGTTTGCTTGACTTATCAGAATGGAAAGAATCAAAGCTTCTTATATTCGTAAAAACCTACACAATATGATTCTATTTTTTTTAGAATTAAAAGGTTTTTTAGCCGTGCCCTTGCTGCCATGATTTGGGCTGAAATCTTAAAAACCTCATAACTTTCTCATTTTTATCAAAATTTGATGAAAATTATTTTCTTTGGAAGGTCTTTAAAACATCTATGATCACCAAAAAATTTAGAAAAAATATTCTTTATTGCAACCATAGGTACCTGCCCAAAATCACTAGAGATCCATTTTGAGTCTTTTAGTCCTTTGGGGGTTAAAATTAAAAATATGGATTTTGTACCAAAAGACATGATAAATTATAATTTTTGTAATGTTGTGCATATCCCTAGTTTTTGTAATATTTTGTTATTTCTATTTTTTAATTTAAAAAAAAAGTTTTGTCAGCTAACAGAGTCAAGAATTTCCAAAAAGATTAAATATACTTATTATTAATTATTTTCTCCCTAAGCTGCTACCGTAGGTTACTAATAGCTTAGGCAAAAAAAAATTCAGGTTTGCCTAAATTTTTTGGAAATTCTTGACTTTCTTTGCCCAACTTTGAAATATTATTACTCAACTTTGAGATATAGTAGAATGCTCTAAAATGGAGCAGGTCCTACAATGGAGTTCTAGTGATCTTTCTTTAGATGTACATAATAGCTTCCCAATCCAACATTACCATGTACTAAGAACAAACATAGTAGCGTGCCATTTTAGGGCACCATTTTAGAAACATCCATAAATTCAACTTCAAAAATTCATAACTAATTGTAGAAGGATCCAAAAATGATGGATCCACTTCCTTGATCTTTTCACTTAGTTTCCCCATGTACAAAAATTGCTTGCACTGCTAATTTCATTGTAGATTTCCCATGCTGAAAATTGAGCCATTATTGAACACTTTACCATATTGTTTGCCCAACCTTGAAATACCATTGCCTCGTTTTACTTTGAGAAATTTAAAAATGCCCAACTTTGAGATATTATTTTTTAAACTGCCTAACCACTTTTTGCACTTTAATTAATTATTAGGCAAAACAATGCCCAAGCTGCTAATAACCTTCCGTGGTTGACTCCGATATTTACCCTACAAACTCTCAATTCACATTGGCCAAAGTTTCACTCTCTTTCTCCCATTCCTGGAAGGGAGGGGGTCCTATTCCCACCTGCCGTAGAGCTCAAGCAAAGCAAAGCGAAGGCCAAGCCAAGCAAGGCAGGAACTGCAGTGAGTCCCCAAAACCCTGCAAACCCTAAACGGGACTGTGGGAGCCTTCTCTCCGTCTCAAGCTTGCTCTCCTCGTCGTCTCTACCCCAATTTCACTCCCACCATCTCTCCGATCACCGGCATAGGGCGTCGATTGTCGATTCCACCCGCACAGGCCGTCACCATGAACCTCAACAACATGCGCAACGTCAAGATGCCGAACGCGGGCCCGGCTGGGGCGCTCGCCAAGCTCGCGGTCATCGCAGGTATTGGCGTCTACGGCGCTGCCAACTCGCTCTACAACGTCGAGGGAGGGCACCGCGCTATTGTGTTCAACCGCATCGTCGGTGTTAAGGACAAGGTCAGTGGAATTGGACGTTTTTTTTTTTTTTTTTTTGACCCCTGTTCTTGGTGATGTGAGAATTGGGCTAGGGTTTTGGGTTGTGCGGGGTTTTGAGGACGGTTTGCGTGGTTCGTGTTGCAGGTTTACCCCGAGGGAACGCATTTCATGATTCCGTGGTTTGATCGGCCTGTGATATACGATGTCCGAGCAAGACCTAACATTGTGGAGAGCACTTCGGGAAGTAGGGATTTGCAGATGGTAAGTGGTGCGGTTGTTGCTAGTTGGTTCTGAGAATGGCTAGACATGGAGGTGGAATGTTTAGCGTGTGAGTGTTTTGTGTGGAATTCTGTGTTTTGTGTAGAATTCTTCATGATTCTTGCGGGTAGAGTTTAGGGTTTAAGGTTGAGTGATGTGATTTTATGTGTGGGTTTATGGTGCAATTGAACTGATTTCGTTGTGTTTTTGTTTTCAGGTTAGGATTACTTTACGAGTGTTGACACGGCCGTTGCCTGATCAGCTGCCGACAATCTACCGCACACTGGGGCAGGATTACGCTGAGAGAGTGTTGCCTTCTATTGTCCAGGAAACTTTGAAGGCAGTTGTTGCTCAGTACAATGCGAGCCAGCTTATTACACAGCGTGAGGTACGCTGCGATGCTTTGTTCAGTTTTATTGAATTGCCTGACCCGAGACCCGAGGTTGTCTTCGTTCTTGTTATTGGAATGAACGAAATGTTCTGTATTGGGGTTTATATATATTTTTCAAACAAATCGCACTTCAATTCGGGTTTCAGGAGCTGTTAGGGTCTAAACGAGAGGTCGAGTTTCATGATGTCGTGAATGGTTCGCGCACGGAAGTGTTGGGGTTTGGTGATGCTAGGGCACGCTTTTTGGAACAGTCGAATTGGGTTTTGTTTGGTTGAAGGAGGTCTCCTGCTTCCAGCCGCTCTAGTTCCAAATGGTTCCTCACATACACTTGTTGAAGGGGTTGTAGAAGCAGTGTAGAGGGTGGGGGACCCTATGCATTCCTTCTTCAACCCCTACAACAGATGGAAGTGAGGAAAAAATGGTTGGGCATTTGGAGTGGGCATAGTGGCCTGAGCAAGGGTCGCGTGAGTTCTTCGTTTTCTAGGGTTTTCGATGAAGTGCGAAGAGGTGGTTCGTGTTCACATAAACGTGGGCGTTTAGGTGATGGTAATGCGACGAGTCCAGTGGGGTGTAGTTTGCAGAAGTCGGGGTCCATCCTCTCCCGGTCGGCGGTCTGTATGATGCCTCGCATACAATTGTGTGTGTGTGTCGCATACAATGTTGAGTTGAAAGCCACAGGTTTCCACATCGGGCCACTATTTCTAGATTTTTGAGTTTTAAGCCAGTGGTTTTCATTTTCATGTGCTCTATCGAACGCAGAAGCTTCAATCTCGGGATTTGCTTCTTGACGTGCGTCTTGAAGAAGTGAAACAGGTGGACTTCTTTAGCATGACCAGACTTTGTCATCGAAGTGAATGTGGTAAGCGTTTTGTCTGACAGGTGGTGAGCAGAGAGATTCGTAGAATTTTGGCGGAACGTGCTGCGAGCTTTAATATTGCTTTGGACGACGTGTCGATCACGAACCTTACTTTCGGCCGGGAGTTCACAGCCGCTATTGAAGCCAAGCAAGTTGCTGCCCAGGATGCTGAGAGGGCGAAGTTCGTGGTGGAAAAGGCAGAGCAGGACAAAAGAAGTGCTATCATTCGTGCTCAGGTGCTCTTAACCTCCTGTTTGAGTTGTGCAGAATATTGTGTTACAAGTGCATGTTTTGGCGAATTGTTGGTACCGTAGTGCAGTTAGTTTGTGGCGTTGGTTTGTTTTTCCATTGGATATTGCAGGGTCATGAAGTGTGGAGGGGATTTATTGTGTTTTTTGGTGCACATTTCAGGGAGAGGCAAAGAGTGCTCAGCTGATCGGTGAGGCGATTTCAAACAACCCGGCTTTCATCACGTTGCGAAAGATTGAGGCAAGCCGAGAAATTGCGAACACCATATCGACGTCTCAGAACCGTGTATTCTTGAGTGCCGATTCGTTGCTTCTGAACTTGCAAGATATGGGTGTTGAGGAGATCGGTCTGAAGGCACCGCTTCAAAGCAAGAAGTGATAGATGAACATGACGGGTCTCCAAACACGACGGTTCTCTGTTTGCCAGTCTTCTTGCTGGAGGTTGCGATCTTTCCACTAGCGGTCTGAGTGTTGACAACGTTGATTCATGAGGCTTCTTCTCGTTGGGCAAGCTGCGAATTGTAATCGGGTTCAGTTTTGGCAAAGAAGACTGCTGGACCGGCCTGCCATAGGCATGGGTGCCATTTTCCACGGGAATAAAGACTGCATTGTACAGGCGATGAGATCTTTTCTGCTCCTCAATTCCGAAGTGGTCCCATTAATTAGTTCATAAACAGCCATTGAAGATTTGAATAACTAGACGAACTGCGCCTGCATATTTTTGGTTTTTCTGTACCAGCTGCCTCATATCAATGCACTAGGAGAATTTTCCCCATCCTTGCATCTGAACTTCAAATGCTTGTTTTCCTCCACTTGATTTCACGACGATTCCGTCATCATTAAGTTTTTGATTGCTGCATCAACATCTTGGAAATATTCTTCTCACTACAAAGGCGAGCATTGGGAAGGCAGCATAAGGAAATATATCACTTCGGCGTATAAATGATACAAGTCACACGCTTCAATCCATGAAGTCACAGCTGCTAAAAACCGGGCGTTTGTGCGTCACTGTACCGACTTGGACTCGAACCCGACGTGTCTACGCCGATGATAACGTTATTATTAGGTTGATTCTCGCAATTGATTTTCACATGTTGAATCTTCGCGATGAAGCTCTTGTCTACAGTGCCATGGTCACGGATAGTCTTCCAAGCGGATGCTCCACGAAACTCCCGATGATTCTTCTGCGTTGGTGTGGAGCTGAATTTGCAGGTGGCGAGTTAGGAAGCGGAGGTGGAATGAGGACAGATGGGAGTGAAGCGGAGTGTAGGCGTGGGACGAAGTTCGGATGGCGGGGTTGGAGGCCATGAAGGTATCAGGAGCGATGTTGAACGGGGAGGTGGTGGGGCGCGTGCTGCGATCTCGCAGTGCCAAAGTGGTGCAGGCCAATGTAGCGAAGCTGGTGGACTCCAAGATCACATTCAAGGCGAAGAAGGGAGCGAAGGCGGCGGTGGAGAAGGAGAAACCAAGTGGGAAGCGTGAGGCTGGCGCTGCGACGTCGGTGGCGGGGAGTGGTGGCGCTGGTGCGGTGGAACAGGGGAAGAAGCCGCGGAAGAGTAGTGAGAAGACCATCGTCGTCACTGAGACGATTTCAACCGAAGTCGCAACAGAGGGTGCGGATCAGGGAGTCGGAGCTTCCGGGGAGGGATCGAGTGTTGTGGGTAAAGTTACAGTTTCAAGCTCCACGACCGAGTCATGGGGTATCAGCCTCTCGACTGCGGGAGCAGTTGCCGAAGCAACCAAACACCTCATCGCAGCGGATACGAAACTCGCGAAGATAATTGGGTCGCACGGTAGCTCCCCAGTGTGGGAACAGACGGGTAGCTGCTTCACCGCCTTGACTCGCAGTATCGTATACCAGCAGCTCGCTGGGAAGGCCGCGGCTGCAATCTATGGACGCCTCATCGCTCTCTGCGGGGTATTGGTCTCTCCCCTGTTCACTCTCCCCCTCAATCTGTTCTTTGAAATTCTCGAAATTGTCTTGATAGTAGTTTCAAGCCTCTCAATTGTGTATCTTTGCGTCCGATTTTCCCCTTATTGCCCCAATTTTTAGCTTCGGCGATACTCTTGCGTGTTAGGGTTTATTTGTGGATATGGGTTTTGCTAGGGGCCAGAGAGTTTGACACCTGCCAGAATTACTGCGCTCACGGACGAGGAGCTTCGAGCAGTTGGGATTTCAGGTCGCAAGGCGACCTATCTGCACGACTTAGCGGAGAAGTTCACATCTGGGTTTTTGGCGGACGAGAAGCTCATGGTCATGAACGAGGATGATCTCGTCACTGCTTTGACTGCCGTGAAGGGCATCGGCGTCTGGTCTGCACACATGTTCATGATATTTTATTTGCACAAACCTGATGTCCTCCCTGTTGGTGACTTGGCCATCCGTAAGGGTTTTCAGAAATTGTTCGATCTCAAGCAACAGCCAACACCCGCCGAGATGCAGGAGCTGGCGCTCTCGTGGCGACCGTATCGGACTCTCGCTTCATGGTATCTTTGGCGGATGGCGGATATCAAGATGCCGGATTCTTGATTGCGATGATTCATTACCGACGCGGGCTATATGTGATTGAGTCGGAATTGGAGTGTGTTATCAAGTGATTGCCAAGCAAGTGTTTCACCGGCGCTTGAGTGCTTGTTTTCATTGCAGCTGATTGGCAGCGATAGTTTTGGATCAGGTAGTATGGCTCACTGTTTTTATTCTTACAGACTTTGACAGTTCTTTTTCAGTGATTACCGATTCATATTGCTTCTACTAGACAAAAGATGTCCTTTGCTATTCTGTTCAAGATTGTACAATTTATAAACTTAGATTGAAATTCTATCTCAAGGACACAAAACACTTTGGAATGTTCTCTCTAGTCTGTGGTTTCCAACTTGCTATTATAGTTTGGGTGCAGATCAAGTGAAAACTTTAGTTGAAAATATGAAAGTTGCTCTTTTTGTATGGGAGAATAGAAACATCACTTGAATTATTAGGAAAATTTGTAATAGTAAACTGAGTTCATGAATAGCTTCATTCGGAATAACTCGTATGATAATACACCGAGACTTTAGCGGCACCGAATTCTAAACATTCGAGTAACTTGTGAAAATTCTAAACTCATCTTAACTGAGGCCGGAAAAACTTGTCACATAACTTCCCGGAAGAGTAGGCTGCAAGCTCAAAGCGCTGCAACCATCTCGCGTAAGAGTATTTTTGCTAAATCAAAGGTGAGCATGACCACCTTTGAATATCAATGATGTAGGAAACATCGGCAAAGTTCTGTACTATATAGAATCACAAATAATTACTAATTCGACAGACGGAGTAGAATGGGCAAAACTCAGCAGAGCAAAAATGGCACAAGTAATAGACAGAAATGGCACAAAAACTGAACAAAAATGGGAAAAAATGGAGGCAAAAATGGAGGAAAGATCTTGATAGAAACTGAAGAGAGCTCGGTCGATCATTAGTAGGGCGAGTAGCTGAGTTTGATCGGTGGCGGTGCAGGCACCCATGCCGAAGCGAACGCCAAACTATGGCCCTTCCAGTTCAGAACCTGGATGTCGTCTTCGAGTTTCATCCCCCACCCGCCGGAGTAATCACCCACCATCTCCCGCAACGCGGTCACCACATCGTCACTGACACGAAGCGTCCGAAAATTCATCCTCCGCAGCCGCTGCGACCACTGGCTCATGGACTCCAAGCGCTCGATCCGATGCATTCCCTCGCACGCAACCAGGTTTTCAATCTTCAACCCCAAGTCTCGCTCATGCTCTCGGCGCCCATGGTGGGCATAGGTCGCAAGATAATCAAACGGTATCCACTCATGATTATAAGACTCCTTCAAGCGCGCCACGAGGTCGTTGGAGGTCGCGTTGCAATCCTCCTCGTACAAGGTTAGTACGGCAGGGTTGAGGCATGCAACGAGCTGTAGAAACTTGTCGCGAGCACAGAGCTCGACTCCCTCAGAGACGCTTGACGATGGTGGAGAGCAGCTCCCGAATCCTAATCCTAAAGTCTCGTCTCCAAGGTAATGTAACCTTAGGCTACAGTTCACAGCGAGTGACTCCCCTTCCCTGAGGTTCATGTCGCTGATGCAGAGGCTCTCCAGAGGCCGCGAGAGAATATGAAACTCAAAGGGGACGCCCTTCTCCCTCGCCCAGAGCGTGAGGCGGTGACCCACTTCTTTGTAGGAAGGGTGTAGTCTTGGTGGAATTGGGAGAGTGGAGGTGCAGACTGTGAGGCGAACATGAGGAGGCCCGTCCATGCGGTCTGCGAGTGAGTCGATTAGAGTTGGCCATTGCATGCAATGCGAGGTGCTGAAATCTACGATGTGAACGCGGTCCATCCCCTCGAAGGCTTCGAGAATGGCGCCGTTGGCAGCCATGTAGCCGAAGCGATAGTAAGGCGTCATGTCCACGAGGTGAGTCAGGTCGTTGAATCCGAGCGCTCTCTCTCCCCACCTCACTTCTGTAGGAATTCAAGAATGTCAGCTGATTCAAAACAGTTTCCAATGTGCTTGCTCTGATGGTTGGAATGGTTTGAAGAGGAAAAGAGTACCGGTGTACTTACGGTGAGGATTGTCCTGCATGTACTGGGCGGGGTCGAGCTCGGGGGGAAGATTTTGACTAGATTGCAGCAAGGAGCTGGCGCGGATCATGAGCGCGCGGAGGAAGTAAGCAGTGACGCGCTCGCTAGGGAGCTCACCGTCTACGGAGGAGATACTCTGCAACGCATGCACGGCTTGTTGTGCTGCGGTCACATCTCGTTTCTCAATAGCTTTGGCACAGAGGACCAGAAGCTCTTCTGCTCGTGCTGCCGTTAGCCCAGGCTTCGCTTTCTCTTCCTGTACACCAGCACATTTATGAATCAATCGAACTGACTGAGGAGTACTTCCATTGAAATTGAATGATACCTCGGTTCATGATAAAAAATTCCATGTCAGTTCAAAGAAGAGACCTGCTGAATGCTTGGTGGAAGTCACGATAATTAAAGCTAGAAGATCAAACAGCTGTACATTTAAATTGACGACAAGGTAGTTGGATCGCTGTGTGAACCGACCATAGTAAGAACTGATTGCTCTCTTCTGATGCTGCGACAGTTGATCGAGTTGGAGAATTATTTGAACTTTGCAGTTGTGAAGCTTCTCAACTGGGACGTCCTCAGAATCATCAGCAGACCTGGCATCGACACAGGTGAGAAATTTATATGGAAAAGCCGGTTAATTCACGACTACGATCATGAGCAACGAGTACCACAATGTCTCCAAAGACATCAGTACTCTGGACGATACTCTGAAGTTAACAGCTTCGGGATGACGTCAAGATCATATGTACAGCCTGGAACACTATCATGTACCAAACCGTCACGAAGCACATACTGCCTCAAATGCCATGAAATGACAGACGCATCATTCGAATTTAGCAGCTATAAGAAAACAAGTTATAAGTACATGGCCCTGGACACCAGTATGTACCAAGCCCAGCTGCTCAGAGGAATGAATTCATCAAGACAGCAATTGCGAAGAGGACGGACCAGAGGTGAGCACTCATGTGATTCCTTCAAGTGTTCCATTTTGACATGGAATTTATCTATGATCTAGATCACCAACTAACGATCGATCTATAACGTGACAGCATTCGATTAAGTGCCTTGTAGTGTATACCATTGAATTTGACATCAGTACTGCTCACATGTGGACTATGTAACAATTTACTACAGGTTGACATGGAAAGTCCAATGTGGAATAGAATTCGTCATCTGATCCAGTGAAGACTCTTAGAAGCACCATACCTGATGATTAAATAGAGTCGTACATTCAACACCCAAAAGTGAACCTTTGAGGAAGCATTGTAGGAGCTGGATTTGTGACTTGTGGACGTGTTCAGATCCCCACTTGCTCTTCCGAATGCACCGACTTATTTAAATTTCTTTGCGCAGACCCGTTCCATGTCACTTTGGAAGACGAGAGTTGGATCCTCCGTCCACATATCGGTCCAGACCATTATCATGATCAGGTGGGTCACACAAGAATTCTCCAATTCGAATAATATAGTTGCACTGCTGCTTCAGGTTGTGTTTACCCCAGAAACTGCTCACAATGTAGCTAGTCCTTAAAATGCTTCGATGTATGCATGTCAACGTTCAATGCCCTGATACTCACCTTCCTCTCCATTCTGTTCATATTTCGCAACATATCCAGAGCTCTGGTCCTGCATGCCAATCTCCACACCGCACTTGGCAGCTGAGTGGAAAATGAAGACCACTTGTACTGACTAGTTCATTAAACGTGAAGTTGTAGACGCCGGTTCACAGACGGAGAAGCACCATCTAAACACAATCTGGTCAATATTGATGTTAATAAGATCACTTTTCGTCAAGAACTGACATGCATGTGAACATTAACATAATGAATATAGCTAAAAACACTCCGATTCCTCTATCTTCTTTTACAGCGTAGGAATATAACTCTAGATTGAAATGAGTTGTAACTGATGCTGTTGTGACAATCTTGAAAGGTAAGTTGAAATAGGTTTAAGTAAGAGGGAAATTAATCTCTCATGAGGACAGGTATAAAATTGGTCGGTCTGAACGACCCCAAGCAAAATATGTCACACCATATCACAGACTCACCATATTAAACCATATCTGAAAGCGATAAGAACCATCCTAATTGGTCAACAGATCATGACTCAAAACCTTGTTTGACTAGGTAGAAAATTTGCTGATGACTGTCTCGGTTTTAAGCATGTTCATAATATAGTGTACTATGATATCCATTAAGAACTAACTTAAGAGGTGATGTTAATAAGATCACTTGATGTCCATTAAGAACTAACTTAAGAGGTGATGTTAATAAGATCACTTGATGTCCATTAAGAACTAACTTATGAGGTGACAAGTCCCATCGAGCTCTAGATATATGTGCTAAGTGAAAAGCTTTGGAATACGAACTAGGCACACAGTTTCCGCACAAATCACATTTGTTGAGACATGAGATATAAGTTCGAAAATGTGAAAGTTTGGCACAATACTCACCAGATGTCTTCCATAGCCACTTCTGAATCCGTAGTCCTGAGATGTAGGAGCTGCCCGAAGGCGCAGAGGTAATTGATGAGAAGTGCCCTAGACTCACACCAGATGCAACACTGTTAAACATCTTGATAGAAATAATTCTCTGCACTGGAGCTGGAATTCATCATATGAGTAGCTCCCGCAGTGGACACAACTTTCACAGGTTCTTGTTCGCAACGACATACACTGATAAATTAACTTTTTCAAAGATCATGATATACCTCAATTTGTATAATAAGCACTCACCTGGCCGGTATTGATCACATATTAATTCTTCCAAAACCAACTCATAGCTTTGAAGAAAATGAAACACATCATTATTCCTAGCTAATACTTTCGCTGGCTATTAAGACAAGTGAAAACAAAAAGACAACAAAAAAGAAAACCTTGACTTCCTCTTGATTCAAAACAAAAATAAAAATCTTCGAGCTGCTTCACCTAAAGCGAAGTAGCCACTGTCTTCTGAGAAAAAATGCGTCCTAAGTAACTGAAATAATAATAATAGTAAAAATAATAGTAATAGTAATTATAATAATACCTCCAGTCTGCACTTTCGAAGTTGTAGAAAATATTCAGGTGTGCAGGTGATCAGGTCTTGAAATTCTGCAGAAGCTGTACAACTCAACCTAACCCGGTCACCGGATCCGATTCACCTTCCACTCGAGGGCCATTCACACCTCGAACCCCCAATGGCTTTCCCCGCCGCGCCACGCCGTGACGCTGCACAAGAACAGCAGGAGCTAGTTCTCCTACCTAGTCTGCATCTGTACAACTACGATACCTAAGAAACTATCCTCAACTCCAGACATGGGACTCCATCATGGTACAAAGCACCTGCGGAATGCACCAGCAAGCTGCCGGCCATACCGCACTGAAGCACGGTTGAGCAATATCCCTGAACTATCCGAGCCTGTTGCTGTTCGGCTGGGCAGGCCGCAGACCGCGCAAGAGATCGAGCTGGGCTGCCTGCGAGACGGCCCCAGCGCAAGCCCACAGCACGAGCCTACCCAGGCAGTCCTGGCAGCATCCGGGCGAGGTGGAGGAGAAGAGGAACAGAACAGGGGAAAAAGACAACCTCACCCTATGGCACGGCCCACTTACCGCCCTCTCCCCTCCCTGCTCCAACTCTCTACACCAATGTCTGCTATTTTCGGTTGCCCCCGTAGCCCACGCGCATCTGTCGTCACCCGCCCAACAGTGTCCTCCGTTGGCCTGCACGAACTGTTCATTTTTTTCAGTGGATAAAATCCCCTTCATCAAATATTATTCACGTAGAACGCCGACCTAATCTTTCTACAAGGACGTCAGTCTTACGTACTAACTTACCTCCATCACCAGAAGAGTGAACGTTTCAAAACGTGTTACAGGTTCATAAACACATTATCCCTGGTTCCGCAAATTGACATGCGTTACACCACAGACCGTTTGACATAACTGCCATTATTGACTAAAGTTCCCGATTGCGTCATTTGTAATTCCTTGCAATACTGTCGCCGCTAATCAGAATAATATTCGAGGTCGGTTGCTCGCTCTTGGAGAAAATGTTTGTATTTATTTAGTGCCGAAGTATAACAAGCTCTATCTTAGCTGTAGCCAGTACTGTTGCAGGACAGGCTGCTGCCTTCCTCGGAGGTCTGCAAAACTCAGTTGTGGTCCAGTTGTGAACCAATAGGGATCATGTGAGGGATCCATTGGCTGGCCACTAAAGGCACGATCCAAAACTTTCAAGTTGAGTGACTCGAGTCCTAAAATGACGCACGAGTCCACCATAGAGTGGGGGAAGATGGCAATTGAATAAAAAGTAAGAAATTACATTCTGTCTGACTGCTGACACTTATTTAATGTTCATATAAGCATTTCATGGAAGTCGGACTCGGGATAAAGCCCTAGCCTGGAGGGCAACCTAGGGTCCTGAGGAACCTTCACCTTTGAAACGGTGAAACCATCAGTACTTCCAGTCTCTCGGGAAGGCTTTAAGAGATGCTAGTAAAGATTAGGCCAAAGCAACTCATCTTTATGGTTGGTTGTTTAATGAAGCTAAAGATGTTTAATGATGCCGAAGATGAGTTGCTTTACCCAAGGCGGCCGAATGTGGCCCATCTTCTTCGAGCATTGTGTATGCCGTGTGGCAGTGCGCACATCAAAGGTTAGTAGTCTAAATAATTGCAGCAGCTTTACGAATATACTAGTATCTGAACATGTTATCCACCTAAATTCTTAAACTACCGTAAAACTCCAAGCTCATACATCGAGACTACATTGAGGCAGAGAATCTGGTTCCATGTTCCAACTTGGAGAGTTGAGACCTTCGGCTCACGTCTAAAATGATTATTTAACTATTTAAACTATTTTCAAATAGGCTTTAGAATGTCACATGGCGGTTCAGCTATAACGATTAGGAGGCTAGCTGGCCGGAACATGGGCCCAATGGTGAGCACAGTCCGAGAAGCACGCAAGCAAGTTGCAATCATAAAACCAGCACCTTTCTACTGCAAGCCTTACAATAAGGAGGAAATTAGGATCATAGAAAATTTTGAGAATGTATTAGATTTAATCTGCATAGGAATCGAGAATAACCACTCATTTCCTGTGTCAAATAATGGTATTAGAAATAGATAGACTCAAGATATTTCACCTCGCTTGTTAACTACTCACTAGTTAACCAATTGCACAAAAGTTGACGAGGGAGGGATAATATGTAAGTTTTCAAGAGGCGGTGGTCCACTCACGTGCGGCCAAGTCGTCGAAAGATAGCCGGCGGGGCCTTGGGCTTGCGACAGCTGGAGAAGTATCCCAAGAGACTCACCTCTCATAGGTCCATAAATCCTGTAGGTTACTACCGCATGGAGATTAAATTAATGTTTGGGAAAAGGCTAAAAGCTCGTCCTCGGAAACATCTTAAAGCAGATACCGGAATCCTACGCTGCCTGCTTCAAGTCTTCCTCGAGCTTCGACAACGTTCTGGCTTCTCCCTCCTTTCGCCTTCCCAGTTCCAGCCGCCTGAAATCTTCTCTGCTTGCTTGCAACTCCCTTCGCCCTGCAGCGGCCCGTGTCTTGTTTTCAGTAAGCTTACTTCACCCTGCTCTGAAGGTCCATGTCGGATGAGAGCTAGCTTGCTAGATCTGACGATTTTGTTGTATCACTGACCAATATATGAACTGATGTTCTCAGACGCTTGCATGATCAGTTTTATGAACTCATGATTCTGCTTCCGGCAGCAGCTCTCACATGATCTTACTGCTCGTGAGTAGTACTAGCGTCACCTGATCTGTAGAACTGTTCCAATGAAACTGCATACCGAGACTGTACTCTGCCGAAATACTTGTCGGTGACTAGGACCTGGTTCACAAACCGTTTTCTTACATGATTTAGCTAGTCTCCGAACTTCTAACTAGACATGTTGTGCGTTGCATGTGCTACATTCTAGTTTGGGTTCAAGGTCTGAATGCAATATATTATACTAATGCTTGCCTTTATTTTGTTCAGGTCGATCAACTTGTTGCTTTACATGCAGTTCAAGAAATATTTGAAAGAATTTATGTATACATGTTTAGTGATTTTGTTACATGTTAGTATGGACTATCAAAGTTGCTCAGACAGTTTGTATGTTTTTTAAATTAATTTTTTAAAAATAATTTTATATCTCGTTACAATTATTTAAATAAATGAGTTTTATAAGTTTAATTTTATTAGTGAAATCTTAATAATAAATATATTTAAATATTCTATATAAAGATCATGGTTATAATCATAATACGAAGTTAAAATTATTTCCAGAACCTGATTTTATCTTAAGAATCTATACAGACAGTCTGAGTACCTTTGATAGTCCATTCTCATGAAACAAGAATTCTGAACATATATCCATAGGTAGATACCCTGGGCAGTTATTACAGGTATGAACTTTCTAACAGTTTCAATAACAGTTGCAAAAGTGATAAAGACAAGTTTCTATTTTCAAATTGTAGACTCCTATCTTTATAAAACTATTCATAACTTTGACTGTTCCTCAATATTCTCATGCTAGACTCCAGAGTCCACCCTGTCGAATATAGGGGATCTTCTGTGCAGCCGGTGCTGTGAAGTTACTGTTCGACGGTGTATTGCTAACTCTGCCGGCGATGATCTTCCCGGATCGTTTTCCACTAAAAACTGAGTGAGTCTTGTTACTTGTGCTAATTCAGTTGCAAGGTAAAGCTATTTGCTACATACTACTCAAGACTTTGAACCCTGCTCGACATCGAGTTCTTTATGATATTGTGGTCACTGACATTCGGCGAGCCAAGTTGCAACACACTTCGACACCTAAATGCAAGCTGTGTAGGGCGGTTCCGGGTTAGGTCAACATACTCTGAAGTTGCTGGATGCTGAAGTTCGTAGTTAAGCTGCAAAGTCGCTAGTTGAGGATTGATGTGCTCTGCGATTAGGTTTCTGGGCGACCTGGTTGAAACCGCCTTTAATACTCTCGAAGAGATCGATTCCTAAAGGTAAGGTTGGAATAGTTGTTGACATGAGAAATAATGACCATGATCTGATTAGACCTTAAGTTTGAAAGAAGTACCAGTAATGATATTTACTATGCAGCCTCCACAATTGTTTTACAACTTTTGGTCGTAACATTTAACGGCTGCCCTAATATTGTGAGCATCTGCCAGAGCCCAGGCGTCCCAGAGTTGAGCAGATTCCAGATCAATCCCGGGGACCAATCGAGGTGGGTGACTTGGTGAGCCTGAGATCGGAATGGTGTCATGCTCCCGAAATATGGGAAGAGGGCAAGCATCCCCGGGGAAGCTGTCAACACGCGCAGCTGGCTACCCGGCTAGCTAGAAGAGAACAATGCTTCCACAAGGTTTGTATTCTATTGCATTTCATCTGTTTAGCTACAATGAAAGAGACTGTTGAACAAAAATCATTTCGAGCCCTTGGCTATTGCGCGTGTTGCATGATCACCTTGTACCTACCGGCTTCTTTATTTCTGAATCGCTCTTTGCTGTTCAGAATCTACTTTTATGCTTTCGGAATCGGGTACACTTCCGATGAGCTGGAGCTGCTCCAAATTTTTTGCAGCTCCCAGGGCGCGAAGTTGCCAAGCTGAAGTACCACAGGTAGTCTGTGGTAAAAGATCTAATCGATTCTCCTGATGAAAAAGTGGCTTCCTCGCTTAGTGCAGACTGACGCCTAGTTCTTTGGGTGCCTTGTTCATTTCAATTGGTCCTCTGCCTAACTTTTGCAAGCTCTGCCAGTAACTAGAAGCTATCATTGATTTTTTAATACTTAACTTCCAATGTTACACTTTGGGATATATGGAACTCAGTGCATCCGGACATTTCAAGGTTCTATCATCTAAGGGTGCGGTGTGCCTCGCTAACCATCGTCTCCATATCTAGTATTGTCTAAAAGTTAATTGTGGTCATCTGATTAACTTTCAAAAATTGTGTCTAAGAAACAAACAGTATTACAAAATTTGCTCTAGAAGGACAAGTCTGTGGTTGGCGTTACGCATCATTGACTGCTCTTGTACTGGAGTAGTGAGTAGTCCGTGTCTTACACCAGTAATGAAGTTGAATGTTTCAGCTAGAAACATAACCAGGCAGCAGAAGCAGAGTCCCAGCAGCATACATCATCAGATGCCTTGATCTTCATGTGTTGATAACACAGACCCGTGATATATATATTACCAGTCAGACGACGCAAGGCGGTGCAGCTAGAACCTAGCTAGCCAGCTTATATGAAGGATCAGTTGAGGAGTACCAATGACTTGAAGAGATGACAGAATCTACAGATATGCGGTACTTTCTCTAACTTTCCGACTATAATGAACTGGTTCCTGTAGAACATCATTACCTTAATGATAGAAGTGAGCCTGTCAGCTTTGATATGAAAATGACCATGGGACATTTCAAAGTCCCACAATGTGTGAGAATTGTGCGGTCAACTGTGTAAGAGTTATCACCACGAATCGGAAAATATTCCTGGCCAGTTGGCCATGTTATAAGCAATTGTTGCAGCTGTTACAATCTAGCTTCTGCTAGACATACTCATGTCCGCTTTTGCTGGACATATTTAGGTGAACAAATAAAGTGAATTCGGCACCAAAGCACGCAGCACATGGCACCCAAAACATTTGTTCTCTTCACAGCAAAATTTGATTTCACAACAAAGCTATAATTGATATAAATTGGGTCGGTCAAGTTCTCTGTCGGTACGCCGAAAAGTGTTGAATTAGCATTGTATTGTGTAGACTATTCTGCCTTGTCTTCACCTGAAAGCCTTATGTTAGGGCCTCTTTCGTGCAAAGTCATTTGGAGCGGAGTGATTGACTGTTCACTTAGGCCATAGGTTCCTGGAAACACACGTGAGTCGTGACAGTCCTTTTTTTCTTCGAGCTGATGTAGCGTTGACGACTTGCCCAGAGACAGCTGACATGATATTTTTATAATAGTCACGTGAAATTTAGTCTGAAGGTTACAGGTGCTCCTGAAATGTAGACCAAGTTTTTCGACGGTGGGCCCCACAAAATGTCCAAGGTTTTGCGATTATTTCTCTCCTTTAATGTAACAAATGGGGCAAAAGCCCGAAGTTGCTATTCACAGTTTTAGTTTGGATTTCAGGAGGAAGCAGACAGGCTCACATTTGTTGAGATATGGGTTTGCATGATGCTAATTCAGCTGTCCAGCTGTTGGTTTCTGCAAAGTCAAGTGCGATTGTGGGAGATCGTGGGAATCTGGATAAGTGTTTCTCATTTTTCTGTGGAGGTTAGCAGCACGCATTCTATTGACTGATGACATCAAGTTGGGCCCCTTTGCAATGCCCTGAAAATTGGCACCATTGAATTTATCGATTCGCAACAGTTTGCTCAGTGTGGTGATCTTCTGATTCGCGGTGGATATAAGGTAGGACACATGCGTAGTGTGCTGGGTCGGGTTTTTGGCCTCTCTACTGTCCGCTGTACTGTTTTCGTTTTCAGGCAATGGAATTTCATTTGTGCGAAGAAAGAAGTACATCATTTCGGATTGTCATTTGTACATTTTGCTTAGTTTTTGTTTTTCTGCTTTTGTTTGGTTTTTGGTTTTTTTTTTTCCTGACACAAAAGAATCCTATATGTAACTGCTGGATTTTGAAACAAATGCTTGAATTCCTTGAATTCCCTGGAATGCATAGGGTCTACTTTCAAACCTAGCGGGTGATATATTGAGCAACTGAGCTTGGCCGTTTTTTAATTTTACAAGCAAGTTACCCTCTGCTGAACGCTTGCTTCCTATTTAGTTTGATTGATCTCACTATGATATTCGATAATACCAATGCTTGTGATAATTGTGTTCAATGGTTTCCGTCCAGCAGCAGTCCCTCGCAAGGTTAGCATTCGGCTACTCAGCTTAAGGAATTGATCTTGATCTGAGGCCAATATTTCAATCTTGTAAACTTATACATATTTACATTACTTGTTTCCTATACCTGATACTGGCTGGTTTCATGCTCCTCCTGCATCAGGGCTCATGTTGAAGTACAACAACCAGAGGCACATGTTCTGCTGGGGTGATTCTCCAGAAAATTAAACCTTATACTGGAGTTTGAATCTTTGATTGGTTATAGGACATGTTGATTAAATTCCATTTCCAGGACCTTCAGAAGCACCTTGCTATATATGTTGTCATAGAAAACTTGCTCATAATAAACTTTTGCAAAAAATATGCAACTGTCTACCGTGGCTCTCCAAATTTCCGTCCTGCAAAGGCGGCGAAGATTCCTCAACTTCATAATGTTATCTTTGTTTAAATATTCAATCTTGTGAAGGTTTTACATATTTAGTGTTCCTTACAATTTTTTTAGGTACAGTATGTGTAATCTCGGTTGAATGCAGAGACAGGTAATCATGTACGTGTGGACTGTGAATGCAGTGTGACTCACATACTGAACTTAATGGAGGTCTTTGAGAAGGCTACTGGCGACCGTGTCTTGAATTTCGAGCATACTTGTGTAACTGACTTCTTTAGGATTAAGACAAGAATTGTTGATCCATTTGAAACCTAGGTAGCTATTCATTGCTTGAGATCATGTATTAAATGAATAAATATTATGCACGCACTTGTTGATATATCTCATGTTTATACTGGTGTTGCCTCCTCAAGCCACATTTCAAATACATTCCAACAATTTTTAAATTTTAAAAAACAAATCTTGTTGTAATGAACAGGGTTTGGCAGACACAAGCTGTTGTAATTAGGTATACAGCGTGTTCTGCTGTTCTCAATCATGGTTCTTTCATATATATACGTGATTCTTACACTGTTTTTGCTCCCATGCAGTATTTCAGTCACTCATATTATAAATTACAGATTTCAGAAATAAAATCTGTAATTAAAAGGATTTCTAAAACTCAGTATATGTTTTATAATAGGGTTGGCATTCAGCAGGAAATCGAAGTTATTCTAGTAAAGCATGAAAACGATAGTGATGTACATACATAATCCTTCAGACCTAAAAGAACCTGCTCTACACCCATCCTCAGTTGTAGTTTACCTTCAGTAATATTAATCGGCTATTTTCCTCTAAAACTCTGCCAGCAACACTGGCACTGACTTGGAGCCACGCACACCATATCACCATCGTCATCTCGGATGCGGATGCCGATGATCATCTGCATATTGCACGCTTATATGAATAAACATTGATAATCAACCAGTCATTCGTACATGCACGTTCGGGAACGTTGAGGTTACTGTTCAAAATTCGGAACTACCAAAAATTTGCCGAGACGAGGTAGGAATATCGGATCAACCTGTCTCGTGCTTCTGGCTCTCTCGCCATCGACAAGAATGTAGTTAAATTTTGCCCAATGAGCTTCCTGAACCTGCGTCATCAAGGAACCCCCTTTTAGTATTATGCACCGTGCACCGTCGCACCTAAATCAACACCAGCCACCTCTCTACACAAACAAAACAATCACTATGCTTGGCAGTATAAAAACGCGAGAGTCCACTATAATACCAAATGAAGCTTACCTTCTTCTTCAATTCCGGACACTCAGATTTGCTTCACAGAATTACCCTGGCACCATTTATGGTATCTTAGACCTGTGGCAACACCTATCACAAATTACATCAAGAACATGCGTCAATTGTAGACAAACTGATTCTCGATGCAAATGCATCAATAACAAGTCATGACAGTAATGAACAATTGAATATCGGAGAAGCTAGAGAATGTACTATGAACTGACCTCAGGAGCAGACAGTGTGAGCTTCTCTGATACCGGACAAACGATGCACAGACGAGGGCTCAGCCTAATTAGCCATTTTCCTGAATAATGTTCGAGAAAAATAGTAAATATCCGCGCAACTGATCCAAGTACAGCACGGTGGACGATAACGGGCCTTTCTCTCTTTGCTTCTTCCTTGGAACATGAGAGGTTGAACATATGGGAAGCTGAAAGTCCAGCTGCAATCAACAAAAGAACCACTGATCTTAAGATACTGCAACCAATGACCATCAGGTCCAGCACAAGCTAAGGCATATGAAAACGATCCTACAGATATATTCCCATTTAAAAAAAAAGTTAAACAAGGAATGACGAGTTCATAGTTTTTACACTAATAATTACCATCTGCTCATTCCCACTAATACAATAATCAAGTAACAAGTTACACAAAAAATATTGCTCGATCCAAACTCAAACCGCTGCTCACCTGGATTGTGGCACACTGAAACTTTCTCGTCGACGCCTCAAAGACAGGGATATCAATCTTGAGACCATTAAAGGCACCGTCTGCTTCATTATCCTGCAACAAAAGTTCACCATGTTCAAGCTCCAGTATGTGCCAGTGGAGATGCAAACTTTTGAACCTAACGAATCACAAATATCCAATATAAGAAGTATGCAAAGGAGGAAAACCTACCTTCCAGGGTTTGCCGAAGTCGTTCAGGGCATCTTCTAAAGCTTTTTCTGCTCGGTTAAAAAGTTTCAATCATCCCCAAATACTTCTTTGGTCTCAGCCATCGTCGAATGAAACTGATGTAAAGATAGACATCTTTGGTAACATCATTTAAAAATCGGCTCTCTGAGCATATAAATACATTCTACACATAGTCATCGTTTGGGAGACGGGCACTGCTCAGCCACTAATTACGTGGCTCGCTCTGCCAGTAAACGAGCATTACTATTAGAGTCTATCTAGCTTAACTTATTATATTGGATAAACATAAGTCGTGGTATTGACCCTAACCTAATACACTGGCTAGATATGATTAAGTTTGCAATCAACTCCAGCGAAAACAGCAAAACATTGGTCATGGAGGTTTCATTGTACAACGGTTTACCCACGCTTGAGATATCCTGCTTGGAACTTTACCCAATAGAAGCTGCAGATGAGAATTGAATCAATCATAAACATGAGTAACAGAGAACTTGTCTCTAACAGAGTGTCAGAGACTAAACCAAAAGATGATATACTGTAGAGGGGCCGTAGAGAGCTCAAGCACGTAAGTGAAGCCAAACTTATCATAAGCAAACTCGAGAAGCTTCAACGCTTCCTTTCCTTCAGATAAAAGCTGTTATGGAAACTGACATAGAATCACGCATAAAGAACCATATCAATCCAAAAACAGTCGGCAGCTCTTACACAGCAAATACGTGAAATCACTCAATGAAGTACATGGAATCTCAAAGCATAGACAAGTTGATTAGTTAAGCTCTTAGTGGTAGTTTTTTTCCATGCAAAATACTACAAAAATACTCATAAACCAGTGGAAAAAGAACTTAAACAAGTCGTCAAATGAAGGTTAGCCAACCTGAGACTCCATACAGAATGTATGTGCATCGTTCTACTAAAATCTGCGTTGAACGGGTTGGCACGACTCAACTATATTTGCGATGAAGTTCTCCAAATCAGTAAGCCGGAGTACTAGAAGTTCTGTACAAATAGGAAAGGCATGACCTAAATCAGTGTAACTAAAACCAAATGAACATGCAGTTGGAATCAAAACGAGCTAGAAACTATAACTTAAATTAAATTAAATTATTCTTAGCAAAAAAATTAAATTTTCACCGAAGAAAGAAAACAAAATAATCCACCTACACTCACCTCTATGTGAGTAGCACACAGTAATCAAACATCAGGCAGCGGCCAGGACAGTTCATGGGCTTCAATCCGAACTCTTGTTTCTAGTCCACCTGTTCAACAAACAACCCAAAACCACGTCTAGTGAACAACAAAAAGCATACATTGACACCCTAACGACCTAAGAGTACAAGAGAAGTATAAAGGCCCTAAGGGTGCAAGCAAAGACCTCGAGGCTCGCAAGAATAACTGACCTCAAATGTAAGCATCTCTTCCTTGTAAATAGCAGCATGTCTAGAATCCGTTTCCCAAAGTTTCATGTTCAATATATTGCGAGAGACGTACAACCTGTTGCAGACCAGCACAGCAGATATATCGCATAAAACATAACCGACTTCACAATCCACTAAACCGACCTTGCAAACAACATGCCATAGCAACTACAAGGCAATCAAAGGCTTATCTACATCGAGTTGCCGAGGAAAAAACTTACGTCAACAACCACTAAAGCTGCTAGACATCTAACGTGACAAAGTAAACGCGTCAAAGCTCTAAAAGACATACTCGAGATCTCGTTATGTCAAACCGCAAATGCAGATCACCCACCTCTAGATCAAAACCTTTCCGCCTATATTCCTCCCCACTGAAACCTTGCAGTATATCCGTACACCGTGATGCAAAAAGAAGCAGCTCCCAGGACTGACATCAACACAAATACCACATACCGCAGTAAGTTACTAGAAATCAAAAATCATCAAAATCACTAGGATATCCCTAGCTTACAAACAGTAACACCGAATGCAAATCGAGTACCATTATGTTCAAAGATGGTCTCAACCACTGGGTGAAGATTACACCGCAGTTCATGAGAAAAGAGAAGCTCTTGCTGCTCGCCCAGGTTCCGATTGTCGCTGTTTCTAGCTTCATCCCGAGGGAGGCCATGCAATGCAGCGATGGGCTGCAGTGGCGGTGTGTGTGAACTTCGAAGCGGTTGTTGCAGGCGGCAGAGTGCTTGAAGGTGCGAAATATCTCTGCAACCTGGCTAAGCGGTGAGCGTGTTGATCGGTACGATGCTGTAGCGGGGCCCAGGGGACACTGTATCCGCGTAGGCCCGGTACACCATCGCTCGCATACATTTGGCCCTGGCCAGTCGGCGCTTTTAATGCTCTTGTTCCAAATATGAACAAGGGGGGGATAAAAATTTATTTAATATTGTAGTTTGTACCTGAAAGACATACTGATCAGAACTTTTTATGATTAAGTTACACCATCATTAAGTTGGAATATCTCTTATCAAGTTGCACCATTCCTAATCATTTGAATGGAATTGAAAAATTGAAAATTTCCTTTTTTTTTTTTGTCTCGCCCTGGACTCATGTCCAATGAGGGTTGTATTTTACCATTTTTTGCAATGAATTCCTTCATTTGCCTTCAAAAACAAAAAAACAAAAAATAAATAAAATAAATTTGAAAATTTGTAGGATATAAAGGTAGCTAGATATTATGTATGAACATGTAAGGAAAAGAAAAAGAAAGAGAAAGATAAAATTTTGTCTACAAAAGAAACCAGGTTATGTGAATTAACCCCCTAAAGTTCTTTCATACCACATTGTGGTCGCCGCACTTCTAAACATCTTATTTTAAGCTCTTAGATTTAGTTCATCCAATAAATAATTACCATCTGTTGGTATGTTTTCATCCATTGCATCA
The DNA here is from genome assembly GCA_014871385.1 of Ceratodon purpureus. NCBI lineage: Eukaryota > Viridiplantae > Streptophyta > Bryopsida > Pseudoditrichales > Ditrichaceae > Ceratodon > Ceratodon purpureus. The sequence continues at coordinate 3,111,894 of CM026425.1, read as the reverse complement.
TTTTCATCTATATATTCTTTAAATACAATCTTCAATTTTCATCCGGCGCTAACATATATCATTCTAATTTTGTGACGTGGGAGCAAGTCCATCTACAAGACCCACTATTTCATAACTGCCCCCTTTAAAATCACAAGAAATTATATTGTAGTTACTTCAATAATGAGCAGAAATATGAGTTTTACTTTCATTTCATTGAAATTTTTAGAGGCTTTTTTTTCTCACTAACAAGAACATATCCACCGTTCATATTTCCAACTAGACATGTTTAGGTTACCCTTTTTGTTGTTTTATATTTGGAGAATGTAAGGCATTTTCATATTTCAATACACCTCCAATGACTAAAACATGGATTTGAAACATAGATAATGGAAAAAAATAAATAAATAAAAAATAGATTGATAGGTTCTAATCTACATTTCAAATATGACTAAAACATGGATTCAAACTGCAAATAATTTTATTTTTTTAATGTTTGCATTTCTGAATCTTGTTCAAAGAAAGCCATTAAGTAAAAGATAATATAAACATTTTAACCTCAAATCTAAGGCAAAGAATTGGATTTTAAATAAATAAATTGTTTTAACCACCAATTGTCAATAAATGATATGGTTTCTATGATTCTTTTTTTCCAAACACCATCTATGTGATAAATATTTATATTCTATAATATATGTTACAACTGAATTTGAATTTTCAATTAACCCCTAAAAATCCATGGTGTTTTTGGAGCTCTAAAACCTCAAAATTGCAATTTTCTACCTCTATGCACTCCCAGGAGTATGTACCAAATTTGTTTATTTATTTAAAACTTTCAACCGTAAGATCCTCTACATAAGCCTAATTCAAGTTACCTTCCAAAAAATAAACCGTTGGGTGTTTATCATTTGCATGATCATAACATCCAAAGTTTGTTCAAAAGTTTTTTTAGGCCTTGCTCAAGAGGCATTGCCTTCATGGTGCAAAGGGGGAGTTGAAGATTTTTACATCAAACATCATGGTAATATTTTTTTCCATGTAGCTAATCAAGTTGGGTACCTCCATGAAAAATTTGAGAGACTCATTCATCTTTTTATACCTTCGTAAAAATCATTTTCTATAAGCAGATCTGAAAACAACAATATAGTAAAACATGCATGACGTTACATATATTTGGTTTTAGAAAAATCTAAACGGTGGTAAGGTCCCTTTATGGGTTTGTGATTTTCGAAAGAAATTATTTTTGAAAAATTCCAAAATCTCAAATTTTGGTAAATTTTGAAAGAATTTATTCAAAAATTTTGAAGCTTGTTAACGTAATTTTTGGAGGTTGCCCTTGTAAAAATGGTAAACTTTTTCATGGGGGTCTCTTTGGAATTTGAGTAGTGCTTTGGTTATGAAGATGTTTCAAGAAAAAAAATCTTAAAAAAACCTAATTTCAAAGTGCCCGCCCGAAACTTTAAACCTAAAATTTCTAGATGAAGGTATTAAAATTGGAATTTGGCTTTGCAAATTTTACCACATACACTTTGCAGTATAATGAGTCTCCAGTAAAAATCTTAGGCAAAAATATTAATTTAAACCCCTTCATCTAAGCTGCCCGAAATAGCAAAAAGCCATTTTGGTGGCCGTGGTCGTTTAGGGGTTAAATGAGTAAGATGCTTTTGAATTTAAAACTTTGTGAAATATTATCAAATTGAAATTTGCACTTTGTTTAACATACATGATTGAAGAATGTATTTTAATACCAAGATCTTAGATCATTCACCAACTTTTGAGAACAATGGTGATAAGTCTATAAATATTTCTATTATTATATTCATTATTATTATTTAATATTAATTTTTAATATTTTCATTTTTTAAGAATTAAAACAATAAATTTTAAGAATATTAGATTCTATTAATGATTTAATTTTTAATTTATATATATATATATATATATATATACAAAATTAATTACTTATAGAAATGATTATGTATTTACAAAAACACTTCAAAAGAGTGATGTTTAAAATTTTTGAGCAATCATTAACTCTTAATCAGTAAAAGACTAAGTTCACTTACATTTTCAAAAATGAAAGTTCCACTACACAATGTTCATCTGAGGCTCATACATCTTATACACAAAATCAATAATCATTGAAAAAATGTGTAAAAGATTCTACTTATAGAAGCACAACTTCGACACCATGTACACTAGAGCCATCCATTGAACATAAGATCCTTTACACATTCAACATTGACCAAAGGAATTCCATGTCTTCTACTATTTGCACATTGTCAGATGATCTATACATGAGCATAGTCTTGTCAGCCGTCCTTCTTTTCTACCTCGTGTGGAACTCCATCTTGTCAGCGGTCCTTCTTCTCTACCTCGTGTATAACTCCATCCAAGAGTGTTGCACGATGTTCCACGAGCTCCACGATTGACAACTTGTAATAAGACAACGTTTTGAGGCAAAGTGGCATTGGCTTTTTTAGCACGACCAACTTTGAAAGAACTGCCATCATAAAGTGAAACTTGTCGATGATGTTTTTTTCAATTGAGCCTTAGGTTGCCCTGCCAACCACCTAGTCAAATTCAGTAAGTCTTAATGTAAACTACGCCATGCTAGGGTTGATTTTTTTGCACACTCTTTGCGTATACATACCAAATGTAGAAATAAGCGCAAGAATGCCGCAAGATCCATGTGGTTAGCACAAATATAGCCATTAATTCCCTCTAAAACATTAAATTGAAGTACGTGCTTGAAAAGATTGTCAGACGCCATGGACTCTTCTTCCTTCAAAATGCTAGTACTTATAACCTTTTTGCATTAATAAAAAAGGCAATGAATGAAATTTTCTTGATAAATTCAGTTAAATAAGCCAATGATATTATTAAAATTCATATTATAAACCGATTCCTTTGTCATTAAGAGATTCTTCAAGAAGATTTACATGAAACCCAATTCATAAGTCTTTTTAAAACATGCAACCTTTTTTGCTAAATGAATGGTTGTTGTGTTGTTTTGAAAAAATTTAGATGTTCAAGTTTGCATCATGGTATGAAGGTTTTTCTTATGAAGCATCGTGAGATTAATGAAAGATTGATTCTTATGGAAGTTGAGACATGGTGGAGGATTATTGTAGCCTAAATTCACCCTTGTCGGATACTTTTAGCAAAAGCTTTTACTAGAGAAAGTTTATTCATACCTTTAAAAACAATCTACATTTTATATGTTGACATATAGTTTCATCAAAATACTTGTTATAAATGTACTAATGGTTTCTTCTTAAAAATCTTAAAAATTGTAAAACTAAAAATGACTTTAAGTTTTGAATTTTTAAAATGTTAATTTTGAAACTAAAATCAACATAATTGATGTCAAAATACTTTAATACATAATTTTATCATGTGTTTATGTATACTTTCAAAAAATGCAAGTTATAAATGCATTCATGGTTTATTTTTTTAAGTATTGATATTTTTTTTAATTACAAAAAGAATTTTTTATTTTTAGTATATTTAAAAATACTAATTTAAAAATTAAATCAAAATAATCAATTCAAAAATATTTTGGCATGGTAATGAAATTTTCTACCTATAATTGTATATTTCCATGAAATGTATATTTTAACATGCATTTAAGTTTTTTCTTAATTAGAGATTTATTTAATCAAACTAAATAAATAGTCTAAATTTACAATTTTTTAATATTTTAAATTACTTGGAAGCTATAACTACTTTGTTGATGCATCAATGCTTTAGTAGAGTGTATGCATTAATTTATTTTATTTTTTAAAGTGATCATGAATTACTATTGTAGGTTCTAAAGATTTGCAGTGGTTGATAGGCCAGTCTATGATCTAGCTATATGAATGTTTTATATATTCATGTTTATGTTTAATACAAAATTTACAATTTAATTTAAATTTAGTTCGGAGTTAGTAGCTCAGATACTACAGAACGAGTCCGGTCCGCACCAACACCCTTATAGCACCAACAAGGCCATTCTTGATGTTCCATATGTCACGATTGTTCATATAGATGGCTGAAAAATATGCGTGGGATTCAAAAATATATCCGCTGTATAATTGTCTGTAACATATCTGGAGTTCAAAAATAGAGTTTCTTACATGAGCATTAAATAGACCCCTCAATTTTTTGATGAAGATGGGAGTAAATAGATGAGGATGTTTGCAAAAGAAGTGAATTACGTCTAACACTTTCAAGTGCCATCACAAATTTCATAGCGAATTTCCATTTTTTTATTTATTTTTTTCTTTTCAATGTTTTTATCATTCCGTCCATAAATTTTTACATGAGATAATGAAATCCAACGACCAAGGGTCACAAAGTGCAAGACTTGAGGCCCCAATCCAACAACTTTTAATTTATTTTAAATGAATTACATGGCAGTTAGGGAAGATTCAGTACATTGTGAGTAATGTGACCAATGCCCAAAAATGGCATTAGTCACAATCTACTAAATCTTTCTTAACTCTCATACGTAAAGCCCTTAATTTCTCATATTTTTTGTACACTTTTAATACCATATAAGACATGTTCTTGTAAATTTATATGAGTATTGGACAATTTTATAATTCTCTACAATTTTTGGATTATATTGACTTTCAATTTTAATAGAAAATAAAATAATGTATATGATATTCATTTATTCATGTTAAAGTATCTATTCAACACAAAGATTAAATCTTCACTAACTTTCATATGTTGACTCTAAAAATGATCCAAAGCATTAACAATCTTGAATAGTTAGAGAAGATTTAGTATTTGTGACTACAGTGATTAGTGCCCAAAAAGATGATTAATTACACTATTCACAACCAACTAAATCATCTTTAAGCCCTGAAGGACAATTTGCCCCCTCAGGGCTTTTTTAGAATTTCGGTATGTATGTATGACTTTAATTTAAATTGAGATTTTTGAAACTTTTTGTGAAATTTATTTGCCGTAACAAGGACTTCGAAGGACTCTATTTCAAAAAAAAAATAGACATTTAAGAAGATAGTTTTGGTACCTAAAGTGAAGTTTTCGATTCGGACAACCATTTGGGCAGCCATGCTAAATACATCTGTTACTTCTAAGATTATTTCTAGGAATACTTAATATCGACATCTTTGAGATTTTCCAATAAAAATCTTCTTTCAGTACAAAGTGTTCACTCCACAAAATATTAAAGTTTTCTTACCGTTTTGAACAATGTACTAAAAAAAAGCTCTTCTTTCCTTCATTTAAGTAAGAAAATTTATTTTTTTTGGTTTTTTTCTTTTTTCACTTAAAGGATGGACATCAATCTTTACTCTGATAGTTTGAATTGGGACTTTATAAGAAAGTGAAATTTCTAGGAAAGAAATATGAATTAGCATTCTTTTGTATTCAACTTAATAAAAATATTGTTTTCAATATGCCACACTTGAATTTGTGTTTAATTTTTTTATACAATTAGCTAACTGAGTTGTCTTTGTCAAAAAAGTTGTTTTTAAATTTCAATCGCTATAATCTTCTAATCTCTACAATGAATTATAATGAAATTTTCTAGCATTAAAGTCAAATTAAAGACGCATCATTAGGATTGGTGGAGGGCCCCAAAGAGTGGGAAGATAGTACTAAGGAAAAGCCACTTGAGAATCGAATCTAGAGCTTCAATCGTTTCCTAAAAGCGAGGATTCTCCACCACGCAATAACACTCATCTCGCTCTTGAATTGATTATGGCACGGGAGAAACCCTATCCTTTCTCTTCCAGGCGTCGCTTGCCAGGCCTCCTTTGCACCCCCGTCGTCGTCTTCTAATCCTTTTACTAGGCAGAGTTACTTATCTTGAAACCTAGTTTGTCCATATCATCGTTTATTATTATGTGCACGAGGCATTTTGTAGAAAGTAGGGTGAGTTTCGTGGTCAGTGAAGGATGAATTCTCTGGTATCGGGTCCTCCTTGGTTGCCAGATATGCATGGGTTGGATTTTGAAAATCTTGCAAATGTTTGAAAAAGATTGATTTTTTAGCATAACGTCTGCTAGCGATTAGGATAATGAAAAGTTGTCTATGGAGTAATTTTTGGTTTTTCAAATCTATAATTAAAACTCTAAGAATCTTTTTGATAATTAAAAAAAATTAAACATTACAATTTTTATATAATATAAATTATTTTGAAATTGTAAGATAATCATCAATGCAACAATATCTTAATATAGTCAATGTATTGAATGTTTTATTATATAAATTTGCATGACTTTAAGAAATGATTTTGCATTGCCGCCATAAGTAGTGATAATTTGTAGTAATTGATAACCATCATATAATCTAGTATATATAACAAAGCAATGTTGATAAAATTATATTTGGTAAACAAAAAATATATTTATACTATTTAAAAAAATAGCGTCCGAATGTCTATTTGTCTTTTTTTCTATCAATCACAAGCTAATTGCACGATAAACCTTCAAGATGGACCTTAATTTATTTGTCTTTTTAAATTATTCAATCTATTTTAGAACTTTAAAGGTTGTTTCTGTGTTGTTTGGAAAGATTTAAATATTTTTTATGTACTTTTGACACAATTTACTTATAACATATTTGTGTATATCTTCTCATAATATAGATTATTAATGAATTTATAATTTCTTTTTAAGAATCTTGAAAATTTTAAAAACTATAAAATCACATTGGATTATATATATATATATATTTTTTAAATTTTAAATTAAGGCCATTCTTATTGATTTTATGCTAAAAAACAAAAATTGAGAAATTTAATTTTTGAGAGGCAAACCTAGTTTTTTCAAAAAATGAGTATTTGTTTGCTAGGTGACAAAGCTGCTACGACGTTACGGTAATTATAAAACAAACATGGAAGTAGAATTTGGCAAAGAAATTTTCCTTCATAACATGGTAAAAGTATTGATGAAATCCAAAATAATAAGTATTACTAAAAAATAGAGTTTTTCTATACATCTCTCACAAATCAATTCCACAAATAACTTTATATGAAATCCATTTTATTTATTTAAAACAACAACCGTTTTAATTACTTGAAGGATTGTTTATTTTTTATTTGAAACTCTTTAACAATTTTCAAAATATCTTTTAACAAAATTCTTTGATTTATAATTTTGTATATCTTCACATAATGCAAGTCATAAATGCGTCTATAATTTTTTTTAAGTCTTGAAAATTAAAATTAAAATTAAAAACACTTAAAATTTTTCATATTTTAAAAATACAAATTAAACTCAATAGTCAATGCAAAAATGTGTTGGCACATTACGGAAATTTTATATGTTCACATGCATGTTTAAAATTTATATTGAATAAATTAAAACTTTAAATTTTATTAGTCTATTATAATATAAATTACTTAAATATATGTTTACTTTGAGAATGAAAAAATACTTCAAATTGAGTGAATGTATAAGTTTTTTTTATTGTATTGTTTTATAATAGCTTCTATAGTTTTTGATCTATAACCTTCAAGCATATAGAAAATAAAATTTCATTAATGATGCTATAAAAGTATCAATATCACTTTTGTTGATAATGTATTCATAATCTTGACACTTTACATTACTTATATCAACAACAAGATTATGTTTAAAAGTCACCTTGAGTTCTTAAAGATAACATGACTTTTGCTTTTACTGTATTTGTGTTTATGAGAATTTAGTTGGGAGGTATGCGAGAGTTTGATGGTTTTACTATTTGATGTATATATATGGGTTTTTTTTTTGTTTTTTTTTGTTTTGTGGATTCATATTTCTTCTAGAATGTGAATCCAAATAGTCCAAGCAAAGGTTGATGGTGTTTTTTTGTTGTAAAAAAATAAAAAATTGTAAAATCCTATAATTTTTTATATCTAGGGAATTTTAAAAATTCATCATGCCTATTAAAATGAGAGAATTACAATTCATTTTTGAATAAAATGATTTTACTAAAAAGAGTATTAATATTTTTAATATCAAAGAAGCTCAGTTGACTACTGATTTTTAGATAAAGTTATCGTTTTTCTAAACGTCTCGTATAAAAAAATTAAAAAATAAATCTTCTATCCTACTATCTCCTTGCATTTATACAAAAAACTTAAAAGTCACATACAAGTTGATACCATAGGAAGCTACTTTAGTTTTTTTTATCCCAATTTAAGACAATGAATTATTAGAGGTTAAATAAATGAATAATAGATGATCATATAAGAATAGAAAAATACTTGTATTCAACGTATAACTTTGATAGAGCATATATAAATTTATTTAACTTCATCCATATTTATTTAGCTACATCAAATATACAAATACATTATTTACGTTCATAAAATGGGCAATTTTAATTTTAATTTTGAAAAGCACTCAAATACTTTTAATGAACACATTATATTTTTGAAGTGTGCTTAGTTCAATAATGCAATGATGAACTCACTATACAAAAAATTACATTTTAATAGATTTAAACACAAGTACAATGATTTTAAAGTGTATTTCTATACAACCATCCAATTTGACTTAATTTTTATAAATTTATAAATCAATGATTTTAGTTTTTTCTACAACACCAAAAGTTTTATTCTCTTCACAAAATTGGATTAAGTTGGATTTTAGATATTTACAATATAATACACAAGTCTTAATAAAATTCCACCTATATAATATCATGTTATATATAACCTTTAAGCCCTACTTTATTCTAACCTTTCCTCTAGTATGCATGTAGGGAATTCTAGATAATATCTATTCAAATTAGAATGGTGTGAAAAAGAGCTCAGTGCTTAACCAGGTCCGCAATCCTCTCAATCACATGATCGTATAAAAGTTATATACCGTTCCTAAAATCATTACGCAATAGCACAATTGCTGAAGAAGTTTAGCGTAATCCTACAGAAAGCTCTAGAGAATTTGGACATCAGAACGTATACATTTATGAATTTAACTCAATCAAACAACTCTAGAATGTTACAATTTTAAAAACTGCAACTAACTCATTTCACTTCCACAATTCAGCAGGCCTCCTCAATGTACGGTAACCATTATTTTAAAAAGCATGCAGAAACCGTATTTATTCTTCATCTTAGCAACAGTCTAAATTTCCGCACCATAATAGTAAGAGTTTCGTCCAACGCACTTTCATTTGCATACAGCTTGCAATATCAAATATTCTGCTAGAATACTAAAAAGAAATTTGTTCTTATTTCACTGCCTCAACAACTATATTAGGCAAAATTGTACTTCAGATGCCGCATCAATGTCATCAAGTAATTACAAAGCTGAGCCGTGTACATGAATTTCATGTCATGTATCCCCTCTTTCACCACCTATTAATTGCGCATGGAATTAACTAAAGTCAAAAGTTCTCTGTACACTACCGTATTCTCACATGTAACAATTGCATGCATTCATATCTACAAAGCACAAATCATTAGGAGAAGTTTGGGGTCTCCAACGGGCCTTTTCCAGGTTTTCCGTGCCTGAATTTTTGCCATGCCCGTGCACTTTACCTGCTGGCACCAACTGTGCCAGCAGGTCGCCAAATGCTGCCAGCAGTGCCAACAGTTGGCATTTGGGGGGTCCAGCCAATCGCTTCCCTTCCCCACCCCACCCCACCCCACCCCCCCATTGGACAATACAAGCAGTAATGACACTGTCACCGACCGTGTGCCCACTGCTGTCACCCCATTGGACAGTACCGGATCCTGTTGTCAGCGGATCCTGTTGTCAGCGAATCCTGCTGTCAGCGGGGCGAATTTTGTTGTCAGCGGGCAGGATATTGACCAATGAGATTTCGAAGAGAAGTGTCAACGGGCAGGCAGCCCACCTAATCCGGGCTGTCTTACAAAGCCCGTTGGAGACCTGATTTTTCCCCTAATGCCCGTCTCCAATTTCCGTAGCATAGTACTCTTTGCCGGCTTATTGTCTGCTGCCATTACGTCGATGTTCCAAAATCTTAACACCTAAGAAGTATGATAACCTGCAGGTTGAGGTTTAACAATTTCATACTCAAAAATGCATTGCTGCCGAAGATGTTGTGATGTTGAGCACACTCCGCACAGATGTAACGTGATCGACAATGAAGTACCTACTCTAGCTTGGAGGCTCCATCCCTCATATGTACAAAGGTTATCACTCTTTCCCTGTATATCAAACAATAAACAGATGTTTTAATTACACAATCACTTAGATACTAAAATCAAAGTTAACTAACTTTTCAAAATTGAAGGCAAACGGTTAGAAGTTTACTTACCTTTATGCACAAGAATCTCCAATTCTTTTTTGATTTCCTTAAAGTTGACTTTGGCTATGGTCTCCAATGATATGATCCGGCCCTCCAGCTTGCCGATACGACCTTCCAGCTTGCCGACATCCCCACGGATGCTGCCAGCCATACCTTCAATCTGCTTCGTGGTGATGAATGAATTCACGGCAATTGTCGAGAAGCAAACGCTCAGGAACACCCCAATGAGGAGCCTCACATTAGAATAATACATCGACATTGTGACGAAGGCGTTAGAAGGATATTTAAAAGGATATTAGTCTAATTCCACCCAATTGCTTCAATCTAATGTAACTTTCATAGGATATCAATTGAAAACTCAAACTATATAAGTTTGTAAAGTAACTATAAGGTCAAATATATAGTATACAAAAAATTCTATAGGCTACAAGCTCGTTATTCCATATAAATATCCACAAATTTCTAAGATGCCATCTTTGATACGTAGATCTTAATGCAATATTTTTCTTATTCTTACCGCAAAGATTGACCATGCACCAAAATGAAGGTACGTTGATTTGTCTTTAATACATACTATGAATGAAGATTTTAAAAACACATTGTTCTATATTTTTGAGCTCCTTTGTCTCTCTAACTATCTTTTTGAATGCAAAAATTTCAAAGGATTTGAAATTAGAATGGTCGTAGTATACAACCTCAAATTTTTTAGACCATACGGGAACTTTTATTTTTTAGTCTTTTTATAATCTCCATTCATATCTTCGTTTAGCAGCAAATTTCATTGAACCACATAACATTATTCAATAGGCCACTTTATTGATACTTTTACTTCTATGGTTTTTATCCTTTTTTTGTGTAAGTATAAATTTAAATTTTCCAAGTTCAAGTTTTATAAGCAAATCACGCACCTGCAATTTATAAGTAGTTTTTATGACTTTACTATCTTTTGCATACAAATGCGCTTTAACAATGTATAGTTTAATTGAAAGAAAATTAAATTAAAATTAAACATGGTTTAAGTATCCTATGGAAATGGATTTAAACTATTATAGTATCAACTAAATACAAGTTACTGCATGCCATAAAAATGCCTAAATATTTAGGAAAATTTAGATATTAAAAAATTAAAAAATGCTTAAATATTAAGGAAGTTATGTCTTTTATATTTAATTTGAACAAGAATATCAATGGAGATTATAAAAGGACTAATTTATTTTTTGTCTTTTATATTTATTTTACAAAAAAATTGATTAATATTTTTTTAATTTTAAACATTTTCATTAATAGGAATTTAAAAAATAAAGTAAAATATAGCATAGGATTTTGTGATCTACTATCAAACTATGGTACATAGATTGACTAGACTGTTTTCCATAGGTATTACTATCAAGTTTTATCAAAATATAAAATATTCTCAAGTATTCAAATATTTTCCACCTTTACTGCAACTACATCTTATTTAATATTTATAGGTGTTTCAATTAAAATACATTCTTATATCTTAAGTCATTGAAATCAATTAGAAATATACAAGCATATAAAGAATGATAACTTTTTTTCACATAAGTGTTAAATATTCTTTTGCATTCAAATATTTTAATTGCCAAATCAAAAAGACTTTTGGTGCATTACACATTGTTATAAGATTCCATATTATATTAGCACACTATCTATTTATTGTTTGTAGATTTTGGTTTGACTATCAATATCATTTATAAATATAAAAAAATTACATGCAATAAATGCATAATGTTATAAAAAAAACATTGCACATATTTTTTGATGTATATTAATATTAAGTTTATCAATGATTTCAAGGTAAACAAACATATAAACAAAACTACTCCTGCTAAACATGTAGAATATTACATGTATCAACACCTCTTTAGCATCAAACTACATTTTCTTTAAATTTTTGGCCATATCAATCAACTCACACCATTACCTCTATCTACTAATCACAAAAAACAACAAACATACACTATTAAAATCACATGTTCACCAAATTGGACTAACTTGTACATTGATCATTGCTCGCGACTAATCAATCATTAAAAAAAATATGAAAAAAATAAAAATAAAAAGTCCATAGTAATTTGAACACTATAGGTGCAAACATAAAAAAATTAAATCACACTCTTCATGACACTTATTTATAAATTAGGAGAAAAAATTCCTCCTCACTAATACTATTATTTCACACTTTATTTTTCCATACAAGATACTGAACAAACAAACACTTAATTCACGCTAATGCCTTTAAAAGAAACTATGATCCTTCATCTACTCTTGCACTTTGTCTACTATTGCACGAGACTAAAAACCTAAAGTTATCAGAAGTTAATTCGTCAACATTACTTACACTACTATAACAAAATAGCAAGTTTGTCACCTAGCCAACAAATTTATTAAAAAAAAATAAAAAATGGTTTCGCATCTCAAAAACTAAATTTCACAATTTTCATTATTTTGCAAAAAATCAGGAAAAATGACCTTAAATGACTTAGAAATAACAAAACATTACAAAAACTAATTTATATTATTGTTTTGGTTTTCTATCTTCATAATTTTCTACTTTATACGTTTTTCAATTTTTAGAATTATTTTTGGACGAACCTGCTATGGTACTAAGGTATTGCACTTCTACTAAGTTATGGGATGTTAGCTCCTGAACATTCCTTACACTAACTTAGTGATAGTCTCCAAATCCAGAGCTGATAGAGAAGCGAAACTCAGCAAGTTGCAACGACGGGCGAAACGAAAACAGAGAAGCAGCCGCACTAAGTTAACTCAACTTGGAGAAACACAAACCAACTCACAAACTCACTCGTCGCGGCTCCAAAGCTCTCTCGCACTCGCACTCGCACTCGCGAAGCCAAGTCCAGGCTCTCCCCGCGCTCGCATTCCCCGCCTGCCTGCATTCCCGAAACCACGATGATCGCCATCGCCATGAGGCGCCATGCGCACTACTGACCTCATTATACAGCCAGCATTCGAGAGCGCAATTCGATCGCAGCTCCATCGGAACATCATCAACAGCAGCCTACGTTTCGTTCGCAACGAGTACATGTTAGATGCGTCGCCACTCTACCATCTCATGTAAGTTCAGTTTTGTTTCCATGCTGGATCGTCGAGGTGCCGGGTTAGGGTGAGCGGTTCTGGTTTTGTTAAATTTAATTCAATCCGCTTAGGGAATTCGGATTGCGTCTTGCATTGGAGGTGTGCGGGAGTGGAGGAGGAGGAGGGAGGGGAAGAGTTTCGCGCTAGGTTGGAGGTTTTTATGTATGTCGTAGAATTTTAGCAGGTTGATTTTGTTTTTGGTTTTGGTTTTGGTGGTGGTGGTGGTGGTGGTGGTGGTGTTGTTGTTTTGTTTGGGAGATTGAGTGTGGGAATGTGTGGTTAGGGGTGAGTGTCTATGTTTGAGCGCGTGTTTATTGATCGTCGAGAGTTTACTGCGAGAGTGAGATGTTTTGGAATTCATCGCGAGTTTTTAAGCGAGGAGTTTCGATGCTGGTTGATTGTCTGTTTTTTGATTTCGCGCATTGGTGAATTAGATGGAGGATTGGTGATTGTTTGGGATTGAAGCTGGATTGGTTTGTTGTTTGATATATTGGTTGCGGACCTAGGATGCTAGGATGTCGTCTGTGTAGGACTAGGCAGCTTAGTTTTGTTGATTGTTTGGAGAGTCGGTGTTGTGGTAGGGCCTGAAATCTAGACCTAATGATTTCCAGTCTACTTCAGTTAGCTTGTGGTTACAGAATCAGGCCCTAATGCGCCTATGCCTGTGAATGTCGCAGTTATGCTCTTCGTGTGAGGTTTCTTATCGTTATTATGGCTGTCGAAAGTTATGGTGTATTAATTTCTCTGTGGCCGTTCGTGATAATGTAGAGGCGGAGTGGAGCAGCCTCATTATGGATAAGTTTGTGGTACGTGAATCCGGTCCTTCGTTCTCGTCCAACAAGCGGAGATTGCTCTCGAGGTAATGATTGTGCCGGAGACCTAGTTTTTCCATGCTCGTGCTTTGCTGTCATTGTTAAACAGTTGTAGTTCCAAGTCTACGCCGTTGCGATGTATGTTAATTGTTAGACATGCTCAGAGGTTAGAATGTAGTGGAGTGTACAACTGAAATGTCAGAGCCGGATGTCGAAGCTCTGGTTCTCTCAACGAACCTAAGGCGCTCTGCCATAAACTGGTCCGATGACTCGAGAACTCTGCTCCTTGTCGTTTGCCCTAAAGTCCAGCATACGCTTCGGAGCTTGGTAGCTTAGTTAATCATTTGATTTGCAAATTGTGGCGCCGATCTGTTTAACAACTTCTGAGTGGATCCACTTGTTTTGTAGGCAAAGATGGAATGCAAGTGCTTATCAGGTGGATGGAAAATTACCAGCAGCTTACAAACATTCCCTTCTGAATGGCATGCTGCTATCATATTCCGAGGTAGATGCCACTTTCTGGATAAGTAGAAATTAGACAATTGATTGTTAGAATACCGAGAGGCATCTTGTGCGAGGGTTTCTGATCGCGTCGCATCGGTTGGCGTGTATGTTGTGCACTTATACACTGTATGCATTTCTGCCTTTTTCGCATCGTACAGCAATCTGACCTTTGCTATCTGTGTGAGTGTAGATGGGAAGCTTTCCTCAATCGAATCTTAGCCGTGATTTTCCTCCCCCGGTGCATGTAAGCCTGCGTTGGTTCTTCTGCTTTAGCCATCCCCTGAACTTGTTTCATCATTGCAGTGAAGATGAAACTGTATAGGGCATCTACTTAAACACAAAATTAGTAGTAGAGTTGGTTCAGGCGTGGATCGAAATCGCCGTTTGAAATTTTGGCTTAGTGAAGCAGAAACAAATCCCGTGTTTGACTTTGGAAGCCTCTTTGTCCTTTGTCATCGGTGTGTCACAGCTTTCTTTGTCACTGTTGCTTTGTAATATCTGATCATGTATAGTTGTGTTTAGACATGAGAAGTTTTTTGCTACTTACTTCCCTCCTAACACGTATGTTTATGTGTAGGCACCAGTATGGCAGGGATCGGTTGTAGACACTTTGTCAAGCTTTACGGAGATAGTAGGAATGGCTTCTGGGAATACATTTTTCACCTCAAGGTAGCACCTCTCGGCATAACTACGATTTGAAGACCTGGATCATGTTTACGTCTTCATTAATTTGTGCATGCTTGTCTTTTCAATTTGGTCTCAATTATAAAAATGCTGTAGATGACGACGTAATCTTTACTGATCCTGCCCATGATAGAACACATTTGAGTTTGGTTTCTAGTGTCTGATGATGCTGATGCTACCTCCTTCTCATAAGTGTTTTAATGGTTGTTGAAACTAGCAGGCCAATAGTGACATGCGTTGAGTTTGATGCCCAAGTAAGAAGCACTGGCATCTCTGTGTGGCTTGTCATTTCAGACAGAGTTGCACAGTTTTCGCACACAACTCTGTTGACATGTACTTTCTGTCATTCTGCATTTTCTCTGTGCATCTTTGTCCATTTTCTAATATCAGATCGGCGTTTCTGGCTGTTCAATTGGAGCATCCACCAATGTGTTCTCTAATACCAGTCAAATAGATCAGGATTAGTCTTATTTCACGTACAATTCTGTCCGAACATTGTGGTAACTTAGTGGATTTCTGTTTTTTTACACCGATATGGCCTTTTGTTATTCGACTGTATCGGATATTGAAGGTGACCGATGTCATGCTGCAGGGTGTCTATGTAGCTTCTGTCAGCAGTAATGGATGCCTTTCTATACACGATTTTGAAACATTGTACTGCACTTCTGGAGGTGATTTTTTTAGCTTTCCTTGAAGTGCGTTAGAGGTTTGTTGAGTGAGCAGTATGTTTCATTTTTATTATCGGATGTAGTAATATCTTTCGAGCTGCTAATCTTAAGGATGGTACAGGTCGTGAGGCAGACAAGGTGAAACCAACTGTGCATATACATACACGGCACAAACTTGAGGCTATGCGATGGAATCCTAACAATCAAGATGAGGTATTTTGATTGTCGCCTTAATTTAGGATGCTTTATAAGCAATATATTACAATTCTTCAGAAATAATATTTACTCTGTAAACCTGTTACGAGCACTATGCTGATATATATTTCATTAAGGTAAAAGTAGTGCGAGAAGTTCACAACTCATAATGAGTGGTTGGAAATATGGATTCAGGTGGCATGTGTGGCATCAGGAAGCAATAACGTCTATCTCTATGATATAGCAAGCTACTCCCAAGTTCCACGTCAAGTAAGCCTATCATCCATGTAGGGACCAGAAAAGAGGAATGAGCACAATTTCTCCAATACTGTTGTTGTAGAAGAGCGTACATATTCTCTTTTTCTCATTACTTCGAATTATATTTAGTGTTATCTTTTGCTAGATATGAGGATTTGGGACTTACAGATAAGGGTTGTTGGTTAGGGGAGGCGTCATTTTTAACTATATGGTTGCATGAAATTGTGAGATGCGTGCTTACTTGGACGGAGCTACCGGACTTGGATATTTCCTATGCTGTCCTTCTAGGAGTGGTTGACTTATTTTCATGAAGTGCACTGTGTTTTACACTCAGAAATTGCAATTCAAGCCAAAGACTCAAAGAGGACAACCTGCTAGCCTTTTCGATCTCTCCTACTCAACAATCGACAAAGATAGGTATATTGCTGTAATTCTAGGTTTTGGTTTGTTGAGATTTTTTAGTAACTAGGACTTCATTAAAATCATAAAGCCTCTTCCTCCGCAACGTACTGGTGTACTCATATTAGTTTTGTAAGTTTTGTAAGTTCCACTAATCTCAGACTTGTGTCACGTTCAACTGTGTAACTTTTCAGGATTATTGCTTGTGGGAACGATTACAATGTCCACGTTTGGGATAGAAGGGTTGGCAAACTGCCAACAATGTCCCTTCCTGCACCCACAGGCGGAGGAGATCTCAACTCTCTCCAGCTCTTACGAGATGAGCATGTAATCAAATATTTCTCTCTTGTCACAGACTACTTCCTAGACCTTTCTTAGTAATTGTTTCAGCGAAGATTTGTTTTCTTCTTCAGTGCTTTTCTTTTATTTGGCAAGTTGGAATATTGCTTTGAACAGTCTCAATAACTTTCCATCGTAGGGAGTCGGATATTTGTTAAACTCTGGTAAATCATTTTCTGCGTTGATGTGGTTCTCCCTTGAGAATACTGCGCCGATCTTTGGTGTATATTTGCACAAGTAGATCCCTTTGACCCGTGATGTTGACATCTTTGGAGCGCAGCTTGTTGTCGCCGGAAGTGAAGGTGGTCATATTTTTCTCTGGGATCTCCGTGGAGGAAGGAGTTCCGCTGCTTTTGTTACGTCAGGAGAGGTATGAAGTGCTTTAAGTCACCATTTAGAAATTAGTGCTGTATTTGTGGGATAGTTTGTGACTTTGATTCATAGACTGCCTGCTAGCTTATTTGCGAGAGCTGGAATTTGGCACATTAGATAATTATTCATGACAGGCTTCTGCTGTCATTCCAGATTAGTTTTTGCGGAGAATTAGTTGCTTCCTCATATCAGCTCTTACAAAGTTTGATCAGATTTGTGTTTTTTGCGAGTGTAGGTATATCATCCTCCACTTAGATCAGTCAAAGTAGCCACACTTCTTGAAGACATCTCTGACTTGAAGGTGAGTGACGTCCAACATAATAGCTGCTCTTCGGGGTGTATTTTCGCCACATGACTTGTGCTGAAACAGTTCTCGTTTTATTCAATTATTTCATTGTCGATGCTGCCTTGGGTAGTTTGATTGTGAGGCTGGTTAGTTGACTGCATTTATTTGATTTTCTTCAGGCCCAGACTCGTATTGAAAATAGCTCCGTACACTCAATTTCTTTGAATCCTTCCTATGGATACCACCTCGGATTTCATCTCAATAATGGATGGTAAGTCAATACGTTACCTTGTAAAGCTTTTTAAGCTTACTTCCCAGCTTTCGCTTTCATTTACCTGAGATCGGGATCGATTAACTAGTGAAGAACTCCGAATATCAACGAAATCGGGGTAAGTAAATTATAGGCCTATTCCTTCGACATCTTTCCTTGTGGATTTTTACAGCGATAAAGATGGAAATTGACACTCTTTCTCGATTAAATTCATGACATGACAGGTCAGGTGTTCTCGACCTCCTGGATTTCTCTGTCTCACACATTCATTGTCCGCCCCCTTCATGGTTGTACGTATCACAACCTGTTACTTAGTAAAACTTCAATGTCATCGGTTCAAAAAGGAATGCAAGCATAGTATATTGGAGGATATATTGCACATGTCTTTTCATTTCACTTCTTATCCATTTATCACTTAAAAATAGTGATATGATCTCTTGTATTAATTTTGGTACAGTAGTTGCAAATGCATTGTCGGCTAACTACTTGAATGGTCATGGTAAAGCAGAGACCACGAGTGTGCACCTTGGTTGACCGTTCGGCGTAGAAGGCCTGCTTGGCTTACATCCTATCCTGTAAGCTATGGTGTCCATCAAACACTGAATCTTCTTTAAACCCACTAAGAATTTCAGGCGTGAGAAGTTTGGGTACATGTTGCCTTATTCATGTCTGCTCTGAGAAGTATTACGGAACCACATTTCGTCTGTGTGGAAATTTTATACGCAACTTACGAGAAATTGAATGTCTGGAGGATGACTGCCTAGATCAGATACAAGAAGTCCTTTGTAATGCCTCCCAGAGCCTAAACATCATATGGTCTTCCTTTTGCAGGTTTACGCTGTGGGATGTATGATGGAGTGCCATATTAACGTTTTGGACTTTACGCCCGGTCCAAAATCACAGTGCTCTGTGAACAGTAACTGGTTAGTGAAGGCATTTGTGAATAGCTCTAGACTGGTCACCTGAGTGATTTTTAACCTCTGACATTGAATTTGTTTCTTTCACATTATTTTCGGAACCTTAGTTGACGCTGTTTTTTTTTCTTCATGGCAGCTCTACAAAACATGCCAGCGTTGATGAAAAATGGAAGAAGCATCTTCACACTTCAGAACCAGTGGTGGCCATCGCGTCCCACCCTACAAACGACTATCTACTTGCTGGAACTCAGGTCTTAGGACGTCTTGTGCTACTTTGTTCTAACAATTTCGAATTGTCTCATAATGTATCGTTGTTGACAGAAGCTGCACTCCATTTGCTAACTTTGTGAAATCTTCTCAGGCTGGATCATTATTGCTAATTGGGCAAAAGAAGAAGACTGCATCAACTGAAGAAGAGGCCTTGAAGTTGTCAAATGAGGCAACCGCTGATCATCGGAAAGCGTTGCTTGATGTCGGTGAAATGCTTGAGATTCGAGCTTCCGGCCACCCTAGAACCCTATAAACATTCAGCAGAAAATTTATGATTGCGCGATTTACCTTTCTCAATGGCGAGAAGTACATATCCGCTGATGCAGCAAAGTGTTCTTAACTGTGGTTACAGAGCTGACTGCTGGAGGCAACAGTGAAAGGGGATGCTGAGATGAATTTTCCTGTATACCGAAATACTCCTATAAGGCATTCCAGACTTCCAGTGACGTGGCTGAATTGAATTTAGTATCTACAAGAAGGAGAAAATCTCAGCATCCCACGCTTTCATTGAAGTTACAACAGGTTACACAACCTTGGAAGCTTCTGCAGAATCTCGTTTGGGTGGGGTTCACAGTTCCAGTGCCATGTAACCATGACTAGTAAATTTGTGAATACGAAGCAAGATCCGGTAGTTGCATAGGTCTGTGCGTTGTGAGGTAGGATTGTTGATGTGACACGTGGCTGTACAGAAGGTTTGTTTGCCAACTGACATCAGAATTGACCTCACTTACTTCACATGTGGTATCAACAGTTGGGTCGAATCATATGTTTTGTATCATTTGTGGCCACTGTACTGTTTATCCAGATGTAGGATTACAATGTCTTGCTATTTTTATCCATTTCAAAGCAGAAGTTGGCTTTGTCAGGTATGATCTTACCATGCAGAAATAGTATGATCAGTTTATGCATGTAACATTCCGTTCCACAATAAACATTTGGTGAATTGGAAGGCAATAAGGTAGACGACCTGTTTCCGATCACCTTAAGCAATTCAACATACTTCTGATGAAGTGATGAACATGCAAATAATTTTGGAGCGTAGGGAATAGATTTGAGGAAGATCATATATTTTTGAACAAATTTTGGAGCAATGTTGAATTTACTATGAATTTTCAAAGTGAAGATTCTCTCCAACCCATTCTCGCTATATAGGCTGATCTATTTCCAAGAATTGAAAAACCACATTCCAATATTGGTGCAAGAACACATGATATCCAAAAATCAAACTTCCTTCCAATTGGAACTGAACACTTGTGAACTTTATACTATGTCGCCATTTACAAATGAATTTGAAAATAATGTGAGCCTATGGTTGGAAATAGGTCGGCCTATATTGCGTTATTGGAGCCTGATCGGAAACAGGTTGTCTACCTTGAGTGTTTTCTGGGAGGGCTGTGATTACAAAAGGTGTGTACGCTCTCGGTCTGAATGTTCATGAATCGTGACACACAAACATCTTGTTGGTAGAATTTGGTTCCACTGTTAATTATATTTAGTTGATATGACAATTAAAAACAGATTAAAAGAGTCCTTCAGAAGTTATTCCAAGTATACAAAACATTTTTGTAACACTTTCTTGAGATACACGGTACCTTTTTTGAAGAGCTATTTTCCTTAAGGCTTGTATTTGTACATAATTGAAGTGTTCCAGAATTATGTGTCAAATTTCTTCTCTTACAATGGAAATCTTTTTGTTAATATCTTTTAAAATGGTCATTCTATAGCCATAAACGTCAACAACTTTGTTAAATAAATATTTTCTCCACCTTACATGATCATCTTTACAAGTTTGCAATATTTTAACGCCTCCCAAAATTCCATTCTTCTAACATCAATGAAGCGTTCATATTCAAACATAATACATATTCAAGTTAGGATGATTTTGGAAATGATTTATGAATACTGTACTAAAAACATTGTATTTTTAAGGTTGAAAAACACCTCGCCCATTGTTGCTTCATTGACAATGAGCTGATTCTATAACTTACTTTTTAATATTTAAAATTTAAAATTTTTAAATTTGAATATTAGAAAGCTCTAAATTTCATATTTAATTTAGAATTTGTAATTTTTTAAAACTGAGATTCCATTCAAACAAAAGCTCCACTATTAAATTATGTAGGCTTGCAAAATAAATACTTAAAATATTTTGTACTCTATAACATGAAGAATTTATTACAGCATAATATGCGATAAACTAGTGAAATCTATCCACCTTCCCTACACATGGCTTACTAGTAGTTATCCCAAATTGAAAGCTTATTTTACTTTAAAATTACTGGAAGATTCATGACCATTTAATCTAATCCATATTATGATGCAATCTCTTCATGATTAAATTTAGCTACACTAGATCACTGATTGCACATTGGTAAGAAAACAATTGTAATATTAATTATTTGTAGATTATATTTCTGTATTGGTAATGATCATAATTTTTTACAATGTTTTATTTTTTGAAATAAGTAAAGATAAAAATCTTATTTCATAGTAAATATTTATAGTAGAATTAGGTACGTATGATTTATTTGTAAATCAAGGTATATTAAGAAAGTTGTTTAGAAATCCATTAAATTCCAGATAAACAAATAAACTAATGAATGATATAATTACTCTAATTATTTCTATGTGTGTGGTCTATTTCAGAATGATATAATTACTTTATTTATTTCTATTTGTGTGATCTATTCCATAACTGCAAGTTTTTTTGTTTTTTATTTATTTATTTATTTTTATTTAAAAAAAAATTTAAATCCCCTGATGTTTTATTTAAATATGTATTGCATCTTCATTCCCATCCTCAAAGTTGAAGTGAATGTGCCTTTGAAAATTAACATTGAGACTAGTTCTTATCTCGTTGCTTCATTGAGGAGGTCGAAGAGTTTGATTATTTCTATTCCTTATTTTTGAAATAAAGCTTAGTAGAATTGGAAATAAAATACTTTGGTCTTCATATTCTATAATTATCCAGACATAAAAATCACTTGATTTTCTCATGTAGAAGTATTTTGATTTTACCAACCAAAATCTAGTGATATGTTGTACATATTTGTAAATTATTTGTTCCATGTATATATGTAATGGTGAATTTCGACCTTGGACCGATCGTCCACGACTATCTATATTAAATAAATCAAGAAGTTTGATAATCAAATAGAAAATTTTAATAGAAGACAAATAAACAAATAAATAAATAAAACTTACATAAGACTTGTATAAAATATATAATTTTTTTTGAGACTTGTGATGTATTTCATGTTATAAGCACAACAACGATCAACCGGATAATTATAGCATTACTGGTATGTAAGAACACAATCTCATCAGAAAATCTAAATTTAGATCCATGTTTTAAATTACTATCATATTAAGTTTTTTAAGAAAAATTATGTTGAGCATCTAAAAATGAAATGAAGTACATATTATTTTTAATAATAAATCTTGATTCTTGAGTTACATCCAAGGATCACAAATGAACAAATAGCGAGGTTGTTTCTTTACTTATAGCAATGAATAAAAGAATCCAAACAATGGTTTTTTGAGCAACTCTAGTATTAGGATCTAATCCAAAACTTTTATACAATCCTCGGTCTTGTCCTTCACCTCCCATGGAAAGGACATACACATCCGCCACCACATCATTTAAACCCTCTATCTTCTGGCGTAATCTACACTTCCCCTCATTATCGTAGAATTGAAACAACCATTCCAATGCTCCTTTCTCTTCTAAACGGACCCTAAGTGAGGCGTAAGTCTCCTCCCCAAACACCTTCAATTTGTTATAGAAATGTGGCGCAGCAAATTCGTCCTCCATTGTCAACATCTTCACTTGTGTTGCCATCGCCAAGACTGAGATTTATCAACGGCCTTTAGCTGGAGGACTACCTTGACAAAACCTTGGGATCAATAGTAGCAAAACAATATGCACACACAGGAGAACAACAACCGTAGACTCATCAAAAGCATCAACCGCAGACTCTGAGAAAACATCGCAGATTCTGAGAAAACATCGCAGACTCAAATCTGGACACGAATCCTAGGCGGACTTGCAAACGCGGGAAGGTGACCCTCAACTCTTTTTCATACTTTCCATCCATAATTTCCGTTACAAAACTGCATTATTTTCATCAGTCCCCATCAAACTTGGAAGGAAAACAGATTGTAGTAATAATGCCTCAAAGGATCCATATCTTCAGCCCCTATATTAATAATAATAAAAAATAATTGTCTACAATTTAAGCCTATCTTCCTTATTTTTAATGCAGTTTTCTAGTATTATGGGACTCTACATTATATTGAATATTTTTATAAAATTTATTTCAAAAGAATTATACCCTCCCTATATTATGCCGCACGTCATTTTTAAAAAGCACTAAGTGACTTACCCTGGAAGGTATTCATATAAAAATGAAATAAAATAAAATATAGACAAAAAATGAATGAAGTTGAGTTTTGCTTTTGTTTTTTAAAATATGCCAATTGATTTTTAAATATTGTTTGAAATAGCTTTTGCATTAACCTTTTGAATAACCATCTATATATCTATATAACCTTTCAAACAACCTTTCAAACAACCTTTCAAACAACCTTTCAAACAACCTTTCAAACAACTTTTGAAGTTTCCAACTCCAACTTCAAACTCTTCTTTCTTTTCACGACCATATAAGACCAATCTTACCAAAGGACATGACAATGACGACGATGATGACGATGGTCATGACACTGATTTTTTTTAATATTTTTCTAGGATAAAACCCTCTCCGAGTTCCTTGCCAAGGGAATTATCATTTTCGTCGACGATTGTGCGTAGCATTGCATAGCCATAATAAATAAATAGAAAGTAAATAAAATAATCCTTAAAATACACAATGACTTATTAAAAACCGTAAAATCAATAGCCCCTAATTGCTATGTATAAGATAAGGATAGGATTATGTCCAACCAAATGTTGAGATTTAAAAACATATTTTCATCACACCCTTATTTCAAATCTGTGGCTATAATGAACGATATCAAGGGTAGGAAGAACTTAGAGTATTAAAATTGTATGACAGCTCACAAAGATGTGTATCATCAGAGAGACTTGAACGGACTGGTTCTGCAAGACCTATCATACTAAATCCAACCCAACTTAGAACCGGAGCGGTCTGCCTTGCAGCTTGGCCGCTTCTGATTGGCTTAGAGCGCATTGAATATACATGGTAGTAGACGCAGTTGCCTAAAAAAATAATCATTGCTGCTAAGAATACGACGACCTCTTAAGATAATATGACGACCTCCTTGGAAAAGAACGCACTTTATTCCGAAAATCAGAGGAATAATACAGAAAACGATCAACAAAGTTCGTTGCTGTTCGAAATTACAGGAAAAAATACAAATAGATACATCAACTAAGTCTACTTTTCCACGATTTGAGGAAAAAATACAAATGAAGGCGCTAACTGAATTCATCTAATAACATGTTACATTTATACAAATTATTCCATCTTATGCTTGTATTTTTGCATCCACTTCCTCCTGCCACTCCCACCATCAATTCATCAGACTCTTCGACGATGGTTTAAAAACATAATTGAAAATATAAATAGATTGTCAGAGTTTCATAAGCAAATAAGAATGCAAAAACAAACAGTCCATCTTCCAACCGAGGCTAATTCACCAAGATTACGGTTGAAATAATACCTTCGCATGGATAGAAACAAAAACAGTGTTAACTTGTAAACGCGGGTAAAACCTACAATATGATTACATGAATAGCCCGTCAGAGATTCATACATACACACCCATATCATGCCTAAAACACGGATTACATATGTCGAGCATTTTTGGATCACATAGAATATCACCAAGGAAAGGAGCAGGCAAGCCTCTAAGAGTTTAGATAAGCACACATATATCAGACGTTATTTGGACATGGATCTGATAAATTAATATTAGATACAAAGATAATGCTGAAAAACTCAATTCGCTTCCACAAAGATTTGACCGATAACACACGTATGCAAGTAAAGGAAATCATTGGGTATGCGAAGAAATACCTGGAAGAAACGGAAGAAGTGACGCAACATTGATCGTCTCACAATGTAAGCGACACACTTAGCCAAGTCTTCTTTGAACTTTTTGTCTATACTCTTCCGCAGCCGCTTCTCTTTCGTGTATACAATGATCGTACATCATAACAAGAGTCAATCTTCGGAGGATTTTGATTAAAGAGTAGTATTCATTTTAAAGAGTATGGGCCACACACATAGACGAAAAGCGCTAAATCGTCAGGTTGAAGTGAACGTACCTCATGTCTTCATGCTACCGTCGTATCTCCTCAATGAAACACCTCCACGCTTTCCTGAAACCAGCTTGACGTCATCACGATAGGCCATAAATACACAAATTACATTGTTTTAGTTAGTGTGACGAATAATTCTGCAGCTGTCACACAATTCCAATAACACACAAAGATACACATAAGTATACACTGCCGCAGGTGCTAAGCATCTCAAGTGTATTATTTTATTCATAAAATATAGGGAACTGCTTCATGCGTAAGCATTTAATGAGTAGCATTCCCAGATTACAGACTTATGAGAGTACATTATTAGAGATAATATATCACTGTAGCCTTCACAAACTCTATAACTAAGTATCGAAAAATACCAACTACCAAGTTAACGAAGAGAACACACTTGCTGCTCCTGCTCGACAATACGAAAGTCCTATCTTGCGTGATCCACACCAATTACAAGCAGGTCCATCGAAACGTAAAGGAAAAAACAACAGCGGAATAGTAAGAGACTAAATTTCAATCCTTCATTACTGGAAAATTGCTCGTAACCATACATATACCGTAACATCATAGCAAGTTAGCCACTCATTAATACATTGACACAAACTATCGTACCCTGCATCAAAATACACGACATCCAAAGTAATACCTCAATGACCACTATGACGTTGCCTAGCTCCAACGGCCACCAAAGCAGTTTGAACAACATTCATGGTGTTGACGAAGAGAACATTAGTCCGAATGTTAAATTCTATATATGCACCATCACGATCAACATTCCGATCCATCTCTGCTGTTTTTATAATTCTGTCAAAAGCATTGATTAATCCGGTCAATGCATTCATAGAATACATACCACCTTGAGCATTCAAAGTAGTACGGAAGAATTCAAGAAGAACGTCGCAATCCAATGAAGCCAAATCAAACTGCTCAATTTTGAGAACATGATTGTAATGGTTAGCACCCTGCCAATCCCTAAATAAACGCCGTGCCCACCTCTCAACACGCCCATTCATAGTTGAGAAGGCATCAAATACATCATCCACGTTGCTAACACTGTTTCCTGAAAAAAACTGACAACATTTTCATTAGACAGACTATGCGGAATATTTGAGTTTCCGTTGGAAGCCATTGCAATGATAGACAATAAGAGAAACTACACAAAGCTTTTGTTCTTAAAATATGCCAATTGATTTTTAAATATTGTTTGAAATAGCTTTTGCATTAACCTTTTGAATAACCATCTATATATCTATATAACCTTTCAAACAACCTTTCAAACAACCTTTCAAACAACCTTTCAAACAACTTTTCAAGTTTCCGACTCCAACTTCAAACTCTTCTTTCTTTTCACGACCATATAAGACCAATCTTACCAAAGGACATGACAATGACGACGACGATGACGATGGTCATGACACTGATTTTTTTTAATATTTTTCTAGGATAAAACCCTCTCCGAGTTCCTTGCCAAGGGAATTATCATTTTCGTCGACGATTGTGCGTAGCATTGCATAGCCATAATAAATAAATAGAAAGTAAATAAAATAATCCTTAAAATACACAATGACTTATTAAAAACCGTAAAATCAATAGCCCCTAATTGCTATGTATAAGATAAGGATAGGATTATGTCCAACCAAATGTTGAGATTTAAAAACATATTTTCAGCACACCCTTGTTTCAAATCTGTGGCTGTAGTGAACAGACTTGAATGGACCGGTTCCGCGAGACCTATCATATCAAAACCAGCCCAACTTAGAACCGTAGCGTCAAGGCATTGTACAAAGATTTTGTGCATGAGATAATCACAACATGATAACTGGTACTAGTCACAACACTTCTAAATAAATGAACAAGTCATAACACCATCCACACCGCACAGATCGTATATCACCAGAGAGATGTAGAATCATATACGTTCACTACTAGAAATCCCGCAGGTGAATCAACTGTTGTGGAAGAGAATTCTGTTGATCAAATTAGTTGATTCCTCTTGAATCGGACGAGTTGATTCACACGTCAGGAAGAGAGCTGTCTTGATTTGTTGTGTCTCGAGAGTGCAATGCCAGGTCAGAATTCCAGCGTGTACCACCCGGTGACTGGGTGGCCACATCGATACCCGGAATACTACGTCGCTACCCGGGACGCTATTGAGTCTGCTATTGGTAATGTATCTGCAATGCACTCAACAACCGAGAATTCATGAGAAGCTCAAGAAGCGATACTCTGGAAATATACATCGTCAACTTGGAAGACTATCTGAAACAGAAGCTATGCCCAATCAACGACACAAGCTATGCGTAAGCCAAGGAAGAATTTCACAACCCGAGTTCAACTGCTACTCCCAACCAAATACTCCATCCCGCAAAATCCAGCAAGCCTTGAACCAGATATGTATAGAAGCGAGAATGCTGGGAGGATAGGGCAAAGGAGGAGGGACGAAGTATTTTCACAGAAATGAGCGCCACATTCTTCGTTCCAATTGAAATCATCGACCTACCTGAAACTCGAAATCCATACGATACCTGTCCCCTTAGTATCATCTGCTGCTCCTTCTCACACCACAATGAACCACTCCGCAGAATTCCAGAAACAGTTGCTGCAAGCTCACCTTCCTACTCAGATGAGTACTGAAAGAATTGTTCATAAGAGGGAGATGAGGGAGTAAGATGAACCAGGTTGGGCGCTTACAATGCGAAGACAGTGAGCTCCGTAACAGCCTCGCTCGTGCTTCCACTCGCCTAGCTTGCTTCCTCCAAATGAAACCCTAAACCATAACCAGGCCAAAACAAATGTCTGTACATGTTTATTTTCTTGTGTCGTCTTCGTTTCTTCACATACCCTCCCAGGTATCAACCCAGGTATTTTCACTAAATTTCACGTTTGTATCGCCGGATAACACCTAGGTGTCAATTGAGAAGTGGGTGTTACATGCCCCTCGAGGTGCGAGACAAAGTTCCTGACAGATGGGTCTACATCCGCTATTGCTTGTGTAAAACCTCTGCTAAAGACACAGTCTCACTGTGCATTCTTCTGTGCGCTACTAAATTGTTGGACTTGGGTCATTGTGTTGTAGAGTACTCAGGAAGTGATGATTGCACATAGTGTTTGAAAGTGTATTTTCCTAGTATATTCGTGATTCATGATACCAGACAGCCGCCTTGAAGATTCAGAATTGGTTCAACACAGCATATTTTGGTCCAGCAGGGAGTTCAACAGTTTTCACTTGGTTTCAAGAAGAGCGCTCATTCTCTTGGGAACCTCCCCTGTAATCAACTATGCGGTCTGGTGTTAGAATCAACACTTTTTAGTTGTTTTTTAGTTGATTTTTAGACGATTTTCTAGTAGTGGTTGATACCACTCTTATTTCTTTGTAACATAATGTTTGTAAACAGATTTGTTCAAGACTGATATTAACATGGGAAGGAACCCGTACATGCAAAAGAGAAGGAACTCTGCATATGAGCAGCGCTACGAACTATGAACATGGACTGGTGCTGTGCGCAGCGAATTTGAAGACCTGCACAAAAACCACCGACGCCATTCAAAAACCATTAACTTAAGCAGCAGAACAAATTCCAACCAGAAACCCCGTCAATCCATGATTTCAATGCTTCATCGACTATTCAAGCCTATCCAATCTGCTTCAAAAACTCCTTCAGATTCCAATGAACAAACAATCAAATCCTTTCAAATATCAAATATTCAAAGCTTACCTGGCCGTCGAAGATGGAATCAGGAATTGCAAGAGTCGCACAAGCGTTGGGCACATCCACAATGCCAGAAATGCGACCCTCACATGGGCAGCAAGAGAGGAGCAGGTAAATTTGATAGCGAACAGAAGATGCATCCATTTCAGTAGACTCCGACAATATTGATGAACACAAAATGCAAGGCTGTTCAGAGAGCGATGCATTTGCTGATCAGAGTGATGACTAGTCTTGGATCTTTTCCAATGACACCCACCTGTTCCTTGGTGTACCCGAATTTGAACAGGTAGTCGATGCAGTTGAGCACAGCGCGTTTTTAATTTGTTTTTGGGCGCAAAGGGAAATTCCATTGCAAGAAATAGATTACAAGCCCTCATGGGGCGGGGGAAAAAATCACCGTCCTACAGAATTTTAGAGCCATGTCGCCTGTACACATCAGATCATCTGAAGGGAGGACGGTCCTTCAACGCCTGATAAGGTCCATTATGCATGTCGTTTGATGCGTTGTAGTGCAGTATCTAATGCATGAGTCCCATGACTGAGTTGCTGCTTCCTGAGGAAAACCAACGTCCGAGCCGGCTGCCACTTGATAATAAGCACCACCACAGACATGAAGCCGATGAAAACTCCGATCCCAAAACCAGGATTCCACACATCAGATAAGAACAGCGCCAGTTTGCCACCATTTCGACCTTGACTCAAATTCGGGCATGAAGTAGGAAGCGGATGGCCGCACAGGTGTGGATTTCCTGTGAAGCTAGAAGGAGGGTTCTTGTGATCAAACCCATTAGTATGAGGAATCTCCCCGGACAGATTGTTCGAAGCCAGTGACAGGTATGATAAATATGTCAGTTTGCCAAAGTCTGGCGGTATGGGACCATTGAGATTATTGAAGGAAAGGTCTAAAGACTCCAGCCTCTCCATCTGGTGAAGGGTGGTTGGTATAGGCCCTGTCAATCGGTTGTGAGCCAAGCTCAAGCAAAAGAGTGCATGTAAGCTTCCCAGATCAGTAGGCAAGCCTCCTTCCAGTGTGTTGTTGGACAAATCAATGACAGTAACAGACTTGGTTAGATAGCTGTAGATGTAGGATCCATTCTTAACCGCCACATCAAATCCTCCATGGGGGGTTAATACTTTTCCTTTAAGGTCATCTACCCCTGTGGTGTTAATTTCTCTGAAACCTGTAAGCCCAGAGAGGTTGCTTGAGATTACCCCAGTGAACTTGTTGGAGGATAAATCCAGTACTTGAACCTCAGGTAATCTCCATACCCACTCTGGTAGCCTTCCACTTAACCTGTTGTTTGAAATGCTAAGCACGCGAAGAATAGGAAGAGAGCTATGCTTCACAGCAGGCAATTCTCCTTCAAGTCGGTTGTTGCTAAAATCAATATGCGCGAGACTGCTGGAGTTGAGAACTGTGAGTGGAATCTCCCCCGTTAGAAAGTTTTCTCTGAATACCAGCACCTCTAATTGGCCCTGTCCCACGCCAAGCTCTCCGGGTATGGCACCTGAGAGATAGTTCTGTCCCAAGTCAAGAAACTTGAGCTTCGTGCATTTGCTCAAAGAGCTTGGGATGTTTCCACTCAGTTTATTGTTTGCAAGATATAGAAGCTCCAGAGCACCACAAAAACCAAGAGAAGGAGGAACATTCCCTGTGAAACCGTTTCCGGTGAGGTCCAGAAGCTCTAGAGCATGAAGTTTGGTGAAGGCGTCTAGGATGTGACCCGAGAAGTTGTTGTTAGGCACCGAGAGTTGTTTTAAATTTACAAGTGATGCTAACTCCAGTGGTATACTTCCTGTAAGATTGTTGTCAGTAAGGTCGAGACGCTCCAATTTTGTGCAAAAGCCGATGGAGTTTGGAATTCGACCTTCCAGTTTGTTTTGAGATAGGGAGAGATAGATCAAGGACAGGGGTAGGTCTTCGGGTATGAGACCTTCAAGGGTGTTGTTTCTGAGGATAAGGAATTCAAGTTTTGAACAGCTTTTTAAAGAAGGAATACTTCCACTGAACCTATTGTTGTGTAATTGCATTGACACCATCTGGGAAAGAAATCCCAGCTCCTGAGGAATGCTTCCACTAAAGCGATTGTCATATAGTTGCAGAAAACTAAGGCTTCGTAACCCCCCAAACGATTTGGGAATCGTACCCTCAAGCTGGTTATTTGCCAGATAAAGTCCTTGCAAGTTAACGAGGTCCCCCAGCTGCTCGGGTAATGTACCATTTAAGCTGTTATTTGTGAGCTTAAACCAAGCAAGCTGGGTGCAATTCCCAAGGGACGCTGGGATAGACCCTGTGAGCTTGTTGATTACCAAATTAAGCGCTGTCAGTCTGGAGCAGTTCCCAAGCTCCTCCGGGATGGATCCTGTAAGGTTGTTGTTGTAAATGTAGATGTCTCGAAGCTTCTGCAGCTGGCCTAGCTGGGCAGGGATGTTGCCTGTGAGCTCGTTGTGGTCCAGGTGAAGGTAGTCCAGCTCCGTGCAGTGACTGAGCTCAAGAGGGATCGTGCCTACGAGGCTGGTGTTGGAGAGAGTGAGGTTTGCCAAGTGGGTGAGGTTGCAGATGAAACTAGGGATTCTACCTTTGAGAGGTATGTTCGTGAGGTTGAGTTCTACTACATGCCTAGTTTGACCAGCTTGCAGGCTGCAGTTAACACCCCTCCAGCCACAATAATTTATGCCATTCCAATCCGAGATAATATTGAAAGGGTCGAGCACCTTCTTGCAGGCCAGCAACACGTCGGCTTCTCCAGAGGTTGATTGAGTGGCCAAAATTGATCTCCTTTCAACATTTAGTTCGGCTCCAGCTGACTCTCCGTCCTGTTCATGTGACTCAAATGCGCTGTGATGCAAGCTACTGTTTAAAGAGCATGCTCCAGCTCCGACTCTTGTGACGAGCAGCAAAATTATGAAAAACCAGCTAAAACTTGCTGCCAGCCTGTGGTTGGAAGACTGGCACCCAGCTCCACATTGTTCCATTCTTGAGGCCGGAGGTAGTTTACTCTCTAGCATGGAAATGTTAGAGCTGGTGAAGACCTAACATGTGATGGAACCACCGTCTGGTCGATCAGAGCTTCAACATCTATAGATAATACTCAAAACACAGGAAACAGTTCAGCAACGTAATTACAAAGATTCAAGTGTGATATCCTCTACATCGTTCTAGTTTCATTTTGCACTTCATGTTCGAATATATTCCTCGTACATTTGCACAGAAATGCTAACGACCATGCTCTAATGAATTCCTCTACAATCCTAGAATGTCTACGTCTGTGAAGAGAGTACAGCTGGTGTAGACTGTTCTTAGACAGAACAAAACATCCACACTGCAAATGAGCACCTTGTTTAAAAGCAGCCCGGCTTACGCCTTAAAGTCATAATCTGGGCACCAGCCGCACCGTTTCCCCAGCCACACTCGCACCACTGGAAACTGTCTCTAAAGCCCACCTCAGGCTGCACCTCTGAGCTGCTAACTCCAGGAAGAAATGAAAATACAACCCCTCATCAACATCCTCGTGGTAATGATACACAAAGAGCTCATGTGAGAGCTCTACGCGGTTGCTCATGTTACAGACAGAAAGGACTGTAGTTGCAAGGCATTCAAGAATTATTCACCTAAAGTCGCCGCCTCGGAATTGAAGAGACGACGTTTCTAGCCTAGTGCTTACGCCACTACTGTCAGTACCAGTCCTAGAGGCTTTGTCGATAGTGATACCTCATCTGATTCTTATCTCCTGTTCTCTTTGAAAGGGCCCAGTGAATTAATGAACGCTCAACTTCGAAAGCTGCTACAACCGACAATGAAGAAAACAAAGTCCCAAATCAAATACAACTAAGGTATGCACACCCATTCATGACAGTATAAGGAATTGGTAACCTGGGAGTGCGAAGAGTATGTAGTGAAATCATGAATGTGTTAGCAAATTGGAGACGAAGTGCTTGGTCTTGGAATGAGAATTTTTGGAGGCAAGAGCAATTTTACACAAATTTTTGAAGTGAAGGTGTTGTAGACACCTAAACAAAACTATAGACTTACCCAAAAGAAACCCTGAACAAAACTTGTCAATACTCCCATCTCATTGGTTCCAGTGAAATTTCAGTGAAGTTGTGTTTCAGTTTAGGTTCACAACCATGCACTTTCTGGTGATATTATAGTTGTCCTGAAAAACTTGAAAATCTTGTGCCACCACTTGAAAGATCTGTTCTGGCAAGAATAAACACATCTAAGTTGGTCAGCCACATCTACCCCTCTCATCATGTTAGTGTACTCTGTGTGGATAGGTGTGGTAGTTATATCTCTTTCTTTTCTCGATCTACCCATCTCTTACAATATGTCTTTTTTCCATCTCTCATAGGTAGGGCATGGGATGATAACATGAGGACAGGTTTCGTGTCCATCCACTGGACAAGTGCCATTTTCCTTGAGTCATGCAAGCTAGGATTTGCTAAAAAGTATAAAAATTAGACTCATGAAGATTGCAAGAGGATTATTTGGACTAATGAATCATTTTCTGAAATTGGAAGGAATCCTAGACAAATTAGAGTGTGGCAATAGGCCTATGAGATATGTTCATCTAAATGTCTAGCACCAATTTCTAAGTCTTAGCATACTTCAATGATGATTTGGGGTGCCTTTAGTAGCTTTGATAAGTCTCCTTTGGTAATTTTACCTCCACGGAATAGAAGTGCAAGTCATTTTGTTGATTTTATTTATGAAGCGACTTTAAGTGGGTTTAATTTTCTCCATGATCATTGAATATAAAATATAAAACAAGTTTGGCAACTCGCTGCGGTGAACCCAAGTGCCATTCTTCATAGGTATGATGTATATTCTATACTTATGATATGGAGCATGTCAAGTGCAACTAACGGACAAATGATAGAGAATGTATGGCTAGATAACCACTTTTTTACACTAAGCACCTTAAAGACATCCAACATGTCGTCTCTCTCAAGGTCTTTTAGGGTACCCATACAAGAAGGTCTCAAGACCCCCACCATAGTTGGGTAGACTATGGCGGTAGGCTCCACGTCAGCATGGAGATTCCAACTCACAACCACTTGACCAGTGTGCCATGATTCAAATTACTATACCAAGGCCGTGGTGCCTATAAATACACAACATGTACAATGTGATATTTCTTGTGTTTGGAAGTTTATTATCTCAATTTATGTTTTTGGATTGTGTTCTCTTGTTCATGTTCCATGAGTTAATGTATTTGATTTTGATTATTGTACCAATTCCTTTTATTTTTTAAAGTATAAATTTTTGTCCTAAACTATACATCAATAAGTGCCTCTTGCCTTTAAAATTCACAATAATTATGGAGAAGTCTATTCTTGATATGGACAATTGCAACAAATAATTCTTGACATAGATCTTTGCAGCATCCCTTCATTTCCATTTTTGAAATTTAACTCAAACTTTATTAAATCCCTAAACTTTTGGCGTGTTTTTAAAGCAATAATTGCCAAAACTGACTCTTTTCTACTCTAGGTTTGATACAACTCAATCTAAGCATTTTTTAGTAGATTTAGCTATAAAATCTTAAAATTAACTTGACATACTATTCATGTATTAAAATTGGACCGTTGATTTTGCTTCATGTGTGAGATTGTAATGATTGAATTGGGCTGAATTTGTTTTTCATTGCCCTTGTAAAACTCATATATACTCCAACTTGGGTAACTTGTCCAACTTAGGTAACTTGGTAATTTGAGTAGGAATGTGGTTAAGCATATATTATAATAAGAAAAATTCAAAAAACATGTTAAAAATTTAAAAAAATGCTGCCGAGATTTGATGTAAAAAATAGGTTCATCAATGAAATATCCCCAAAAAATCATATATTCACCAAAAACTTCGCATAATTAATTTGTAGTAAAATCTTCCCTTTAGTATTTTTTTTTAATTACTTCATTTAACTCCAAAACCAAAATTGAGTTCAAAAGAACTTTAGAGGTTGACTTTGAAGTGACATGCCTTCCAAAATCTCATTTATGAATGTATATTATACAATTCAAAGACATGGTATAATTCTGCAATCCAACAAACTAATCTTACCAAGCTTTATCTTACCAAGGTTTAATGGGCACTTGTATGATCAAGGTATACTTAAATTTTTAGTTAAATATCATAAATAGAATCACTAACTTCAATAAAGGTTTATGAAAAAATTCCCCAAAAAATGCGGTCTCTCCTGAACCACTCTGGGCTGCAAAGGATCAAGGTATGTTGTGCTACAAGTCCAGGACCTAAAGTTGCTTAGAGATAACAAAACACTGCAAAAACTAATTTATTCTATTTTTGTTTTTAATGTCTTCATAATTTTCTAGATTTTTGTTTTTTATATTTAGAATTATTCAAGAACAAACCTGCTATGGTGTTATGGTAGATTCTCATTCGAGGTTTGTACTCGTATTTGCAATTATTTTACAACTTCCACTTTCGATGGAAAAATCAATCTGGTTAAAAATAGAATTTAGAGTGCATTTGCTAAATCGCTCAGAGATTGAGTTTTAATGTTAGACTAGATTTTTGATGATAAGGTCCCAAAATTATATTTTTAATTAATTTGGTTTTTCCATGAAGGATGAGAACTGATAGCAATGAACTTAAAGAACAGCAGAAACAATTGTTCGCATGTTGAAGGACGAATAAGGCAATAAGACCATAAACGGTTAATTCCCACAAGGCGTGCAATACAGTGACAATGAAATAGGGACATGGTGGACTGAAAACGTAGAATTTTTGCATGAGCACCAAAGTTTTGGTGAACCAATCATATTTTACCACATAATGTCAATTGTGGTTTTCTTACGTCCACTTTTTAGTGATGTTAGTTATCCGTTTTAGAACACCATCACATTTGGTTCAAGAAGAGTCTAGTATACAAAAAAGGGGGTTGACAAACTTCCTACTTTGAAAAACTGTAGATAATTATTTACGGGGAATAAAAGTACGATACAACTTGCATTCTTCATCATTTCTTCTTCTTCATCTCAAAAAAAATTCACATAATTTCTAACTCCATTCCTTCTGGTCGAATCACTTTATTTTAACCGCTTCTGGTACTCGCTTCTGGTACTCCTACCATATAGACTCCGTGACCCTAACTTAGCCTTCCAGTCAAAAGCCTTGATGAAAATCAGCACGTAGTTTATATTATAAACCTGTCAACAACTTCTACACAACTTGGGTCATCCAAATACGTTATAAAAATCCATAAGTTACATGCATGACGTAATAACTCTGCGAAGTGGCCCACTGCAAGGACATCCCAGAATCATCCATGTCAGCCTGGTTTCTCCTCTTCATAGATTCAGAAAATTGCCAAGCACAAGCTCCTCCAAATTTTCAAGCATGGCTCGGAGAAGCTGTGTGTGTGGGATCTGCGACACGCCCAACTTGGCGTCCGTCTGCACCACTTGCATCAATCACAGGTAAGTTATGGCGTCAGGGTTTGGATTCCGATCATCATCATCATCATCATCATCATGGAGTGGAGTGGGTTTGGGTTTGGGTTGAGGAGAGTTCGTTGATTGATTGGGTTGGAGGTCGGTTTGCAGGTTGATGGAGCGGTACAAGTTGGTGAAGACTCTGGTGCAGGAGCGGGATGTGTTGCGCCGGCGCTTGGACGAAGAGCTTATTGCCAAGGTGAGTGTTTTGTGATTTTTTGGCGGTGAGGATAATTTTCTGATTTTTTTTGGGGATGGTTTGGTTTTTGAGATTTTTGGGATTTTTGGGATTTTTGTGTTTTTTGGATTTTGGGGTGGTTTGGGTTTGGAGAGGGATGTGTGTATGTTGTTGTGGAGATCTGGTTTGGAAGGGGAGCGGGGTTTTGGGGAGGGGTGGTGAATTTGGATGTGTGTGTCTGCATGTGGAACTAGGGCTTTTTCTCTGTTTGTGAATTGGGATTGGTTTTTTTATGTGTTGGTTGCGTTTTGGGGTTCTGAGTTTTGTGGGTGGGTGTTTTTGGGGGACTTTTGCAGCGAGAAGCTGAGCTACAGCAGCACTGGCGTGTGGAGCACGTGGAGCGCAGGGCGCAGCTTAAAGAGCGCCTGCGGCAATGCAAGGAGGAACTTGCTCAAGGTATTACGCTTCTTCTCGGTAACGTCAATCTTGATTTCCAATCAAGCACGGCAGTGTATAATTGTTTGGATATTGAAGTAGTTGTTAGCGTTTTGGAGCTGTTGAGAACTTGAGACGGAAGGTAGGTGGATACTTGAGTGTAGTTTACGCTTTTGAAGTTCTTTTATTGATGGAGGGTTATCTGAAGTTGCAGCTTTGTTATCACTCCTTGATTTGCATTGGCTAATTATTTGCCAGAATTACGAGAATTCCAATTCAGGGTATGGTTTATAGATGCTTGCCCTATTTCAACGAGTATTGGCTGATAGAGTGCATTGATCAGGGAAAACGAAACGGGATCAAGCGCAAAATGATCTGGATACCCGAACTCAGCTTTTGTCTGCTGCCTCTGCTCAGGTTAATGCTCTTGAATTGGCTATGTATTTTACTCGCCTGCTCTTGTAAACGTACTACCAGGGACATAGCAGTCTCGCTTTTTCTTTTTTCGGTTTCAAGCCCTATGATGTGGGAATATTGTAACGAATGTTTATGAAATCTACAGCTTGCGAAAAGGAGGGCAGACCAATTCCTGCCCGACTTCATTCGTGCCCAGTCCCTTTCTCATGTGAGTACCTAATCCATTTCTATACATATTTGTGCTCTGTAATTTCAGTTAGGTCGGTTATAGTCTTTCTTCCACAAAAGTACACCCAGCTCTTTACCTGTGCACGAGAATTAGTCTTTTCTCTTGTACTCTTTACGTCTCCATATGCCCTTTTCCTTTTTGAGGTACTTTCGCCGGCTTTTTTTAAGTCACTCTCTTGTCAAGTATGATACTGGTGTCTCATCTAGGAATCTCAAATACGAAGGGGTTTACACAGTGATGACGAAAAGTTAATGTTCAAAATGTTTTGGTGACGACGAGTGATGCAATGTGTTTATGACTTTAACGCCTATGTTCCTGCAATTGGCAGACCTCATCGGCATCGGAGTTGTATCAGAAGCGGAGGATGATTTTCAGACAACTCTGCAAGATTTTGCCTCTTCGTAGAAGTTCGGTGAGTATTGTTTTGTGCACCTATCAATTGCCTGGAGTAAACAGGGTTGGCTCCTCTTCCACGAGGACCTCCAATCGAAGATTAAAAATTTATACAAGATTAAGGTTTCATTTATTTATTCTACTTGAAATTAATTGCTCATACTTTAATCAATTAATTGCTAATACTTTTTTAATTAGTTAATGCTAGCATTATTATACTTTTCTGAATAAAGTATTTCGTTGTCCTGGTATTCTATCGTATGAAGAAGTCCGCGCTGTAATTCAGATTTCTGATATGTACCATGGATTCTCTTGCACTTCGTTTTGCATGATCAGTGGTAGAGAACATGTATCTGTGGAGAAAACGAGTTGTTTTAGAGTAGGTCAGGGCCATGATTTCTCTAGACTAAGCAGATAGCAGTAGCTATCTTTTGTCTTACAACGAGATTGTGGTCATTTCATGAGTATAGGTCACAGTTGAAGAGCGGCAGAAGTGGGAAGGAAGTATAAATGGACAACAATCTGTTCGAATCTGTGGTGCGCGCCTACCAATTGGGGATGACCCTCTGTCCACCCCTCACACAGAACTTGCGGCATCATTAGGGTAAATGAAGTTTTGTGCACTTTTAATGTTAAGTTGAGGTATCACAAGCAGTAATTGAAGGTTTACAGTAATTGAAAATTATTATGTAATCTATAAACCCAAGCGAGTGATACCGTGCTTAAGGTTATGGCACTGACTTCGGAATTGCCTTCTCCAACTTGGAAAGTTTAGTCAAGTCGGCTGTTATTGTTTTCCTTTTTAGAAGCTGACTCCCAAAAATTCTAACTTCCTCCTCTTCTATATTCTGGGTAAATTTAATGCCTATCTTTGTGATGTTGAGCAGGTATTTGGTTCAATTAGTCAATATGTCAGCACGTTATTTGTCTGGACCTCTCCTGCACAGCTCTGGCTTTGCGGTAAGCCATCTGACTACTCCATTTGTTTAGTACTATGAAGGACGATAAATGTGCGCTATACTGTTATTCACCTTACTAATCTAGATTGCTCGATGAAAAGTTCCAATTGTATGTCAGTATGTCAGGAAGAGAATTATAAGTTCAGCTAGCTTCTTTGTGGTGATATTTATCCTCAATTGATGATTAGTCATCCACGATGGAAGTGTGGAAGGGAATTAACGAATTATTGATCAGGATATAATTTGCTTTTTATTTGGATATACTTGAATGAATTTAATGTTGATGGTGATGCAGGCCTCGTCATCACGTGTGTGGCAAAGAGCTTCGTATTTTGATTCGAAGCCAGCTTCTCGAAGGTAAATATAACAAAATTGCCTCCCGCTGCTTCGGTTCCTTTGAAGCATCGTTTATAATTTGAGATAGGAATAACACAACTATCACTCTGACAAGCTAAAAGTTACGAGAAAGGTGGTAACATTTGTATCTTTAGTTATTAGTGATCTCAATTTTCATTTCTTAAAAACTTGAAAATAATGTATACTGAAGTCGTCATCTTGGGGAGCAGTGAGGAGTTTCCTCTGTTTCTTCCACGCCAGAACGGACGCGGCCACTCTGGGGACGAGGGCAATGAGCTCAGCAAGAGTGTTGGTAGCAACTTGGGCTTTTCATCAATGGAGAGCCCACGGATTGAAACTGTAGAGAGCACAGCCAGTCTCGTCAACTATGGAACTTCAAGTGGGACACGAGAGTCATACCCAGATGTTCAAAAAGGCATCAAGCTTCTGCGCAGGAGTGTGGGGTGTCTATGTGCATATGGTTTTGGACATCTTTCTCTCTCTATTCCTTCAGACATGCCCATCTTGGATACTTTTGCCGAGCTCCTTAATACCCTGTCTTCAAAGGAGATACGATCAAGGTTAGTTTTTCTTTTCTGATACTTTCCAACTTTCCAGTTACTTACATCTATTACTCCTGAGTGCGGTCCTAGCGGGTATTGGGCCAAACATACTTAAGGTTGCAAAGTTAGGTGCTGCGTCTGTAGTTTAATACAGCAGATCACCTATGTGGAGGATCACCTATCAATTTTGCTTTTGGGGGTGTAAGGGTACTGATGAACTAGTGACGTTCGATTGAACATGTTCACTGTGTTCAGGTCTAGCAGAGGTAACCAACAGCCTAACGGCAGATTTGGTCTTTCAGAAGGTCCCTTAGCTCGCTGGAGACGCGGCCTGCCAAGTCTATCGGACGGAAATCGAATCTCCATAGAACCCCTGGTAACGATTCCTCTTAACTTCCCTGTCTTGCCTGTCCCCCTTTCCTAAATAAAGTCAGTGTTGTTCCGGCCATCTAACCTGTCTGCTGTTCTATGTGTATCTATCTTCCATGATGCCAGTAAATGTTTTGCTGCAACTGACTTCTGCTTTTGAAGTGCATGGTTGGAAAATTAGCAGCATATGTAATTTCGTAGGTATGGTCGAATAAGTGACTAAGCGTCTGAGTTGTGCCATGAAAACGTGCTCCTATTATACTTGTGATATATGAATGTTGACGGGAGTATTATTATCTACACAGGGTGGGAAAGCGCCCATTGGCGGGGTAACGAGCTGGAATGATCCTGAAAACAGCTACTCAGACTCAGAGAACGAAGCTGCGCCAAACTCGTCTGATAACACTGTTGATGGTTGGAATCTGGTGGAGCATCCAAGACTGCCTCCTCCACCTTCCCACTCTGAGGATGTAGAGCACTGGACGCGGGCAATGTTTATTGATGTCACTAGGTAGTAATTGCCTTGATCTCTAACTTAAGATCAGCCATGTATCATTGTGAGGATTGTTCCTTTGTACATTACCCTATCTGAGGTCTCATCTGTACATAGTGTTTGGCACCTTTAAGCAGCTCGGATTTAGGACCAGTCTCAGGATCTTGGCCTTCGTGTACATTTACATTTAATTTCAAACTCACTTTTAGATTCATCA
The DNA here is from genome assembly GCA_014871385.1 of Ceratodon purpureus. Lineage (NCBI taxonomy): Eukaryota > Viridiplantae > Streptophyta > Bryopsida > Pseudoditrichales > Ditrichaceae > Ceratodon > Ceratodon purpureus. Next base: position 3,070,559 of record CM026425.1, on the reverse strand, counting down.
GCTTACTTCGTCCTGATGACTGTTGTCTACTGATGCCTGCAATGACTTGTCTAGACGACGATCTCCTCAGCGATTTTTATTATGGCGAATTGGAGCCAAAATCTTACCTTGAATTGACGTTGGCGAATTCCCCTTGGTAAAATGAGGGGTAATTTTTCAAGCAGTCGCCACCCACTCCCTCCATGAGTGTCTCCCGTCGCGTCTTCAGCCGCCCCACGACCTGTCCCATCGCCCCCAAAACTCTGTCTCTCTCCTTGCTGGGCGCCACTCTCCTCATCCACCCTTATATGGATCGCCAACTCGAAGTTTCCAAAACAAGTGTTTTCATTTCGTTGCTCGCCAAATGTGGTCTCTCTGTCCACCTGCTTCGCCGAATGCTGTCCTTCCTCGCCAAGCGCTTGCCTACTCTGCTCCCTCTGTGCCTCCGATCTCGCAATTCTGTCGCGGCCTTCATCTCCTTCTGCATGCGAGGGACTCCAGGATAAATACAATGGGCGCTGGGGAGTCTCTCATCTTGTGTTTTGCGAAGCTGCAATCTGATTGCAATTGCACCGCTTCTTAACTGCGATTTGTTTGCATTGTGTTTTGGGGTTACCTTGGGGTTGCTGTTTTTGGGTTACCTTGGGTCGCTGCTGGGTTTTGCTTGATTGCTGGGTTTTCTGTGTAATGGGTACTCAGTCGATGATCTCGAAATTTCTCTTTTCAGGCCACGTGGGGGACGTCGATGGGGAATGCTGGAGTTCGGAAGTAGGGAGCCGCTTTGATCACGATGAGGAGCAGCTCTCGGTGGGGGGTGATTCCCCTCCCGCGATCACGGCCTCCTGCTCGGAGAAGGAGGCTCAGTCTTTCTCTCCGAAGGAGAAATTTTTGGAACCCGATTGCGTGGTTACTGCAATCACCCCCCCTCCCATGCAGTCGATGAAGTCTCCCCCTTCGCTGTTGAGGAACGTTGGTGCGAAATTCCGACGGCCCTTGCTTGGGTGCCGAACCCAAGCTGCGATGCGCAATTCGGCCATGCGCAATGACACGCCTCTTGACACAATGCGGAACGAAACAGAGATTTTGGAGACGTGGGAGGGGTCATCGGAGCACGAGCTGGCCCGCCGTCGGAGGCGCGGATACGAGGCAAATCGGCAGTGGCAGGACTCGTGGGCTGCCAGATTGCCCTGGGCCGAGAGTGTCCTAAATCGCGATGGGAAAGTTGTCCAAGTTCGTTGTGCTATTTGTTCAGTGATAGAGGGGCGTGAGAAATTGCTTGTACCTAAAATTGATAGTCTGTGGAAGCATGCAGGGAGGAGAAAGGCGACGACAACGGTGGGGAAGGTGAAGGCTGGGGAGTACTTTTTCCTTGCAAACAGTGCCCATATCCGAAACGAGAAGGCGTACTTCGCCAGGCAAGGGATTTCTGGGGACACTGTCATTCAGATGGTGTCCCGGGATGCTGTGATGGAGAGGCGCAGGAAATTGGTGCAATTTCGGAGTGTTTTCTGGCTTTTACGCCATGGCCGCCCTATGACTGATTTCGAAAATCAGAGGGAGCTGTTTGAGCAGCTGCTGGTGCCGGATTGTCCGAAGAACCACTGGTCGACTGGGGCTGGGTGGGAAATGGCGGACAGCATAGGCCATGTCTTGGCAGAGCATACAAAGAAAACAATTTTGGCTGCAAGATACTTCAGCCTGTCGGCTGATGAGGTAACATCTGTAGATGGCCAATCTTGGTTGTCGATTCATTTGTATGTGTGCATTAGTTTTAAGAGAGTAAGCATCCTTTTGGCGCTGTTGAGATTGGTAGAGGGGAACGATGCCAATGCTGTGCGTGAGGCTGTTGAGACAATGGTACAGCACCATACTGGACTTAATCCAGATCAAGTAGCCGAGAGATTGATGTGTTTCGGTGCAGACGGGGTTGCGGTGTTCCAGGGCTGTAAGAATGGGGTGGGAGTACAATTAAAGAATCATGTTGCACCATTTGTCTTTGTGGTCCATTGCTTTGCTCACCGGACCAATCTTGCTGTGGAGCCATTGTCGAACCTTCCTCTTGTGAAAAAATTGGAGGATCTGTGCCAGGTTACGTATTCTTACTTCAGTCATAGCTCGAAGAGACACCTAGAATTCCAGAAACTTGCTGACGTGGTGGAAACAGAGGGTTTAGCAATCTTGCGCAATGTGAAGACTCGGTGGATAAGTTTGTTGGATCCATTGAAGAGGCTCATGGGTGAGTACAAGACCCTCATAGTGAAGATGGGAGAGGATGCGGCTGTGAAGGAACCAGAGATGACACAGAAACAGCAAGCTGCGAGGGACTCGGCCAGGCAGTGTTTCGAAAGGCTTTGTGATGTCGGTACAATGCTATCACTGCCGTGTTTGTTACCTCTGCTGGAGTCTGTCAATTCTCTCATGAAATTTGCACAATCGCGTCATGTTTTCGTTAGTGATTATTTTGCTGCTGTGAAAATCTGTCAAGGAGAGCTATACCGCCTCTATGATGATCCAGACACAGCTTTCCAGAGGCCTGATTTTCAGATGTTCCAAGACATACTCGATAACAAGAGCTATGCAATCTGCTCAGAGTGGACAGAAGATTTGAATACCGGGGCTCAGTTTTTAGCCTTCAAGATAGACGGCCATACTTATTGTGCCCATTCTTTGTGCAATGTAACGGGCAAAAAACTGCCTGTCACCCGGGATATGCTGGACCAGGTGGTCGCATCTGTCAAAGCGCAGTGCCGGGAGGCCTCCTTGCAGCTACGGCAAGACCTTGAGCTGCGATTTCCTAACTGTGATCTGATGAATGCTTTGTCTATTGTTTTTCCGCAGTTCTGGTTGCAAGCCAATGCTGATGAGCTTTTTCCCCTCCATGTTGCGACGTTAAAATCACTGTGAGCAGATCAGTGAACTATGGCATAAAAGATGAGCCGAGGCAGCGGCAGGTGGACCCTTTGATCGATGCGAGGACCCTGCATTTGCAGACGTCCCTCTTTAAGCTGACCATGCGGTCAAATGCTCGTGCAGCAATGGAGGAGCCTCGGGACTTGAACCCGCTTACGAAACTATGGAGAACTGTTGGGCAGAATTCGCTGATGCTTAACAGGCTCAGTGAGTGGATACAGGTGGCTGAGCTTGCTGTAACTGCCGTGCTTGGCTCGGTGGAAGATGAGAGGACTTTTAGTTCTCTCTCTTTCATGAAATCAAAGCTCCGGAACAGACTTGGGGGGCACCTTGATACCTGTGTGAAAATATACGCCCAAGAATTCTTTACGCAAGAGTCGTTCCCTTATCAAACTGCAATAAGTCACTGGCGGGATGGGAAGAACCGAAGGGGAGCTAATGTGTAAAAAATTGGGGAGAACCAAAGGGGAGCTAATGTGTGAAAATATGTGTAAGCCTCTGTTTCCATCATGACGGCAAGCTTTTGCAAGTCTTGATTTTTCCAAAGGATTTACTAACATGTGGTGGGTGGGTGGGAGTGCTAGCTGCATTGGGCAGGGCTGTAAAGCCGGGGTTCAACTCCCCCTAGCACTTGTATCAATTTTCCTTTCATTTTGTTTATCTGTGATGTGTGTTTATTTGTTGGCCTGAATTCGAAGTCGCCACTTTTGCTCTGTTAGGATTTTGAAGTCGCCAACCATGCAAATGCTTTTGACATGAGGTAGCCAGAGTTCTTTTAATTTATCGTTGCAATCGCCAGTACTGTGAACAGTAAATCCGTCGAAACAGATCTGTTATCGCCAAATCCATAATTCAAAAAATAAAAAATTCGCCAATAAGTCCTACAAACTCTCGCACTGTAGAGCCAGGTTTACTGCACATTCCAGTAAATGGTAGCGTCTCGCACTCCCCTTCCAAAAAATTAAAAAAATCCCTGGATCTCCTGGTCAGAACGTCAGAACGCGAATTGACAAGCGCCCTGCCAAATTGCAAGACTCGTAGTGCAGGTTCATGACCAACTCTTCGTGTTGAATGCCACTGTCCCAAGTATTTTCGATCTCCGGATCTCCTTGATATGCTAGGGAGTATTCTACTTCAGTTTCATCTCTGAAAGAGTTTAAGAATTGTAGTAAGACAGTAGCAACTTACATGCAGAAAGTACCATGATGAGTTTGTCAGGCTGATCCACCTAAAACAAAGGGCCGGACAAGATCTCGTGGTCTGATCTAGTGGACAATTCGGGCTGTGGGGCCTCAAGCTTTGGTGTTTCTTGACTAAGCGCGGTCGCACTAAGGTGTATACTGTACTGTAAGTGCTTCGCAACCAACATTGTGGAGTTTGTATGGAGTTGTGCTTCCCAACCAACATCTGCATCCAAGGTCCAGGAGCACTCGTGCCACCATTGCCATCCTTTGCAAAGCTTACTACATCAAGGAGCTGGTATGGGGGTCCTTGCTGTCTCTTTGCACTATTCTTTGAAGCAAATATTTGCACATGAAAACATCCTACGTGAAAAGGTCGGGCAGCAACAATGGATATGGTGAACAAGATATCAGTAGACAGACAGAGCTCTGTAGCATCTCCTGTAAATCCCATCTTGGATCAAAGAGAGGAAAAGTAGTACACCAGCCCTGTAGGAATTTAGTAGTGTAATATCAAACAATAACACCAGGCCTGTAGGAATATCAGACCTTGCTGTCCTTGCTAGAATTATACTTTCTTTCTCTTTCTTTTCTTATATCCTAAGATAAAATAAAGCATGATTGTTCATGCCACGTTGTTCTACAGAATCCAATTTTTCATAACATGATACCCACGTTACTACAGAACAGGAGTCAAATCCCTCCACCAACTTTGACCAAGAAAACCACTCTGGATAATGGTCAAGTATGTGTACTACCGTAGTACTGCACCCAAGATTCTGTCGCTTAAAACTCTTTGCTCCGTCAAGTAACTATTCAAACATGTAGGTCGTACAGAATTTGCACTAAGTGACTTGTAACTTGACTGTTTGCCTAACCACAAAAGCAGGCTTGTGAGGCAAATAGCAGCATTGTTAAGTTACATGGATCCCTCCATCCTCAAATCGTCCCAGTTGCGAGCCACAGCTGCGAGCCTGCAAGACTGCGTTGTAACTGGATGTGTCATGTCCCTTAGAATTGGTAGAGTGCGGTACTATTTCCACATGTTGCACAATATTGTGCCAGTTTCATCCAATTACTTCCTCCGTTACTTCCTTCAGCTTCGTCATTGAATTCAACAAAACTTTCGAGCCAACTTTGTTGCATCAGCTTGGACTTCGAAACTCACTGCGGATGTTGTGTATTCATGGTCAGATATGGCTATTAGTTGTATTTGACCACTTTGCGCACACGAGCTCCTTGATAATTTCAATTCAAGATTGATCTGGCCTGCACAGTTGTGAACTTCGTTCAGTTCCTCATCTTTCAAGCTCTGCAAGCTGCAAGGTTTCCACTTGTTTCTTCTATCTTCAACAGATCATAGGGACCTGTGAACAAACGGTGTTTATTAACCCCCTAAAGTTATGAGGGTATTTTTCATCAAAACTGCCTCAAAACAGCCCCTCTTCAAAGCAAGGTGGAGTTTGCAAACTTGGGGTCCTTTTCAGTACATCAAACCGTAAGATCTTGTAGCTAACTTCTATGTCTACATGTCCACAAAATCTCACACACTCATTCCTCACCAATTGCAAGATCGTAACGTTCAAAGTCGGAAAATAAGTCTTTTTTCCTTGCGCAAAAAGGGGACAGCAGAGTTTTGAAGGCCCAAAAAACCATTTTTTAAAGTAGATATGGAATGAGTCTCTCCATATTCTTGTTCCTAAGTGAGTTAGGTACATGACCAAAAAATATCATATTCAAAAACGTTGTGGAAGGTTGCCAAAAAATCCATTTTCCGCTAGGGGGTATGCTGAAATTCACAAATGAATGCCGTTTTTTGACTATAAAAATAGCATATGAAAAATTCTTGGATTGAAAATCCGAACGGCGGGAACATGCTCTAGTCCCTTCTCTATAAATAAAAAAAAATTATTTTTGAAAATTATCAAAATCTAAATTTTTGGTGGAATTTCAAAGTTTCGTCTTTGGGCAGATTTTGGCAGATTTTGGCAATTTTGGGCAGCCTTTGGGCAGAATTTGCTGCATCCACAGTGGCTGAGAGCTTGCCCGAAGTTTGGCAGAAATCTTTAAAACGATCTAACTCATGAACCGTGAGTCCAAATGTTGATTTTTTTGGCTTTATGAAAAGATACCGTCCACATCTACCACCAAAAAAAGTCTCCAAAAATCTAAAAATAGAACGCACCCACAGTGGCCTGACTAGAATCGCAAAGATCCATTTTGGCTCTCTTAGAACTTTAGGGCTTAACCATCAATATTACTGTCATGGCCGGTTCCATCGTCATCAGACAGCCACTTCATCCCAACCATTTCTTGTCGCAGTTTGGAGTTGTGGCACTGACCTTGCTAGGCTTACTTGTTGCAGACCTTCCCTGGCAGGGTCTGTGCACCCATTTTGATGTCCCAGCATTTTCGTCAATGGATGATTTCTATTTAGAAAAGGATGCCCATCATGTTCCAGAAAACCTCAGCGTCAACCTTAATTTAGTTGTGGATAGTGCGAATCTAGACCATCAAACTTGTGGTCGGCTCGTGTACACAAAAGAACCTGTGCAGATGACAGACAGCATGTCACGTTCAATTCTTTCATTTAGCACATCCTTTACGTTCACAATTACTCAAGAAGAGGGTGCAAACAGGAGTGGACCAGAGATGGGGACCAGCACATTTGGTATCACTTTTGTACCAACAAATATCTCCAAAATTGCTCATGTAGACTTGACGGGCAAAAATGACCACATTCACGGTTCAAGATGGCCTCAAAATTACTTTGGGGTGGAGTTTGATACCTTCCAGAACCATCTTGTCAATGATCCAAGTGACAACCACATTGGCATTGATTTGAATAGTCTGGAATCATTGTATACTTACAATCTATGTGGCCAACGAATAAGCCAATGTCCTTTTCCCTGGAATGGCAAATTTTACACAGCTTGGATTGAGTACAATGTTGCATCACCCTTATTACTTGAGGTATGGATGACAAATGGGTCACTAGTAGATGGAATACTAAAACCAACCATACCAATCATCACAGTTCCCAAAATAGATTTAACTTATATTTTTGAAGAAAACATGTATGTTGGATTTATTGCAATTTCCGGTTTGCATGGAGATGTATTTAATATCCAATCATGGAAGTTCACAAGTTATTTCATGGATGAAATGAAATTGAAAAAGAATCAATTGTCTAAAAGAAATATCATAATCATGATTTTCTCTATTTTTTGTACTCTATTACTTGCCTATTTGATGAGTAAACATTGGTGGCAACGTAAATGTTATGTAACTACAAAATATTCCAATTCGTTTCGCATCATGAATCTACAAAACTTTGCTTACAAAGATCTAAAGAAGGCAACAAAGAATTTCCATGAGAGTACCATTCTTGGAAGTGGTGCATTTGGAATTGTATACAAGGCCACTCTTGAAACGCATTCAAATCATCCAATTGTTGCTGTAAAAAGCTTTAAACGCTTTGAGTCTAGAAGTGATATCGAGGCAATTTTAACAGAAGCGTCAAGTATCAACCAAGTTCGTCATCGCAATTTGGTGCAACTTCAAGGGTGGTGCTTTGAAGAAAAGCACTTCATGCTTGTCTTTGATTACATGAGCAACGGAAGTCTTGATGAATGGTTGTTTCCAAAACGACAGAAACACCCTAATGATCTTAAATACAAGAAGTTTGAGGGAGTGCTTCCGTGGACATTGCGTTGTTCCATACTTAGTGGTATTGCCGCTGCAATTGAATATCTTCATGAAGATTGGGTGCAATGTATTCTACATCGAGACATCAAATCCAGCAATGTCATGTTGGATGATGATATGAATCCACATCTTGGAGACTTTGGACTTGCCCGCCTTATAGATCATGGGAAGTTGGAAAAAACAACCTTAGCGGCAGGTACACTCAGTTATATGGCACCGGAGCTACCCTACACTGGAAAAGCAACAAAAGAGTCAGATGTTTATAGTTTTGGAATACTTATGCTTGAAGTATTATGTGGCAAGCCACCACTAAATCAACAAGCTGATGGTATAGACGAAGATATATTTTTATTACAAAGTGTATGGCGTGCACATGAGGCAAACAATATCTTGAGTGTTGTTGACCGCAATCTACTCACTCAAGATTTATACCATTCAAAAAATGCTAGTGGCAATTCAATGCCTACAAGAAGTCGACTTTGTAGACATGGTTCAAACAAATCTCTTGAGCCAAGCACTAGTTTGACATCATCAATGCCATTGATTGAGCCATTGGTAGAATTTGAAGAAGGAAAGAAGATTATGAGTCTTTTACATACAAGCATGATGTGTTGTTTGCCAAATCCAAAATCTCGACCATCTATAAGAGTTGTAAAGCAAGCAATTAAAGAATTAGAAAATGCGTCCAATACTTCGACAACAATGGTAAATTTGATTTCAAATTTACCATCAAGAAGGCCAGCTGGCCCCTATTCACCACTAGAAGATGATACACAAGCAATTCAATATAGTTCTAGTTTGTTAAGTAAACATCAACACTTCTCTCATAGACGCAAGACACAATCACTTCTCACATCAACAAGTTTAGGACATGAGCTTCCTTGATTAGATAAATATTTTAAAAACTCAATTTGTATATATCAATCCTTTAGTTATATATGATGTTATATTTACGTTTGATTGAAAATTTATGTTTTATAACTTTACATTCTTCAAAGACCCTTTTAAAATCCTTATCCAAAAACATATTATTAAGTTCTTGAAGTTACATCATTTTTATATTAAAGAGAAGTTTCAATTGAATGATGATAGCAATGAAATGCATAGATAAAACCACCTTGTCAATCTTACACCTTTGATTCATCACTTATTAATACATAGAGTGTGGTGCAACCAATGAGTTTGTTGAATGGATGAGAAAAGTATTAAAACTTTGTATGAGCATTGTTAAGAATGGTCTCAAAGGTATAATTATTATAATGTTGATTGTTCTGATGGATTTGTAATGAACATTAAACAATGATTTATGGCGCATGTCTTAATTCCTTAAGGATTACAAGTTTGGGAAACATTTAGAATTTCAGGTAGGTTCCAACTTCCAAGTACTATGTTAATTAGGAAAAGAAGTTAATATGTTCTTTAAAGTTGATATTCCTTGGCTTTGATAAGATCCAAAAGAATTGCTACATTCCTTTACTACTTTTGAGATTTCTAATACAAGTAACAGTTACCCCCCCTTTTGACAAGTGGCAGCGATGACTATAGTATGGAACGGCAACATTTGCCATTGGAGAAAACTATGAGTGTCTTGGCGATAATTTTTTACAAAGTTTAGGTGTAAAGTTGTAGAGCAAGAATAGAGAGACAATCTAATTTTGATTAGAGAATAGCATGTAGTATGAGACATTGTAGTAGCTACAAGCAGCCCTTCTTTTGTACTTCAAGTCCCTCGTGGTCCGTGCTATAAACAACTCTCTCTCTTATTTGCTTACCTCTTGTCTTCACTTTGATTTCTTATGAGCTTGCCAAATGAATGCAGTCTTCTCTTCCATTAGTGTCCTTACTCTAAACACTGCTTAACGCTTCTCGAATGCTAATGACGCCCGTCTTTCCAGGTTTGAATGATCTCTTAAAAGCGTTGTTACTCCTTCAATGCCCTCACTAGCCAAAACCCTAGGTCCTTGACAACCCGGTCCGGGGACATGCCTCATCATTGACAACCTAATACCGAGGTTAAGCTATACTACGCTCCCTGCTACTCTCTCTCAGAACCGCATTGCACTACTCTTCCATGTGACCGCAACCATGTTCCTAGCATTCCCCTTCTTCAAACACATCAATGCAAAAAATTGGTTAACAATAACTCGTAAGTCCCTTTTAAATTGTTAGAAAAAAGCCTTATCCATAGAGGAAAAAGTTCATTCTATAAAGTGACATTTTTTTTCTCACCCTTATTGGTCAAGATGCAAAAAAAAATCTTTATATCATATTAATTGTAGATTTTAAATTGTAGAATTTATTTTTATTTTTTAAAATACTTGAATAATAGACACAAACCTTTTTTTTGCCCCTATAGATTCAAGTTCTACAAGAAATTATTATGTGTATTGATAATATTATGAACCCATGTTCATTTCACAATTTTTCTACAATGCTACACTTCTTTGCAACTTCTAATGTAGGTTGTAAAAGAAATCAACATCATGCACACTATACTAGTGTAAAATTTAGATCTTGTGTAGTGCAAAAATCCGACACCAAGAGGAGTCCAAGTCCGCAAATCGTACATGGCTGGGATAGAAAAAAAAAAATATTACTTATTTCAAACTATATAATTTTCCAATCCATGCGGTCAAATGTACTACAATTTTTTTTATTCATTGTTCTTCTAATTATATTAGAAAAAATCCTACAATTAAAGATGCAAAGGATTTTTTTTGTTTTATTTTTCACTCTCTGCTTTAGAAATGGTAGTTTTAAAATGTTTTTGGTGAAAAATGGTCAAGGAATGTTAGGAGCTATAAAAATTCATTTGTAAGATGCATGATTTGGGGAACATATGTTTTATTAATATTTCATAACCAATCCCTGACTCAACATACTCACAATAAATTGATGAAAATAGATGCTCACAACAAACATACCTAAAATAGTTGGATGAAAATGGGTTTTTGTCCAATATTTGACCACATGGTAAATACAATGCTTTTGATTTCTCAAGTCCAAAAGAAAAGAAAATAGCACTGCATCGAAGCGCACTCTCTACCAAAAATAAAATGGCAATAAATAAATTTGTGCATTAAAGTTGCAGCTGCAACAAGACACCTGGTCTAGTGCGGTCTGTTGTGCACGTCTTTGGATTTCTCAATCTTCTACCCTATCATCCTCATCAATAGCACTTGTTCACTCCCATCTCTAGTTAATTAATGAACTTAAGATAGGATGTTGTAAAATCGCCTTTGTTCTCCACTCGCTGAATGTTCTCCACTCGCTGAAATGTCTAAATGTCTAACAATAATTCATTTCAGAGCATAAATGTATGTGACTAGTACATCCCTTATTCATTGTGACCTAAAAAATAACCAATGTACTAAAAGACCTACATTTCCCCTCTCAAATGAGCTACTATTGAGCATTTGAGCGATCTTAGAACGGTGGCGATTTTGGTTGCTCCTACCTTATATCTTATATGAATTTGACAAACCAAACAACAGTCTTCAGCAAACCACTAAGTTGATGGCAGAGAATTCCAACTTGAAGCGAAGATTCACTTAAAATTCAATTTACAGAATGCATGCAAACCTAATTATCTAACTCACAAATGCCAATCGGGCGAAGCTAAACCTAACAAAATGGCTACATCTTCTGTACAATCAGTATCCATAAACTCTACACCTGTACATGTCTGTCGGCACTGCCGCAATGAATTCTGGTATCCACAATCTTCTAAACTAGTTTTGAATGAATCAAAAATGATTTCTCAAATCAATGCTGCATCGATCTCTAAATGATTGACTCTACTGAATGCAGTCTGGACACAATATACCTAGACACGTGATCGATGCAAAATGTAGTTCACCGAATATTGTTGTTCGATGATCCGTAAGCCATGGCGTAATCAGCCGCCAAGGTCTGAACCGTGGTCTTCCTGTCTTCCTTCGACATGGCAAGCAAACCCACGTACTGCGAAGGCCCTAGTCGCTGAGGGGATTCCTTGAAGTTGAATATCTTGGTTCTCTTCATGCTGCAGTGATGCAAACCGGCGTCGTAAGCCAGTGCAGCTTGCTTCTCCGACAGAAACGATCCTAACCACACTTTGTCAGGCATCCTGCTAACCCTTATCTCCGCCACCCACTTCCCTTTCCGTTGCTTGACCCCTTGGTATACTCTACTGCAGTCCGCAGACTTTATCCTCTTCAACTTGCTAGATCCACTTCCCTCACCCTGCAAGGTTCCAAAAAAAGCAAGATACAACCATAACGTCAATGCAGATCATAACTCTAGAGGTGGCAGGCAACCGCTGAAAAGAAGGACAAGGTTGTTTCTCATGATCAAAGACTGTTTTTTGTGACCTTGAACAAATCTAACCATTATTGATGTTATGTCCGGTAATGTGCAAGGAGCTTATGGCTATGGAAATAACTTCTCTTGGCACTCTTAGGGCTTGAGAAAGGTAATATTTCTCATAACCCGAGGCTGATTGGACATTACCCGAACATAGATCTAAACATGAAATTACAGAAAATGATTTGGATTTAAATTCTCAAAGAGGAATGAGAGGAATGGATTCGTTTTACTTACCGACGGACTACTGGGAGTACACCTTTGCATTCGTTTTCTCCTCACAAGTCCTCGGAGTCTTCGGTAAGCATAAACAATGCTTGCAACCACACGAAACCCTCGCCGTCCTGGCAATCTTGATTCGGCCTCTTCCTCGAACAAAATGTGTTTCATCTCTTCGAAGGTTAGAATGTTCGTGATAACTGTCCGTCGCTGCTGTACGGGATGTGGAGGAAGAACATAGCCTGTGAAATTCGAATCCCCGGTGTCCATCATATTTGAGTCCATTGTCTCCACCGTGTCGCCGCTCATCTGCATCGACATGCTTGGAGCTCCATACTCTTGGCTGACGTAATTGCTGTTAGCCTGCCATGGGCTCATGGGCTCGTCTTGCTGCATCTCCATCACGGCGTCCGAAAATCCCATGTCATACACGCTCAGTACTGGCACCTGTTGATGATGGCGATCATCAAAATCTCCGAGGAAGCTCTGATGATGGCTGGTTGGCGGAGGATGAGATATCTGCATACCATAGTCTTGATCCAATTGTGGGCCCATATTGAACGTTCCCGAGTTTTGATGAAAATCACCTGAAGGTGGAATCATGCCAGGCTGCGATGAGTTCTGACCTTGGACATCGAGCAGTGGGAACTCGAACCTCTGGTGCTGCTGGATGTATTCCGAAGGGTCCACGGCGTCGAAGTACTGCGAGTTTGGAGCAGAGGTGTGGTTTGAGCTGCTGGCTTCATTGTACTCGAACTGGCTATGAGGTGTGCTCCACACCTGAACTGAAGGTGCTGGTGAGGTTGCCGGTGCTGGTGCTGGTGCTGGTGCTGGTGCTGTCGCCGCCTGCTCGGGAAAGTAGTGATTGACGAAATACTTGTCGACATTCTTGTTGAACTTGTTTCTCAAACGCGCGATGAAGTTGAGACGCACCCTCCACGATTGAGACGAGTTCTTACTCTCCCTCATGTCTGGCCACTATTTTTAAATGATTCTTTAGCTGTATGTCAAAGAATCAAAGTAATCGTTAGACAAGCGTTCCTTTCCGCTTATTTACAACTACTGCGTCGGTTCTTGCATGTCTAGCAAGCACTAGAGCTAACCCAAGTCACAACCCAATTTTTGAACAGTAAGTGGCTTCGTCCCGACAACCAGTTACTAGTTTTCACACTATACCCCTCTAAACTCTAAACCCTGCTCTACGAACTCCGTTCAATCTTTGAGTTGCAGACAGAGAGAAATATACCTTCAACAGCCTCACACTGATCTTTAGCTTGCTCGTCAAGTGCGCAGAGACGTGCGCCAAGGCCGGGGTTTTCCTTTACCGACAACACCAATCATTCCTCGCTATCTCAAACTATGTCCAAGAAGAGCAGGCTTCACCGATAACAAAACTTCGAATGAGCAACGCTCACCAGAGCAGGCCCAGTCGGAAGGCAAATGGAGTCGTCACGATGCCACTCGTTGCAACCACTCCACCCGACCCCGAAGCCGGCCTCTTCTCAACCTTCGCGCCACAAGCAACCCTCCTCCAACTCCAGGCAGACAAAACAAAGTAACAGACTCACCCACTTGAGCTATCTGATCTCCAGTACCACCATCCGCCTCCATCCGCCACACGAACAAAAAACTCCTCCAGAACTCTTCCAAATCAATCCACCTGAGTCATGATTCAACCTGACACACAAGTGCAAATATATTATCTTCCTGTGTACAGACATTTGTACAGACAATCCATGGCACTCCTCCTCTCCGCCCGACTTCTGATCAAACTTACAGCTGGAGCAACCACGCCGTGTCACGCACCGCGCCTGCCACCAGACGGTGTATTGCCGACAGATATTACTCCGGTGCACCTTCGACGCACCTCTGGTTGACCGCGGGACACCTCTCCGAAACCTCACTTCTCTATCCTCGTACCTTCACACCACGCCGTAATCTGCATCGGCGGCAACAAGTCAGAACCTCTGAAGGGATGGCCGGTGTCTTGACATCATGGATGTGAAGATTGTAACAAAAATTCTATCGAAGTGCGCAAATTCCACAGCACTAGTGTATCTTCGTGGGTGTGCGAGCCATGAGGCTGATGAACAGTGATCGATATTCTCCACAGTACTGTAGCTTGTATAAGTTGATAGTGCATTCCACCAGGACTTTTCCAGCTCTTTATATAACCAACTTCCTACACTTTATAAAATGCGGTGGCTAATCTTTCTTTTGTACTTGATTTTTGAACATGTTTGAAAGAGATACAGCGGAGTAAACCTGCTTAAAAAATATAATTATGATTATCTAGAAACCGAGGTATTGCCAGCTAGATATCATGGAAAATTTGAAGGAAAATAAAAGAAAATCACTGTGTTCTATGATTGGCAAGTTGCATCAAAGTTACTGTAGAGTGGCCACTGTGCATGGTGGATGATGATGTATGCAACGGTACTAGTGGATGCCGGAGTGGTAGCAAAGAGGGCCAGAATTGGGTTTGGAAGTGGTCAGCCTGTTGCATGCTGGGTTGTGATTCCACCTTCCATGGATCAGATTCATTAGAATTGTGTTCCTCTGTTGCCACTTGCATTCGGATACTTGTTCAAATTGTCAGGACAGTGCTCTCTAGACCCTCAACATGCTACCGATTATCAATTTACACCAGATTTCGGAACTAACAGCTGGGTCCAGCGAGATTGCAAGATTCCATTTAGTGGAAAGCCTACCGTCTTCCATCCATGATCTCATAAAAGGATGGACAGGATAATTAACCGTGTTGCTGAATTCTGTATTCTACCATTTTTATTTTTATTTTTATTTTTACTTCTTGGAACAAATACATGTTCATCTTGTTGATACAGTAACACCATAGCAGGTTCCCCACTTTGTAAATTGATATTTATTATTTTGGAAAAAAATAAGGTTCACCTCTCAAAAACTGAATTTTTCAATTTTGGTTTTTAGTAAAAAATAAGTAAAATTGACCTTAAATGGCTTAGAAATAACAAAATATTGCAAAAACTAATTATTCTATTATTTATTTATTTTTGTTTCAAAATTTTATAATTTTTAATTTTTAATTTTCAGAATTATTTTTGGACGAACGTGCTATGGTACTACTATAACCATGTTGCTTAACTTTGCACTTTACCATTTTTATTTTTATGTTTTGGAAACAAATGCACCTTCATCTTGTTGATATTCTTTGGCTTTGAGCCGCTAGTGGAAAAGGTGTACAACTAAGGTATACACAACCATGAGGGTTAATGAACCCATGACTGATTCGTAGGCTTCCCCGTTGCAGAGCAATGGAAAACCAATAACCGATAATTGATGAACAGTAGATTTAGGATGCATCCTCCAATAGAATGCCTCTGTGAGTGTTATGGACATGTTGTTGTTCACTACTCTTGTTGTTATCGGTCATTGGTACACCTATATGTCGGTTATGGGTAAACCTAACTTTTGGACAAAAAATTTTGTAGTAATTTGAATTTTACTGAATTAATTTTGGAAAAATGCTCAATCTTCATGAACCTTATGATACTAGGCACGAAAAATATCTCCTTATTGAAAACCCAAGATTTACTATGCTGAAATGCTTAAGTTATCGGTCATAGGTGTGTATACCTTATGTACACCAAAAATGAACACCAAGCAATGACCAATTACACCAAAAAGTTGAATTTTTTTGTGTAATTGGTCATTGCTTGGCACACTTGTTCATCTTTGGTGTAGTTGTACAGTCAGGTACAGCTCATTTACGAATTCTTGCAATCATAGGGAAAAAAAAAGCTTCATTGCTGCCAACTTTGCCGCCCTTCTAAGAGCTCAAAAACTGGTATTTTACCATGAAATTTTTACCACAACAACATCTTTAAGTTAATAACACGTATACCAAATTTCAAGGCCAGAAGATCTACACAAAAATAGATATTCAAAATATACCAACATGTGTAGCTAAGAAAAAAAAGTTCAATACTACCAACTTTGACACCCTCCCAAAGATTGGAAAAACAAAATTTGGCCATGAAAATTTTAGCACGAGATCATCTCTGTGTTGGTAATATAGAGTAAAAATTTCAACTTGAAAAGATTTGACCACAAAGAGATATTTGAAATCTACCAAAGACAAGTGTTTTTTATTGTTTATATCAGATCTACCAATCGACAAGGTATATCAATCTAATTTTGAGAATGCTCTCCACGTCTTTTTGGTCTCTCTTTCTCACCTCTTTTCTCTCTCTTATCAAATGCAAATCAAACCACTTTTAATCCTATTCTAGACCATAGTAATTTTTTGTCTCTACGCCCACACGACCTTAAACTTCTGATTTAATTAAGTCTTTTTAACCCCAAAATCACTCTAGAAATAAGTATACACTCAAATTATTGTGGAAATATTTATGGTGCCAATTTATTCCAGAAATATGATCATTTTAAATAATTGGGAATAGCTACACAAGCATTGTTAAATAATTAATATAGGGTGTCAAATACACTTGAGTTTAAACCGATTCAATTTACTCCACATCTATGATTGAAATTCCTTGGATTAAATGGAAAGTCCTTCTTTATAAAGCGGGGATAGACTCTACCCATTTGTAGCCCTAATTTTGTGCCTTCTCTCCACTTATCTTGAGCTCTCTTTCAATTTTGTGCCTTCTCTCCACCTCTCTCGAGTTCTCTTTCAATCAGATTATTAGTTAAGCAACTATTGACTTGTGAATGGAGTAACTTATTGTCTTCACCCGGAACTTCCCATATTGATTTGTATTTTGGCAATTTCTTCTAAAATCAAAGAAAAATAACAAAGTACATGTGGACGTATGCCAAACCATTGCAATACTACACTGTTAGTCAGACCTCGATAAGTATTAAAACTCTATATGTGTTATGGAGATTTTTGTTCTCTTAAAATTAAGACTAGTAAGTGTTTTGTGTTAAGTGTTATGCAACGTTGGGCTCCCAACTTTGTTAATTTTACCTTGGTGAGTGATAAGTTTCCAAAAAGGTTTTTCGTAAGAGCCATTACTTGGGGGGAGATAATTTTGAGGTAAAGTAGTAGTTTCTAGTTGCAAAGTGATCCAAATGTCCATTGTATAGGCAAGGCAACCAAGATTATAAGAAGGAACTAAAGGCTATAGAATTATTATTTGTGTTGTGAGCTCATTCATAGAATATATGTTGTTAGAATTGTCATTTGTATTGCAAATTCACTAAAAGAAGATATATTGTTAAAGTGAATTTTCTACAGTTTGCAATGGGAAAGGATTATGAGTTTACGTTAGAGCAAAACAAGAGATTATTAAGTATCGTGAGATTGTGTTCGCTAGTGGTGGAAAGATTACTAATAGATCATTAACTGCTTGGGCCAATGCACAGTTTCAAGTAAATGCATATGAGATGAATATTGAACGAATAGTAAAGCGAAAATAAGACTTTAGTGGACTTAATGTTGGACACCTCGGTGATTCCAAGCGCTTACAAAAGTCTCAATGCCCGAAAGTGGAGGAAATACAATATTGCATAACACTTGTGAATAACCCTTATGGGCCCATTGATGAAGAAATTATTGAAATGCTTCCATCTCAACAACAAGGTAGTGAATACAAAGATAGTGATCTTCATGAAGCTAACCCTCACACTATAGTAGAAGAGGTTGTATGCTTTAAAGATGTAGGCAATGCTTTTCAAACTTTGAAGAAGTTTTTTGGAGCAAAGACCTAATGACACCATGTCATATATTAGGAAGATTGAAGCATTAGGAAAAAAAAAGAATCTTAGCGTGTAGTAGAAACTCACCAAAGTACTATTGATTAATTTTTTGACAAACTTAGATGAATAATGAATCAATATTTTGTAATTTCATTCATTTTTTCTATAAATTTTATTTATTTACCTTTTTAATTCTTCTAAGTGTTATTTTTTATAAGTGATACATATCATCGGCATCACCCTCTATAAGTGTTATGTATTACAAGTGTCTGAGTCTTTACTAAAAGTATGCTCTCAACCCCTTCAAGTCTATAAATGTTATAAAGATTTGACTGTAGTACTGTAACACCATAATAGGTTCGCCACTTGGCAAACAAATATTTATTTTTTGAAAAAATAAGGTTTGCCTCTCAAAAAAATGAATTTCCCAAATATTTATTTAATTTAAAAATGAGTAAAAATGACCTTAAATGGCTTAAAAATAACAAAATATTACAAAAACTAATTCATTCTATTTTGAATTTTCTATCTTCATAATTTTCTAATTTTTACGTTTTTTATTTTTAGAATTATTTTTGGATGAACCTGCTATGTATTCTTTCTTCGCTGCACTGGTTCGCTGCACGCACCCTTGTAAATCAAACGGACAAAAAAAAATGAACGAAAAACAATGAACGAAAGACAATGAACGAAAGATAAAGAACGAAAAATAATGAACGAAAAATAATGAACGAAAAAATAATGAACGAAAAACACTGAACGAAAACAGAATGAACGAAAACATTGGACGAAAGTAGGCTCACGAGACACGTCGACGAAAATAGGAGTCACCGTCTGCGAGTTGCGGAGTCTGAAATGAGAGCTGCATTCACTGCACTCATTTTCTGGGCCAGCACTTGCGCTGGAGGAGCTCAATTTGGAGCTCAGGGACACCATCGCAAGCTTCCAACAATCCACGCTGCGGTGCTGCCACCATGAGGGTATGCTACGGCACCTGCAGAGCCTCGCAGATTCTTCAATTGACGCAATTCTCAATTTGCTTGAATTCTCTGGACGGGTTTTGCAGTTTGGGAATGGGTGGATTCTAAAACCCTAATTCAAGGGTTTAGGGGAGATGCTGGGATCGGGTTTTGTGGGATTTTTGCTCTTGGACGGGGATGGACGGTGGTTTTGATCGTGAGGTATTGAATTTTGGATGTTGTGGATGGGTGGGTGGGTTTGTGGATGCAGCAGCTTCGGTGGGGTGTTCGGGTGGTGCAGGAAGCATGGCAGTGTTCTGGGCTAGGTTTGGGGTCTGCGAGTGGCGTTGCGACGGATTCACGGTTGGCGAATTCGTTGTATGGTTTTTCCTCACTTGGATTACTTGAGAATTGAAGCTAGTGTGGTCTGTATTGTTTGTTGAGTTGTATTTTTGAGTTGTATTTTTGAGTTGTGGGAATTAGGGTTTTTGAGGTGAAATTGCACGTGTTGTATGGTTTTTGAAAGGCTTGGAAGCTAGCTTGAGATACTGGAATTGCTTTAGGGAACTGGAATTTCTTGCCTTTGATGATGGTTAATTGTATGACATAAGGTTATTTTTATCAGAATGGGGGTGAAAGAGCATAGGGTTTTAGAACTGAAAGGTTGAATTGGAACGTGCATTTACGATCGCGAGATTTTTTTTTGTGAATTGAGGGTTTAAGATATTTGTGCTGCAGGTTGAAAATGTACGCCAGCAAAGCTTGTACAAGTCATTCTGAAACCTTAGCTTCACCTTCAATAGCACGTAGGATTGATATCGATTTTTTAAGCAAGCCACGGATGAATACAGAATTTTCAAGATTTTTTCGGAACCACGAATTTCACTCAGTACCTTCATGGAGGGCAGTAGAGACTCTAGGTTGTAGAACGCGCGGGTTTAGCAGTCAATCTGAAGCTGCAGCGAAGGAAGCCTTGCACAGAGCTAAGCTGACATGGGAGAGTCAAAATGCTGGGAAGAAGAAGTCGGAAGCAATGCTAATGTATTTGGTGGCGATGGTAACAGCCATGGTGGGAGCTACATATGCTGCCGTTCCCCTCTATCGCAAGTTTTGTCAAGCTACAGGTTTTGGCGGCACCGTTCAGAGACGGGAGGTAAGCGTCAACCTAGTTTCTCGGTTAAGTTGTGAAGACCTAACTGCAAACGTCAAGTGTGTATGTATGATGATTATCAATGAGACCATTTGATTGTTGTCAAGCGCGCTGCTTCCAACCCAAGATTGTTGTGAGGAAATATCGTTTGACGTGATATGATGTCCTGCAGACCGTGGAAGAGAAGATCGCTCGCCACGAGACTGACGAGTCTGCCGCAGAGTCTAGGTTAGGCTTTTGTCCTCGTCTATAATCCTTGTTTATGTACCACAGGATATTTAGGGGTGCAGTTTTTAATTGAGCCAACTTTTGAGTTTTTTTGAAGAGTTGCATGGCAAATCCTAAACCCTAGAAGCTGTAGATTCTTGGATTACGAGTGGAGATGTTAGGGAACGCGATTGACATTATAGGGCTATGAGCAGAGTATATCTGCTTGTATGAGCAGAGTTATTTGACCACTTCATTTTGGTTGCCTGTTCTTAAAGTTGAGCTTAAATAGGGGCAATCGTAAATGTCCACTACCGAACCCGATTAGGAGTACCATTTTGACGACGTTAACGTGTCATGTTTGTGTTGTGTTGCAGGGAGTTGGTGGTACAGTTCAATGCAGATGTTGCAGATGGCATGCCTTGGAAGTTCACTCCTTGTCAACGTGAGGTGCGTTAAGTCTGTTCATGATGAGCCTCTTTCTTCCTTCAGTGTTCACTTGGCATTTTGTCGTGACAGTAGGTTTGTTTTGGAAGAGATTGACCAACATGAACTGCTGTTCGTGGAAGATTGGGTCATTGGGATAGGTACATTATAGCAAGCCTGTTGGCTACCAAGTCTCCTTTCTCAATGCGATGACATCGCCCAGGATAAGTGTGTTCGAAATTTTGTCATTTTTAATTGTAATCTCCGTACCAAGGCCACGGTATAGTGGAAGAGGCTCCTACTCACCTGTTGTGGATTTCATTTCAGATTCGAGTGAAGCCAGGACAGAGCACACTTGCGTTCTACACAGCTGAGAATACAAGCTCAACAGCTATTACTGGTGTCTCTACTTACAATGTGACTCCCATGAAGGTCAGTTACGACACAGTTTGGTTGTGTGGTCACCTTGTACCTAACTTGGCTGAAACTTAATAACTGCTTCTCATAGCTCGAAGAAGGGACTGACACCTTTCGTGGATCTAGGCGGGACTCTACTTCAACAAAATTCAATGTTTCTGCTTCGAAGAGCAACGACTTCTCCCTGGTGAAAAGATTGACATGCCAGTAAGTTTCAGGCAGCCATGATTGAAGAGCTGATTGCTTATGAGTGGACAAAGAAAGCATCTCATTTTTCCATGTTACATGCTGATAACCACCTAGTTACTCACTCTTCTTGTGACATGATGCAGGTGTTTTTCTTCATTGATCCAGAGTTTGCGACTGACCCCAACTTGAAGGGTGTTAATAATTTAATTTTGTCCTACACTTTTTTCAAAGTTGAAGAAGCGCGAGAAGCGACTCAACCGGCTTAGCCTATTCAGGTCATAAGAACTTCATGCATTTGCCAAAGGTGGTGCAGCATTCCCATGGTTTGGATTTATGAACATTTTGACTCCGATTCGCAGAGAGAGCAGATTCTGTGTTGAACTACGACATTATACTCTTCAGCTCAAGCGAACGATTGTAACAGCGAATAGCAACATGTGCAGCTGAGAAGGATTAGCAATTGTGTAGGTATTTATGAGGTATATCTTTCCGCACGCAACAAAAGACATTCCTCTGATTCATTTCTCCTTTGCCATTTTCGTATACTGCCTTTACCAAGTGAGTGGGTTGTCAAAGCCTAACACTCAACTTTGTTAACTGCTAATAAATTAGCTTCAGAATTTACATTTATCACTCTTACGGTCTTCTCCAAATGCTGTTCGTCTACATTCTCGTATTTTTTCCTCAAAATTCTCTGACAAAGTGAGGCATAGTCTCAGATCTCCTTCAATCATTCAGAGAACTTCCCGCACCCTTAGTGGAAGCAGTAATGATAAAAATCAAAACTCATGTTACAATCGTATACAAAAGAAAAATCTGTTAAGTCCGCAATTCTAAGTATAATACAGTCCACCCCAATTGAGAGCCCACTGCAAGATGATCAATCTAGAGAAATCCTTGCTTAGAAGGCCCTCACGGGGACACCATTCCTGTTCGGCGACTTGGGCGCCTGGTTGCGCAATCCCTTGTGCGCCTCGCACCGCTTCCTGTCCGGGCGCGGTGGATCCGGGCACACAGTTCCATCATCCAACCTAAGCCCACAAATCTCTCTTCTCGATGGCGATCTACACGGCGACCTGCATGGCGACTCCAATGACTCCTCACATGTTGTCAGAATGCTGCTGTATGTTGACGAACTTCGTTTCCCACCGCCGTCGGGTGTCGCCATCTCCGCCCACTCTAAACTCCTCGCCAACCGAAGCTCCGAAGTGCGGAGCCATGATGTGAACGATAAGCTTCCCCTTCGCTTGGTGGGCTCCGGGGACTTAGACCGACCTGGAGTACTGGCACTTGGAGCAGGCGACTGAAGGTAAGGGAAACATGATGAGCTTGTCGTGGGAGGCTCATGTGTTCTCATCGGAGAAGCTTCACCGGCTTGTTTTGACAAATTCGTGGTGGAAACTTTCACCCCGCTGCTGTCATGTGATGGACTCAGTTGCGATGCCACTCTTGCTGGTCTTTTCTGGGTCGATTTCTTGATGTCCTTGTGGAGGAGGCACCGCTTGCCGCCCTTGACGGGGAGCGCGCTGCACTGGCGGCCGTTCTCGAGGAGGATGCCGCAGCGGTCGAGAGGGATGTCGAATTTGGTGAACTCGGAGGATTTAGAAGGGTTGTTTTTGAAGATATGGAAGAAGTCGGTTCCTCTCGGTGGCTCTGATCTGTTGCTGCTGCTGGTGCGGCTGATGGGAGCTCTGGTAGGATCTTCGGGTGGCTTTCGAGCTGGGATTGTGATGCCAACTCGGGTCTTTTTGAAGAAGAAGTAGGATCGGTCGGATGGATCGCCAAAGCAGGAGGTGTCGTCGGAGTTTAGAGTGCCGGCTTGGACGATCTTGGCGAGAATGTCCGGCGAGCGTTGCCGGAAGTTCCCGCCTCGTTTCCATGCGTAATCGAACACTTCGATGAGCTCGGTCTCTGCTTTCTCCGCCGCTGCTTTGCTCTCCGTCTACAAATAGGGCAGAAAACGATTCTCAGTACTCTTTTCAGTGGTCAGTTGATTGAATTGATAAGTTATAAAACGAGCTTTATAAACTCACCGCAGCCCACCGAAACGCTACAGAGCACCCAAGAGCGAAGACTTCTGAGAAGAGGCAGGGGCCTCGCAAGGAACGGCTTCCGATTAGATCACTAGAGCTCATCTTCTTGTCGCAATCTATGGCATCACCAGTGCTTGCATTACTGGTCCTGGTGCTCATGTAACCGCCATCAGCACCTGTAGACCTATCCAGGCTCGTATTCCTCGAGTGAGCGGAGGGGAAGCTTCTCGACTTCTCCAGATCTGATTTGTTTGAAGTCTCATTCTTCGCAGTGAACAATCGGGTTGACCTGCGTAAGATCCACATGCCTGGAATGAGTACGAGAATGTTTTAAACGAATTGGACTTAATGAGTTGGTTGAATGCCGGATGTCGGGGGATGAGCTACCTTACACCTTCGAGGTGAGCTCCAGTCTGTCCATAGCGTTGCAGATGGTGGTAGACATTGTCAGCGCATCCGAGGTAAACAACCACCACATCTTGAGGTTTCAGAAACACCGCATCGCAGTTCCGTTGCGGTGGGAGCCATGCAGGCGGCGTGACCCCCAGCTCGTATATGCCAGCGCCGTCGTAGTAGGCGGGGAGGTTATTGACTCGAAACCGGTCCGGAATCTTGCCGGAGGCATGCTCCTTCCAGTCTGCTGGACCAACTAGAAACTGTGGCAAAATTTCAGAATTTTCAGAACAATATATTGATTGAACAAAAATCATTAGAAGTCCTTTTAAAATTGCAAGTGATCATCAGAACTGCTCACGGATTCAGCCATTAGCCTAAAAGGTGGCGCACATAGAAATCTAAAACACGACTCTGACCTCCCAAGTCATAGAGTACACATTCGCAGACTACTGAAGGTTTAAAGACTCCAAACTCCCAACTGGTGAGAAATAAGAGAGAAAAAGAAAGAGCGAGACCAGGTTGCGTATTCGAATAATTCATTGGTATACCGGCGTCGCGAATCAATCAAGTTTGACGTGAAAAATCTAGCTACTGCCACAACCTGCCTTGTTTCTATCAACCCCAGTTCTGGATTAGGTTAAACAGATCACATCCAACCGATTCTGCACAAATGGGGTAGCTGGGCTACTGAGCTAGCGCCACAGCGACTAGAGAATTATTGAGGCACCCATAGCGACTAGAGAATTATTGGGACAACAGCAAACTAAATTGCTCTCGGGAAAAAAAAATGGAGATTTCAGAGACTTACTAAGTTCTAAAATCCCTAAAATCCTACAAGGCGTATCCACAGTAACCAACTCCTACTCTCGTCACCAACAACCACCAAAGCTACCAAAGGAACACCTCGAGGTAAAACATGCGCAAACTCGCACCTTCCAATCGGAGAAACTCTTGTCGTGCTTCACATACGTATGGTCCTCTCGCTTCAACCGCTGCTTCCTCTCCCGCGCAACCTGGGGCCTGTCAGACACCAGGCCCATACCGCGCCCGCTGCCAGCAGCTCCAGGCGGCGGCATCCCGCAACCAAATCACCAAAACACAAACCCCAGCTCCCTCACCCCACCCCCTCCCTCACTCACAACCCGTCCCAAAAACCTCATCAACACTCACCACCAAAACCCGCTAGCACCACCTCTCCAACTCACCTACTCCTACACCAACACACATCAATCACCACACACAACAAACACCCATCCGAACACATCCCAAAACTCTGAACATCCCTTCGATCCCGAGACTGTGCAGTAGTGGTTCCATGAGGAGATTGTACGCCTCTTCGAAGTGAGGTGCAAAACTCCAGGCGCCGGAGGATGGTTTTTGATATCGGAGAGATGGAAGCCTGCGAGCGAAGCGCGGGCACAATCCGGGTGAGGCGAGTTCCTGTCCACAATCGCCCGGACCCGCAGCTCTGGAGCTGGACTGGAGGGCGAGAAACGGGCCAGGTTTTGGGGTGGGGCACTGACGTCATAAATGAGGCGCACGCTGGGCCGTCCGATCCCCGTCATGCCATGCAGCGCGGATCCTGCGGCCCTGCGCGGCCATTATGGGCGCATTATGTTTCCGATCGACCCTCCACGCCACGCCGACAACTCGTCTACGTGGCGGTAGCCTTATCTTCTCGTCCATTGTGGCGTCTTGGGATTGGGAAGGGATTAGTTTTCTCATTCTTTTAGCCTTTTGGGAGATACATTGTTTGGACTCTGGGTTGCTGACATGGGTTTTGAATTTTGAATCTTATTATTGCCTGTGTCCTGATGATTTGCGTGAAATAGCTTTTCCTTGAATACGGTGGTCGTTTGTGAAGTCGATTCTCTCATGAAATCTCCCATTCTGATATTTTCCATTTGATAATTTTCGTAGTTTTAGTCTTCACTTTAAAATAGTATAGTTTAATAGTGTAAATTTATATTTCGTAACTCCCTTTGAGGTTTTCTTGTGAAGGAATTCAGGGCCCCTCCGGTCACGTAAAGTAGAGATGGCTATTCCCGTCAGGGTTCTAATTCCGTGGCCTATCAGTACACAAATATCTGAGCAGACAGCGCCTGACTACCACACTCAGTAGATTGTATAACAACCTATCATGTTCTCTATGCAAGAATCTTTGTATTGCATATACCTACTCACGGAAATAGTGGTCTACAATGTTGCACTTCAAATATTCATGAAAATTTGATAAATTTCAAAAAAAATATTAAAAAATCAGATTCGTGATTTTCGACCTAACTTCTATTTGTATAAATTTTATCCCCATAGTTTTCTTAATCCCAAATATGCTGAATGGCTTAAACTGACGGGAATACCCATCTCTACCTTTACTCACTATTAGGAAACCTCCCGGGGTTATTGATGGAATTCCCCCCACATTGAAAAGCCCCCCATGCTAGAAAACCCAGGCAACGTAGACACGAAGGTCAAGTGCAGACTTACTTACAGAAAACATTTAAAACTACTATATGTCAATTGCAAGTTTATTCATAAACCATAAAAGAAAAATATGAAACTTTATCTTATGTGGTATTTGTCTATTTTAATCCCATGAAGACTATTTTTAGTGATTAAAATAATTGGATTGAAAGATTAAATTTTTGGAAAAATAATATTATTTTCAAAAAAATAAAAATTGTTCAAGGGTGAACAAACCTTCTATCGATGTATGGTACCATGTGGGGAAAAACACCATGCATCCAGAGTACATGAAAGTACAAGCGCATGTATTGTGAATATGTAGAATGAGTGGAAAGAAATTACTTACAAATACTTAAAAGAAATAAAGTAATGGTCACTGGATGGACATAGAATTGGTGAAGGTTTTCAAATTTGGGATGTCTCAAAAACAATGACCATCTAATTGGTTGTGAACATGAAAGATAAGAGCTGAAGGAAAAGGATACATATAGTATGTCATTGAAGCATTTTCTATATTAGTTTGTATTTTCTTACTCCAAATTTTATTTTTTCCAAACTTCATTTCTTCTTCCAAATGCATAATAGTGTGTCCTTTGTCTAATGTCATGATTCAAAATGCTATATTTTTTATTTTAAATTTTTTTTGGCCCGTGGCATTGCATCAAATGGTGAGGCACATGCAACATTAAGTATTTGCAGTGGGTCAAACCAGAGACGTCATGGTTGACTCTTCGGAGCTTCAAGAAGGTGAAAACTATAATGAAATTTCAATGAAGGTGCTTATTGGATCCACTCTATATTTGTACAGCCAATTACCAGAAATAGTATACACAGTAATTTTTGGGTGAAATTCCAATCCTTCTGGCTTAAAAGGATTAGTCCCTTTTCAATTAAATGGGAGGGGAAATGGGATGAACTCCCCCCCAGGCGATAAATCTCGCCTTCATCTTAATCATGAGGGCCCTAACCACGGCAACCATTAGAGGGTTTCGCAAAAAACTCCATATAAATATTTTGTTGATGAATTAAAAAATAAAATAAAAACAATAAACTACATAAAATTCATTGAGTGGGTCCCAAATGCCCAATTTGAGATATATGGTTCCATTAGGAATATCAAAATTACTAAAAGGGGTTGGTTGCATGCCTCCTAAAATTAGAATCTGAGGAGGGGAGGAAAAAAGAGGAGAAGGAAGGAATGGCTCACCTCGTCATCAGGACGAGGGCAAGATTTATTGTCAAGAATGAACTCAAAGGATCAATGATACTCAGTGAGTCAAATGATGCACTTTGCAAAAGGCCTACATTAGTTTGTGGCTAAGTTTTTCCTAGATTTTAGATAAAATTAAAAGATGAAAACAATTTCATGCGCTGGATGGTACAACGTGTGGATTGCCTTTATCTAATGTTTAGATGATGAACGCTCTAAGGTTTGGTTTACACTACGGACCATGAAGATTAACCAAGAGAATGAAAATCATTTCATCGTCACGGCTCTTGGTCTAAACTTGTGACCATTAAAAATAAAAAATCATTTTAAAAATGTCTTGGTCACTTCTCATAATGTAAAGTGGATTTGAATCGGGATGACTTTGGCTGAATTTTTTAATATATGTATCTAAAACAATAACATAGAAAAAAATTTGTGAAAAAAAATTCTAAAAAAAAAAAAAACTAAATTTTGGCCAATTACTAATTTTTGGTCAATAGTCCAACTTGATTTCTGTTAAGTCGACCTCTTTGCCTCGAACTAATGGAAAACCCATTGGACCATGAAACATTATCTACTCGGTAAAAAATAGAATATTTAGATAACCTCAAACTTTGCGGCCATTCTCATTTTTTCAAGGTAGTGCAAAGCAAAGTCAGACGAAAACGACTTTCTTGACCTATCACATATTTTAGAGGGCCGTGGTATATGTCCATGGTCCATAGTGTAAACCACCCTCAATTGTATGGGGTTGATATCACTAATAGTTGTACAAAGATTGAGATTATGTTCACTTTTTGACCCCTGTGTACAGTACAACTGAGTGTTATTCTCCAGCACTGCCCCTCTGAGTTGGATTTCTGAGCACATAAAATTGGTGACTCAGAGGGCCAACTTAAGCTGTCAATGCAACCCAAATTTGATGCTGTTTTAATTGCTTGCACATGATTTCATTTCACCAACTTGACTCAGGTTTCTTTCAATAATCAGCTCCAACACTGCATCATTCTGAACCTAACTTTATACTATTAACACTGCACTCCATTCCATAATAGCGAAGGAAACCAAGTCAACTTGATTGATTATTAATGAATTGGATATAATCATCGTTTTACCCTGTGATGGAAATGTTCTTCTCTACCTTAGCATAAATAAAATGATTCTGCACTGGAGGACTCTGTACTACAACCTAAGTAAGTTCCTTTGACATATTCTACAAAATATACTTCAAGCCTAATAAATTGTAAATCATTTATATTACCGTACCTACTTGGGTTATGATCTACAAATTAAGCTATAAAAAAAGTTCACTGCAAACAGTCTTGAACGTCAGCCATGAATAAAACATAATTTACACCTTCAAGCATTCAACCAACTAACAGAGGACTAGGAATTTGGATCAAGTTCACCATAGTTTCATTTACAAGGTCAGGAGTGGATCCGTACTTTTAGAAAATATGTTTTGAAGCTATGCTTCATTGGAAAATGCAATGGAGGACTTGCAGTCATGACTATGGACAGGATTTCAGGAATTTAACTACCTTACTATTGACTGAAAGGTGCGGTAGTTTGAGAAGTGGAGTATTTCCTACAGCCTTGATTTAGGACTCTCTGAAGTGCCCCCAGGTAGGATTATCACCTTTCCCCTCACTTCACGTTGACTCACCATTGCAAAGGCTTTGTTCGCCTGCAGAAAGGGGGAACATTCCTGTTAGTGAGGTATTACAAACAACAAGAATGGTATGCTTGTACTCATAATCTTTTGCTAGCATAATACATTCACCAGCCGAGAGGTATGAATAATGTAATGCCAGCAACAAACATTTTAACAATGTGGATTGCAAGAGGATGAACAAAGTAACACATACATTCTTTACAATGCAGAAAGAGAATTTGACCCAGTACTCTCAAAGCATCACGTTACAAACTTTGAGAGTAATGGGTCGAATAGCATACCTCATTGAGCGAGAATGTGTGAGATATGTGAACGCGCAAGCTGCCATTTGTCAACATTTCAAGCAATCCTTGCATAGAGTCCTGCATCACTTTAGGGTTGAAAGTTTTGTAGCTTCCCCAGTATAAGCCATGAACGGTCAGATTCTGCAAAGAACACGATGGACTCTCAAAATCAATATTACAGCGTGGATTTTCATAGTACATAAAATTGGCCAAATGGATCTTAACTTCGGAACCCAAAGCTAGAAACGAACCAAAAAATAAGATCCTCAGTTCAGTTATAAGCATGACTTTACAAGAGCAATCTACAAAACACCATAGGATTACCAAAAAAACTCACCTTGACGAGTAGAATATTAGCAGGGATGCTGGGAATTTCCCCACTGGTAAACCCAATGACCAAGATCTTTGCACCCCAGCTCAGCAGCTTCATGCTGTCTTTGAAAAGCTTGCCACCCACTGGATCATAAAGTACATCAACGCCTCTAAGCTTCCTGGATTTCAAGAATGCTTTCACAGTGTTGATCAGTCCACCATCAGTCGGGTCCACAACAAGATCAGCTCCAAGCGTTCGAAGCAACTCTGCTTTCTCCTGCCCCCTGTTCACAAGAAAATCCATGTAAAGACTTAATGCACATCTGTGAAACACCGCGTGTCTTAGCAAACAAGAGCTTCCAAAGAGCACTTGATTATGCTACAAACACTAGACTGAAATCTAAAAGATGAGAAAATAATGCAGAAATACAATATTGACAAGACAAGGAAGTCCTCAACAATACTACGAATTACCTGGCCACACCAATTACAACTGCACCTAACAGCTTGCCAATCTGCACAGCGGAAGAACCAACCCCTCCGGCTGCACCCAGCACGAGAAGTACCTGCAGAACCAATATCCATTCAGTCAAAATGAGGCATTTCAAAAAGCTCTAAGTTTTTTTTCTAATACTGAAGCGTCCATAAAAAATGTGGCATTTACTTCAAGTTTCGTATTAGAACCACTTGGATGTGCAATTCCACTTACAACTGCAAAGTACTAGTCTCTAACTTGCTATTTCTAACAAGCAAAATGCTCTTCGTCTCACACAGTAGACAAATTCTCCTGACTCTCTCCTGAACATCAATTGTAGGGATTAGATGCATGACATCAATGATCAAGAGAAATAAAAAAGTTAGCAACCTGGCCTGCTTGCAGATTCGCACGATGCACCAGTCCTATGTGAGATGTGCCAAATGCGATGGGAAGACCGCCAGCTTGCAGCAGATCACAACCATTTGGCACCTTGTACCTACACCATGAGCCACAGCAAAGAAGGAGCTTCAGGAAGAGAACATCCCAATGCGAAAGCTTCAAGAGCACAAGATAGTATGGAAAAACAGCCGGAGAAAAGCAGAGATACTTGCACAACACTTTGCTCAGCGTTCACTACTACTGTTACAAAACCCTAGAATTAGAGTTACGGAAGTGAACTTACAAATCGGAGGCATCGACCATGAGCTCCTCGGCGTATGCACCGCCCACCGCGACACCGCAGACTGCATCCCCTGGTTTCACTGTCGTCACTCGGTCTCCAACCGCTAGCACCGTGCCAGAGAAATCTTCACCTGGAACGTAGGGCAAAGCGGTCTTCTCCTGGTATTTGCCCTGAATTTGCAAGCCGGTTGCAAAATTCACGCTGGATGCTACAACCCTCACAATCACGGAAGTGGGAGTAGAGATCTTCGGTTTGGGGTGCTTCTCGTCTATGTAGATGGGGGAGGTGTCCGACATGGGCAGTGTCGGATCGCCCAGCTTGCGACAAACCACAGCTCGCATGGTGCCAGTCGCCATGATCACACCTTCGCTTCGCGTCCTGAATTTCACCTCACAGGAGCTCGTTACAACAGACGCAGAAGAAGCAGAACATAGATTTGGTACCCTAATCAGCTGTTTCTGACCATCAATTACTAACACAAGTACACGATCCTTCCGGCAAAACCTCAGAGATGAACCACAAGCATGATCCGCAGAACCACCTAGCTATCAAAGCAAGTGGCAACGAGCTGCACCGCCCCACTCGAAATTCCTACTCAAATTTTAGGTCATTACCACTGCGTCAAGGATCAATACTCTTCACAAAGAATACTGGAGGGACGGGGAACACAAACCTGTAGCTGATGAGGATCACCGCAATCCAGAGCTCGAACCCACTCGGATAAAATTGAGAAAACGGTGACCCTTAATCTAGAACTTGACCATGCAACCGAAGATTTCTGACTCGATCTCAAACCGAAAATTGGACTCTGCGAAAGCTACAAAATTCCCAGATGTGGACTGCTCAAGGAAACCCGAATGTTCACAACTTCAACATGTCGTTCTTCGAACACGTTTGACATCACAACAAAAAGGAATTCGGGTTTCTGGGAAGAAGATGCGTGTTCGGAGTAACCAAAGCCGGTGGAAACATGATTTGCACCTGATACGGTATCCACCTAATCCATCAACACTAATAAAATGCATGCTGACCACAGCAGAGAAATGTCATGCTTCTGTTCCTTTTCCATATCAACCTTCTTCCGGTCAAATTCTAATGCCAGAAACATGACATAACCATCCTGATTCATATCTACACATGATAAGTGAGCATTCCATCACACATGATCGCCATCTTCGTACAGTCCGTCGTGCTTCGGTTCTGAAAGAGTCTGCAGCTTCAAGCACATGCCAAAGTCTCATGAAAAATCTTTTTCCTCATTTTCTCTGATCCGAATAAAAATATTCTCGTTACATGAATGCTCGAAAATTGGTTTGGATAATTAGAAATATTATCGCGGAGTTCTGTGTCCATAACCGGTGTTTTTGTGGTGGAGCCCATCTCAACGATAGCAGGTTCTCAGGCGAGAACCGGCTCGGATGGGGTTCTCGCGGCACCCTATCCACAACGAGTGAGAGGCTTCTGTGTTGAGGATCATCTGGTTTGCGAGGTTTCTCAAGCCCTTTGCATTGTAGGTCGAATTCGAGGTGGAAGTGGGTCAGTCGTGTTTGTGAACTTTGCTACCCAGCTGCAGCACCTCGAGAGCTTTGCAATGGCGGCAGCAGCGTCGATTTCCGCCGTGACAGCGAGCTTCACCACGCTGTCATTGCACAAGCAGCAGACCTGCTCGAAGGCGACCTCCGTTGCGTTGCCGGCGTTTCATGGATTGAAGGCGAGTGCGCTCTCTGGAGGTTCGCCTGCTGACCTCCACGCGCGCGTCGCGTCGCAATGCGTGGTTGCGTCGGCGTCTTCGTCCGCGTGCCGGGGTGTTGTGAGCATGGGTGTTGAAGCGGGCGTGGGCATCATGGGCACCAAGATGGGCATGATGACGGTGTTCACTGAGGACGGCAAGGCCGTGCCGTGCACCGTGGTGGGCTTCCACGAGGGTAACATCGTCACGCAGGTGAAGACGGACGCGACTGACGGGTACACCGCCGTGCAGGTGGGCTACCGCAGGGTGAGGGACCGCAAGCTGACGAAGCCCGAGCTTGGGCATCTCAACAAGGTGGGCGCCATCCCCATGCGCCATTTGCAGGAGTTTAGGGTTGTGTCTACGGATGGGTACGAGCCCAACCAGCGCCTCGAGCTCGAGCAGCTCTTCAAGGAAGGCGACTTGATTGACGTCACGGGCAACAGCATTGGAAAGGGTTTCCAAGGTTAGTGAATTGCTTCATCCCCCTATCCATTTGCAATTGAATTCCCCTGATGAATCTCTGTAGCATCGCTGCGTACCAGGTCATGGTTGCACTTGATTTCTCTCTTATTTAGGTTTTGCAGCCAACCTATCTGAATTATTGCAACTCTTTGTGTTGTGAAGATGTGAGTGTACTGCTTCGTCAATGAAGAGTTTGCTTTACCTCTTATGTGAAACATATCTCTTGCATTTAGGTTTCGGCAATCTTCACAGCAGTGCTTTCTTATGTTTGAATTGGTTTAATTATCCTGAAATGAGATTGTCATATGGAGATGAAGTCAATGACTCTGTGAGGGACCCCTCCTGTTTACAGCAAAATGAATCTTAGATTTTGTCATGTGTGTCTGCACTGTGTTGTGAGATGTGTTTTGAGCTGTCTGGTTAATGGAGAGTTTGCATTTTGCAGGTGGTATTAAGAGGTGGAACTTTGCCAGGGGTCAGATGACTCACGGTTCCAAGTCGAAGAGACAGCTTGGTTCAATCGGAGCTGGAACAACGCCTGGACGAGTGTACCCCGGAAAGAAGATGCCTGGGCAAATGGGAGGCGGTAAAACTAAGATTCGCAAGTTGGAGATTGTGAAGGTTGACACCGAGCTTCGTGCTCTTATCGTCAGAGGTGCTCTACCTGGGAAACCAGGAAACCTTCTTAGGATTACACCAGCCAAGATTGTTGGCAAGAACATCCCCAAGAATTAGGTCGAAGGGTTCATCTTACTGTAGGTCATGATTTGTTGTTTCTTATTTTGTTCGAATTTGGTAGCGTTAGAATTGGACTGCACCCCTTGCAGATAGCGGAGCTTTGTATCAGTCGACAATCACCCTGTAAATCTAGATGCACGGGTAAGACTGGAGAGCAAACTTGTCATTGTTGGCCACCACCTACTGCGATTCCTGTGTGATGGCATTTTTGAGGAAGCTTTCGTGCGAATGCTCTGAAATGGCAACTTCATGGTCGCATTCAAATGATTGCAATTCAAATAGTGATAGTTCAGAGAAATGTTTACACATGCCGTATTTCTTGTTTCAGAGTTGCACTCACGAAGACTCTGAGAAAAGGCTCAGGTAGAATTACGCGATATATTTCAGTGAAGGTTTAGAATCTCATCCTATGTCTCTTGAACGTCTCCATTTATACCAACTTGAATTTCAGATTGAAATGCTTGGAAATTTTGTGTCAAACAGATTTTTAAAATACATAACTGCGAATATGAGCATGACCTTTCTTATCAGCCGAGAACACTAGAGACAACATATGTCAATTGTTTTTCTTTAGCGTGCAACAACCCTATTGTTCAAAGTGCGCACAGAAAACCCATCAGCCTTGCAGTCTAGATCACCGGAGCGTATATGTTCCACTGTGATGCAGCTCTCCGCCATCTGGGTGGGGTAGCGTCCGCCTGTAACCCGAGCGGGAGCTGGAGGGTGTGGACGTGGGGCGCCAGGTTATGGGCCTGCGAGGGCGTGTTGAGGGCCTGCCCACTCCAAACACGGAGTCGCCGGGGCTGTCTTGCCGGAGGGCGAGGCCGCAGCGGTGTTAGAGCGGAGGTCACCGCGTGAGGCGGGCAACCGAGCAGCGTTCACTTTCCCGCTCCGTGTAGTGGAGGGATAACGGGCCTGAATGTCTCTCGCAGACCACCCTGTCTGGCAAGCTTCCTCGGACCACCTTCTTTTTTCTCTCCTTTCAAACTTGTAAAATTATAAAGTTTTGTTGGCATTGAAACGGAAAAGGAAATGGAGGATTTTAGGATGGAGTTAAAAACCATTATAATTTTGTTCATTGGAGTTACAGTAATGCGGGCATCCTGCAGTAGTGTGTGTGTAACATGTTTGAAGGTAGTGGAAAGACAGTCTTGCTGTTCAGCAAGTCGCAGCTTCCCTTTGAAGATTGAGAATTATGGCAGGACCGCTGCTGTCGGATTTATCATTCCCACCAGGGAGTTTAACATCTTCTCAATGCGTTCTAAACAAGATGAAAAATGTTTACTGCAGGCTCCCTTCGGAAGAGTTCTTCGAGCTCCGAGCGGTCTGCAAAGCCTGGCATGACGTTGCCTACAAGGGGATGGTTCTGAAGGAGCAAACACACGAGTCTATCTTCACTTTGAACACTAGAGGTGGCATTTCCTGCAAACCGGATGGAATATTGACTTACAATAAATGTTGGGCATCCTCCAATTCCAAGGTAATGTTTAAACCCGGCCATCACCTGATACCAAAGTACCATTGATCCTGGGTTTGGAAACGATGCGCTCGGACATCTCCTTCGCTCGGCAAATCGTTACAAGCGAAGGTCTGGTTTGTACTCATTCTTCTGACAGTAGATATCGTAGAAATGAATTGCAAGCATATGATTGGAACCTTCATGGCATGAGGAGGCCCGTTGTAAGATACCTGGTGACGGATCCGGGCTAACAATTATCGGAATGAGCATGTTGCAGAAAGAGCAGAACGTCGAGAATCTCCACCCGTTTGAGATTGTGCAATTGTGCAAGGGGCTTAGCGTTAGACCACTGAATGTGCCTACTGCAATGTAAGTTGCTTCATTTTGCTACTATTTCTGTTCAATTTGTATCTCTTTGCTTCCTCAGTCACTGGCTAGCAAAATAAACAAGGTTACTTTATTTTAACTCGGTTCAACCCAACAGCACGAGAAGATGTTTAGCCAATTTTCGATTCGTCATATCCCTTGGCAAAAACTGAATAGT
Organism: Ceratodon purpureus; assembly: GCA_014871385.1. Taxonomy (NCBI): domain Eukaryota; kingdom Viridiplantae; phylum Streptophyta; class Bryopsida; order Pseudoditrichales; family Ditrichaceae; genus Ceratodon; species Ceratodon purpureus. The sequence continues at coordinate 3,034,696 of CM026425.1, read as the reverse complement.
CTAATTGAACAAGTGAGTATATAGAAAAATACGGTTAGAAGAGTTAGTAATCGCAATACTTTGCAGATTGGGGAGGTTTGAAGAAGTTACCCGTATGCACCAGTACTCCTTCGTATGTTCCTCACCGTGGAAACTGCAGACAGGGTATTTCAAGGCGCCAAACGTACTTCAACTCATGTTGAGGAACATGGTTCCCGATCTGACAAAAATGCAGCTCAACACTATCATTGGCATCGATCCTGATGTCCGAATGGACAGTACAGTATCTACAATGAGCGACGCTCTTAGCATATGGTCTTGCCATGGCTTATGTGTTACTAAACTGTCTTGAGCGAAGAACAGAAACTGTGTTGAAGCAGAGCTGAAGATCATTACGCATGTGAAGATCTCTGACATTACGCCGTGACGTGCCGACGATCTAAGGTAAGAACAATCATCCTCTCCAGGGTGCTAATGTTATTAAGGAAGAACCTCTCTAAGGGCTTCCTGCACCGAATGAGGAGTTCTTTTGCTCCCTCACGAGAGAGAAGAGCCGCCTTACTGTACAGTGATTTCAGTATTGCTCCTTTGAAGCACTTGTGAAGGCTCTTCTCATCTACAGTCGGGTTGACTATGGAGAGAAAGCGGATTAGACCATACTCGAGCTTCCCAATCCTTTGTGATCGGAATTTGGATATCCAGTTCAGACAAGAATTATTCTTCTTCATTTGGGGGTTTCTGGAACGAGAGCTTTCCACAAGATCCACAGTGGCCGCCAATACAGGAGATTAAAGTAGGGCTGATCCAGGTTCTTGACTACCTCCTTCTCCCACAAGGCCTGCAGCGAAGAACGAAATAAAGGAATCAAACAAGGTCTGCAGGATATTCGATGGAGATTCCACCTTCCTTAGGGAGTTCGTAATGGCAATGCGCCCTCTCGCACGCAGGGGTACTTCAATAATTTATGATGAAGACAAATGAGAAGCGGCTACTTGAGAGGGACCTTTCAAGTTGGATATGGTATCTAGAAAAAACTTGACAAAGCACACAATTTGACAAAAGAATGTTGTGTCATGTACACGAGAATGTACACTAGGCTGTAAAACTGGTGTGACTTTTCGAGAGAATCCAGTGCATGGGAGGGGTTGAGAAAGGGACCCAAGAACCTTAGAAGGATATTCGGAATGAAATGGCACCGTTCCAGGTTCTAACCATGGTGATGCAAGGCTTAAGTAGAGGGCTGACGTCCACAGCGGACAGGAATGGAACAGCATGGTTAGAGTATGTACTAGGAGGATATGCGACACCTTCAAACAAGCCCGGCGTGTCTGTAAACAGGCTTTGCCTGGTGATCAGCTCATTTACCAGCGGATGTTTGCTTCATCAGGACACGTATAAATATTCATAATAAATCATGATTAATAACAGTCGAAGTCGAGGTGCAACATCTTCATGCTTCAGGTTAGCTGGATCCAACAGCTTATCTCTCCTAGTATGACTTGTTCATATTGTTGTTTGTCATACAATAGGCCGGACTTATTTAACTTGCACAGTTGACTTGTGGCATTGTTGTCGGTGGTTTTGTTCCAAGGCTAGCTCAAATATCGTGTTTCAGATCAACATCCTCGCTCTGGTTCGGTACCCTCTTAATATGAAATCGTAGACAGACAATTTCTACAAACCGTGCATTAGGCATGATCATCGCAGAAGGTTTTGGTTTGGTTTCGTGCTGACATGATGTTTGTTTGGTTGGATTGAATTCAGAGTGGGAAATGGCGACCTCAAGGGTAGTGAGTATGGCGCTTTTAATCTGTTTCTTTCTTCTCGCTGCTACCAGCAGCGTGAATGGGTACTCTTTAGAAGTGGAGTACAATCCGGACCGGCCCCTGTCAAGAATGCAGCTGCACCGCCAGCTGACAGCGCTGAATTCGGCCGTCAATATCAGCGTCACCCCACAAGTTCTTGGTTCAAAGGTCGGTTGCACTGTCCAATTATTGTGTGAGAAGGGCGTTCATTTTTGCCTAGCCTGTAGATTTTCCGTGTCAAGGGCTGCATGACGAATGATCCAGTTTCGGTTAAGGCAATTTCAATCGTTGTTTCATTTCAGTGTTGGTGGCGCTGGACCTGGTGTGAATATAGTTTTGGATACTTGGCCCAATTGACAAGATTGTGTACTGTAAGTTAATTTAGAAATCTAGTTTCACAGAAATTTTGAATGAACAGTTCTATTGTTCATTGAATCGACTGCGTTTGGTGTGTTGCAGGGAGAGTCAAGTGAGTGGGTTACCGTGACATTCTCAAAGACGAAGGGTGCTGCGATCGGAGACTTTATTGCCGTTTTCTCCCCAGCCAAGTTTGAGTATGTTTCAGAAATTAATCTACTGAGATATTCATTACTATGGTAGTATTGTGCTTGGCAAAATGAGTCTCGAAATTTATACAATTACATGATTCCAGAGAACTTCCTAAACTGCCAAGTTACCAACATGTAGCGAATAACTCCATACTGCCCTCTTTAAAAACTGCCGTTACTGACCCCCATTTGTCAATTCTGTTTTAAATATCAGGCTTGTCAATGCCACCATGTACGATACTCGATCTTAAGTGGACTTTGTACAGGTTTGTGATCAAATGAGTGATTGGATTAAATTGTTCTTGCAGTGGAAGCGAATGTATGCAGGATCCAAACTCCTCGAAGACTCATCTTCCATCTCTATGCAGCGCCCCTGTCAAGGTACCAGCAACGCCATCATCTCGCTTCTCACCTCCTTCACCTCATTTTTGTTGAATGATTAACCTTTTGAGCTGATTTAAGTACTCCATTATGCTCTGATTGTGAGGAATAACAGTGCACTTGCCATTTGTAAGAAAATGATGTATTGGTCGGTGCTAATCACAAATCACCTTGGGGATTGTCTGTGCCCAGTTTGAATACGCCAACTTCACTTCACCCAAGTATGTGAGCAGTGGGAAAGGAAGCTTGAAAGTGCATCTCATTAACATGAGAAGCGACTTTGCTTTTGGATTTTTCTCTGGTGATGTAGACAAGGTAAAGTGCAAAGATTATTGCATTCATGGTTCCTACTATAATCCGTTTATATTCTGGTGTACTATCATGAGTCAATGAGCTTCATATCCGTCATATTAGTACAACCAGCTGCAATTCTCGACACAGTGGTGATTTCAATGCAAGCTTTGAGTCTAAGAGATTAATTGATTATGACACTAGCTACTTGAATTCTGATCGCAGCCCGTGCTTGAGGCGATCTCCAGCGTGATAAAGTTTAAGAATCCGAAGGCTCCACAATGGCCAAGACTAGCTCTTGGAAAGCAATGGAATGAGGTAAAATCGAACCTCCAGCTCCGGTCTGTAATGGGCCCGTGATGGACATATCTCTTCATGTCTCAGTCGTTTTTTGCATAAGCCACTCTTGGAGATGATTAATATGCAAGAAGTGCTTGTAGGCCTTGGTGGATGCTAGTAAATCTTATGTGTGCACATTGTTTGGAAATGAAGATGACAATCACATGGACAAGTGGCTACAGCGAGGCAGAGGCTAGACCTGTTGTGGCATGGAAGTGGGAAGATGAAGCAGATTGGAAAACCTCGCTTGCAAGCACTGTCACCTATAAGAAAGCTGATATGTGCGGTGAGTTAGCTGTTCTAGATTCATTCGGATTCGTTGATTTTTACCAAGATTTTTTTTAGTAGTGAATATGCTCCTATCAGACTACCTCACAACAAAGAGGTTATATGTCCTACATAAAATCTAGCCTTTTTAGATTTCTGCAGCATAAATATGAGTCGAATTGATTAACCAAGTTCGCATGATCACCACCATTACTGCCGTTCGATAGTTGTAATTAAGTGGACATGGTCAGTGATAATTTATATATACTACCTGCTGAAAACTAATTCTGTAGTTTTTACTTTTATGCTGCAGGTCCCCCTGCAAGTACCGTGGGATGGCGCGATCCGGGATACATCCATACTGCCTACCTCAAGGAGCTCGGACCCAGTGCCAAGTGAGGACCCATCTAGTAGGATTGGAACTTGTAGTTGATCAATGTATCATGGAACACATGTACACTGTATCGTCGAAGCCTAGTACTTACCAACTGATTGACATACGTGCAGATACTTTTACAAGGTGGGACACAAGTTGAAGGATGGCAAATATGTGTGGGGAGAGGAGAACTTTTTCAAATCCGCTCCTAATGTGGGCGAAAGATCTTTACAAAGGGTTGTCGTTTACGGCGATATGGGAAAGGTATTGCACTAGTGACATACACTAGACTACTCTTATACTTTATAATATGAGGCACTGAAGATCTAGAGCTCACTTTTCAAACTGAGACGACGTTCATGAATTACCAAGTTTTTGATCAGTAGCTTTGTTTAACCTATGATTGATAGTGTGTTATATATTTTGTGAGTGTAGAAATACCGGGATAATTGGATGGAGTACAACGACAATCAGCCTGCAGCTCTGGTTGTTTCAGACGCACTTGCAAAGGATGTTGACAATTACGACATCATCTTCAGCAATGGCGATATCACGTACGCTGATGGATACCTCTCTGAATGGGATCAGTTTGTGGACCAGATCACTCCATTTACTAAGCGTGTTCCATACATGGTCTCAATGTAAGTCCGCTTGATTCGTAGCCCTTTATGATTCGTAGCTTTGAATATTTTGCTAACTGATTCTTCATAATTTTTTCAAAGCAAAACTGAACATGAGACTCTCAGCTCACATCAAATCAAACTTAGTCACGCTTAAATTGATCAACTGATTATAAGGCATTTTGATTCTAAATTATACTAAACCAATTTTTAAAACCCATCTCACCTACAACTTTTCCTGAAGATTAATTCTAGCGTTTGGTTGCACTTGCAGCGGTAATCATGAACGTGACTATCCAGGAACAGGTTCCTACTACACAGGCCATGATTCAGGAGGCGAGTGCGGCGTCGTCACTGCAACAGTCTTCCAGATGCCTGGTGAAAACAATGACAAGCTCTGGTACATTACTTTCCGTGCATATCAAAAGCATACCTTGCCTTCTTACAGTATCAATTCATACAGATGTATAACATCACGTCTTTAGCTCTAGCTGCTTTCTCTGCTGTCACGCACCGTTTTATTTCACTTCAACCTATAGGAAGGAGTAGAAACATGTGTTGAACACGTTTTGAAACAACGAGTAAGAATACCGAAACTGATGAATATTGATTTTTTTGACATAAAGTATGCCTTATTGTGACCATGCGACTAATCCAAATAATCTGTTCTACGATCTCTAGGTACTCTGCAAATTGGGGCTCGTTCAAGTTCTGTGTAGGAAACTCAGAAATTGACTGGACCAAAGGCTCGGAGCAGCATGCATTCTTGGAGCACTGCCTTTCCACCACCGACAGGAGCAAGCAACCTTGGTTGATTTTCCTCATGCACCGAGTTGTGGGGTACTCCTCTGCGGCTGACTACCAAGAGGTTTGGGGCACTTTCGGAGAGCCGAATGGCCGCTCCAATCTGGAAGATCTGTGGCAAAAGTACAAGGTTGATATTGCTTACTATGGTCACGTTCACAGCTATGAGCGCAGCTTCCCCGTTTACCAGGTATACCATGAGTCGGATCGTCCTCGCAATGGACTTATTACTTCCTTTCGTCATTAACGGCATAAAGTGATGTCATATGTGAACTCTCAATGGTCTAACCAGATAGCCTTGACATTTGAATGGAAGATCACTTGAACCTTACTAAAACCTCACAGAATCGGACATGCTAAATATTGCATTTAAATCGGACATGTTAAACCCGATGCTTGAAAGTGCTACAAGAGATTTGTACAAATTGGGTAAAGTAGTAAACCAGGGATGTCCGCGTTAAGAAGTTTGCCTCAAAATGGTTCTGGATATTGCAAAGTTAGGGCCAGCTCATTGTTAAACAGGAGAGACAGTTACTTACCATTATGAAATGTGTGTTCCCATCGATTGCAGAGCGTTTTGGTGAGTGATGAGCCATCACATTACTCAGGTCGCTTCAACGGCACAATTCACATTGTAGCAGGCACTGGAGGACGCGCATTGGAGCCATTTGGCCCTGTCAACACCACCTGGAGCAACGTCAAGAATGACCAAGTGAATGGTTTTGTAAAGATGACATCGTCAGACCCCCAGAACCTGCTTGTTGAGTTCGTGAATGCTGTGGATCTTTCTGTTGTGGACAGCTTCACCATCAAGAGGGAGTACCAAGATGTATTGGGTTGTGATAACAGCATTCAACCTATTTGCCCTAAAGTCAGCACAGTGGACTATAGTTAGTCTGTAGATAATCATGGGATCGAAAGATATGCAGAGAAGTGGGAAGTATTTTACAAGTGAGAGAATGTTCGAAGAGATTATGTGTCATTTTGCTTTGTCTAGCGCTTGGGATTACGAGCATCCGATGTTAGTCTAGATGCCCACGTCTTTCTTGAACTAAAACTCATTAAGAATGACGAACGTTTGTGACATGGTTGAATAACATGATTTGGCAGTTCAAAGTGGAATAGGGGCAACTACATGTTACTGTTGTTCCTACTTGTATAGTCCTGCTGACCTTCGTCCTGAAAAAGAATAAAATTCAACAAATCACATACACGATTGCGTGGCTTTAAATCTTATTCACTCTTCAGACTGATGATTTGTTGGATGTCGGATAGTCTTGGCGGTGGAATGCGCCATAAGGATGGGCCGATGGAAGGAGAGGGTGGAGGTAGAAGATGGGCTGGATTCGGGTGGGGAAGTATACCTTTCTCGGCCTTTTGGCTAAGATCAAGTGTAGTATCTGTTCTTATCAGTTTAATATCTGATACGAGGCTCATCGAGCCTCATGATATTAATCTAATTTTTCTCGGGTGCGAGTCCTTCCGGTAGCTTGCTACCCGGACTTGCGCGCGTCGCCTTGGTATTGCACTACCTCCTTGGCCGGCGCAGCCCTCTCCTCCACCAGGGGAACCAATTCCAACACCAAACAGCAGCACTCCCACCTCCCAGGACGTGGAATTTGCCATCTTCAGTTGTTGATGAAGAGTCACAGATGAGGAATTCCGTGTACGATGTATTCTTCTGAGGAGTCGGATGTTTCACATGCTTTGATCATGTTGTACATTTCAGAAGAGCTTCATGTGAGTTGTATGCATTTTGTACATTACGTTTCCTGCTTCATTCACGCTGCCCCTTTCATTCTACAAACCAAGTAACACTGCACATTGAAGCTGAAATCATATTTGAAACTTACCAATTCGATAGGGACGAGATGATTCCCGATCATTTCTGCTTTCTAATTCTGCTTCTGTTCCCTTCGAGATTCAATGTGGTAGGGGAACTGCGATCCAGATGGTGAGTGATGAGGAGATAGCTGGTGGCTTCTTTTTGGTTGTTTTAGAAGAAAGAATTGGCTTAGCATTTGGAGAGCTATGGCGGAATCGTCATCCGTGCGGACGATGAAATAACTCTCCGCCCTCAAACTCATGCACACTAAAGAAAAACCGCTCCCAAAGTGCTACGGCTCACACACTCGATGCAGGATCCACCCAAGTCCCAACTGCTGTATTGGAACAGATCACACTCATCCTTGCCAAAGCGCCTCTCTGCACAGAAATCTGCTCTTCTAGTTCCACTCTCTTGCAAATTGATCAGAACGTCGGGTCCTTCTGCGTCGTCTTATCTCGATGCCACCAATTTTTTGTCTTCGTAGTTTGCAGGTATTTGATGACAGTGAAGGCCGTATTGTTGCAGGTTTTGTTAGATTTCATTGTTTGATCTGTAAGAGCACATTACGGAACTGATCCAGTCAATTGTACAGGTAAGGATGAGATGAAGTTTGTCCGCTGCAACCGGAGATTCAGGTACTGTTCGATTTGGGTTGAAATATCTGCTTTGTGTGTTCATGTGATCGTTGCTTGCCTGAGATGTTCTTGCCATGGGGCAAGAAGCGTGCATCGAAGAGCTCGCAGCCATGAATAGCCGAATTTTCAAGTATCATGCACCTTCATACGGCAGCTCCGTCTCTGTGCTACTTTCAAGTGTTTCAGTCCATTTGCCTCTTCCGTGATAACCGAGGCCTCCCAGGTAGCTTAAAGGAACTACTGGTTCTTGCAAGCTCCATGAGCAAAGCACTATCGTGACTCCAGTAGTGATATTATGCGCAAAGTTTGGAGGAATGTCTTTGGATTGTGCACACCGATCGCCTCTCTAGTTCAATGACGATTTTTGGAATTCTACTCAGCATCGACATGGATTGTTTGCAAGTGTGTGTGTCGCGTGATTTCTAACGATCACTGGTCACACCGTTGTCATTTGGAATTGTCTGAAATCGTGGACTCAAAAGGGAGTGGCTAAGTGGGAAAGTCAAGGTTTGTCATTCATTCCTATTAGTATAATTGTGAACTTAGTAGTTTAAAATGAAACCTGATTTGACTTTGGCGTATGTCATGTTTGAATTTCAATGTTCAGAGTTCAATGTGATCCAGTTGTGACATAATCCAACTTCATCACAACTTTGACTTGTAAATATTGTTGAAAATCAGGCTGCTGTACTGTAGTATTAGCGGCCATGGAATACTTTCACATTGAAATGGTGTGTATACGCAAAGGGTCAAAGTTGTTGTCACACACATCGTGGTTAACCCCTAAAGCATTTGGCTATAAAATCCCAAATTCTGCCTCAATTTTGCCCTGTTTTAGTTCAAGGTAGAATTATGCAAATTCAAACATATTTTAAAGAATCTAACCGTAGTATCTAGTACCTAAATTTTACATGTATGTGTCCTCAAAATTTCAGATTGTAACTCCTCACCATTTGGAAGATCATAAGGTTTGAACTTGACAGAAAAGTTTTTTTGGGTACTGCCCCGCAGGGACAGCCACCCTTCGGAGAGTGAAACAGTCAATTTTTTGAGATCGTGTGGTTGGCGGCTCTTCAGTTTTGGATTCTAAGGTGAGTTGGGAGTATACTCAAAAAAATTGAAGACAATACAACACACAAAAGCATTGGAAAACCACATTTCCATTGACGGGAGTCAAATGAAATGCATATACACTAGCTCTTTTTCCACACTACAAATGCCTAAGAAGATCATCTAATTTTTGAAATCCGAACGGTGTATACATGCATTTGTATGGAAATTAAATTGTAGAGGAAAGAAATCCAAAAAATAAATAAATCCGAAATAGATATGAATTTTACAGCATATACTATGGTTTAGGAGGAGAAAATGGTGAAGGAAAAATGGGTGACGAAGGTGACCCAATCACTGTTGATCTGTCTTGACAGTTTTTATAAAACTTGGAACTTTGACTGAATATATCTCAAGATCCGTACGGTCAAAGTTTACAAAATTTGATACGTAGACTAATTGAATGGCTCTCAACAAGATCCTAAGGTTGGATTTTTCAAAATCAAGTTTTAAAAAAAAATTGTGAAACGATTTCAGAAAGGATCATTTGGAAGTCACTGTAGACTTTCACAGATTTGGTACACCACTTCCATCGGCCACAAACCTGCCCGAGCTGCCCTGAATTGAATTTTGATCTTTAAACACCAATTATTTCTTAACTACGGGCCCGATGAAAATAAAATTTGGTCTTGCTAGAAAGATATGACAATTTCCTATGCTGTGCCAAAGTTACACCTACATCCGGTAAAATTTGACTCATAGGGAGCCTGACCGGACCCTAAATCATATCAAAATTGTTGAGTTGATGCTTTAGGGGTTAATAACTGAAATACAGTACAGAGCAGGATGTGAAACAGCAATGTGAGCAATTTGTACATTCTTGGCTGGAATGGACAAGGTAGAAGTTCACATTCAGAAATCCACATGTAGATCATGCCATGTCATGGCCCACAACCGTGAACATGAAGTCATCACCATTCATGGCAATTACATAATGGAGTACCGGAAAGAAATACAAAAGTTTTCATTTCATACATAGAGTTTGTCAGGTCAAGACGTCAACCGGGATAGACCAATCCGTGGAGTCAAACACCCTATGGCTTCAAAACCCCTGCTAGGTGACGTGCCGACGGGAAGACCGCCTACCATCTAACCGAGGTGTAGGAAGGGGCCAAGAATTTGGATGGGGCTAGTGAAGCACATTTGATTGTGCACTAGCTATAAAGTAGGAATATTTCATAATCACGATGGGGTAAATGAACCACAATTCATATTAAAGAGTGACTATTATACTCAACATCGAATCTTTTTTCATAATTATGAAGGCCTTATATGACATCATCACTTTAATAGCAAAAAGAGACATATCATGTTTGTCCATTTAAGCTCACAAAGCAAAGTTTGTCATCTAGTCCTTATGACATAAGAAATGATGTCACTTATAGTATAAGGTGCTATTTGCAGCTGCTTGTCCTCTACTTTATGAGAGCATGTTTCATCACACTTTTGACTATGACCAAAGTTCTAGTCAAACATATTGCATAAAGAAAAATATTCTTTGTTCACAATGGCATTCAAATAAATACTCAATTCTCAAGTTGTGTTTGTACATGATGTTGCAAGCACTTTTGCAGCTACATTTGATTTAACAATTTTAAAATGAAAGAGCAGTCCTCAATGGTATAAATTGCCAAACTTGGAGGCCCAAAATATATCCATTGGAACTAAGTTCAAACCTTAGTACGTGCCATAGTCAACATGCACACTTTAAAGAAAGAAAGTGAGTTGTTTTGAGACCAATCACCCTTTTGTGGAGTTAACAAACTAGAAGTAGATTGAAGACCCATACACATACGGATTTTATGAACTAGGTACTTGCATGATTCATTTTACAAGAGAGTGAGCACTCACATTCATATCATAGTTTGCAAAGACTTCAATTCCTTGATAATTTGTAGTCCACTATGACGACTCTAAATGGTGCTCTCAGAACTTCCATGCTTGCCTTTTCTCTTCTACTTCTATCACTTCTCTCACTCACTGAGGGGCAAGCCCTCTCTACACCACGCTCTTTGTCAATTCCCCATTCTAAAAATCACTTTGAGCCTACTAGGCTTCGGACTAGCATTTTGAGCCAAGAGAGAAGTTATGAAAGAAGCACAATGTTAAAGCACACATTCCAACTTCGGGAGAAACTACATCACCCTTTTGTTAATTCTCTAAGCAAAACTATCATTGCAGTGAATACCACCATAGCATCATCCGAGGTGAATGCCCTCCTTGCGATTAGAGAGTCTATTCATATTGATCCATCTGCAGCTCTTGCAAATTGGAGTGCCAAAGCAAACTATTTTTACTGTAGCACGTGGACGGGTGTGAGTTGTGATGACATGGGCCACGTGGTAAGCATTGAGCTTGCGGATTTGATGCTCAATGGCACACTCAATCCTTCAATCGCCAACCTTAGGCACTTGTCGTATCTCAACTTGAGTGGAAATAGCCTCTCTGGTGACCTTCCTTCAGAGTTGATGCGTTGCAAAAGCTTGGTTGTAGTAGATTTGAGCTTCAACTATCTTGATGGCAAGTTACTACCTGGACATCTCTACACATTACCAAAGCTTGAGTTCATCAATCTTTCGTACAACATGTTCTCTGGTCTCCTACCAGAGGTTCCAAAGAATGGTTGTCCGAGTTTGACCAACCTAAGGATAATGTTTACAAATTTGTATGGGCCCATTCCAAGCAGCTTGAATAGATGTAAGAATTTGAGAGCGTTGGTATTGCTTAGCAACCAATTGAGCGGAAACATTCCTATATCATTGGGTGAGCTACACAAGCTTGAAGATCTAGAGTTGAACAACAATACAATTACAGGTGAGTAATTACATATTTTTCATTTCTTATACACCACGTTGGCAAATAAGCACTTCATACTATTGGACTCATGTGATCACCCAAACTATTTCAACAGTAATATTGGACTCATATGACTCAACTTCAATTTGGATTATTTCCTAATATCGCATGCAAATCTTTTCAAATTCTACATGTATTGTTTTTAATGGTGATTCCAACATGGACGGAGTTCATGAATGATAAATAGATAATAAAAAACTCAACTTAAGATGTTTGTGTTTGTATCATATCAATAATAACTTCTAGAGTGCATTGTTGATTGAAATACTCTCATCTTAATAGGTCATATTCCAAGCCAACTTGCATCTCTCAAGGACTTACAAGTACTTTGGTTAGACCACAACGCTTTAGAAAGGCCAATACCAATTTGGTTGGGAGGCATGACTTCTCTTGAGCAACTTTATATTGGTAACAATCATTTGACAGGTGAAGAAATGACATTGATTGCAAACATCTAATATAGAATTGCAATGTCATGAATCATGGTGTTCTATTCAAAGTTTTCATGTAAATGATGACATGAATAGACCGCATCAAGAACAAATGGGTCTTCATAAAATTTTGATCTAAAGAGCAAATTGTCCAATATCATTGGAACTTTATTTTTAGACAATTTACTTGCTCTTATATTGATAGGTCAAATTCCAAGCCAACTTGCATCTCTTAAGAATTTGCAAGAACTTGATTTAAGCAACAGCACTTTAGAAGGGCCAATACCAATTTCGTTGGGAGGCATGACTGCTCTTGGGAAACTTTATCTTGACATGAATGATTTGACAGGTGAGAAAATGACATTGGTTTAATATATGTATTGTAGAATTATTATTTTAAAGTTTAAGTGAATTGCATCATGATTTTCTTTATATAATTCCCATTTATTCAATTTGTAATGATGATGGCATGAATGGACCGCATGGCTGTGCATATTAGAATAAGTGGCTTTGCATGAGATTTCCACCTAGATAGCAAATTATGAAATATGATTTTAACAATATCTTTTGATGTTTGAATTGCTCGCATCATAATAGGTCATACTCCAGGAAAGGTTGCACCTCTAAAGAACTTACAAACTTGTAGTCTAGAATACAATGACTCATGTAGGTCCAATACTTACTTGGTTGGAAGTAATTTCTTCACTTGAATTACTTTGGCTTTTAAATAACATGCAGCGGTGAGTGGGTATTATTTAGTTTTCTACACGTGGTAGGATTTTATCAATTTTAATTCAAATAAGATATGGCAGATAACTTATAAATAATTTCAAATCCAAGATTTCTTCATTTACAATTTCAGCTTTGAAATTTTCTAGAAAAGTTCATTCTAATGATTGGCTTATAAAATGAATCAAGTATTGTTGTAGTGAGGATCGAGGTAGTACTATTGGTGCCATTTCAAGTAATGTTAGTAGGTCCAATACCATGCTTGCTAAAAGGCACTACTTAACTCATGAAACTTTTGCTTGCACGTTAATTCTTGATACAAGTTTAGTTAGCTCTTTTGTGGTAGTCTCCATGATTATATCAATGTATTGCAGATATAGATGCACTTTTATCTTCTAACTTCTACAACGTTATTGTAGCTTCCAAATTGTTTGGTAAGTTCTAAATCGTAGCATGAGTTTAAAATCTTTGTTTTTTTGCAGGTCATATTCCAACTGAACTTGGATCTTTCAAGCAATTACAAACTCTTACTTTGAAAGGAAACAACCTCTCTGGCCCTATTCCACCATCTCTACAAAATTGTTCATCTCTCCAATACCTTTTTTTAAATGACAACAACCTCTCCGGTACTCTATCAAGTGGATTTGAAGACTTTACCATTTTTTGGCCAAGTTTATATGCTTTTTCTATCTCAAACAACAAGTTGGAAGGAAATCTTCTTCTATCTTTGGCAAGCTTGAATTCCACAGTTGCCTTTATGGATCTTAGCAGGAACAATTTCACCGGTGGACTATCTACTGGAGTGGATGGAAGCCATTTATCTAGTCTACAAGTCTTTTTGATTTCATACAATCAACTTGAAGGGCCAATACCATCATGGATTGGAGACCTAAGAAGCTTACAAGTATTGGATGTATCGCACAATAGACTCACGGGATCCATTCCTCAAAACTTTGGCAACCTAGATCCCACTTTGGACATCTTTGCCATTCACGCTCAGCACATTCAATGTCTCTTACAACAATTTGAATGGTGTCATTCCGACTGGAAATCAATTCAACACTTTTGACATGTCGTCATATCTACCAGGGAATCCGGGCTTGTGTGGATATGTTATAAAAAGGCCATGTATTGTTGACAACGTGCCACCTGTTGGTGATTCTACATCCGATGAATATCAAATCTTTGACTATGATTCTTTACCACCATTTGCAATTGGAGTAGTGAGTGGATTCTTTGTTGTGGTGGCAATATCGTTCACTTGGGGCCCTGCATTTGACTTTGTATTTGGAGGTGAGGTAAGACGAAGAGAAGAGGAGAAACGCTATGTTGCGTCCATGTTAAGGCCTCAACGATATGGTTTATTCAAGTATCCAACTTAGATCGGGACTTCGTTAGATTGCAAGAGATAAATCTAGGTTTTGTTTAATTGTTTCAATATAAAGATGGTCATTCGATTTGCAAAGAGGCTAGCTTGTTGGCAGTTACAATACCTTTTTATGTAAGATTCTCATTAGTTATAATTTATAAAAAAGAAGTTTTCAATCAGCTAGACATTACATTTGGTCCAATTGTATGGAAGCCTTGATGGTAAATCACATAGATTTGAATTGATATTGTAATACTCTCTCCATCTCAGAATAATTTGCTCATTTGCTTGAAAGATCTGTCTCAGAAAAATACTCTCATTTGCTAAAAAAGGTTGTCTCCCAATAAATGACAAGTCAAAGGTGTACACGAAAAGGACCTTGTAAGTTCATTGTTGCACCAATTCACCAATTGCGTCAACATGGTGTCCAAGATGTGGATGCGTCAGCATTAAAAGCGTGTTACAAAGTGTGGAGACAAACTGGCTTCAAAACAACCAAATTAAGCAAATCAGCAAATTATTCTGAGACAGAGGGAGTATGTCTTTGATATTTTGGTGTTCTTTTACGACCCAATGTTATATATACTTTACTACTCTACATCCAAGATGACAAAATCATTATTGATAAATTCAAGCATTTCTACAACAAAGAATAAGTTTGCTTACTGAGGGATGTCATAATTCTTTAACTCTAAACATCAAAGCTCAAAATCCAATCCTTTATAGAGTTTCTAGCTTTTGTATATTTCAAGTAGGAGAGACCACAATTTGATCACTAGGGTGTCAACGTTAAATTCTCAACTTAAGTGAGAAGTAGATGCTACAGTAGAGGAAATAAGTGGGTTGTATTCTCCACTTATCCATGACTCGGTTCTCAAGAGGTAGACATAGCCTACCTCATGTCGGTGACCTTAACTTGCAAAAAGTTACCTTAAGTTGCTTGATCCTCATAAAATGGAAGACAATGAGATCCCTCAAAGTTATAGAAATTGTGTACCAGCTCAGAACCAATCAACCCACAGCCTAAGAAGAAGCTGGACTTTCAGTGTCTTATTGGATATGCCCCCCTACGTTAAAAGCCGCCAAACCAAACGGTGAAAGTAATCATTGAACATCGTCGATCAGCTTTGAGTATGAACTGGATAGTTCAAAGGGGATTAGTCTTTCCTAAGAAAGCGGTTGCTGTAAACACAAAAACCATGCATTGCAGAATAGCACTTGGTTTCAAGACCTCACTGTAAACAAAAAATTAAAAGTTGTTGCTGAGCACACCAAATGGAATTGCTCATGAATGCCTCAATACAGAACACCATATTGCATATAATGACCAATCCTTCCTCGCCAAACTCAGGCGGCCACTGAACAAGCCACTCCACTTTCTCCTGCGCATCGTCGTCCACAACACCTCCACTCAATAACCTCGCATTCACTTCCATCAACTCATCAACATTGCTAAATTGCGATCCAACCCGCTCTTCTGGAGCCGCCGCGACGACGGCACCACTCCATCCTCGCCTTGCCCTCGCCACGGTACCTCAACGGTGGCGTAATCTCGTGACAGGGCACCAAGGGCCGCATGCACGATCACAGCTCGTCCGCCCCGGCTTCACTCAGACTGGCAGCTCTCACTAGCCCGGAGAGGTGCGCCATCAATAGCTTCTTGTGGCCGCAGCGTTGTTGCTGCTCAGATTCTTCCCATAGAAAGACGGTTGCAGCTTGACGGACGCCGGCAAATGAGCTGATTGAGTCCCAGCACAATCATGGGCAAGAGCAGCAATTTGGTCACTAGCGCAAATGCCAACGGCCTCCACCCGCCCACCCTGCGATCCTTACACTACCTCTACTCCATGTCCACCGCGCACCCTACCCTTCACCCCCACAAATTCCCCCTAAATTTGATCCATAATCATGCATTCAAGCAAAACAATTAAAATACTCATTCAACCGAGACGACCTCCAAAAATGTCAAGACGTTAAGCATAAAGAGCTTGACCCGGGTGCTCCAACAATATCCGGATGCCCTCATATACCCGGATGATGTCCTCAGATCTCAATCATTGAGACCCAGGGTCTTATATCCCCGCTCTCAACTTTTCATATGTGTGAAGTCTGGCTCTGGTCGCAGTGATCGAAGAGTTCAGTGTTTTTGCATTCAAGGTGTGGAGCATGGGGATGACGCTAGTGTCTTCTTCTGTGGTTCACCCACCCTGTGGGCTTCTTGCTAAGGTGGGTCACCGCAGTTCTCAGAAAGCTAGACGTGAAGAAAGTGTAAAGCATAAGTTTTATGGTGTTTGTTGCATCATTTTCTTCTTCCTTGCAAGGTTCTCTTTTGTCTGAGTTCTAATTTGTCCGGAAGCCTTCATCATGGACTGCCTTGTAGTAGAGTTGTGAATGTCGTCTAAGTGGAGGTTGATGTGAGTGGGGGCTGCTTTGTTATCATTCCACTACAATCTTGATGATCAGATTTTTTTGGAGGAGCTGAAGTTCGACATTTGTTTTATCATGTTTGTTGGGCAGGTTTTCAGCTTGTTGCATAGTGCTTGAAATGAACTATGTTATTGCATGGACGAGAGGGTTTACGGTGGGTAATGCACTCCCACCTATCTACCGAGTGCGATAGCACGAGGAAGGTAGGTGGGAGTGCATTAGCCACCGTAAACCCTCGAGCCCATGGAATAACGTGACGTGGCCCACCGGGGGCCCGTCAAGGGCGTCCACCACTAAGTCACAAACCACCCTCAATTGCGATGCTAGAGGCCTGGAGTTCGATTCCTCATTCCGATTCTGGCCTCCATAGTGGCACGTAGCGGGAACCGAGTAGGTCGTCATAATGCACCCATGCTACTGCGTAGGTCGTCATAATGCACCCATGCTACTGCGTAGGTCGTCATAATGCACCCGTGGTGTCGCCTGTAGTTAAATAATGGTGGGTAATTCATTGTCTTTTGGCCAATTACAAGCCCGAGACGGGCCCCCCGGTGGATTACGTTCCGTGTCATGAATTCAATCAAGCTTTTTTTATCTAATGAGTGTTTCCGCTTCTTCCAGGGTGGCCCCCAATTCAAATGGGGAAACAATCGCTTCGATGAGGTTACTTGAGGGCACTCGTACTCCGGAGATGCGGCATATTGATGAATCTGCATTCATGGGCGATGTTCAGTGTTGGCTGAATTTCAGACTGGTGTTTAGTTGGATGTCGGATATTAGTCTTGATGGTGGAATGCGCCATTAGGGTTGGCGGATGGAGGGAGAGGGTGGAGGTACAAAACGGGCTGGATGCGGGTGGTGGAGTATACAAGTTTCTCGGCCTTTTGGCTAAGATCAAGTGTGGTATCTGTTCTTATCAGTTTAATATCTGATACGAGGCTCATCGAGCCTCATGATATTAATCTAATTTTTCTCGGGTGCGAGTCCTTCCGGTAGCTTGCTCCCCAGACTCGCGCGCGTCGCTTTGGTATTGCACTACCTCCTTGGCTGGCGCAGCCCTCTCCCCTTTACCGGGGGAACCAATACCAACACTAAACAGCATTACTCCCACCTCCCAGGACATGAAATTTGCCATCTTCAGTTGACGATTGAGAGTCACAGATGTGCAATTCCGTGTACGATGTATTCTTCAGAGCAGTTGGATGTTTCACATGCTTAATTTACTGTTCGACATTTCAGAAGACCTTCATGTGGGTTGTATGCATATTGTCCATTACGTTTCCTGCTTCATTCACGCTGCCCCTTTCATTCTTCAAACCAAGTAACACTGCACATTGAATCTCAAATCATATATGTTATCAAATGCATTGCGTAAGCACCATTTTACTACGAGTCACATACATTTATGCGTTGCAGACGTTATTTTAATATGGTAAGTGAGTGTGTTTGCAATAACAGAGGGGAAGGTGTACTATTTGACATTGCATAAAAACTTCGAGTTGTAAGCATTCTTTACATTATATTGAACCATGATACCTCATTTACTTTGAACAGACTATTCTACAAACTAAGTGAGTTTGCCAAATGAAGCTCATTCAAAAATTGTGGATTGTGCAACTGATAATAGGCCTAAGTACGGTGGAATACTTCACATTAGAAGGTGTTTTCAATACCTTTCCAATGGTATATTACATGCCTCAAAATTCTTAAAATTATAGTCAAAAATTGCAAAAGAAGATAACAGCCCACTATACACGCATGCACAAAAGCGTGTCAAAAAGAATCGTAGTCAATTTTGATTGCGGTTTTTTTTACCATGTTTTGTTATAGTTGTCTTGTATCACGTTGTATTGATGAAGAAATTCTAGATTCCATGACTGTATAGTATCTAATGGATTTTTTGGTTCCATATTTGGAAGAATACATAAAGAAATACGACCCTGAACACAACCTAGTAATTCTAGCATCCGACTTTTCCAACATAAACAAATGGACCACAAACTCCATCATTGATAACAAAATATCAAATGACTTCTGGAACAACCCAGAAATAAGAAACGCACAAAAAACAAGTATACTCAAATCTACAACTGGTTACTACATGGGTAACGCTCAAAAACAACTAGTTTTTGGCATACAAAGCTTCCCTACAAAAACATGCTCCATATGTAACTCACAAGATGCGGACACTTGGCTCCATATACTTTTACTCTACCAACAACACCATATACATGCTCTTTGAACAAAAAGACACAACAAAGCCGTATGGGAACTAAGAAAACTAATCTTATCCTCCAAAAAATCAAGATGTTACACCCTCATGAATGGAGGCACATTTAATAACAACCCACAAGAAAACACAGTCCCCTCATTGTTATTACCTTGCACATGTAATCACCACCGCTGCCAATGTAATGCCCGATTCAAACCCAATATCCTATGCATCAAAGGCCTCCCCTACCAGAGTCCACCACCCCTCCGTCTAGATAAAAATTTGACCATTCAATTCATTGAATTCACTTACACAAATGATAGATTCTCCCCCAAAACAATTGGAAGAAAACTTATAAAATATCAACCTCTACAGTACTTTGCACTTTGACTCTTTGAGATTTTCTATAACTTTGAGAATTGCAAATCTCATGATGCAAATTTTTGCATTCCTCATGAAATCCTATTTTGAAGATCAGAGTATTTTTTTAAAAAAATTGAATGGCTAAATATAGGTCAGATTGCTTAAGTTGGTGGTTTTAGGTGTGTGTACCATATCCCAAGTAGACTAAAATATGATCGTTGTTTTGATAGTGTGCATCTGTTACATGTGGCAGTGTTATAATGGTTGGTGAGGGACACAAATGGACACTGTCTACTTATATCCTATTTGGTTTAGTTAAGGTGAGTTTGGTCAATCAGATTCTCATTTACATACTAGTTAGTTTGATAAGTATTGCAATGAATCTTACATTTTGAACGCCAAACATCAGTTTGACTAGGTGGCTTTTGATTTGCACAGGACAGTACAAGATTTCGGCCTAATGATCAAGCTACTTATCTCAAGTGCCACTCTTGATGCCCAAAAGAAATCCGATTATTTTTACGGAGCTCCCATTTTTCGTATTCAAGGACAACGATTTCATGTAGATCTTTTAAATACAAAAACTCTAGACACTGATTATTTGGAAATTATTAGTATCGACAATTCTGCAAATTCATGTGACGCAAGCATTAGAAAATGTTTTTGTATTCTTTACAGGTCAAGAGGAAATTGAGACAATGGAAGAGATTTTGAAAGCCTGAACGCGAGGTCTTGGCTCTCAAATATCATAAATGAATAAATGTCCTATTTATGCGAATCTACCACCAAACATGAAAGTGAAGATTTTTGAGGACACACTTGAAGGTGGTGGAAAGGTCGTTTTGAATACTAACATTGCGGACACATCTCTCACTATTGATCATGGTATCAAATTGTGATTGATCCTAGATTTGTTAAACAAAAAATCTATAGTCCTTGGATTGGTATGAAGTCCATAGTTCTTACTCTTATATGACCCGTTTGGTACATGTATATGATTCCTAGACGGAAACAAACTATTCAATTTAGTGGTGCTACCAAAATTTCATCTAGGTGCGGAGAATGAATTATGAAGCAAGCATGTGATATCACATACTAATTGGAAGTCTTCTACATAGGGTGGGTTTATGCCTATGATTGAAGTGAAAATTAATAACAAAAAAATCAAAAGAACAAATTCTCCAATTTATATGATATAAAGAAAACATTTTTGCATCTTGACCAAAAAGGGTGAGAAATAAATTGTCTTTATAGAATGAATTTTTTTCTCTGTAGACAAGGTTTTCTCTAACAATTAAAGAAGAACTCAAGTAAGTTACTTATTTTAGAAATATCAAAGGAATGTAGCAATTCTTTTGGATCTTACTGAAATCAAGGAATATCAACTTTAAAGTACAATTTTTTTTCTTTTCTTTAATTGACGTAGTACTTGGAACCTACTTATAATCCTTTAGGAATAAAGACATACCTTATGAATCATTGTTTAATGTTCATCATAGATCCATTAGAACAATTAACATTTTGATGATTATACCTTTGAGATCATTTTTAACATTGCTTATACAAAGTTTTAATACTTTTCTCATCCGTTCAACAAGTACATCTTTTCCTATGTGAAGATCATGTATTAACAAGTGATGAATCATAGGTGTAAGATTGACAAGGTGGTTTTATCTATGCATCTCATTGCTATCATCATTCAATTGAAACTTCTCTTTGACATGAAAATGATACTTCAAGAACTTAATATAATGTTTTTAGATAAGGATTTTAAAAGGGTCTTTGAAGAATGTAAAGTCATAAAACATAAATTTTCAATCAAAGGTAAATATAACATCATATATAACTAAAGGATTGATATATAAAAATTGAGTTTTTTAAATATTTATTTAATCAAGGAACCTCATGTCCTAAACTTGCTGATGTAAGAAGTGATTGTCTCTTGCGTCTATGAGAGAAGTGTTGATGTTTACTTAAAGAACTAGAACTATGTTGAATTACTTGTGTATCATCTTCTACTGGTGAATAGGGTCCAACTGGCCTTCTTGATGGTAAATTTGAAATCAAATTTACCACTGTTGTCGAAGTATTGGACGCATTTTCTGATTCTTTAATTGCTTGCTTTACAATTCTTATAGATGGTTGAGATTTTGGATTTGGCAAACAACACATCATGCTTATATGTAAAAAACTCATAATCTTCTTTCCTTCTTCCAATTCTAGCAATGGCTCAATCAATGGCATTGATGATGTCAAACTAGTGCTACGCTCAAGAGATTTGTTTGAACCATGTCTACAAAGCTGACTTCTTGTAGGCATTGAATTGCCATTAGCATTTTTTGAATGGTATAAATCTTGAGTGAGTAGATTGCGGTCAACAACACTCAAGATATTGTTTGCCTCATGTGCACGCCATACACTTTGCAATAAAAATATATCTTCGTCCATACCATCAGCTTGTTGATTTAGTGGTGGCTTGCCACATAAAACTTCAAGCATTAGTATTCCAAGACTATAAACATCTGACTCCTTTGTTGCTTTTCCAGTATAGGGAAGCTCTGGTGCCATATAACTGAGTGTACCTGCCGCTAAGGTTGTTTTCTCCAACTTCTCATGATCTATAAGGCGGGCAAGTCCAAAGTCTCCAAGATGTGGATTCATATCATCATCCAACATCACATTGCTGGATTTGATGTCCCGATGTAGAATACATTGCACCCAATCTTCATGAAGATATTCAATTGCAGCGGCAATACCACTAAGTATGGAACAACGCAATGTCCAGGGAAGCACTCCCTCAAATTTCTTGAACTTAAGATCGTTAGGGTGTTTCCGTCGTTTTGGAAACAACCATTCATCAAGACTTCCATTGCTCATGTAATCAAAGACAAGCATGAAGTGCTTTCCTTCAAAGCACCACCCTTGTAGTTGCACCAAATTGCGATGACGAACTTGGTTGATACTAGACGCTTCTGTTAAAATTGCCTTGATATCACTTCTGGACTCAAAGCGTTTAAAGCTTTTTACAGCAACAATTGGATGATTTGAATGTGTTTCAAGAGTGGCCTTGTATACAATTCCAAATGCACCACTTCCAAGTATGGTACTCTCATGGAAATTCTTTGTTGCCTTCTTTAGATCTTTGTAAGCAAATTTTTGTAGACCCATAAGATGGAACGAATTGGAATATTTTGTAGTTACATGAAATTTGCGTTGCCACCAATGTTTACTCATCAAATAGGCAAGTAATAGAGTACAAAAAATAGAGAAAATCATGATTATTGTATTTCTTATAGGCAAGTTAGTCTTTTTCAATTTCATATCATCCATGAAATAACTTGTGAACTTCCATGAATGGATCTTATATATACTTGTGTGCAAACGAGCAGTTGCTACAAATCCAACATACATGTTTTCTTCAAAAACATCTATTAGATCTAGTTTGGGAACTGTGATGATTGGTATGGTTGGTTTTAGTATCCCATCTACTAGTGACCCATTTGTCATCCATACCTCAAGTAATAAGGGTGATGCAAAATTGTACTCAATCCAAGCTGTGTAAAATTTGCCTGTCCAGGGAAAAGGACATTGGTTTATTTGGTGGCCACAGAGATTGTGAGTATACAATGATTCCAGACTATTCAAATTAATGCCAATATGGTTGTCACTTGGATCATTGACAGGATGGTTCTGGAAGGTATCAAACTCCACTGCGAAGTATTTATCTTGAGGCTGATTTGAACCATGAATGCAAATATTTCTACCGGTATAGTCTGCAAAAAGAAGATTGGAGATATTGTTTGGTAAGAAACTAAACATAAATGTGCTAGTCTCTATTCCTGGCCCACTCCTGTTTGCACCATCTTCTTTAGTAATTGTGAACGTAAAGGATGTGCTAAATGAAAGGATTGAGCCCGACCTGGTGTCTCTCATCTGCACAGGTTCTTTTGTGTAGAAGAAC
Organism: Ceratodon purpureus; assembly: GCA_014871385.1. Classification (NCBI taxonomy): domain Eukaryota; kingdom Viridiplantae; phylum Streptophyta; class Bryopsida; order Pseudoditrichales; family Ditrichaceae; genus Ceratodon; species Ceratodon purpureus. The sequence continues at coordinate 3,011,365 of CM026425.1, read as the reverse complement.
CGACCACAAGATTGACCGTCTAGATTGGCACTGTCCACAAATGATATGAGGTTGACGCTGAGGTTTTCTGGAACATGACGGGCATCCTTCAGTGCTAAGAATTCGTCCATTGACAAAAATGCTGGAACATCAAAATGAGTGCACATAGCCAGCCATGAAAGGTCTGTAACAAGCAAGCTGAGCAGAGTCAGTACCACAACCCCAAACTGGGACAAGAAATGGTTGGGATGAAGTGGCTGTTTGATGATGATGGAACCGGCCATGACAGTAATATTGATGTTTAATAAACACCGTTTCTTCACAGGTCCCTATGATCCGTTGAAGATAGAACATCAAGTGGAAAACTTGCTTGAAATGTCAGGTCAATCTTGAATTGAAAAATATTCAGGAGCTCTTGTGTGCTAGTGCTCAAATACAAAGAGTAGCCAGATCTGACCATGTATACTCTACCTCCGCACTGAGTTTCAAAGTTCAAGCTGATGCAACAAATTTGGCTCAACTTTTTTGTTAAATTGAATTACGATGCAGCTGGACAAAGTAACGGAGAAAGAAATTGAATAAAACTGTCACAAAATTGTGCAACACCTGCAAATAGTAACGTACTCTACCAATTTAAACCCACATTGCACATGCAGGCTCGCAGCTATGACAATTTCAGGATGGAGGGATCTATGCAACAATGCTGCTGTTTGCCTTACAAGCCAGCTTTTGTGGTTAGGCAAGCAGTCAAGTTACAAGTCACTTAGTGCAAATTCTCTACGACCTGCATGTTTGAATAGTTTCTTGACCACAGCGTGGATTATAGAGCAATTACAGAATCATGGGTGTACTCGTAGACTAAAGTTGCTTCAGACCGTAGATCATTGTCCAGAGTGGTTTTCTTGGTCAAAGTTGGTGGAGCAATTTGACTCCTGTTCTGTTGTAATGTGGATAGCATGTCATAAAAAATTGGATTGTGTAGAACAACGTGGCATGAGCAATCATGCTTTACTTTATCTTAGGGTAGAAAAAAGAGAAAGAAAGAGAGCTCTGATGGTGTAAATAAATTGTTTGTTTGATGTTCCACCACTGACCCTATGTCCTTGCTAGAGGCTTTTCCAGAGAAGACGGCTTTTGGGAGTGCTCATGATCATCCAGGCTCCAATTTCTAGTTTGGCAGGCGCCCACTTTTACACATTTATCTCAAGAATAAAATCAACAAGGGTAACAAAATCGATAACTTAACAAATTGCAAGACTTACTCTTGCAATGGCTGGACATTTACTGAAGATTTACCTTGAGAATATAATTGCTACCAAAAAGCATTTCAAACATTTCAAAAACAAAGGCTTCAGACATTCGGTATCTTATATTCTTAAAAGGGCAAGCCGCTATTTGTCAAATTGTGAAAAATATAATTTAGATGAACCCAAAATTTAAATCACCAGTATCAGTGAGGAACAATGCATGTACTGGTCCAAAAAAATAAAAAAATAAAAAAATTGAACAAATGAAGTCCACAAAGGACCTTCTCAAGGCTGCTATATTTCAAAAAATAAAATAAACATGAGGCCTAACTTGGGCTTCTTGGTTCTTTAGGGGTTAATCTGTACGGAAGCGTTGAAACTACAGTGTGGCGCTAAGAAAAGATACAAGTGGCTAACTAAGCATCGCTGGCTCGCATAGAGAACCCCAGCTCACAACATAAAGGTTGAAGGCCAGGTTCTTCCAATAAACTAAATGCACATATGCCGTAATATGAGTGCAGAGGATCTGGATACCTGTTTGGAATTTTACTAAAGCCACCCCACTGCACAACAAGTAGTTACAAATCAGACCCTCCCAAACATACAAATCTGCCTGTAGCTAATATCCGTAGCTTAGTTGTTGCCAATCAATTAGCTGTGTACGCCTAAATAAGCACCTGAGCATGGTTGCTATTGTTAATTTTTGTGGGCAATTGGAAGAGGATTCCAACACATTTAGAATGCATTTTTTGGACACCTTGTTCACAAGTAAACTACTAATTTTCGAAGTGCTGATTATAGGTTTACCTAAAACCGACAGGAAGGTATTAATTTTGAGCCTTTCAAAATACTAGAGAGTCCAGGAGGTAAAGAAACCTTCATGGGATTATAAAGCGTTGATAAACTTACCCCTGATTGACAAGTGAGAAGAAAAGATCGCAGTTCTACAGTGTTGCACAAATTGTATGTGCCAAGCATCTTCAATGAGCTCCCTACCCTGCAGAAAACAAAAGCTAGACAATCAACAGAAAAAATAGAATAGCATACCTTTTGCTCTGCTGTGTGCAAGGATCAGCATTTCAGAGATTTCAAACTAGAGCATATCAAAAGCAATGCAAACTAAGTACCAGAATGCGTAGCAAGTATCCGCAGGCTTGTTCAGTCTTCCTTGAAAACCTCCAGATTCAGTCTGTCTCTGTCCTCAAACATACCATAAACCCCTTATCAACCAATTGAATCAGGTCCTCCATTTCCATTGATTCGTATTGCAAGTTACAATCAAAGACTCCAAAAAAACATAACGATGTCTTAACGCACTAAAATAGTGAATGTGAGTCAACTCACTCGAACACACCAGCCTACAAGCCCTGGCCTATCCAGAGTAGCGGCTACTGGTCCCACGTCATGAGGAGGTTTGCTGTCAAGCCTACCCATGAGCTTCAGACTGGCAAGGGCAAGGTAAGTTCCAGCCCCTGTTCAACAATCGAAAATGAGAATAAGAATCTTAGCGTTCCAACACAGTGAAAAAAATTAGATATAGTGGCTAAATTCTCATCAATGGTGTAAAGCAGTATGGCAAAACTAACGAAATGATCTGGAAGTGAACACATGATACAAAAAGCTTGAGCTCACCGTGAGTCTCAAGACCTGGATTCATGCCAAAACCATCATCGTAGGACTGCAACCAAAAGATATCACGATCCTAAGATTAGTTACTTGAAACCAAAATCAACAAAGGGCAAGCCGCACTGTCAAGGCAGGATAAGACCAACGTAGCACAGTACCTGACAACCGAGGATGTAAGCCACTGACTTTTCCACATCCATCCCACTCCAATCATCCAGCATTGAACAGATGGCAGCTGCCTTCACATAAACCCCAACAAACCTCGTAAACAGTGAATCAAAACATAGTGTCTCAAGCACAAAAACACACACGAAGAAAGCATCTAAATTCAACATATTGGGACCAAGACCAAGTTAGCAAAAAAATAAGGAAAGAGAGTAAGGAATGCAGCAGCAAACACAAAAACAGCTGTAACCAGGCGTTTGCAGTAAGGCAAACTATTTCACCTGCACAGTAGGTGAACCTCAAGTCCCTCTCTCCTCCCAGCTGCACTGGACAAAAGCTGTTGACACCATGCTCAATCTTAAAATCATTCTTACAAGACACAATGCAACCAAATAGTGCATCGCCTGTTGCAAAACGGTGACATGCACTTAATAGATGCCTACTTTTCGTACTGACCTGCCATCTGGCTGCTGAAGACCGCGGACAGTGTTGAGCAACGCTTCATGCTCTATACAAGAGAGGTCGTCACCTAAAATTCTCAAGATTGATAGTGCAGAGTACGTTGACGCCAAGTGGCCACCATCGTACAAAATAGGTTGAGACTGCACAAAACACTTTGTATAAAAATTGCATGCTAATGGATAGCAACAAGCTTCTGTGCACGATAACAGTGTCTGCTACACCACAGTAGTAGAAAACCCAACCCCAAGAGGTATTCTAGAAAATCCAACTGGAAGGATTTTATATTACAGTTGCCAAATTTTCTAGAAACCCTCTCGACGTTCTAATCACAGCTCTTACGGACAAAAACCAAGTATTAATTGAGTCAATCTCTGAAGCATGAAGAGGTTCCAGGACGTACCCCACTCGAGCAGAAACGAATGCCAATAGAAGAGGACCCTCGAAATCCGAAAACTGGCTCTGTCATCAGATAATCCGAAACAAGTACATCATGTGGCTAGATTTCACACACAACAAGGTGCTGCTAAAAAACACGATGCATTCAAGCCATAACGAATCATTCAAGGCCAGAGAATTGGATCAATTTAGGGTTTAGGGTTTGAGCCCGTCTCAAGCAATCTACGAAAACATACAGTCAATGAATCGTACCACTGTTCACTGCGGCACTCCTTGGATCATCAACCGCCAAAGGAAGCACCTGAAGTGAATATACCCAGTCAATGACATCGGCCACTGGAACCTGCAAAAAGCAGCGTGTCAAAACCTCGGATACACTGCGCTATACCGATCTGCACTGCATCGGGAAAGGACAATCAGAAAACTTTAGAAACCCTATCACCTGGTCGAGAGCATTCAAGAGATCGAGCGCGGATACGGCGAAGTAGGCGAGCGTCACGCGGTTAGGATCGCTGGATTCGAACACACCCGGGAGCTGCTGAAGCAACACATCGCGGAAATACTGCACATGGGTCTGGTGCGTGAAATCCGACACCGCCATCTCCTCCAACCTCGCCAAGAATTTAACAAAACGGCGAACCGAAAGGGTATTCAAGTTTGCATACAATTTTTCAGCAACCCAACCCCAAAAATAGATCAGGAGCTTTGACTTTCAACAGTCATTTATACTAGATCGTCGACCAGACAGACAGATCCTCTCTATCGCTATCAACTGGCATGTCCGTGGACGCCCAAATGAGTGTTTCTAGAACGTTTCATATGCTCCACAGCAACAATGTGCTGAACAATATTCGCAGAAAATCTGATTTCTATAGACGAGTCAGAAAGTTTTGCAAAGTAGGGGAATGATTATAAAAACCGAGCATACCCAAGTCCAAGAGCTCCACACTGCGGCCTCAATGCTTGAATTGATCCCTGCTGAACGTTTTCAGCCAATGCGGGAGCGTTGATTCAAGAGCTCTCAACAACGACTCCATGCTTCTTCTTCTAAGATGCTACCACACAACTAGGGTTAGGTTTTTCCTACTCAAGAGCTGGCCACTGATCCCTATCTGTCTTCCAAACCTCCAGCTCAATCTGAGCGTCATGCTGCGTGACGATCCCGCCATAGCTCTCCAAATGCTAAGCCAATTCTTTCTTCTAAAACAACCAAAAAGAAGCCACCGGCTATCTCCTCATCACTCACCAGATCGCTGTTCCCCTACCACATTGACTCTCGAAGGAAAACAGAAGCAGAATTAGAAGGCAGAAATGATCGGGAATCATCTCTTCCCGATCGATTTGGTAAGTTTCAAATATGATTTGAGCTTCAGTGTGCAGTGTTGCTTGGTTTGTAGAATGAAAGGGGCAGGGTGAATGAAGCAGGAAACGTAATGGACAATATGCATACAACTCACATGCAGGTCCTCTTAAATGTAGAACATGATCAAGACATGTGAAACATCCGGCTGCTCAGAAGAATACATCGTACACGGAATTGCACATCTGTGACTCTAAATCACCAACTGATGCTCGTAAATTCCATGTACTGGAAGGTAGGAGTACTGCTGTTTAGTGTTGGTATTGGTTCCCCCGGTAGAGGGGAGAGGGCTGCGCCAGCCAAGGAGGTAGTGCGAAACCAAGGCGACGCGCGCGAGTCCGGGTAGCAAGCTACCGGAAGGACTCGCACCCGAGAAAAATTAGATTAATATCATGAGGCTCGATGAGCCTCGTATCAGATATTAAACTGATAAGAACAGATACTACACTTGATCTTAGCCAAAAGGCCGAGAAAGGTATACTACTGCACCCGCATCCAGCCCCCCTTCTACCTCCACCCTCCCCCTCCATCCGCCTATCCTCATGGCGTATTCCACCACCAAGACTAGTATCCGGCATCCAACAAAACATCAGTCTGAAATTCAGCCAAGTAACCTTATCGAAGGGACCCCCATCAAGCATGGTTGCAACTCTCTCAAAGGTATTCCACCTTATTCAATCCGAGCAAAGACATTAATCTATTCTTCAACAAGTTAATTACCTGGAGCAAGGACGCTCCGAAAGAAAAGTTTCTCAGTGTAATCCGGAGTCCGGACTTTGAAAGTTGTGTTCGATCCAAGCAGAATGCCTGGTAAGTCGTATGAGAAAGGTCTAGCAAAGCATTGTTCGACGTGAACGTGAAGTCATGTTGCTAGCTTCTGACGCAGTTTTTTAATGATCAAGTTCCTTAAATATGCATGTTTGATTTGAGCTCACGTGACTGTCGGTAATTGCAGGTTCACCCAAATCCTCGAAACTTGTTATCAATGCCAGGTGCAATGGAAATGTTTGGGAGTTCATATTTCACCAAATTTCGCTCAGTCATTCTCTATAATACATGTTCACAAATTTCGAAATCATCAAGAGTTACACTGTATAATACATCTATCAAAAAATTACCACTTGCCGAGAGACTATCTAAAATCTTGAAAAAGGTTACTGTATCTTCTTAGTATGTACTGTACTTCCTGCCCTTGGGGGCTTCACAAAGTGTCCGAATAATATGATTGCAATGGGTACAACAGTACCGACGTAATATACACTGCTGAACGCTTGCAGCGTCTCCTGATAACTCAAAAGCTGTTTCACAATGTTAAAGAACGTGTTAGAATTGATCTGAATTTCAAAATTCGCAGAACAGAGAATACTTGAAAATAAGAGTCAAGGTGCATACAAGAGTACTGCAAACTAGAAGTTTTCTCGGGATTTCTTTACGAAGATTGATAACATTCACTGTAAACTTGGTAGCGGTTGAACATACCAAGAAACCAATAGCAGCATAGTTGTTGACAAGTGCAACAAAGAGACCGTTAATTAGATGCCCCAGTGCTCGGGCCCAAACGGCTTTCTCAGGAAGTGCTGATTGCCACTTGAAAATCACTGGATTGCCAAAAGATCAGAAGTTAGTAATTGCCTGGTTCATTGCTCATTTAGATCTTTTGATCTGAGCAATGGCTGCTAATCGACTATGGAAAGAAACATGTGCAGTTACTTTTTTTCTCAAAATCGTACAAGACACACAATTTGCACTCAACTCAGACGTGCAATTTTTTTGACTCTGTACATGCAATTCTAATGAGACTTTTTCCACACTGTGCCTTAACAGAAATGAGTCAACAAATAAATAAATAAATGAAGCTCTTACCTTTCGAACCAGAAATCATAAGTGCACTATGGATGAAGTAGAGGAGGTAGCCAGTATGTAATCCCTAACCACAAAACCAGACAGAAAAATTAATCTCGTCGCGAAGTACAGATTTCAGCCAGGATAGAAGCGATTAATTCTGTCATACTATTACCAACTCTTCTACTTCACTATCCCATAGACGAGGGAAATTGGTACAATTAAGTTCAAATGAGATCTAGTTGGTCCGGAATCAGAAATATAGGGACTCTTATGCAATTTAAACCATCAAGTAAGACAGCTTGCTATTTGCAAAGCTGCATAATCACGCATATTGATAATCATCACATTCACAGGCAGGATAGATATCAAGGGCAGGTAACATACATGCCACACAGCACTCACGACCTGGGTTGTCAGCAGCTGCGAAAATCCAGCTTTCCCTCCTCTGGGTACCAATCTCTCATAGACATCTGTAAGAACAATCCAAGAAAGAGTTCAAACTTCACCATATCAAGTATAAGAGTAGAAATTTCGAAGATAACCGACAACTGATCTTGAACCTGGTTCCGACACTTCAATCACTCGTTCTTTTAAAATGATCTTGCGAATTTCTTGAGCCTGTACTTCTTCAAGCGAAATGTTGAAATTGTTTAAGGCGACAAACTTATTACTGTCAAGAGTTTGAAGGGAGAGCATACAATGACGAAGCCATGTGCTGACAGAAATGTTCCAGTACATGGGTAGCTCCACTCCACTTTTTGCAAATTCCACTTTCACTATGTCAACATTTTTGGCCCGTGTCCACTTTGCTTTCACCACCTTGTCATCATCTGGAGCTGTCCATCCACTGAATCCAAGACCTGATATGATCATAGAAGACTCTGAAAGGGACCAGACGAAGTAGTACTTCCACCGTGCAGTGAAGCCACTCGAATACATGTATTTCAGCCGATGCCAGAATCCCCACTTCTGGTACTCCAACGATGCAAATTTCGAAAGTGGGAAACGAGGAAGCATGAACATGTATATACTCATGCATAAGAGGGCTTGTAAGAAAGCGCCGAAGGCTGCACCAAAAGGAGATGGAAATGGCCGCGCGGAATCAAGGCTCCAGAGCTGCATCAGTAGATTTTCACACTCCAAATTTTGTCATTCAAAACCAAAGAGTTTTTTAAGACTATACCAGTAATATGATATTAATTTGATACTACGCAATACGATACTGTATCTTCTTTACATACCCATGAAGAAAATTAATCAAGACAGAAACCCCAAAAGCATAAGACAACTAATATACGTGCATCGGAAACCAAACATCAGGAAGGAATTGCAAGCAAACTGATGTGGACGGTACATACCCCTTTGTCTTCCGCCCAATCCATGTAGTCATTAAATTCATAAACGGGCCCTGCCAAGTGGGTGCCACAATTGAAACAATAACCAAGATATTGCACAGGGGATGGGAGGTTCTTAACCAGGTTCTTCTTTTGCGAACTCCTCAATTCCTCTTCGTTTTTTATCAAGCCATCTTGATAATTCATAGACACGGATATAACCTTCAAAATTAACACCATAAAGGCACCTGCCACAAGAATGAGATCACAGAAATCAATAAACGCAGAAAGATTTTACAGGTACAAACATAGACCTGGCTGAAGTTGATTATTAATAAAACTGCCTGAAGGTTACTGCCATCTCTTCTCAGTCATCGAGACGACAATCACTTCGCCATATTTATTTTGACGAGATCCAACCTACTATTGAAAGGAAGAAGTTTACTGCCCAGCACACTGAGCTAGAGCAACCAAGAACTGCGAAAATTTGATACCAACTTGAACGATGCATGATGTGCATGATTAATAAGGTACTTTCTCACAAGTATTTATTCCAACATAACTCACCTGGTGGACTCCGGTCTAGGTCCCAGCTGTCAAATTCACTTCGGTACCAAGGGATTACAGGGCCCCCGTTCAAGTCCCTGCCAATTCCATAGAAATAATTTCCATCAATACGAACAAGAAGAACATCACCAATATCGACACCGTGTCCCTCCAATGTTAAGGATTGTGACCGTCAAAGGGGCACTCAGTTCTCACATGTGCATGAAGGTCAATCAATATATGAGCAGCTGGATTAGTAAAATGCTGGCTCATCTAACTCCGATCTCTTATACTGATACTTGTTTCCACCTATTTCGTTACGTTAGTGCCCTCATTCCTGATTTCTGATTTCGCCATTTTGTGACAGCAGATCGATCAACAGTACTAAATATCCATCTTGACATCCTCCTAGCAACTACCGAAAGCATGAAGAAAAACCTCGAACTCAACAGTGACTGGATTGGCATGAAATCTGCTTCATAGGAAGCAGAGCATGGCGTCTTAGAAAGACGCTCAAAATTGACAAGACTACACCGATCTGAGCAAGCTATAATCATAACCTGAAAGAAAGAATCCCATATCAGGCACAGTTTCCAAATTCAATCAAGCTATTATACTTCCTATTCCCAAAGTTTTTACCCTTCCGAACGACGAACTTCATTGCTCCATAGTTACGTGTTGATCCTGTAAACCCGACGAGTAAGAGGACACCCAAACCAGTACTGAACGCGTACCAAGTGAGCAGAAATCCGAAGGCAGCAACAAACGTGATGGCCCCGCAATGCTGCCGAGCCAGAAGCATGCTGCCATAGCCGACCACGACCGGCAGAAAGTAGAAAAGATTAGCCACAGGGCCGAAGGAGTACCACGACAACACAATCCCTGTCGCAGCTGCATACAGACTCCGCACTGCACCAGCAGGCATCCACCTCGCCACAGCGCTGCACGGAATCGACGCAACAAAACACAACAGAAACCTCATCACGGCCACCGAAACGCCCACCAGCGACGCAACACTCTCCAAACTCTCCATCACTGCCCCTGCCTGCCCAACTCTCGCCTAGGACTCCTGAAAAACGTTCTCCCACAAAACCAACGATGCCCAACTCCGATCTCCAAACTCCAAACTCATGCACAAAACTCTCACAGACAGTGACCCATCTTATCCCCACGAAAAGATCATGGCAGTACCTGAAAGTAAACACGCCGTTTGATGTGAAACTACCTGCTCCATTGCAAGTACGCCTGGTACTTCCCGAGAGCCCCGTCTCCCGCACTCGGAAGCTCTTCCCAAATGGTTTCCTCTGCCATAACAAGGGGCACCTGTCATGCTCCTGATGCGCTTACATCACCTGAATGACCCACAGTGTCTGTGCTAACATAATCACTGCCATGGTTGCTGGCAAGGTTGCAGAAATTATTGCAGCCATGACATCAACACTCTGCACAGGTTCAGGAATCTGAAAGGGTGTTGATGTCAAGTACTAAACGCACTGTCGCTTACATCATCGCGATCTCTTTGCTTAAAATCCGCAGCAAATGATGCCAAAAACGAGAGGATGGAAGAATTGGCAGTGCATGTGGTTTGCATGTGGGAGCCTAGACTTGATGAAAGCCGACAAGGTGGCAGCCATCACCGAAGGCAGAGGAGTTGATGTCCGACATGCCAAGTGTGTTTTCAACGTTTTCTGACCCCCACGTGAGCCCACCTCAGCTACCGACGCGCTGTAGCTCACTGTTGTTGTAGATGCTGCCACTTTACCGATTCGGAGCGAAACCCCAGAGCTTGCGTTTATTCGAGACTCCTGCTTTCGTGATTCTAGACATGGGCGTTGAAATTGGGGAGCAGGTTTGCAGATGCGGGAATTCGTTACCATGTGTGAGTTGGGAGTAGATCGAAGGAGTTGGGAGTAGATCGAAGTTATGGGCTCATTGGATGCTGGGTTTTTTGGTGGTGGATTGAAGGAACTGGAGTTGTAGATGCAATTTTAGAGAGTTCACGAGGAAGGATGCTGTAGGGTTTCGAAGCTCTGTTTCGGATCTGGTTTCTGAGCACTGAGCTTGGAGAGTGGATCTTAGTGTGTGTGGTTTGCGATTTTGTGATTTGCTCTGTTTGCTGGTGGTGTGGAAGTCATGTGAGGGGTGAATTGGTGGCAGAAGGAGGTGAATTGAGTTGTGAATCAGGTTGGGATCCTGGCGAGAAGCGGAGGGTTTTGGGAAAAGGGTTTAGGATGTCTTGTAGGGAAGTTTGGGAATGATTGAGGTGTTGCAATTGTGGGAGTGGTTGGGTGATTCTGGCGAAATTTAGCTCGCTCTGTTTTTTGATTCTAGCTTTGCAGCTTTTTGATCGCGTCGAGGGGCCGCAATAAATCTCTGTGGCGCTAGCAGGTGGATGTGAGTGTTATTTTTTTGTTGTTTCGGGATCTAGCCGCGATGAGCAAGGGAAAGAGAGTTTTGGAGAATGGAGACGGAGGGATGGCGGGAGTGGATGACTCGGCGTTGGCGTCTGCCATAGGCAACGGCGAAGACCTAGCGCCCTTTATCCGAGCTGCGTTCGAGATGGGGAAGCCTGAGGCGTTGGTTCACCAGCTCAAGAGCTTCGTGAAGAAGAAGGAGGTCGAAATCGAGGACCTGTGTAAGCTTCACTACTCGGAGTTCATTCGCGCAGTAGACGAATTGCGGTATGTTCTTGTGGATGCAGATGAGCTGAAGGCCGGGCTTGCAGAGGAGAACAAGCAGCTGCAGGTAGTGGGCGATACTCTGTTACAGATGCTGGATGCGTTGATACAGTCCCACGGAACGAAGAAGAACCTTATGCAGGCGATTGATTCGCTCAAATCGTGCACTGCCGTGGTGGATCTGTGCATGAGGGTGAACGAGCATATTATGAGTGACAGCTACTATCCGGCACTGAAAGCCTTGGACATCATGGAGCGAGATTTCATGCCTGTGTTACCTGCTCGCGCGCTTCGCCTGCTCCTGGAACGACAGATCCCTGTCTGCAGAGCACACATCGAGAGAAAGGTGAATAAAGAGTTTAACGATTGGCTTGTTCACATCCGAAGCGCTTCCAGGGAGATTGGGCAGCTCTCGATTGGACAAGCTTCATCAGCTCGGCAACGGGAGGAAGATGTCCGAGGGCGGCAACGCGAAGCCGAGGAGCAGAGCCGGTCTGGATCCAAAGAGCTGGTGTACATTCTGGAGATGGACGATTTGGATGAGGACGATTCTCAGCTGAAATTCGACCTCACCCCAGTTTACAGAGCGTATCACATCAACACATGCCTTGGGATGCAAGACCAGTTTAGGGAGCACTACTTCAAGAACCGGCAGCTGCAGCTCAACTCCGACTTACAAATTTCAACCTCGCAATCATTCTTGGAGTCTCACCAGTCCTACTTTGCTCAGCTAGCTGGCTTCTTCATTGTTGAGGACCATGTGTTGAGATCAGCAGGAGGCCTCATGTCCAGCGCGCGAACCGAGCAATTGTGGGAGTCGGCGATCAGTAAAATGACTGTCGTCATGGAGGACCAATTTTCACGAATGCAGGACGCGAGTCATCTGCTTTTGGTGAAGGATTATGTCAGTTTGCTGGGCGCTACCTTGCGAAGATATGGTTATCAGGTGTGTGAGTTTATCTGCCCTCACTTGTCTTCTTCTTTAGTACATTTATTTAAGAGAAAAATTTGGAGTCTGAGATCATTTCTGTTGTAGGTTGGACCATTGATGGAGGTGCTGGACACGATGAGAGACAAATACCACGAGCTTCTGATAGCAGATAGGCGACACCGGGTTAATGACGTCCTTGCCAACGACAAGTATGAGCAGATGAGGATGAGGAAGGAGTATGAGTACAACATGAATGTGCTTGCGTTCCACCTCCAAACGGTGGATGTGATGCCTGCGTTTCCGTATGTCGCCCCTTTCTCAGCCACAGTGCCTGAATGCTGTCGAATTGTGAGATCCTTCATCGAAGACTCTGTGAGTTTCTTGGCCTACGGAGGCCATATTGACTACTATGATCTAGTGAAGATGTATTTGGATAAGTTTCTGGTGACGGTCTTAAACGAGGCGTTGCTCAGGCTGGTTCGAAGTCCCGCGTTGAGATCGGTAGAGCAGGCTATGCAGATTGCTGCGAATATGACTGTTCTCGAGACTGCGTGTGACTATTTTGCACATCATGCTGCGAAGCTTTGTGGCATCCCCACACGGCTTGTTCAGGGCCCTCATGGGGCTTTGTCTGCTCAGGCCACTCTGCGAAACTCGCAAGCTGTGGCACACGACACCATGATCAAGTTGGTGAAATCAAAGGTGGAGGAGTGCATGAATCTGACTCTGATTATCAATTGGACTCCCGATGAGGAGCCCGAAATTGCGAACGACTTCATGACGACACTGCCCAATGATGTGTATATTTACTTCCAATCCATTGCGCAAACATCCCAGGAAATTCTGCCGCCTACTGCTTTCTATAAAGTTATTAGTGGAGTTCTTGAGCATATTTCGACAAGCATCATGGAAACGTTCCTAAGTGAGGATGTGAAGAGGTTCAATATTTATGCCGTGATGGGGATCGATAATGATTTGAAAGTGCTGGAAGCTTTTGCTGATGATAAGTGTCAGACAAGTGTTCAGGACATGGTTCCAGGAGCTCAGCCATTAAAATCGTTTCTAGCAGAGGCTCGGCAGATGGTCAATCTCTTTATGGCTACACAGCCTGATCTTTACCTAAACCCAGTCATACGTGAGAGAAATTATAATGCCCTCGACCCTAGGGACATCATTCTCATTGGTGAGAAGTTTAAGGATTTGCCGGACAAAATGTTTGGCGGGGGTCGTGGAGGAAGAGTTGTTGCAAAGAAGAGGTTAATTGATGCTTTGATAAAACGCCTGAAGAATGAAGCTTGAGGATCTGTCGAACAAGCACTAGCAAATCCAGAGGAGGATTCGTGTAAATGGTGGACGTGAATGCTGGAGTCACCTGGTACTAGCTATATATATTGCTATGACTCTGCCAGTTCTAAGGCTCAGTGGTGGAGTCCCAGAAGCTGCTCTTACGTCCGAGAATGTAACTATATTATAGTGCTGATAACGTAAATGAGTCGGAGGTGTTAGCATGTAAGTACTTTTATACAATCTGTGAGAAGCTATGTTGTCTCCTTACTAGAGACTGTACCGTAATGAATAGTTAGCTATTACTGTAATATTATGTCCACTAGATTTTAATTCATACACTCACTGTGAGAGATTAATAAGGTGGCTTGGTTCCACTGGCTACCTTTATTTGACATTTCATGGCTGGTGAGCATACTTAAGCACCCCTCAGGTGCTTCCTTTGTTCTCATCTGTTATCATTGTTATTTGACAGTTTCATGAATGCGTTGACAGTACTCAATCCAGTGTACTTTATTGTAATAGGAGTCAGGACCGGGTAAAGTTGGTCATCCGAGAGTATATGAGTATCCACCTCTGGTTGACGGAGGATATCGAGAGCATTCATTGCACGGCTACTGTTGACATGAGGGAGCAAAAGCACATTTCCTGCAGGTGGTTGGATCCATGCAGGTGAGAAAAAAATTAGCTGCCAAATCCAAAGTCCACCTCTTTTGGCTTGAAATTGGGTCCCAAGAACAGAGCAACCCTGATTGTAGCACTCCACATCCCAACCGCCTCCATTGCGGAGCTTCAACTTACCAGCGGCCGATGGATAAGCAGCAAGGGCAAGAGTAAGAGAGTGAGTGAGGGAGGCGGATATCGGCATTGTTGAGGACGGAGGGAAGAAGTTGAGGGAGAAGACTCTTGGCAACATGTCAATATAAAACAATCACATGAAATGTGAGGGTGAAGGGGGCGTTGGCACAATTATCTCTTCCCTCATCAAGGTAAATTCATCGACACTTGCTATTTACTCTCCTGTCTGTGTCTTAGATTGTTGCTGTGCCGGAGTAGATAATAAACTACAATTCTTTTGATTGGCAGCGTTTTCGTCTTCAAGACCAACGATGATTCACTCAAGCTACGTTAACTTATTTCAGAGCTCACTCTGCAGACTTAAACATGTGATTTAGATGCTGATAACAAGGGACAGCTAGTCGATTCTCAGTCTTGTTTTTTATTTATTTTTTTACACAAATGAAACGATTCTCAGTCTTGCAACTCAATACCAGAACTCTAGACTATGTTTCCATTGCCAGTGTTGCTAAAATTAAATTTTCTATGTAGATATAGTTTGGAATCAGTTGTCACTGTAACGGAAGTCGAGTCTAAAGCCCAACATGTTCAGTCGTTTAAGATATTTAAAAAATTAATGGACTAAGTAATACCAAAGTAACAAAGACAACATTGCATAGTGACGAAAGGTTGACTAGTTAGCAGGTTTGCAAGAGTACTACTCTCTGGGTTCCTATCTAAGCCTTTTAATTGATCATAAGAGCGTACTTCTAAGCTGTTGGTGCACTACGAAAACATAGAGAAATTCCATCCATGAACAGGCTCTGCAAGTGAAGTAAACCGTAAATTCTTTCTGCACCGACTTAGCAGTAAGTAAAAACATCCTCACATTCTTGTTGTCATAGAAGTGAGAACAAGAAAAATCAAGCGTCAACTTCTGTTATAGCTTGATAACCAATTTCAGAAAATCAATTTGGCAACAAGTACTTGTAGGTACACTATCAACTACTTTCGATGAACTCAAAAATTGATCTGAGGTACTGGCACCTAAGTACTATGTTATAACATGTAATCTTTTTCTCTGCTTGTAATACAGTACCGCGGGCTCATTAGACGAGGCCCATTAACTCATGTTCAGTGCATAAAAGTGATCACTCCGATTTAGGGTATATTCTTTTAGAGAATTACCCACAGCTTACACCTAAACCAGAAAAATAAAGAGGAAAAACTTGAACAGAGCAAGACATTGAGCAAAACTTGTTGGCCAGCGTAGTAAGCATGACAAGCTGTTACCGAGGCTACTGTAACCATGTGTCTCACGAGGGCAACTACATCTTCAGAGCAGTACCGTGTCCGTGGATGAACCGTGCCGTCTCCTCTGTGTACACATGTCGCTCTGCTGCTAAGCTGCAAATACAATAACCCACATCTTCAGAATTTCACAAAATATATTATATTCTGATCTTAAAATATTTACTCTAGCTCTAGCAACAATTCTCATTATATGCTGTGCACAACTTAGTTTATAAAGATTTCAACATTGACGAAAGAAAGGTTATTTAGCGTGCGATTTAGGGAGAGCGTACCTTTTGCGAACATGCTTGTTGAGGGCCATGGTTGCAGACAAGGTTTGCCCATCGAAGAACTTCAGCTCTCCATCAATGCGTTGCTTTATTCTGCTGTCGGTCTCGTCCACACTCATAGTTGGAATGGGTTGGTCTGAGGCCTGTTCCAAAGCCGCAAGTGAAAGGTCAGTAGATTGTCAAAATAAAATTTTCAGAACAAGATTCAACTAGCTGTAACAAGCCTCTCATTTCTTTTCTGATTGACCGTAAAAAACTCCTCCGAGTTCTTCACTAAGGACAAGGAAGAGAGACTAACCATAATCCAGCCCCAAGTATCAGCATAAGAGGGCACATGGGCAGCATATGGTACGACATCTGCAAGCAACGTCCACCGTCCACTGTGAGAAGCAACTTACTCGAAGTCGTGAGAGATTGCAAACGGTATTCAAATTCTAAAGAATAATGATAATTGTAAAAAGCTGCAATCATGAACATGCCTAAAAATTCCACCAGAGACCTGAATTGCAGTTGGGAGCCCTGGAGAGTAACTTACACTTGAATGTTTGTCTCAATGTGTTGTAGATAGAGGAATATACTTCCGTATGCGTCAGGATACCCGCAGGTCCTCCCTGCAGTTGGACCACACCGAATCTTTGAGAATCAAGGATACTACTATATAAATCATTGTTGACCAGGTGTAAAGGTTTCTTCCAAACCAGTAGAACAGATTGGAGAGTCAAAAAGGTCAAGCTTATATAACGTACGTATCAAACCGAAAAAGAACACAAGACCGATTCATGCTATGAGTACTCTTGAGTCTCTCTTACTTGTGTGACCAGAATTCCACCCTCTTTCAATCTTGGCTTCAGGATGCATTCATAGAATGATTTTGTATACAACTGATAACAGGGGCCTCCAGCAACTGGGTCCGCTAAATCACCAATTATGATATCAAACTGCTCCGTTCTCTTTTCCAGCTCTGCCCTGGAATGTTCAACCACATTCACCATCACTTCGAATTAAGTCCAGGAAAAAAAGCGCTATAAAATTACTCCTAGCTATGGCGAAAAAAGAAAGTCCAAAGTAAGCTGATTTCAGCACTGTAAAATCTTCATGTTAAAGATATGTATATACAAAGAATACCAAATTTAAATTTTAAAACCTTAAAGAATAGTTTTTAAATAATCGCAATTAAAATAATCTGTGATAGAGGTAAGCACTCGCCGACCTGGCACAATTGATAACAAGGTCCAGCCTACTGCTGCGGAAAGCTTCAGCGTTGACAGTGAGGTGCTTCCTGCAGAAATTGACGACTTCCTGCACAAAGCGACAGGGTGCAAATAGACATAAAAAATCCAGCAATTGACTTCAAGTCCCTCTAACCATCTGCCTTCGAGGAGATAGAAAAGGAAACACAAATAAAAACACAAATCAATCTTGAAGGCAAGCTCACCTCATCAATATCGCACATGACGACCTTCTCAACACTACGATGTCTTAGAGCCTCCCGGGCCGTGGACCCCTCGCCACCACCCATTATAAAGACATTCTTTGGGCTGTATGAGCACACACACAAAGCCAAGCACTGAAATGAGCCTCTGGAATCTAGTCATACGTGTGATATTAAATCTTTTCTGTGCACAAAATTTCAGAACATGAGTGAAGGATGCTGCCGCAATATCCTATCACCAAACCTTTGCACCAGACACAAGCCATACGAGTTTAAGACAGGCAAGAGAAGTTACTTGGAGTGATACAGCAGAGCCGGATGGACAATGGATTCGTGGTAAACGAATTCATCTGCCTCGGCGCTCTGAAGCTTGCCGTCCAAGATTAAGACCTGTACACACATCCATAGATACAATCCCTGTTAATGCTCAATATTCCCATTGAAAATACATGAAACTGCCAAAACCAAATACAAGATGGGCCAAGTCAACAGTAACAAACCTTGCCAAAAGGTCCACTCTCCACCAACTCAATGTCCTGGAATTCGCTCACTCCAGTGTGTAAAATCCTGAATCATGGCACAACCGACATCAGAGAATGGAGAGTAAGAAATACTGACTGCATAATGATCTGAACCAGATTCAAGGCTACTATAGATCTGGCAAATCCCGTATCACCGGCAATTTACCCTACATGAAATCATCAGTCTTGGATGAATGCCCCAGATGGCATATCCTGGTGAGCATCACTTGGAAAAATTCACATGAAGGTAAATTCAGCACCGCAATATCATCTAGGATTTACATGCCGAGCCACGATGTGAAGTAGATGGAGGGGACCCAAATTTAGGGGACCATATTTAGAGGGTGCAGGAGAGGACCCCACTGAATCCCCATCCACAACGAATCAATTTTCCCGTTAGAAAAAACAGCGGCGCTTCTGAACAACAGCTTGCTAACTTAAGCAAGCCGAATCCCGTATCGTCGCGAACTGGGGATCTGCGCCAGGCCGATTTAGACAAGTGTGGGTCATCGATTCAGAATTGATTAGGTCACCCAGCGAATTGGCAGATAAATGGAGGTGGAGAATGTCGCGCCGGTAAAAGAGAGTAGATGGGGAATTTCCAATTGTCATCCCTCTTTGGAAAAAGGCATCTGGAAACAGAGCGAGCCAGTGGCGCAATATATTCCAGCGCAACCTCGGCATCAGCACATCACGTTTTCTCATGGAGATGCTAGTTCCGCAACCACCGCTAACCGGCTACGTCTTTGAAAACACAGGTTGAAAACGCAATCGATGTGGAACACTTGTAAAGCCATGGTTAGGGGTCCTGCAACCGATTGCATGATCGAGATGCGAGAGGGGGGGAACTTGGCAGACAGCACGGATGAAGCAAACAGGATGATTTCAAAACGGGAAAAAACAGAAACTGTAGACGTACTTGGAGACGCCGAACACCCAGCGAAGATCCTCTTCGAGCTCCTCTTCGAACCACAAGCAGCGCTTCTTCCTCTCCGGCTCTTCCGCCGCAGGCTTGCTGGCAGGGTGCGAGGCTCCATTAACATGGGCACCGTTGCTCTCCACCATTGTGACTGTTGAATCCAACCCGTCGACCGCTTCAACTTCCGCAAGGGCAATGCCACCACAACACTCTCTCTCTCTCGCTCTCAATTCCCTCGTTATTTAGAATCCATTAACTGACCTGCACAACAAAACACACGACTCAGGGATCTCAATTCCCAACGCAAGAGGAGATGCACTCCCAGGGGTTAACACGTGATTGCGCAAAATTAAGCAGAAAACAGTTTGACTTGGCAGTTCCACATGACGTTACGACCTCCAATAAAATCACAACCGCACCAAGAAAATCATATAAACCGGCGCATATCCTACTCGAATCTGGTGTCTAAGTCCACCACTGTGTACGTATTGCATTGCGCGCAGAGGTCGCTCTTTGTACGACACCGTTAACCCCAGACCGATTTCATCCCAGACCCTCAATCAACCTCGAATTGAAAGCAAGCCGGCAGACAACCAGCCAGCCGAATATTCGGCAGAACTATCAACCGCCGCGGACGTACTCGTCTACCAAAACGTCCCTCCACACCTCTCCATCCTCGTGAAAATCAATAAAATTCAGCCACCGGCCCTATTCTGCACCTAAACCACTATCAACCGCATCGAATCCGAACGTAATTCAGACTGTGCTACCTGAAAAAAACCTCAAATCCAAACACAAACCAGGGGAGAATACCAAAAGAATCGAGAAAAAAAAAAAAAAAAAAAAAAAAAAAAACCAAAACTAAAACCCCAAACCCAAGCCTAACCCGCACTGATAATCACATGCATTGATCTCCGCGCAGTCAGCCCATCTCCACGACACTCAATCATCACTCACAACCCTCCCTAACTCCATCTCCCCCAGAATCCACGCCCAAGACACACCATCAGTCACAAATACCGCCACCGTCGATCGACCTCGCCTACTCTTGCATGCATCGTCAACTTGTTAACGTCTAAGCTTGCAGTCTAGACACTAATTAACCAAGTCATCACTACAAACTCATTGACACTCACCTGCAACGCGAAACTACCAAACTGCTCTTTGCCTACACGACCCTGAGCCGGCGATGGAAAATTCTAGCAGTGACGGCGCTGCGCCGGCCTTTAGTAAGCCAACCTGAGCGAACCTGAGCGAACCTGAGCGACGCAGCTGCTACGTAGTATTTTTGTCCATGAGCGCCATGCGCGACGAGGTATATACCGGGTATCACCCTGATATCACCCCATTATCACTAGAGTATAAAACACAGATATCAATCGAGAACGCTGTCAATGTGTGAAGGTGGGACGGAACAGACGCCAACTCCGACGGACGGGCGGCTGCGGCCGCAAAGTCTTGTGCTTGCAGACTCCAGAGTATTGTACGTATTCGAACAGCGAGGTTGGTTTTGGTTGCGAGTGGGGCCGTATGGGGCATGGGAGTGTCGTATGGTGGCTTGTAGGAGGCGCCGAGAGATACATAAGGAATTCTGAGGAATCGAGAAGATTTGGTGGGTCGGAGATTTGGGCCTGTGAGTGGTGCGTTGCGTGGGGCCGACTTACAGTTACCGATAGTCATGCTCAGTGCTGGCCTATCATTATGGAATCTGTCGCATCTAGAAGCAGCGCAGAAAGGTTATTTTGGAGTACTAAAATAAAAGTTTATTGTGTATAATAAGAGATGATGGTTTCATTGGGTGAGTTTCTAGAGAGAATCTTCTGGCAGGTTCTTCATCTACATGAGGGTAAGGAGGAATTTTTTGGTTGTGTAACTTTTGGATTGTTTGGTCAATCTGCACATTCACACGAGTGTTGATTGAGTTGAGGTAGTCTTTGAATCGAATTGATTTTAACAGGATGAGAGCTTTTGTTAAGACTGTTTTGTTTGAGTAAATTGAATTGAGTTGGATCAAATTAAGATTGAAGTTGAGATGAACTGAAGTTAGGAATTAAACATTCTTTCTTGTGGGAAGTCAATCTTGGAAAGGATGCAAGTGTAAAGGATTCAAATAGTGGAAAACTTTTCTACTGAATTTTTGGGAAAACACTGTGTTTCAAACATTACCATGGTTGGCCCAGGACTCAATTTTCAAGCACCTTACCATTGGTTCCTGCACCATTGATCTGGAAATTTGTCCGAGGTTCAGCACATGGCCTTGCATGTTCCTATGCCTAAAGTAGCCCTAAATAATTGGCAATGCCCTAAAAGTCACAGGCAACGGCCAGGCTATGGTTGCTAGCCTAGAGTGGTTCCAAGCTTCTAAGAATGAATCAGATTCTATTGATGTTATTCTATCTGCTGTTGATATTATAAACCCGTTGGTTGCATGCATGCAGTCTGCAGGATGATAATATCATCCCATCAATTGTGTAATTATGAAAATCAATCCAACAAGAGGGCATCTTACATGGCCTTGTAAGTTACATGCCTTGAACTCTCTCCAACTCAAGGTTGCCATGTAAGTTAGAGGCCTTGGGTGATGTCCCCTCCAACTCGAGGA
This sequence comes from Ceratodon purpureus, assembly GCA_014871385.1. Classification (NCBI taxonomy): domain Eukaryota; kingdom Viridiplantae; phylum Streptophyta; class Bryopsida; order Pseudoditrichales; family Ditrichaceae; genus Ceratodon; species Ceratodon purpureus. Next base: position 2,989,678 of record CM026425.1, on the reverse strand, counting down.
GTCCATGAAGACGACATGGTACCGTAAGTTACATGCCTTGATTGATGTCCCTCCAACCCATACACGGCTGTCTGTGATACCAATGGGAAACAGCCCCCCACGAGTTCAAGCTTGTAACATGCACAATAATCTAAGTTGCTGGTACTTTTGTTCTTTACTTGGTATTTTGCACCAGAATTTAATCCTCGTGCAGTGGCTCAGGATCATGCCACAATCATGTGATTGGAATTTGGAATCATACTCTTTGGGAACTAGGGCCTGTGCATTTGTGCTGTGTTTGGAGAAACTTGCCGTGGAGAACAATGTTGATCATGCCCCATGACTGACAATACAACCACTGCAACCTTCCAATGTGAGAATCTGCCAGCACAGTTTAAGAACAAGATCATTCTAGGGCACATTTCTATGGGGATACTGAGGTAAGGAACCCAATTTCAAGGCTATATAGTGATCTTTATACATTCTATTGTCAAGACATTGGACAACTCTAATTCTTATGTACCGTCATATACAGTAACACCATGGCAGATTTGCCTCCTGGTGAACGAGCATTTATATTTTTTGAAAAAACAAGGTTCTCCTCTAAAAAAATCTAATTTCTCAAATTTTGTATTTTTTTTTTAAATCCAGTAAAAATGATCTTTAATGATTTAAAAGTAGAAAAATACTGCATAAAATAATTTATTCTATTTTTATTTTTTCCTCTAATTGTTTTTTATATTTAAATTTTATTTTATTTTATTTTATTTTTAGAGTTGATATTGGACGTACTTGCTATGGTACTAAGGTATCTTTTCAATGTAGATATACATCCATGTGAAGTTGCCTCCATTGTATTATATCTATAAATGTTACCTCACAATATGTCATATTAAACGAACACCATATACAACCTTGGTATTTGGTTTTTACTTCACAATGATGTTATTTGATAATTCAAAGATTTCAAATCGAGTCATTCTTGGAAGTTTAATCTTTTTTATTGTAATTTAACCCCTAAAGAACAAAAAGTATTCTCCCCTCAAATTGTCATTTAATACTTTTTGGTAAAGCAAGCTAATACTTGTGACATTGTAATATTTTTAAATAAATTTAATCGTAGTATCTCATAGTTAACGTAGTAAAAACTTCCTTTTCAAAATTTAGAGTTAGAAACAATACATATTGCAAAATCTTAGCCCCTAAACACAATAACAAGTTATTTTCCAAAAATATGGCTTTGTGATCTCAACTGAGGAAGTTGTTATTGTGATAAGAAAAAGACATGAAGGTTCATAAAAAAAAATCAAAAACAAAACCCCAATACTTGCCTCAAAAGAATATAAAGTGTATAGAGGTATAAAATGATAGTGAAATCCAAATAACTAAATTTGTTAATATAAAATACAAAATTATTGATACCAACGATGAGAGTATACTAGAAATCAATTGTAACATTTTTTTCCTTTTATTATTTGAAAATTAATAAAAATATATACAATATGAGACTTCAAAGTTTTTTTGTTAAGATTTCAAATTGGCAAGTTCCCCAAAAAACATGACTTTTTATATCATTTGCTTAAATATCAAAATCACATGAATCAAAGTTTCTTACATTCTTGAAAACCTACATAATATGATTCTATTTTCAAAAAGATAAAAAATTATCTCAGGGTTTTTTCAGGCCTACCATAAGTTAAGTGTCTATTTGATTTACCCCCAATCCAGAGCCCACAGGACAAAGGTATGGAATGAAATCTTATAAACCTCATAACTTTCTCGGTAATTTTTAGAATCTGATGAAAATTGTTTTGTTTGAAATGTCTTATAGATATCTATTTGTAGGGGACCGTTTTGGATCTCTCTGTCCTCTAGGGGTTAAATAAATGGCTCTTCATTTCAAAACCAATGAAGAAAAATCTTAAATAAATTTTGTACATTTTGAAAGAATTCAAAGAATGATTTATAAGTATCTATCATAACTAAAAAACATACAATATGTTTAAAAGAAAATTTGTAATTCACCTTTTTAACCAATTCTTTTAACAATAAAATTTCCAAGTGGAGCTTTACTGAATTTCCAAAAGCAGATTTTAATAATTTTGTTTACATTTAAATATCATTATAATATATACTGTAAATAATAATATCAAAAAGAACATAGATTTTATTTATTATTTTCTTTCTTTCTCTCCTTCTTTTGTTTGGAATATAGTAATTAAATTGTAGCATGTTTACAACAAGTCACTGGAAATTTCATTTAACACAAAATATGGCTTCTAATATGCTTATGAAAATGTCCCATTGAAAACCTTGCAACAAAATATTTTTTTATTCGTTTGAAAAAAAAAGAAATTAAAAGAAATATGAAAGAATCAATGGAATTTATTTCGAATAATACAATACAGGAGATGAAATTTTTATAAAATCTATATATAGAGTCATCTGATAGGCAGATCCATTATCAAGAGTCTTCATGATTAGTGAGAGATTTGTTTTGATTTTTTTGTGCAAACAATCAATTTTATGATCATTGCAAAAGAACTCTACACACTACGCCAAGCATGTGAACCCCTCTGGTCAGAAAGAGGGAGGACAATTGCACAAAGCAACTAATACCTAGAGGCATGGTTTTCCAATGCATTTCCCTATCATCAAATGTGTGAGAGATTGCCTGTACTTGGCTACCCTGGACCCCGGTCCGTTGAGGGCTTGCCTTTTCTCTTTGCAATGAAACTTCTTCATTTGCTCCAAAAAATAAAAATAAAAAAAATGCGTGAGAGATTGATACAATCATGAATGCCATGGTACCTCATGTGGAATCATAACCTCAGTCTTTCTCGTGTAAGGTCAATTGTCCTAAAACCACCACCTACCCCCATTTCTTACATGTAGACTTTTTTTGAAGCCACCACAATTGAGATCCCAAACCACCAATTTCACTATTCATGTAGACCAATGGCAAGCCAAGCATTGCAAAGAAATTGTTGGTGGTTTTAGGTATCATTACAGTCGTCCCTTTCTATTATGATAAGTTTGGGAAACCCTAATTTGAAAGTGGCAAAGATGGATTAGTCACAGAAATGACTTGTCCCATGTGTAATGCTTAAAACAATAATATTGTCATATTATAGAGTGTCATAATATGGAGGTTAGACTATATGAGTGAAAGTTTGTACCACATGATGTGAATATGTGGAAACCTATGGATCACAAAGTACTTTTGCCTTTGTAAATTTGTACCTATTTCAATATTAGTAAGAAAATTCCAAAAAAATTGTATTCAGTTTGAAAACATCTACATAATTGGGAAAAATAAACCCCACAAATAACCCTGCCAAAAAAAAACTCATAATCCTTACGTTGGTGGTTTTAGGACATCTCACCTTACCAATGAACTTCACCTCCGCTCCAACAATGTGGGTTTTTCTTCCAAAATGTCTCAAAGAGTCAAGCTCAATATTTGCGAGAATGATTTGAGAAGAGGTTTAACCCCTAAAGAACAAAAGTCATCAATAGGCTTTCCAAGACTTTGGGTAGTTTTTTACAATGTCAATGTTGAACCTAATCTTCCGGATAATTTTGTGGGAGTAGGTAATTGCAAGTGCTTTGTGAAAATATGATTTTTTAATTTTTAAACTAAATATCTATAGTGCCTATAACAACTTCTTTTACCCATTGGGCAATTCCAAGATTTTTCTGCATGCCTATGATATCATGAATAAAAGAACTAATAGTTAAAAAAACATAAACCTTTAAAACCCCTTTAAAATTTCATAATAAAATGTTATGATACTATGAGGTTGAGCGGGAGAGTGGAAAAAGGAGAAGGTGGTCCGGGGGAGCATACCCGGCAGGGTGGTCTGCGGGAGACATTCAGGCCCGTTGTCCCTCCACTGCGCGGAGCGGGGGGTGATCGCTGCTCGGTCACCCGCCTCACGCAGTACCCTCCGCTCCAACACCGCTGCGGCCTCGCCCTCCGGCCAGACCGCCCCGGTGACTCCGTGCTTGGAGTGGGCAGGCCCTCCGCACGCCCCCGCAGGCCCATACCCGGCGCCCCACGTCCGCACCCTCCTGCTCCCGCTCGGGTCACAGGCGGTCGCTACCCCGCCCAGATGCTGGAGATGTTCATCGCAGTGGAATATGTACGCTCTTGAGGTCTACGCTGCAAGGCTGATGGGTTTTCTGTGGGGCAAGGCTTGGACAACTGTGGAAAGTTCCATTTGTTGAAGGGTGACATCGTTTCTGATTCCCCAGTAACCCACAGTGTTTTTTAAACACATTGCATAGTTTCAAAAAACATGGTGTATGTATTTTTTAATACAAAGTTGAGAACACGATCATGACCTTGACCTGTAAGTATTATTATTAGCAATGAATATCATAATGCATTGCAGAGGGACCAATTCTAATAAGATTAACTTAGCAAATTGACATTTTCAACTCTAATTGGAAGTTTAAGTTATATGATTATAATCTAAATTCAATTAAATAAATTATTCATGAATCATAATCTAATAAATAAGATTTATTAGATTCATTCAACGTATATTTATTTTCCAGAAAAACAGCATTTTTGAGCACATTAGAATACCTAAATACAAATTACAATATTTGATTTGAAAATAATCTTTAAAATAGAAATTAAATTTCTTTAACATAATTGCAATTTTCTCCATAATTTGGATTATTTTTTCTAGAATTTTAGGATATGAGACTCTGATGATCGCAATGAATTTTATTGAAAAATAACCAAAATATGACAAAATAGTAAGTAAACTGGTAATAAAGTTATTCTATGGATGAAAATTCCATAACCCTGATGCAATCATTTTCAAAAAAATAAAAAATACTACTAGAAATATACCATAACCATAACCTTCAATTTTAAAACTGATTTTTTTTAATAATTTTTTTTGATTTTATTATAAACTTGGAAAACTATAAATTGATAATTGTATTTAAATATCTCAAAATTTTGTTATGTTTCCAATGATAATCTATGTTGTATATCAAATGATTTTTAAAAGAAGATTATTGGAATTAGTAAGATATTAAATATAATAAATTCAATAAAAATTAAAAACAATAGAGGAGAAGATGTTGTATAGGACCAAATTAGATGTTCAAAGAGTTAAGGTCATGGTGGATAATGGCAATTACAACTTTGTTGACTAAGATACATGCTTTTCCTATCAAATTTTTTTTGAGGTGGATTTGATAATGCAATTTCATAAATCCTAAAGTTCTTTGAGACCACATTGCGTTGGCAACACTTTAAGTCAAACTATCTTAAGCTCTTAGATTTTTGGGATTTTTGAATATTTTCATGACACATAGGTATCACTAGTAGCTTTGTAATAGCAAAATTTGCATATCATATGAAGTTGCAATGCAAAAACTGTGGATTTTGAAAGAATTTGTCATAAATTTCTACAACGAGCAATCAATTAAAATCTCCTATTTTTTTGTCATCCTTGCTTTTCATTCTAAGAGTAAAAAGTGACAAGACTAAATTTCAAAAGATGAGCACTTGCAACATAATGGGCCCAATGATTTTTCATCTACTCACATTATACACATTATGTACATTTTTCATTTGATTAACAATGTTTATCTTAAACGGATGTTTTCATTTCTACAAATTTTTCATCTTATTGACAATTACCCCCTATAGGTGTGTTTTCATTTACAACATTTTACATTTAAACCTTCAATTTTCATCCGGCGCTAAGTTACATAAATCATCATGTTTTTTTAGGTGGCAACAAATCCATTCACAAGACCCACTATTTTAGAGGTGTCCCTTTAGAAATTACATGATATTGTATCATCTATACTTCATGAATTAGCAAAAAATCAAGTTTCACTGTGATTCATTGAGAAGAACATATTTACTATTTGGATTTTCAATCGAATATGCTAAAGTTACCCTTTTGGTTGTTTCAAATTTGTAGGGCACTTAGGCATTTTTAACATACATCCACGCTTTAATGGCTAAAATAAGGATTTTTTGCCCTTTCTAAGCATTTATGGGGCTTAAAGTACTTGAGCGTAACCATGATTTTTGTATCAACAAGAATTGATGAAGCTCCACAAATCAAATGTATTTGCTAAGTGCACTTTTTGTACATGATATAGGTGAAATATTGAGGAAGACTCATACATTTTTTTTTATAGTGACATTGAAGTTTATAATCTTCCAATGTGTACGGTGGATTGTGCTCTAATTTGATATACATCTTATTATAAAAGGTACATACAAGATCCTAAAATCATAAATTATAATAAATGTCTAATTTTAGGAATTCATATAAAGCTATTTTTGGAAATTTTTGCTCTGAATTCTTGAGAAAATTTAAGAATTAAGCAATTTTTTTTTAATATAAAAACTCAGTATAAGACTATATTATGCATATCTAATAGGAAAGATTGAGCGCAAAATTTGAGGTTACTTAAATAGGCTATTTTTTGCCAAGTTGGATAATGTTTCATAGTCCAATGGATTTTATGCCGAGACGAGCCAAAGAAGTCAACTCAGCGGAAATCAAATTGGAATGTTGGTCAAAATTTAGTCATTGATTGGACAAAATTCAATTATTTTATTGATTTTTTTGGAAATGTTTTTTTTGCAAAATGTTTTCTATATAACTCCTTTAGATATGTATTAAAAATTTCAGCCCAAAGTCATTCCGGTCGAAAACCACTTTACACCAAGACATTTAAAAAATGATTTTTGATTTTTCATGGTCATGGCTCTAGACCAAAAGCCGTGACTATGAAATGATTTTAATTCTCTTGGTCAATCTTCATAGTCTCTAAGATAAACCGCCCCTAAGGCAGGGACTATGGCCCCTCTACAATGCATTATGATATTCATTGCTAATAATAATACTTACAGGTCAAGGTCATGGTCATGTTCTCAACTTTGTATTAAGAAATACATACACCATGTTTTTTGAAACTATGCAATGTGTTTAAAAAACACTGTGGGTTACTGGGGAGTCAGAAACGATGTCACCCTTCAACAAATCGAACTTTCCACAGTTGTCCAAGCCTTGCCCCACAGAAAACCCATCAGCCTTGCAGCGTAGACCTCAAGAGCGTACATATTCCACTGCGATGCACCTTTCCAGCATCTGGGCGGGGTAGCGACCGCCTGTGACCCGAGCGGGAGCAGGAGGGTGCGGACGTGGGGCGCCGGGTATGGGCCTGCGGGGGCGTGCGTGCGGAGGGCCTGCCCACTCCAAGCACGGAGTCACCGGTGCGGTCGAGGCCGCAGCGGTGATAGAGCGGAGGGCAGCGCGTGAGGCGGGCGACCGAGCAGCGGTCACCTCCCGCCCCGTGCAGTGGAGGGACAACGGGCCTGAATGTCTCCCGCAGACCACCCTGCCGGGCATGCTCCCCCGGACCACCTTCTCCTTTTTTTCCCTCTCCCCATCCCCCACCCTGCTCAACCTCATAGTATCATGACATTTTGCTGTCTGTAATCTGAATAGGATGTTATCATTGATCAATAGTTTTTTGTGAATCAGGATTATCCATTTTCAGCGCGTCGGAAGGGGGTAGTTGCAGCTTATGTAAACTTCTCTAACCAGGTCAAAGCAGCTGAGGAAAGGATATTCTCGCATCAGATCAACCTTGGTAGTCTATCGAAATCGTAGCGTTGAACCAGCAACCAGGACAATTTATTCTATCTCGAAGACTTTAATGTACAGTGTGGAAACTCTAAATTTAAGGGCATGTAAGTATGAGTGACAATTTTTAATGTCGTTTCCACTATCAGGATGCAACTCTGTTTGAGCTTTAACATGCAGTGGGTACGATGCTTACATTCAAAATGCTGATTAATGCAGAGTGATAAATTCACGTTAGTAGTCACTATCAGAACTACAGTATCCCGATTTCCGACGATTTTTATGACGTTTTTCTATGAACACATTTGTGACTTTTTGGGACACTTCGTAGACACTCATAGGATCAATTTGAAATAGAAAAGAACAAGAGGGATTCACATATTTTTGTCAGATGGTATTCAAATGGTAGTGTCATAGTAGTGTATGTGTAGCAGATTTGAAGATAGTAGACAGTCTTGCTATTCAGGAAATTGGAGGTTCCCTTTGAATATGAAGAATTATGCCAGAGCAGCTGCTGTCGAATCTACCATTCCCACCAGGAGGACTTATATCTCCTGAACGCTCAACACATCGTTTGCAGATCAGAACTTTACATTTTAGTGAGATCCTGCCCTCCATTTTGTCCCCTTGTTCTGCATTGCAAGCCGATAATTGGCACCGGATTTCGGCCCGGCAAAAATGGTAACAAACGAAGAACTTTGATGCTCACAAAGGTCTAGCAGAGCCGATGTGCACCGCTGCAACTTTCAACAATTTGTTGTAAATCTACGCTTCATCAAAGCACACATATACCAAAGATTAAGAGAGCAAGTTTTCCAGCTGATTCCTCAAGTTAGGCACATGAATGGACCTGTGGATCATGGTTGTGACTCAAAGCATAGTGGGATTGAGAAAGGTTGTGGAGAACTGGACGCTTGAAGATACTAAACACCACTGTTATCACAATCGTTTCATTGGGCCATGTTCAACACATACGTACATACATTGCAAGTCTTCGAGAAAGTGAGAGAAACTGCAGAAAGTATATCAACATCTTTGAAATGTTTACAGGTTTATATGGAGGCATCTACACTATTCACATAAAACTTCAAGTTTCATCAACAACGAATATGAGCCCGAATTTGACTCCATATCAGAAAATTTCAAAACAGTGAATTTAATCACATACCAGCAAGTTCAGGTGGGCGAAACACTTCCAGTTACGACGAATAAGAGAAGTTGTGCACCATCGGCAAGAATTTCTTCATGACGTCGGGAGTGGCGTGCAACATGGCGGTGTAATTCTCAGGGCTTTGAGAGCTAGGCAGGAAGACAAAGAAACCATCCCAAGCAGCGTTAGCATTGCGGGCAGAACACACGGGCACTCCGAATCCAAAATCCAGCTCGTAGTAAGGGAAACGGTTCTGCCAGGAACTTCCGCATTCGTGATCAGCGCCCAGGACGAGCCCAGGATACTCCCAGTCCTTCTTCGCTTCAATCCAATCCACAAGATCCAGGTACCACTCCTTCGTGCAATGCTGAATGCTCGCGTGTACCAAGCTCGCAGAATACGCCAAAGGCTTGTTCAGCAAGTTGCTCACCGTCGTAGTAGCGTAAAGGCCGCCAATCGCGTTGCCGAAGTAGCCCGCGGGTAATGACATCTTCTTCCTGCCCTCCACCAGTGTCCAAAACCGGGAAAGATCCGCACCAGGTAGCTCCCTCGCTTTCACTATAGCACGCCACAGGTAAGCCGAGACGCAACACACCCTCGACAGCCGAGGGCTCTCCCCAGATGCCCCACTTTCCACTTCCCGCTTCATCTCTTCAATATCCTGCTTCGTAATCTCGACAACTTGCACCATAGGCGTGGTCTGTAGCTTCTCCTCAACGTTTCTCTGTGGCAATGTCTGCTCTCCATCGCTCGTTTGGAGTTCCGGATGACCTCCAGTGAAGGGGTTCGAGAGAATGAGACGTTTTCTGGGTTTCACAAGAGCGCGATCGTGGACAGGAAGTAGAGAAACCTCTTCCCCTCTGGCAAGCTCTGCCCACGACTTCAGGAAGTGGAACCCGGAGAATCCATCCGCTACAGGATGTGCCCAGTTGAATGCCAATGTGATGCCCCCACATCTGAAATGCGTCATCTGTAAAACATCCCAATTGTTGCAACTCTCTGAGCTTGGGATTCAGTGAGCTCTCTCTAAGACGACTAGAACAAAATAATCCTCGTTCCTAACAGGCATGGCCACAGAAAACAACAGACCTAATGCTCCAGACAGAAATTGAAGGGTAAGACCTATGCGCAAACCTGCACGATGAGAGCTGGCCGGCCTGCAGGATCATCAGGGAGTCGAGGATAATCTCCCAACCCAGCTTCCGCCATGCCCGTCAGCCGAAACGACGGCTGGAAATTCTCATACTGGAACTCTTCAAGGTCAGCATCAATGCTGGCCTCCACAAACACAGCTCCTGCGTCATTGCAAAGCATCCCAGCTGCGCCATGCTCGTTGCTCTCCGTCACCACTCTCCCAGCCAGCGGGTAGAAGAGCGTGAGCGCTCTCTGCAGCGACTCCCGCAGACGCTTCCCAACGTCTCGCCCTGCCTCAGTCGCCTTGTAAACGCTCATCGCCTGCGTGTAGAAAGGCATCCAGATTATGTCTAGGTTTGAGAAAGCGTGCCATCGCTTCTCACGCGGCGTCTCCACAGCTGGTTTCACCAAACTCGTGCTCAGCACCTGAAATGGCTTCGATTCCACTCTGTTCTCCACCAACAAACGCCCATCCGCCATGGCGCAGGCTGCTGGATCCGACTTCGATCAACGCATTCAGCAAAGCTCCACCTTCTCACAACAATGTGACTGACCTCCAACGATTCTCAAACCCACCGGCAACCTTGTCAATGAAATATCTCTGAGAGTACACCATTGTGGACTGTGGACTCATCATGAACAGCTTGATTGAAGGACTCTTGTACTGTTTAATCTACCTGCATCTTCCTAGCTCCATCACACATCACAACAAATAATCCAAAAGCCACAACTGCCAAGCCCAGTGTTTTAGTTACCAATATTTTTGCAGTAGGAGATTAGTGAAGGTTGGGAATCTGATGAAATGGTGTGGAATGATTTGGTACAAGTTAGAGTCTTTTGCTGGAAAGGTTTGAGAATGGCAGATCGGGATGATCTGTGATTACTAGGCTAATTTGCGTTTGATGTCTTTGTGAATGACATGGGAATTGTAGCATGTTCTGGAGGAAAAGGTGGGGACACAGCCCACATGTTTGGTTTGCAGTTTCTTTCAATTTCTCAGATTTGAGCTGAGGTGTTTGAGTCAGCAATTCTGGACAATTTGGTAATATGATGTCAAGGTCTTGATCATGGCCTGCCAATGCTGGATTTTGACAGAGTGGTGACAAGCCTAATATCCTTATTGTAAAGATTAGGAAACTCTAAAAGTACATTGTGTATGTGTTTTGTAGCTTGGACACATGCGAACTGTGTGAACTGCCTGCTGGCATTCAAGATGTGCGGTCTTGAAATGCTTCCAAGGGTCATGTACCAAGCACAGGCCTGTCATGCATAGTATTTGCCCTTTCAAAGTAAGGAAATTCATCTGAATTTTGAGGTTGGGATGTGACATACACAGTGATCAGGACTATGCTGTAACTAGGATAGTGTGTAGAATCTAGATGCTAGCTGTTCATAGTCTTGCTAATTTTTCATTGCTTTTCCTACACAAGATTAACTGTAGATAAAATGTGCCTCAAACCATAGAAAATGTGACATTGGTTTACCCTAGGTTATCTGAATGATTTAAGTAGGATGCTGTGAAACCGTACACAACGGAAAACTGTAAACATCCATAACTTATGTTCATTTCAAGGTGATAATGTAGCTCTCTAGTACATGTCTTATTTTCTGTGACCTAAAAAATAAGCCACGTACTAGAGAGCTACAATATCACCTTGAAATGAACATATGTTATGGATGTTAACAGTTTTCCGTCATGTACGGTCTTGAAGCATCCTACCTTCGTTGCTCAGGACAAAGTCCTTGAGACAATAAATCTTCCATGTATCTGAAGTAGACCCAACTGAAATTTCAACACTGGTGATCAACTCAGCTGACTTTGTGGACAATTGAGATATTGAAATTTAAAAAAATCAGACACTAAGAACTAAATTCATTGAGGACTGTTTTATGATTTGGTGTTAACCTCTCATTCTCCCCATAAGTTAGTTACAACTTGATAGGCTCAGTGTTGCAGTAAGGTAGGAATACCTGAAACGGTGAAAATGAGGTGATTCGACCATAAGGAATGGAGTTAGAAATTATGAATTTTTTTTGAGATGAAGAATAAGAAATGATGAAGAATGCAAGTTGTATTGTATTTTTATTTCCCATTAATAATTATCTACTGTTTTTCAAAGTAGGAAGTTTGTCAACCCTCCTTCTTCTATACTAGACTTTTCCTAAACCAAATGTGATGGTGTTCTAAAATGGATAACTAACATCACCAAAACCTCGACATAAGAAAACCACAATTGACAGTATGTGGCAAAACCTCATTGGTCCACCAAAACTTGGGTGCTCATATAGAATGTCCGTTTTGAGTCCACCATGTCTCTTTTTCACTGTAACTCTACTGCACACCTTGTGGGCATTAACCGTTTATGGTTTTTCTACCTTACCTTAGTGTAGTAAGATAGTCCTTACTTCCAAGGTAATGAGAGTTTATCTTGTCTGGTCGCAAGAGGCAACGTAACTTGATGAGGTAATGTATGGCCATCCACATTGATTTATGTGCCATGATAGCGTAGCCAGAGTTCTTTAGGTAAGGGGCGGTTTACATTAGAGACCAAGAAAAATGGATTAATTCTATGGTCACACTTCCATGTTCACACTTCAGAATAATGTAATTTTCAAAGCCCTTGGGCCTCTCATTAGGTGTAAACTAAACTTGGACCGGGAGGAATTACTATGTACTAAAAAGTCAATGTGGTGATTTTTATATGATTGCATATTAATGGCAATTGTGGAACATAATTTTTTTTAAAGATATAAAATTAGTACATCCACAATTGTTTAAAGATATTAAATTTATTTTGAAAGGTGGTAAACAAATTGTTGAAAGATATTAAAAAATTTGTTTAAAGATATTAAAATAGCATTTCATGCCAATGGTTTCTTTGTTTCGCAATTAGAGAACCATTTTAGCCTCTCTCACCACAAAATCTCGAGAATCCTTCAACATTGTCTATAAGACCTAATTTTAGGCCTTTTGAGGACTTCAACTCCTTTGGTAAATTTTCTGTTTTTCCACTAGTATAAACCTAAGTCATCCCGAGACATGTTGATAAGCCAATCACAAATTTTTTTAGCTCCATCGGATGAGTTCTTGGTCTTTAGTATAAACCACCCCTAATTTGTTCCACATCCTAAGATCATAAAGGTTGGTTTACACTATGTACTACAAGCTATGACCAAGTGGCTCAAACATATGAGAATGGCCCATTAAACTCATCTTGAGACAACTTAGATTTACACTCATAGAAGAAAAAAGAGAGTGTCTATAAAAGTTGAAGTTTCCAGAGGTCTATAAAGTGGCTTAAAAATAGTGTTCTATAATATTTTTAGGGATGAAAGGAAAAAGATACTTTTACTACATACCGTAACAAAAAACACGCGAAATTTTAAAAATATCAATTTTTTTGGAATGTTGTGAAAATGATTTAGTTTAAGAATGAAGCCATTTTAAATTCAAATCAATTGAATGTTTTGCATATAGAATTATAGTTTGGAAGATACAAATACTAAAAAATATAAAAGAACTTTTAAAATCTTCAAAAAAATGTATTAAAAAATCTAAAATTAAAAAACCCTCTTTTTAGTGCACGGTCACTCATCCTAGTTATACTTTTATTTGTATACCTGGTGAAAGGCCTGAAGGCTTTAAAATTGCACTACATTGAAGTGTGATATGAAACTATGTCCCTAAATCTCACTATGCACCCGGATTTGCATTAATTAATTAATGCAGGAGGTGGGGATGGGGCGGGGGGTACGTGGCGCAGCTAGGACAGTTGGGGGGGTCTGGGAGGGGCTCTTGGGGGTTCTTGGGGAAGCGGGTTTATCCCATAATGTTTGTACCTCCCCTCAAAGTATAAGAGGGCTGGGGGTGGGTGGGGAAGTAAATATCCAAGTGGTCCATGTGACACCCCCTCAAGGGGGTCCATGTGGCAAAAGTGTTGCACAGTGACATTTCTGCATTAATTAATGCAGAAATGTCACTATGGGACACTTCTGCCATATGGACCCATTTCTGCCATATGGACGCCCTTACGAGAGTGCCACATGGTCCAGTGGAAAACTTATAAATTTACTTTCCCACCCACTCTAACCCTCTCGTACTTTGAGGGAAGGTGAGGAGGTACAAACATTATGGAATAAACCCGCATCCCCAAGACCCCCCCAACCGTCCTAGCTACGCCACGTACCCCCCGCTCCCTCCCTACCCCGTGCATTAATCCCTAAACGGCCAAGGGTGTTTTTGCTCAAAATTCCTCCAAATAGTCCCTTTTGAAAGCAAGCCAAATAGTACAAAATTGGAACCAATTTTGGTATTTCCAACCATAAGATCTTGTATCTGACTACTATGTCTATATGCCTACCAAATCTCACACTCTCATTCCTTACGATTTGAGAGATCATAACATTCAGAGTTGAAAAAAAAAAACAATTTTGCCCTGCAAAAAGGGGACGATAGTATTTTGGGGTCCAAAAAAACCATTTTTATGAGTATATTTGGAATGCGCCTCTTTGGATTCTAGTTTGTATGTGACTTAGGTACATGTCCGCAAAATCTCATGCCCATGCAAGGTGTGGAACCTTGAGAAAATCATCAATTTCCACAAGGGGGTACTATGCTGAAATTCACATAAAAAAGCTGTTTTTTTACAATAAAAATAGCATATGAAACATTCTTGGATTGAAAATCCAAACGGTGGAAACATGCTCTAGTGGCTCTTCTACATATAGGAAGTTTTGTTTTTGGAAAAAACTAAAATTTTGATTTTTGGTGGAATTTCAAAGTTACTTCTTTAGGCAGATTTGGGCAGTTTTGGGCAGTTTTGGGTAGAAATTGCTCTATTCATAGTGGTTGAGGGCTTGCCCGTAGAAGGGCGTTTTATGCTCAGAGGAGCATAACTTTACCTCACTTCATCCAAAAAAAATTAAAATATATCCCCATAAACATCTTGAAAAAAACTTTTTTCACAAACAAATTCAAAAAATTTCAAGTAAATTTGAATTATTAGGAACCTGCCCAAAGTCCAAAAACGCTCATTCTAGGACTTTGGCCGCTTAGGGATTAATTAATTAATGCAAATCTGGGTGCATAGTGAGATTTGGGGACATAGTGACATAGGAAATATTTCTTTTTCTTAGATAATACTTCTTAGTATTAATATTGTAGCAGGGGGATGATTTGTAGAGCTTCAAACAATTTAAAAGGATAAAAACAAAAGGCTCATCAACTAGAATTTAATTTTTTAAATTTTGAATTAATTTTTTTTGAATTTTCAAAATTACAGTAAATAGCTTCATATGTTTTAAAACTAGCCAATCATCACTAAATTTAAATTATCCTTTAAAAATAAAAAATAAAAAAAAATAAAAATAAAGAATTTATCAACACTTTTGTTTTCTCATTGGAATATTACTTCGGATCAACAAAGCACAAGATTGTATGGTTGAGTTATGCACAGGCGAAGCTAGTGATTAACATCGCAGATAAGCGCTGGAAATAAAAACAATGTCGTTCATCAACAGATCAAACTTCACCACAACGACACCGTGAGTGCCAACAAAAAAACCCATCAGCCTTGCAGCCTAGAGCACCAGAGCGTATATGTTCCACTGCGATGCACCTCTCCTCCATCTGGGCGGGGTAGCGACCGCCTGTGACCCGAGCGGGAGCTGGAGGGTGCGGATGTGGGGCGCTCGGTGAGGGCATGTGAGAGCATGTCGAGGGCCTGCCCACTCCATACATGGAGTTACCGATTGGGGCCTCGTCGGAGGGTGAGGCCGTGACGGTGTTGGAGCGGAGGGCATCGCGTGAGGCGGGTAACCGAGCAGCGTTTACTTCTCGCTCCGTGTAGTGGAGGGATAGCGGGCCTGAATGTTTCTCGCAGATCACCCTGCCGGGCATGCTCCCACGAACCACCTTCCCTTTTTTTGGTTCCCTCCCTGCCCTCTCAATTCAGAGATGTTTTATTTGAAGACGACAAAAATTGTGATGGATATTGCTAGGACTAGACAATAATTATTAATAGTGATCGTGCAACAATTCTAATGTTGATAGGTGAAGTATATATGAACTCCATAGAAAACAATTCCAAGGAATGGATACTAATAACTTCACACAATGTAGTGATAACAATGTTTATCCAAAGCCTTAAGCTTTATGTTAAGCCATACTTCTATCTCACTATCTTGTTATTTGAAATTTTTTAACAGTGACTGTAGGCATGACCTAGTTATTTCAAAATATTTGTAGATGAGGCATTCTATTTAAAAAGCCACCCCAAAGCCCTGAAGGGTTACCGTCGTTCACTGTTCAGCACTTAAGTTCCAAAATACTGGCTGCAGATTGTATTGAATGTCAAGCCGACAGTAAATGAGGGAGTCTCCTTGGGCCCCCCGCTAGCACCAACCTCTTAATACCAAAATTAAGGTTGCCTTCAAAGTTTGAATCAAAGACTCTCGACAAACACAAGTGCTTCTCTCTGCTGCTCTGCACGAGGAGTGCAAGGGCCTTCACTGCAGCCACTGTTTTTGATCAATACCTGGGAAATACTCGTGCGAAACTCATCTGATATTGGTACATTACCCATTTGTACTCAGGTACATATCTGGAAAATTTGCACGTCAGTGTGAAGGATGAGTTGCAGGGATCATGGCACTTGTGTCGATCGAAGCTGGAGATCAGGAGAGCGTTGCGGGACAAGTTACTAGTTGAGTGTTTGTGATACTTGGCTTGCACCTAGTTGATGTCTGATCTTCATTTCGTTGTCGCTTCTCCTTGCCAATTGAGCTACTGATAAAGTTTTGAATTAACCAGTCACTTCAGAGTACTCCATTGAGGATATTATCATGGATCAGCAGCTTGCAATCGGTGATGCGGATCCTGCCTATGTTTCCTGCATGTTTTGCACTGCTAGATGCTTCAAACTGCACGGTTCACATGGAGGCTGTGCTGGCGCTTCTTCTAGTTCACCAGCCCGGGACCAGATAGCACTTCAAGCGGGAGCTAAATTGAAGGACAGGAACTCTAGCCGCAAGCCACGGGCTCCGTTCTTCGTGAAGACGGTGAAGATCACCACGGTCAGGCGGAAGAATTGCGAGCTGGTACTCTTTTTCATATCGAACTTGAATCAATATTGTTGCGTCTGATTAGAGGTTTGTGTGCTCGAGTTAGATGTTTGAGTTGTAGAGTTTGATTGATGTCGTATGATGGAGGTGAAGATTTAAGTCTGACCTTGAGAGGCCGAACGTTTTGTGCGAATGTGTGCATTATCAGCATTTGCCAGCGTTTTTTTTCAAGGACTACGGTGACAGGTTTCAGAAGTTTGTGTTGTTGCAAGGACCGAATGGGCAAGTGTGGCCGGTGAACTTGTGTGTGAGCTGCGGGAGCACAACAGGCAGACCCACGGTGAGGTTCTCGCGAGGGTGGAAAGAGTTTGCCAATGATCACCGCTTGGAGCTTGGAGACAAGCTCATCTTTACTCTCGCCTCCTTCTCTCGGTTCAGCGTCCAGGTATTCGATCCCCTCGGCAAGACGAAACCGATCTCCAGCAACGCCGTGAGTGGATGGAGCTTCCGGCGCGAAGACTCGCAGAATGATGACTTAGCTGTTTCCGGCCAGAAGAGGTCTATCTTCGTGAATTGGCAGAACAAAGTTGTGCGCGAGTCCTCACTTGGGTTAGGCAGTAGCGACAGGTCGAAGAAGGAGAAGGTCTCTGGTAGTGGCCAAGCGTCGAGGGTGGCGATGCTCTACCGCCATCTCCAAGGAGAGAACAAGACGCTGGAGAAGAGGAATGCACTGGTCGCCAAGTTCCAAGCCCACAAGCGTGCGCAATCTGTCCCACTCAGTTTACTAGATCAGAAATGGAGCAACGGAAGTGATAGCGCATCCTCATCGGACGAGTTTTTAAACTTGAACGATGAGCAGGCCGACGACGCTACAAATTTGTTGGAATGGGAACCTCTTGAAACCGCCTCTCCGTCGCAGCTCTGGCCACTTGCTCTGAAATCCAACAATCCCTCGAAAGCCCTCGTCACTACGCAGCAGCTGAGTTGTGGCGGAGACTCGGGAACACAATCCGTGAATATTCTGTCCATTACCTCAAGCCCAAGTTCACCGCCTCGTGATGATCTTGAGGATCATGAACAGGGACATAGCAGCGCCAGTTCCACGGACCAGGAAGAAGACGAGGTGGATCCGTTTCAAGTGTTTTGGAAGCACAATAAGGAGAGCGCAACATCTGAAGCGCCAATATGGCCAACAGAGGAAATACGTCACAACGCCGCGTTTTGTATGCCTTTGTCTGGAGCTCAGGTTTTGAATGTGCGGCCAATTAGTACTTTAGAGGCCCCGAAGGAGATTGAAGCTGCTCCATCGCCAACCCTATTTAGCATCTTACACTGCCTGGAGCCGTTGTCTCGTGAAGCAGTTTCTAGTCGCAATGGTCAGGACAGTTGTGAATCACTGCAGAGCGCTAAGTATTCTGATCAGGGAATAGCAGCGCGGATGCATATGGAAAACAGAGGACCTCGTACTGCAGGGTGTTCGGACAACTTGTCCATGTACAATTCGTCCGTGACAGATGTGAGCTTGGCGAATGAGGGTGACTACCCATGGCACAAGGAGCTTGCATTACCTTGCAAGAGGAGTGGCAAGGTGAACCTCAAGCCTCGTGCAGAGACAAATCGAGCTGAAATCAGAGCAGCTAGTTCAGTACTGACCGAACGCGATCCAAATCGACCGAAGGCATTGACTCCTATTCCAAGCATATGCACAATTTCTACTCCGAAGTTTGAATACAAGCCTGCGCTTCCATGTCGGAAAGAAGTCGGTATCGCAGAGTATTTGGAGCAGAAGTGCGTTGCTAGGAAGTCACGCCCACAAGTTCGAAAGGTGAACAGTGACTGTGGGGTAGGCAATGTTGCACTGTCGCAGCCTGGGAAGGCTGTCTCTAGTAAAGAAAACATGAATCCCTACGTCGACGCTAGCAGCAAGTTTCAGCTTGATTCATCTTCGAAAAAGAGGAGCCAGATGAGTTCTGAAGTAAAATCAGCATCCCGGGAAGACAAGGCGAGGAAACTGGGAGGGATATTCAATCTTCTGGAGCGGGCTCCTACTCCACAGCTGAAGATCGGCAGTGAGAACAGATGTGACCTCGTCGAACTTGACGGTATTGCAAGTGACGACGATGAATAATGCCGCGGGGACAACCACGCCGCAGTCAATGAGAGTTAGGATAGTTAGAGGGAGATTCTTCTGCATTTTCCTGGCTCCACCACACAACACAACAAAAATTGCAAAAGCTCAACTGCCGCTCCTATTGTACAAGGATCCAGACTTGGAAACGAAGTACTTGACAGAAAAGGGAGCTGAAGGTTGGGAATTTGATGAAATGGTTTGATTCGAGTGAGTCATTTCTGAAAAGATTTGGATACTTCCAAAGACCTTAGAGAATGGCAAAGAGGATGATATCCGATTAGACTAATTTGTGTTCAACATGTCTTTGTGAATGCCCTGAGAATTGTAGCTGCAGCTTGGTGGAGTTTTTTGTGGAGAAAAGGTGGAGACACAGCGTACATGTACGGCGCTGTGCAAATTCTTAATTCCTCAGATTGCTAGTAAGGTATAGTTCAGCATTTTTTTTACAATTCGGTATCACAATGTTAAGTCTCGATCAAGGCCTGCTAGCATTCAAGTTGATGCAAATCTCTGAGTCTTATGCTTCCAAGGTGTACAGAGCACGGGACTGTCATGCATACTCGCCCTTTCAATGTAAGGAAAGTCATCTGAATTTTGAGCTTGGGATGTGACATGCACAGTGAGCGGGACTCAGCTGTAAGTTACTTTCATTTTAACAATGACCAGTTGAGCCCACCGGTTTTCTTGTGGAATCTAACGTTCATGCTCTGTCAATTCTGGAATTCTGTCAAGACCAAAGCAATTTCTAAATCTTGTTAATTATTCACAACTTTTCCTACAAATAATTTTCTGTAGGTCTAAGGTTGCCTCAAAAAATGATATAAGACCATTGCAACTATGTGTACCTTTTGCTCATTTGTATGATGTCGTTGCTGGGGACGACGTCCTTGTGACAGTCCATCTTCGCCTGCATCTACAGTAGTCTCACCTGAATTTTAACGTGGGAAATCAACACAAGTTACAACTGACTAGAATGGACAATTGAAGGCCATGTGTGATTCTGTTCGGCTCTTGATTTGTTGAGTCACTTCCAAGAATATGATCGGTCTGTGCGGCTGAGCCCCTGATCAAACTTATGTAAGAAAGTCCAGTAACAGCACTTCTCACATCGAATGCAAAACTACCAAAATCACTCACGTAAAGCATCCTATCACCAAAATTTGCTAACTACTCGAAATGCCCGGGAAATTAAACCTCTGTTGCTTAGCAGTCAAGCATGAGGACAATACAGCAAATTGCATCTGACGTTCTATTGTCCAGGAGCATGAACCCTAAGAATCATCCAACTCATCAAAGTCCAAACCAAGAAAGAAAATTGACAACTGACTTACCCATCCAATGATTGCAGCCAACAGTTTTCATATAATTCTGTGAGCTTGACGGATGGGACAAAAGGGAAGATGGTCCGAGGGAGCATGCTGAGCTGGTTGATCCGAGAGAAACATTCAGGCCCGTAATCCCTCCACTACACGGAGCGGGACGTGAGCGCTGCTCGATCACCCGCCTCACGCGGTACCCTCCGCTCCAACTCCGCTGCGGCCTCGCCCTCCGGCAAGAAAGCCTCGGCGACTCCATGTTTGGAGTGGGCGGGCCCTCCACACGCCCTCACAGGCCCAAACCCAGCGCCCCACATCCACACCCTCCTGCTCCCGCTCGGGTCACAGGCGGTCGCTACACCGCCCAGATGGTGGAAAGGTGCATCGCAGTGGAATCTATACGCTCTATTGCTCTCAACTACAAGGCTGATGGGTTTTCTGTATGAGCATTTGTGATAAAGTTCGATCTGTTGAAGGATTGATTCTCCAGTGCACATCTACGATGAATGTCACTAGATTGGCCTGTTCGTTCACAAGTTTCGGTCTTGGAAGACAAAGTGTGTTCTAAACATTTAAACAAATTATAATTAAAACACATGGTGTATACTTTTAGAATACATAATTGTAAACATGAGCACGACCTTTTGTTAATAGCCGAGAATCTTTGAAAGCAGTCTCTTTGAAAAGACTGCTCTAAACTGCAACAATCCTGTGGTAGTTGTGTTAGACCTGGTGAAGATTGTACTGTACATGCAAGGAGGGCCAGAATTTGTGCATGTACAGATTCGAGTTCAGCCATGTCCTAATTCAATTCAGCTAGCACAGAGCAATCAAATTCATCAAACTTTATCATTGCACATGGTTGAAAAGAGACATTTGAATCCTAGTTCAAGCAACATCAAGTTCTCTTCCATGCTGCTCTTATCAACCCTTCAAAGAAAAAGAACTTGGTGCAGAACTAGAGATGAGGTAAGCAAGTGATGGCTCTTAACAACATCGACATTGAGCAGATACATTCTGGAGATCCACGGAGCTTATTACAAATCATCTGAGCAAAGATCTCAACTCCCATCTAATCTACAAAAGAAACATTTAATCTGGTGAACTCCATCCATCAATGTCTAGATGGAAGTTAGATCTTGTGACTTCTACAACCCCCCTCGAGGTGAACATTCTCCTCAGAAATGTAATCAAACTTCTTAAGCAAGTATGGGGATCACTAGGGGATTATTTTATTTTGATGTTGATGTTAGAATCCGTTTTTCTGAAGACAATTGTCCATGAGGTTGAACAATTTCATCAAGTAATCAGTTTTTTCCACAGTTTTTCAGTATCTACAGTGCCATTCTTGCATTTTTCAAAAGTGAGACAAATTTGAGAATCACCATAAGCAATTTAATTGTAAGATATTTGAAAGTAGTGGGCTACCAAAATCTTTACCAAATTTTTGGTTTGGAGAAGGAATGGATTGGAAGACAATAACATGTGAAGTTTGGTAGATTAGTGAATTTCTGAAATACTAACAATGAGTTTCCGAGTTTGACTGAAATTGCTAATTCAAAAATTTATAAAAACTTGGCAACTAAAGCTAAATCTCTTCTCTAGTATGTTAGGAACACCACAATTTTTAAAGATTTTTTCGAGTTACCAATTTGGAGAAAATGGGTTTGACATAAGTATCACTCTAAATTTTATTTTTTTCAACATGGCACTTTTTGCAAAATTCAAAAGGGTTTTTGATAAATCCAAAACATTGAAGCCATAAAAGAGTGGTCATACAAGCATTTCCAAAAAAAAAAGTGCTAAAAAAATAAATCCATAAGTAGAGATCTTCATTTCAGTTTTCAATGTGCTCAAAGTTTGGTTGAAATATTTTCACCGTAGAAACACTAACTTCACTGTAGAATCACTAACTTCATTGTAGAAACATAGAACCGGCTCATGTTCTTTCTTTTTCTGAAATCAGGGTTTCACTTTTTCACCAAAATTTTAGCGTATTCTTATTGCCAACTTGATTCTAAAGAGGTTAGGAACAAAAAACACTCAAATCCGACCCTCCTAGGGCATTTTACAGGGTTTTCAATTTCTAGCGCAACCCAAAAGTGGTTGCTTCGTCCTTTAGGGGTTAAAAGGGACTTTGAAGAAGGTAACGTTATTAGATATAAATTTTCAATCAAAGGTAAATATTAAATCATATACAAATAAAGTATTGATATATACAAATTGAATTTTTAAAATGTTTATCTAATCAAGGAAGCTCATGTCCTATTCTTGCTACCGTAAGAAGCGATTGTCTCTTACGTCTATGAGAGCCGTGTTGATGTTTACTTAAAGAATTGAAACTATCTTGAATCACTTGTGTATCAACTTCTAGTGGTGAATATGGCCCAATTGGCCTTCTTGATGGTAAATTTGAAATCAAATTTACCATTGTTGTCGAAGTATTCGATGCGTTTTCTAATTCTTTAATTGCTTGCTTTACAACTCTTATAGATGGTCGAGATTTTGGATTTGGCAAACAACACATCATGCTTATATGTAAAAAACTCATAATCTTCTTTTCTTCTTCGAATTCTAGCACTGGCTCAGCCAATGGCATTGATGATGTAAAACTAGCGCTTGGCTCAAAAGATTCATTTGAACCATGTCTATTACATTCATTTCTTGTAGGCATTGAATTGCCATTAGCAATTTTTGACTGGTCTAAATCTTGAGTTAGTAGATTGCGGTCAACAACACTCAAGATATTATTTGCCTCATGTGCACGCCATACACTTTGTAATAAAAATATATCTTCATCTACACCGTCAGCTTGTTGATTTAGTGGTGGCTTGCCACATAATACTTCAAGCATTAGGATTCCAAAACTATAAACATCTGACTCTTTTGTTGCTTTTCCAGTATATGGTAGCTCCGGTGCCATATGACTAAGTGTACCTGCCGCAAAGGTTGTTTTCTCCAACTTCTCATGGTCTATTAGACAAGCAAGTCCAAAGTCTCCAAGATGTGGATTCATATCATCATCCAACATCACATTGCTCGATTTGATGTCTCGATGTAGAATACATTGCACCCAATCTTCATGAAGACATTCAATTGCAGCAGCAATACCACCAAGTATAGAACAACGCAATGTCCATGGAAGCACTCCCTCAAACTTCTTGTATTTAAGATCATTACGATGTTTCCGTCGTTTTGGAAACAACCATTCATCGAGACTTCCATTGCTCATGTATTCAAAGACAAGCATAAAGTGGTTTCCTTCATAGCACCACCCTTGTAGTTGCAACAAATTGTGATGATGAACTTCGTTAAGAAATGTGAACTTCCATGAGTCTTTTGTTAAAAATGCCTTAATATCACTTTCAGACTTGACGTGTTTAAAGCACTTTATAGCAACAACTGGATGGTTTGAATACATCTCAAGAGTGGCCTTGTATATAGTTCCAAATGCACCACTTCCAAGTATGGTACTCTCATGGAAGTTCTTTGTTGCCTTTTTTAGATCTTTGTAAGCAAATTTTTGTAGATTCATAAGATGGAATAAATTGGAATATTTTGCAATAACAAAACACTTACGTTGCCACCAATGTCTACTCATCAAATAAGCAAATAATAGAGTACAAAAAATAGAGAAAATTATAATGATAATGATATTTCTTGTAGACAATTGAGTTTTTTTCAATTTCATGTCATCCATGAAATAACTTGTGAACATCCATGATTGGATGTTAAATATATCTGTATGCAAACGAGAACTTGCAATAAATCCAACGTACATGTTTTCTTGAAAAAAGTCAATTAAATCCAGTTTGGGAACTGTGATGATTGGTATGGTTGGTTTTAGTATTCCATCTACTAGTGACCCATTGGTCATCCATACCTCAAGCAATAAGGGTGATGCAACATTGTACTCAATCCAAGCTGTGTAAAATTTGCCTGTCCACGGAAAAGGACATTGGCTTATCTGGTGGCCACAGAGATTGTAAGTATACGATGATTCCAGACTATTCAAATCAATGCCAATGTGGTTGTTACTTGGATCATTGACAAGATGGTTCTGGAAGGTATCAAACTCCACTGCAAAGTATCTATCTTCAGGCTGACTTGAACCATCGAGGTAGGTATTCGTACTGCAAGAGTCTCTATTAAGGAAATTGGAGACATTGTTTGGATAAAACCTGAAATCAAATGCACTAGTCTCCATTCCTGGTCCACTCCTGTTTGCACCTTCTTCTTGTGTTATTGTGAACGTAAAGGTTGTGCTAAATGAAAGAATTGAACGCGACATGCTGTCTCTCATCTGCACAGGTTCTTTTGTGTAGAAGAGCAGACCACAAGTTTGATGGTCTAAATTGGTACTGTACACAACTGAATTAAGGTTGACGCTGAGGTTTTCTGGAACATGATGGGCATCCTTCAATGCAATGAATTCGTCCATTGTGGAAAATGCTGGGACATCAAAATGAGTGCACATAGCCAGCCAGGAAAGGTTTGCAACAAGCAAACTTAGCAAGGTCAATGCCACAACCCCACACTGAGATATGAATTGGTTGGGATGATGTGGCTGTCTGATGACGATAGAACCTGCCATAACAGTAATATTGATGGTTACTTAACACCGTTTCTTCACAGGTCCCTATGACCCGTTGAAGATAGAACAAATAGTGGAAACCTTGCTTGTAGTGTGCAGGTCAGATCAATCTTGAATAGAAAAAATGTCTAGGAGCTCTTGTGTGCTACTGCTCAAATACAACTAATAGCCATATCTGACCATGTATACACAACCTCCGCACTAAGTTTCAAGTCCAAGCTGATGCAACAAAGTTGGCTCAATTGTTTTGTTGAAATCAATTACCATGTGGCTGGACAAAGTAACTGAGAAAGAAATTGGATGAAACTGTCACAATATTATGCAACATCTGGAAATAGTATGCACTCTACCAATTCGAAGGCAAATGGCACATGAAGGCTGGCAGGTATGATGATTTGAGGATGGAGGGATCCATGCAACAATGCTGCTATTTGCCTCACAACCCTTCTTATGTGGTTAGGCGAGCAGTCAAGTTACAAGTCACTTAGTGCAAATTTTGCACGACCTGCATGTTTGAATAGTTTCTTGACCAGGACATGGATTGTTGAGCAGTTACAGAATCATGGGTGCACTAGCAGCACAACACAACCACACTCACAGTTGCTTTAGACCTTAGATCATTGTCCAGAGTGGTTTTCTTGGTCAAAGTTGTTGGAGCAATTTGACTCCTGTTCTGTTGTAATCTGGATATCATGTCATGAAAAATTGGATTGTGTAGAACAATGTGGCATGAACAGTCATGCTTTATTTTATCTTAGGGTAGGAAGAAAATAAAAATGTAAGGTAGGGACCCCATGAGCGCCATATTCCTATGAGCGCCACTGTAGAAATGGCCCCATATCCTCCCCACTTCCACCCCATTGTCATTCCTAGCTTTTATTTAAGGCTTGTTATTGGTCAGGACCCCTTACTTTTGGTCGGCGCTTACATGGCTACCTAGTGGCACTCATGGGCTTTATAAGACAAAATACTTCTAAAATTCATAACTAATTGACATTTTATCAAAAAAATATGAAACCACTTGGACTAAAATGGTTATACATTTTACTATCACTGAAAAATAATTTTATCACTATGCATCCCCTCCAAATATACATAATCGCTAATTTTGGCGCTGATAGGGTACCCCACCTTAATAGTTTGGAAGTGTGTCACAGGGAGTGTACATAGCCTCCCAAGGGCGGAATACAGGCTGATTCTGTTGGAAAATAGCCTCCTCTTTGCTGCATTACAGCATTGACTGTACACACGTAACACACTGGATGAAAAGGGAACGAAATTGCCACAATGAAGCTAGAACCTTAAAACTCACTCATTTTATTTTTTAATTGATTTTTGTATGCTCAATAATTTAATTAAAAAAATTTGTGATAAAAATATTTTTAAAAAAACTTTTAGAAATTTAACTATCATACTCATGATTTTCCAATAATCAAAAACTAATTTGATTAATTGGATCAAATGACTATTTTTTTATAAATAAATCTGTATCAATGGTTTTTTGCATCATAATTTTTTTTATTTTGATAATTTTGAGATTTATATTTTTTTAGCACAACCTCAATGAATATAGGGGCTATAAAACCCAAAATTTAATGAGATCAACCCTACCTACTCCGCAATTGTTGTTTTGAGTGAATCCTAAAAACTTAACGGACCCGTTGCCCTTATTCAAACCCTTCTTGCTACGCTTAATGGGTTTGAAATTCCTAATGTTGCTCAGATAACCTTTGACTGGAAATTTGGAATTATGTATAAATGATCATACTTATCCTTACGGCTCACATATTCTAAAGGTGTATTCCTTGATGTTATTTCCAACATTCTATTCATTGAAGCAAATATTTGCACATGAAAACATCCTACGTGACAAGGCCGGGCAGCAACAATGGATACGGTGAACAAGATATCAATAGACAGACAGAGCTCTGTAGCATCTCCTGTAGTACACCAGGCTTGTATCAAAGAGAGGAAAAGTAGTACACCAGGCTTGTAGGAATTCAATAGTGTAATACCAAACAACAACAGTGCATTGTGAAATGGGAGGGGATGTGTTGATTGAAGATATATGATAGTATCAGTTTTTAACCCCTAAATGCTTTTGAAAATTTTAGACTCAAATTGCCTTTTAACACCTCTTTGTAAAGCAAGCTGATTTTTTTTATTTCATAACATTCTTTTCCAAATTCTGCCGTAGGATCTTATAATTAACTCATCAAAAAACTATTTCTCAAATTCTTAGAGTCAGAAACTAAACCAATTACAAGATCGTGCGGACCCCGGCTCTTGGGAGCGGAGGTTGGTGGACAGTGGACTATGGGGGTGACACCTCCATTGTCCAGGGCCTCCTAAATCCCTCGTAGTGAGGACGAATGGTTGTTCGCGGAATCCGATTATAATTTATTTTGTACTCATGGGAGCTTGTAATCAAAGTGGATGTGGTAAAATCAAGAGATCGTGTATGTGCTGTAAACTGTTGGTTTGTTCTCAAAGTATTTACGTAGTGATTCCCAGTTGTAGTGTCACACTAAAGTAAGAAGAGTAGATAAATCAAATTAGGAACTGCCTTACTGTGCCACGGGTTCTCTCAAGAGTCGTTTCCAGTTTCCCGAGCATATAATTGGCAGTTGAAACACTGGTATGTTAGCAGGCACCTCTTTTTCATTCCAGATAACGCGGGGCAGTGTCGCTTTTTATGCGACGTGGATTGGTTTTGCCAGAATTAGAGAGTTCCGTGATTCATCGTTGAAGACGTTTGCTTTGGCCAATCTGGCACCTTGGTTTTCGTCGTCATAGCTAGTGATTTGGAAGTGGGCCATGATTCCTGGCCTTTTAACTTTTACAAATGGGATGGTGCAGTTAATGTGCTTCATGGAGCTTGGGGTCTTGCGTGAGGTGTCGCCTTGATTGTTCAAGACGCGGATTCTGTCTGTGGAGACTGTTGTTCAAGACATTGAATCTATTAATAGAGGCAAGGAACGACCGTCCGCGAGAAGGACGTCAATTTCCTTTGAATACACGCAAGGGCTCTTCAGTTGAAGGGTTTACTTAGAGTTTGAGTCCCACGAATTCGCTAAGGGTTTATGGTTTAGTACAAATTTAACGTCCTTTAGAGAATTCCTTAGCATATTTGAATAGTTTGAGTATACACAATGGAAACTACAATCAACCATGGTTGAGAGGCCAGAATTACTGTCATGGTAAACCTCACGT
Organism: Ceratodon purpureus; assembly: GCA_014871385.1. Taxonomy (NCBI): domain Eukaryota; kingdom Viridiplantae; phylum Streptophyta; class Bryopsida; order Pseudoditrichales; family Ditrichaceae; genus Ceratodon; species Ceratodon purpureus. The sequence goes on along the minus strand of CM026425.1, from coordinate 2,961,462 downwards.
TAGTTTTATGTATAATTGTGTGGATTTGCAATCAGCATCGATAAAGGACAGTCTCTTGCATTGGGTTTAGAAACAAATTCCTTGCATTCAATGTCCACTACTGTGTTTGTCGAGCTCGTTGCACTCTGATTTTATGAAGTGTCTATCATTGTACATTGTGCTTGTTGTATGGAGTAAAGACTATTCGAGGTGTTGAGCACAAACTACAATTATAAACCTAAAAGCATGAAGTAGAAAAAATAAAACTAATCCAGCCATCTGAACTTCATAGTTTTCTTACTCGGCTGTTTTGTCGGAGACTCTGAGCTCCACTGCACATCTTCTCACAGCATAAACTTCCACCGTGAAGACTTACCATCTACGTCCCCATTCCTCTATCTTCTCTCGGACTTTGATGTGGCTCCTATTCAATGGCTGTCGTTGTCACTGACGACGATGTAATCCTTCACGCCGACCTTCTTCGCCATCCCGCTCCACGTAAGCCCTGGTTTAGTGGCACATTAGAAGATGCTTAGTACTCAATTTGAGTCCATACAGGTTTTACCTATGACCTAACTCATTCCACCACCCAGTCAATGCATCTTGGATTCATCCTAACAAGATGCTAATATCATATGCAAATGCTTTTTAAAGTCACAAAACACTACTATCGCACTAATTGGAACTTGCAAAACAACCTCATCACACACAAAATGAGAATAATATGCTAATATGATGGAACTGGTCATAAATTACAAACTATGTGAACAATAGCCAAATATCAACCTTATTGAACAATATTACTCGGGAACATCAAAGCAAAAGAGATAAGTTCCTCACCTCCGCATCTCCGCATCAAAGCAAAAGAGAAAAGTTCCGCACTCTTGTCAAGTTGTCACAAATAGTCGATTTGTCATGACTCACGTCTTCCATTCTATTCAGGGTGTAGTCTCTAAAGTGGCGATTTTAGGGTATCTTTGATGTGCATCTGCTTCCCCCTAGGTGCGTTGCCTGATTCCTCTCCTCCGATGTTGCAACGTCCTCAATGCACCTACGCTGGCATTTGGAGGCGGGCAACCCCACGCCACTTCCATCGCCCTCTTCCTGGCGTTTCCCTTGAGCCTTTGACGTCTGCTCCATTGTCGAAGATTTGGAGTAGTACTAGAAGAAGCACGCTTTATCGAGCCAGGCCTGTGTCAGAGTACCCCACGCACCGGAGAGTAAGGGTCTAACTCGTCGTCGTCCTTCTTGTCCGGCCCATCCCCGCCACTTGCTACTAACTCCATATCTGCTTCAATACCTGCTGATAGAGCACCTGCACCTTTGAGTGAGCATTGCGAGGATGATACAATCCCATGTGTCTCACTCCCCAGTGATTGTAAGTGCGGAATGTTCACGTCTAGTAAGCATGGTTGAAATATGTTTTCAAACATACCTTGGGCGACCATGGAGGAGGTTGGGACGAATGGTGGAGCCGTGTCATCTGATTGCTCGTATTTGGGACTCTCTAGCGGATGACCCAATTGAAGCAACTTCTCCTTAAAGTCAATCACACAATTAGCGGCCCCATTAACAGGTTTACGATTCAGAACAAAGATGTTTCCAATGAATACATTGCCCCAATTGACACCTTGCATTAGGAAGAAAAAAAGAACAAGCTTGGAAACACAACGGATGATGAACGCATTACTTTCAATCCACGGCGTAGCCAAGTTTCTTGGCCAGTATTCCCCTCGCGAATAACAAGTTGATGGCCTTCACCTTCTCGATTGGTCGTTGGTGTGTCTTCTGATACAACATTCCTATCGAGTACTGCAATTTTGGACTTTTGGACCTTTGCAGGCGATTGTAGCGAAATCGACCTCCTTCCTTCTCGGCGTTCTCGCCCCAACGTGCAATGCAATGGTCCTTTGAAACTCTGATTTGTGGCATGTACTCCGGCTCGCCCTCTCTAATGCCAGAGATTAATCCCACGTCGTTGAGGCTTGGGTCCTGGCAGAGCCAATTCTTTGTTCCTTTTATTGGTTTGAGATACGTCTCTTCGCTGAGAAAAGCCATACTTTAACACCTGCACAAACAACTCCAATACCTACTGTCAATACTCTATTTGTAGTACATGAGTGAGAATGGAGTCCCCTCGTGGGCAACTACAATCATGTGAAGGCGACAAAAGTACTAGGGTGGCTTTAGAGGTATCCATCCCACGCATTAAAGACATGCCGTGACCCAATGACACTGGTTTACAAAGTAAGAAAAGACAATGTTATGGTGAGACACATACTTCATCTCGTGAAAGCATCCCCTCGATAAAACTAAAATGGACTAGATATTATGCAAACTTGCAAGGCGCATGACTCGGAGAAAGGAAATCCGAGGTTGGCCATGGCCAGAGGTTCTTCAGATTAACAATTGCAAAAAAATATAGAACAACACCAATTATGAGCCTCACATTAAATTCCTATCTAATACCACAAAGATGTGATGAAGAACTCCAAGCAAACCAACATTATCATCTGGGAAACTTTCAAGCACAACACATTCCAACCCTCCAAACCCAACTTCACGACTCCATGCAATAGAGAAATTCCACAACCAAGGCTCAAACACACACAACATAACACACAAACCAAGCTCCACGACTATCAAGTCCTCGCCATGTTCTATCGACATACCATACATGTTTCTTTCGGATTTATAGAAGAACAACGGCTATAAGAAGGTTTACAAAGTTTAGCATGTCAAATTATATGGTGAAGGGATACTCATAGATCAGACGTCGAAGCGCAGAGCACCAAGCTCTATACCCCCCTTGTCCTCTTAGCTCCGTCAACGAGCAAACGTGAACAGACCTCCACAAGGACAATACATGAGCATTGTCAAATCAAATTACGAAGGAGAGGGCAATGTAAAGATACGTTTTGGGAGCAAATCACTAGGCACTGAATGTGTAGAGGGTTTAGGACCGCAATATCCTGAGCATGGACACTAAAATTGACAGCTTCACCTATCTTACCAAACTACTAGGCTCCGAAAGACAGAGAGAACAACCGCAATCAAAGAAGTCAAGAATTGATGATGCATAATTCACAATGAGCGTACCTTTAGCACCGCAACGAAGCTAAACCCTATCACTGGAATGTCCTCTTGCACGATAATGCGATTGGCGAGATTGAAGGGTGGCATGAGGTAGAGGGTAAAGGAGGGAATTCCCAATTGTAACCGAGAGAATGACGAAAATAAAGCCCTCACAATGGAAATCCAGGCAAAGAAACCCCTGCGCAAATTAGAAGACGACAATCAGAGGTACACAGGCATACCACCGAGAATGGGCAAAGACAATTGGAGAATGAGGGTACCTTTGCATTTATACTGCTCCAAGATGTAGGGGTTGTAGAAGCGGCGGGGTATGATGTTCCACTCACGCACTCCCATCCCACTTGGATTTGCATTCATGCATGGATGGTACACGTTATGAGTGCGCCTTAAGCCTCACGGTCACACCGGGGGAAGTATAAATGTCAGTCAAACGGTCCCAAACGAAGTAGGAGAAAATTGCACAACGATTGGTGGTAGAGATCAGAACCGACTAGTAGGACGAGAGCTCCAATTTGTAAAGTCGTCCATGCAGAGCATGTCGGACTGGCGCATGGAGGTGGACAAAAGGCTCTCTAGTACGGTATCGGATATATCTTCAATGAATAAGAAGATTGACTGAATCTTGAGATTGCAGGTGTCCGAGGCGCGAACTGGGACAATGAGCTTGGAGGACGAAGGAGGGATTCTTACCTCGATCATTGGCGTTCTGACTAGCGACCTCTTTCCTTCACATGCCTATTGAATGAGCCAAGCATGGGAGATCAAGGACATCCAATTACACAAATCACGAAGATGTTGTCTCCACCAAACAGCGGTACTAAGAGAACGACGTACTCATCCGCGCCGCACATAAGGGAGGACACTCCGCGTGTAGGGTGCGCCGGTAAGTTGACTTGCCAAGGCATCTTTGACGGGGCTCGGCCAACGGCTCAGACTCATTATGCCATGCAAATTGCGTTTGGTTCATATGACGACAACACTCTAACGGCACAAAAGAGACCAACAGTCTAGCCAAGTTTTGCAACGCTTGGACTTGTAAAATCCTACTTGCCGCACTAGAACTGCCTAGACTTAACTACATGAATTTGCAGATGACTATGTCTTGGATAGTTTCTCCCCTTTGAAGAAATTAGAGTCCCTATTTGTCGCAATTGCAGATGAATCAATCCATTCGCAAGCATCGCGGAAATGGGCCCGTCCTAACATGCACAAAGGTGAGTGCGTTGTTTGAACCCCAAGCTCGCCACAATCCGGAGAGAATGGAGTGCACCTACTCAGTCCAACGTCTATTGACTTCCTTGTTTTCCTTCGCATACGCGATGGCAGAGCCCTCACTTCTGTTGCTGCACAATCCGCAACTGAAGAAGGCAATTGCAGGGCCATAGCAGCACTACACATCGAGTCTTCAGAACATCAATAGCATGACGAGATCGAATTCAGGTAAGCAACACACGAAGAGACCGTCTAGGTATTTGGACCACGCTCCACCCGAGGAGAACAAACCTTGCAGCAACAAGGTAAGCACCTTAGACCATAGTGCAAACAAAAGTGAACAAATTAGCGCCTAGGGATGCAAAGTTGTGTTATACAATATGATAGACGGGTGATGGTCTGGTTGGGGTACCCAAAAAGGTGGTTTTTGGGACAACTGCACTCTATGATGGTGTGTCAAACAATTTTATTTTTTCATTATAATAAAGTAAGACTTCATTAAATGCGGTTTTAGTTTTCTACACTTATAATGTAGCAAGAAAAAAATATTGAATTACAATAAAAGATTTCAAAGTAATTTTATTTAATTTTTAGTTGAAAAAGTAAGTTGTGTCCCAATCACCTAGAATTCCTATAATCAAGCAAATGGAATATTTAACAATTTTTTAATTTTAATTTTTTGGAATATGACCTACTTCTAATTTTGTAGAGTACAAAATAATTTATTGTATCATCAAAAAATTAATAACCTGTCCACTATAATGCTTGCAAATCCCAAAATTCAACATTTTTTCCGACATCTATAAATGGATCCCAAAAAAATGGAATTCTTAAAAAAAACTCTTGAAACATATACAATTGGATTCCATTGAGATGGAATATTTTTCTCCATTTTGGGGTCTTTTAACTTGATCAAAATGAACAAATAAGATAAATTTTGGAGGTTTAAGACAAATATAACCTAAATAGTGTGTCCAAAAAGTGATACCCCAAGCTGATTTTTACCGAGAGTGACATTTCTACGAATTGTCCAATGGAACAGCGAGGACCACTACACCCCAAGCGATACGTATGGGTGATGCACCTGGCCCACATCAACAAGACCATTGCCATCGATCGGAGTAGGCCACACTAATGCGTCGTAGGTGTCGATCAAATGTATTTTGTGATTATCATCAATACATGATTGGTTTTGAATATTTAGGCCTATACGCCTGCATCTAAATATTTAAAACATTTCTCAAAAATATCAAAAATTTAAAGTATGTTGGAGTCGTCGAGCCTCCCATGCATGGTAGCCTTGCAACATCCAGATACAAAATCATACAATGCACGGTGTTAGCAAACAATGCAGGCTTGAAGGCGGATTGCGTAGAGCTAGGTCTGAGTATTCCAAGTCGGGGCAAGTGGATCCTAAGACACCTATTTCCTCGACGTCAACGACCACAAACCTCACCTCGGCTCTAGCCCCCCCTCCCCCTCCTTTCTTCCCTTTGATCTCCTTACTCCTCCTTTCTTCCCTTTGATCTCCTTACTCCTCCTACTTCCCTTCTCTTATGCATAAGTAGAGAAAAAAATCATTTTATAAGGGTCCAAGTTCAAGAGTTGTAGAATTTTTTTATTTTTTATTTTTTTTTTATTTTATTTTTTTTCAAGTTTTCGTTATTTCATTATTTTCATATAGAATGATGTAAAATGAAAAAAGTTGTCAGTTCTCTCAAGTAGGTGTTGGAAAGATGTATTGGAGAAATAAGACCTTGGATTATCATAACTAAGTAGAATGACTGAGTAAAATAAGTACTTCTCTAGGCATCTATCATGTTCATAACTAAGCAGAATAAGTTAATCTAGTAATGTAGAAACTTGCAAGTGCATAAGAATGCATTGTCAAATTGATTATACAAGTGAGTGATGGCAATACCTTGAGAGAAGAAAAATCCAAATAACTTGTTTATATGAATTTCTACAATTATTGACTAACTTAAGGATGTTAATTTAGAAGATCTTGGATGTTAAAGATTTAAAAGTTGTAAAGAAGTTCTTTTAAAGAAAACAATTTGAATCCCACAAACATTTATTCACTACATTGACCTTTAGTTACGTAATAAGCTAAACAAAAAGATCTATTCCTATGATTTACCACAAATTGGAAATTTTACAAACTACATCTTTCTATAAGTATTATATGCGTCATATCTTACTTAATTATTAATACTTGTTATTTTGAACTATTTTTGAAAGGGTATTATATAAGTGTTTTTATTTTTATCAATATATCCATGAGTATTGTTTGAAGGTGAATCAATGTAGTTTGTGTACATTATAATATTAATTAAAACTGTAGAAGTTGACGCATTGAATTACCAATCTTATAAAAATAAATGTCTTATATGCTATGATTAAGTATAATTGATGGAATTCTCATATATGATTAAGTATAACTGTTGGAATTGCCTTGATTTTTGAAGGCAAATTATGTAGCTATTGTGTTTTTTCAAAAATCAGTGCTTTGCATATACTTTTAATCTGAATTTTTTTGAGATGTAAAAGTTGCACTTGGTCAAGTGCAATTTTAATGAATAATATGTTTATATGTTAGTATATACAACTTTAAATTGAAGATTAACTTCCGAATAGCAATTCATCAAGCCTTTTGTAATAAATTTAAAAGACATTTATCTTCTTCAACTCAAATGAGGAAACTAAATATATATCAATGTACAAAGTTTATTCACACAAATGAACTTTTTACTCTATCAATTATTGATAATTATTTTAATCCCTAAAAGACGGAGGGGTATTTCCACAGTTTTTCAGTACTACAGTGCCATTCTTGCATTTTTCAAAGTGAGACAAATTTGAGAATCACCATAAACAACTTAACCGTAAGATCTTTGAAAGTAGTCGGCTACCAAAATTTATACCAAATTTTGGATTTGGAGAAGCAACAGATTGGGAGATAATAACATGTGAAGTTTGGAAGACTAGTGAACTTCTGAAATACTAACAGTGAGTTTCCGAGTTCTCGAGTGACTGAAAATTGCTACTTCAGATATTTATAAAACTTTGGCAACTAAAGCTAATTCTCTTCTCTAATATGTTAGGAACATGCACAATTTTTGAAAGATTTTTTTGAGTTACCAATTTGGAGAAAATGGGTCTAAATTTCATTTTTTTCAACATGACACTTTTTTGGAAAATTAAAAACGGTTTCTGATAAATCCAAAATGGTGAAGCCATAAAGTAGTGGTCGTACAAGCTTTCCCAAAAAAAATAAAATGCTAAAATAAAAAATCCACAAGCAGAGATCTTCATTTCAATGCACAATATGCTCAAGGTATAATTGAAACATTTTTGTTGTAGAAACACTAACTTCACTGTTCAAACACCTCACCAACCCATGTTGTTTCTTTTTTCTAAAATCAGGGTTTCAATTTTTCACTAAAATTTTAGCGTATCTTTATTGCCAACTTCATTCTAAAGAGGTTAGGAATAAAAAACACACAAATCTGACCCCTCTAGGGCATTTTGCTGGGTTTTCTATTTCTAGAGCAACCCAAAAGTGGTTGCTTCATCTTTTAGGGGTTAAAATGTAATATGAAAATTCTTGAGAAACAATGCTTATTGATTTAATATTATATAATCATATGTCTAGAGAAGGATTTCTTTTTTTACATTGAATTAGTTACCTAGTAAGAAAACAAAATACTTCATCAAATAACAATCCATCACCACACAAAATTGATATTTTTGTATAATCATACTGTAAATTGCTATTTCTTCGCAAAAAAATCTCAATCAATTTTCAAACTAATTTCCAAAAACTTTAAAACATGTTATTTCCACAATGTATGAATAGTATAAGATTTTTTTTCAAAAGATTCTAAAAACTCCAATTTCCGAGAATAGCTTGCTATTACCGTTGCATAGCTTTTGGCTGGCTAGAAACAAAACTCTATGGTTATATCAAATACTTTAGATAACAATGTTTAGATCTTTTTAGTTGACTTTTAATCCATTCATTAGGCTGTAGTCTATTGAGAAAGGTGGCTGAAGAGGAACCTATACTGCAGCCTTCAATCTTGACTTGTTTAGGCTGAAGTCAGTGATGCACTAAATTTGCAACAGTGTCTATACTTTACGCCTATACTATACGCTAACAGTGTTCTGCATATGGACACGTCAGATTATTCTTTCGAAAACCTACATCTACTTGCAAAGGTTTCAAAATATGTTTGCTTGCTTTTTGAGAGTTTAGACAAGACTATATCAAACCTCAAAAAGCTTTCTTCTGATTTATATCCTCAGTGTAAAGAGATAGTAGAATATTTGGTAAAGCCTTGTTGTTAGTGTGGGAAGCTTTGACTAACTGAATGCTCATCTTTAATTTGCCACTGGGTTATATCATCAGCTTATTTATTTGGTAGCGGTTGAAATCGTGTTCTCTGTCCATTTCAGTCGAAATATGACGAAATGCATCCTCGACTGCCAGAGAAATCGGTTATTTAATTTCCAGAAAATACATAATTCAGTGTAAACAAATGTGATGATGAAACTACCTTTCTGCAAAAAACAACGTGCAGCTCGTCGTTCAGGAGGCCTGCCATCAATCAGTGCAAGGCATCTAGGACTGCATCCACAGGATGAATTGGGTCCTCACCGCTTCCCCACGCACACTACGGTATCTTGACAGGAAAAAGGTGCCTGCAATCCTTGGAAATGATTCAAACATGAACAGAAGCAGCCTTGGAGGGGGTTGCGAGAAATACAGTACTTGTACTGCTATCATAACGACCTTGTCTCATATTCTTCAAATACCTACTTATCAGACTTGAGGGTAAGCTTCCATACTTTCCTACCAGCATTCCTATAGTGAGGCGGTGACAGTTGACAACTGATACATGCCACTTAGAATATAGTTAATTTTCAAGTTACTGGGCCAGGTCATTGACTCGTTGGCCAAATCCTCGAGATTTCTGCATTGAATAATCTATAGGAGATACTTCGAAAGTTCGAAAGTATGTTCCATTCCTCTAATGACTCTAGGCAGTGGGTAGGACCGGAGAAGGAACTGTCTCTCCTGAGAAGGGATACCACCGGTCAAGTTCTCGACCCATATTGTCAAACAAATAAATAAAATAAGATTTCATACCTACGTCGAAGAGCCGAATCCCGCGTCCTCCTGACATCACAATAAGTGCGCAGCAATCCACCAGCATGACTTCGTGTCTACAGTTCTTTACAATCCATTGCAAAGCTTTCGGTGTGGTACGAGGAGACTATTGCGGTGATAGTCCAGCCATTGGAGTGGACTATTGGAACTATCTTAACAAACAGGCTTCCACATTCTTTTGACTCTGTGTATCTCTATGTGATCCGTCCCTGTCTATAAGAGTTAGAGCTAACAGTGAATTGATCCAAACACCTTCAACTGGGTTTCATTCTCTAGAACATCAAGGTTGTGAGGATGAAGATGTCACCTTTGTTGCTGTTGCTGGTTCAGCTGCTCGGTGTCCACTTATTGGTATTCCAGCATGTTCGGTTAGCTGGAGCCGTTGTCAAGGGGGGCTATTCGATCGGGTCAGCTTCTAACGTGAATTTCCAATATGTGACACATACTTATTATGCATTTACGGGAGTGGATCCGGCATCTTACCAGCTCGTGCCAGATGCTGGGGACACTACGATTGGAACCTTCGTAGCCACAGCCAAGAAGTCAAATCCTTCCGTGGTAACGCTCGTGTCCATTGGAGGAGCAGCAGCACCGGCAGCAACGTTCGCTGAGATGGTGAGCACATCTTCACGACGGGCGGTATTCATCAACAGCAGCATCGCGCTTGCGAGACAATATGGGTTCGAAGGATTGGACCTTGACTGGGAGTCACCTCAAACCCAGGGGGAGATGCAGAACTTGGCAAAACTGTTGAAGGAATGGCGGGCGGCTACCGTCACAGAATCTCAGTCCTCTGGAAAGGCAAAGCTTCTCCTCACCGGTGAGTTAACCTTGTGCACCCTGATTTCCCTGGTTTCCAAAGACCTGCCATAACTCCCACATGAATTAGTCAAAACCTCTGACCTAATTTTTTTTTTTTATGATTGCAGCTGCTGTGAGCTACCAGTCAATCCTGCTCTACACCGGCGACATGAACCAGACCTGGCCTATTGACGCATTCAACACGTACTTGGATTGGGCTAATGTTATGAACTATGACTATCACGGCTCCTGGGAGCCAAACATCACAGGCGAACACACGGCTTTGTATGACCCCAACTCTACCATTAGCACGGATTACGGAATCTCTAATTGGCTTCAAGCAGGTTTGCGCCCTAATAAACTTTGCTTAGGACTCGCCTACTACGGAAAGGAGTGGAATCTTACCAGTCTTGATAACGTCGGAGTGGGCGCCCCAGCCTCAGGCGGAGGGAACCCTATTATCTACAGCGACATCGTGGCTTACAATGCTGGAGGAGCCACTGTTGTCTACGATGCTACAACAGTGTCCATGTATAGTTACAAGTCTAGTGAATTAACTTGGATCGGATACGACAATCCAGACACCATCGCTGCTAAGGTTCGCTATGCGAAAAGCAGGAACTTATTGGGTTACTTCGCCTGGGCTTTGCAACACGATACCAATACTTCGTCTTTAGCTTCAGCAGGTATGACTATATTAAACTCCTAGTGATTGATAATGGTTTTTGTAATAATGCTCACTGGTGGGTGATAAACCTAGTTTCGGGTTTGTGCTCTGGTCAGAGAGTCTTGACTGGTCTAAATGCTCGTCTCATGTTCGCAGCGTCCAATGCTTGGAGATAACTGGTTCTGCGCTTTATCTGAAGTAACGGCACACATTCAACTACAACAAGACGAAGACACGTCAAATAACAGAAACTAAGTTAGTGGGAGAGTTAGTAGCTTAGTACTAGATCATCCCAAAATGCTTAGAATCAACTTTTTTGATAGAACAGTGTTGTATCAATTAGAGAGGAAAATCACGGTGTAGCAAGGTTTGGTATCCCTGTTCACAATATAAACTCACTGATTTTCGCCAATTTGTTGTCGAGTGAGCTCCTGCGTCCTTTTCCCGATTGCAACCTCTATGCCTGGTGAGAGTATGTGACCACTAATGCGGTTAACAGTTTCAAGCAAACTGGTTAACTGGTGTGCTCATTAATAGCACTAGCTTTCATACCAAAGCTGCTTTTCACAACTAAGACTCTGAAACCATAGAGACAACCAAACCATCTTCTTCAGAAACAATAAAAAAAGGGGTACTATATATGCGTTCTAAGATTTTCATGAGGCCCTTCAAGACGCCACATTCGATACTGCAATTTTATTCTTAAGAAGATATAGCAATATGCCGCCTGCAACAGCAACATTCAAAGACTCAAAGTCTCCCGGCATAGGAATAGACACTCGTTCACATGAACGGTGTGCATTTTCTGAAAGTCCCTGGCCTTCACTGCCAAGGATCAAACAGAGAGCTTCCTTAGCTGCAGCAATTCTAATGGAATCATTTTCATTCGAGACCACATCTTTAAAATCGCTTTCTGGCTCTACATCCAACGTATCTGTAGTTTCAGTACTTGTACCTACCGCATGTGAAATGTGTTCAGTTCTTGATGATGGCCATGTGTCTTTCTGGTCAGGATCGGCAGCATATAACTTCATCTTGTGCTTGTCAGCAAAGGACTGCAGTTGTTTCCAGCGGCCAGTAGCAATAGGTAATCTGAAAGATGCACCCCTTGAAGCTCTCAGTGCTTTCTCATTGAAGGGATCACAGCCACCTGGCAACATAAATACTCCATCCTGCAGACGAAATAAAAGATTAAGTGCGGCGATAAAGGAAAAAATATTGTCGGCCTCGACACCCTGTTCACTGCAACACTCATCTCACATGACATCAAATGAAAAATTACGGTCATAACTCTACAGAACCCAATTTTGGCAGATGGAAAATCAAGAAAAATGAATAGAAATGCTGATAATTGAACTAAACAAAACACCGTACCCAAGCAAAGGCTGCGGCAGTTCGCAGCAATGTTCCTAAGTTGCCTGGATCCTGTGAACACAACCATTCAAATTAGCCGAACAAGCTCAAACTCGACCAATGCATCTTAGTGCTTTGAGCCGAAACTTGGTCCTAAATCCAAAACCAGGTTACTTCCTAAATCTCACTCCCAGACTTGTGACAGTCTCAACGATTTCTTATTAGCGACATGAACTAGTCCCTACAATGTCCCTAAGAAAGCTCCATGTTAACAAACGAGCCCAGGTTTGCTCCTGATAATGCCAAAAGAAGAGTAGAGCAAGCGAGTAGTGATTCCAAAATGCACAAAAATAAGCTCACCTGAATGCCATCAAGAACCAGCACACGCCGAGGAGAAGAAACCCAATTCACAGCGATGTCGCCACCGTCCTCCAAATTGCAATAGGCGGAAGGAAGGGCCAGCACGCCAACACCTTGCAGACCTTGAGTGGAATCCACACCGGCCACTTTTCTCAACACCGGTTCACTGACGGATACAACCCGTTCAGCCCACGACCTCAGATCTGCTCGCGGACTTGTGTCTTCCAACACCAGCAACACTTTGATCGGTTTAGCCGAGCTCGAATTCTCCCCGGAGACAACTTCACATATCTCCCTTCAAAACACAAATGCAAACCCCTCCTTAGCCCATGCAATTGGCCAAAACCCTAAACCCAAAACCCTGAGCTCTCCACATTGAAGCGGATGATGCAGTTGCACCGGGCAATGGGACGAGACGAATTTACCTTAGAGGCACCGAGCCGACGACCACGACACATCCAGACGCGTTGCGGTAGTTCGTGTTCGTCCGAAGCTTCACCAAATGCTTCACATACGGGTTCTGCACGCTGGTTATGGTATCCACATGACCTGCAAGCTCAACGCTAGAACTGCTCTCCTCAGCCCTTCCTCTTCCCATCTCGCCATCTCTCACTCGTCTCTCGCTGCTCCCATCGCCAGAATCTCCCCTCCTGTACACATCCTTAAACCCTACACGCTCACCTCCCCGGTACCCAGACGACCTATCGTACGCGCTTGCTTCTACCTGCAACCTCTTCTGCCCCCTTGCAACCACTCCTCCTCGGCTCTGTGCGCCGAAACTGGGCATGGCTAGAGAACCCCTCCTCCATTCCTGCAACCCCACATTGCCAAACCCCAATTCTACTCCCGACGCCTTCCCACAATGCCCACGATGGCACAGCGCTCCCTCCATGGCGCACGATTCAGAAATTAGCGAATGAGAATCAGAGCATGCTTGTTGAATGCTTCTCCCGGTTGCTGCAAACCATTCAAGCGGATTCCTCACCCAAAGAGTCACATACGCAAACTTTACTGCACGTCCTTCACTTCATGGTGCAAAATTCTGAGACCTCTCAAGATATTTCACAACAGAACATGATTGAGTATCCGGTTATCTCACATCTGATGTCACTGCTCCATATCCATGGCGTCAGTCCGGTAAGATAAGAGCAACAAAGCCTTTGGATGAGGGCTCTGGCGATGAATGAAGCAAACTTGTGAGTCAGGCTCGCAGGACTAATATCTAAGTTTACACAAATTCGTTTGGACTAACGTTATCTGACTTATCTGATCAGCGACAAGAGATGATGATGAGCAACATGCCATGTTTGACTGTCCAATTGCGCTTCAAAAGCGTGCAAATCCACGATGCAGCCAGCTCGTACAAGTCCGGAAGCGTCGGATGTCGTACCGACCTGGCGCCATCTCGAAAGCAGATGGAGTTCTACAATTCGATGCCGAAATTCTTGACAATCTGAGTTCCCTCAGAGATTCTCATCCCGAATTCAGTAAGTTGGGAAGGGTTCATGCTCCTTGGGAGATTTCTTGAGGGATTAGCTGGTGCTCGCCAAGTTAGCCCACTTGTTGCTTCGGGTATTTGGGTTCCGGTTTGGCGATGGCGCTGGAACATGTGACGGTGGCGTTGGACTGGACGCCCAACACGAACCATGTGGGGTTCTACATAGCGCAAGCTCTTGGGATGTACAGCGAGCAGGGGCTCGCGGTGACGTTCGTGAGTCCGCATTCTGACAATTACGAGATCACTCCGGCTTCGAGAGTGGCAGCTGGAGAAGCAAGTAATTAGCTGCCACTTCCACTCTTCCAGTCATCAAGTTCTGCACAGTTCTTAATGTCCATGCTCTACTTCACATTGCTTAGGAAGCCCAGTTCGTGGGTATGGCCATCCGTAATCCTCTTTTCTGTTTTGATGGTGCAATATCTGATAATAGAAGCCATCGCTGCTTCTTCTCTTAGGAGGGTTAGGTTTGAGGATCATGGTTTACTCAAGGTGGTCTTGGTTGGAGGAGGAACCTGAGCTGCTGCTTTTATAGATCTTAGTTACAGTGCAGGAGGTTAGTTTTGAGGATCAGTAGTTTATCTTAGATGGTCTTGGCTGCGGGATAGTTCTTCGATGTTGAATTGTGCGAATTGCAATGTGATAGAGAGGTGGGAAGTTTTCTAAGTTTGTAGAGTTTTGTTGTTTACATTTTGTTTCTGGTGTTGTGTGGTGCAGCTTTTGGGTTAGGGCCATCAGAGACACTGTTCAGCTACCATTCTCTGTCTGAGAGGCCGAATCTGATCGCTGTTGCTACAATCTTGCAGCAGGATTTGAGCTCCATCGGTAAGATCGAACAAAGGACTTTGGTATGATGTAGGACGGGTTTTTGTAGTGGGAAGTCGCCTGACTTTAATTTGTATGTCTAGAATCATGTCGTACGTTCGCTAAGGGAAAGTTTGAATTTAGTCTGAAGTTTTGTGTGCCGTTACAGCAACTTTGAAGCAAAGTGGGATTGAGCGACCGCAACAACTTGATGGCAAGAGGTATGCATCTTATGGGGCACGATATGAAGGCCGCATCGTCCAGAAGATGATCCAAAACGATGGCGGTAAGGGAGATTTCCAGGAGGTGGTCCCTGCCAAACTGGGCATCTGGAACACCTTGTTGCAAGGAGAAGCGGATGCCACTTGGGTCTTCAGTGGGTGGGAAGGCTGTGCTGCCGCTATTGCTGGCATTGAGCTTCATGAGTTGAGACTCTCGGATTATGGGTAAGCGTAGCATCATCACAGTCATCCTCTTTCATAACACCTTAAGCCCCAGATTTAATCAATTTTCCACACCAAGGCATATGCAGATCATGGATTTTATTTGACCTAATATCTCTACTTGCTTGTATTTTGAGCATACCTTCATCACTCATATTCCTATTCTCCTTTCACAGGATTCCGTATGGGTACAGCCCCGTGGTGTTTTGTCATCCGGACACTATCAAGTGAGTCACGTTTCAATCTTCCTTGGTGGATAATTGTGAATACCGTCGTTGCGAATTCTGTTCATTTTGTAAAATAAATGTCAAATGCTATTTCCTTACAGTTGGATTTTGTTGAGCAGGGACTCAGGGAACATGCTAGCGAAGTTCCTGCTTGCAACAGAGAAAGGATTTGCTTGGGCAGCTAGCAAACATAGCGCAGACGTGACGAATCTCTTTGTGGAACAGGTGGACAAGGAGCATCCGGACTTGCCAGAGGGGACTGTCCCCAAAGAGCTGGTTCGGGAGTCTGTGCAGTACATGAAGGGTTCCTTTCTACATGACGACGGTCACTGGGGACGCATGGATCCTGCAGTTTGGGAGGGTTTTCTCTTCTGGCTACAAAAGGAAGGCTTACTCACTACTTACATTCAATCACGAAACCCCGTTCCTGGTACGAGTGTCACCCTCGACGAGCTTCGTCAAGGGAATGTAGGATCTCCTCTGCCGCAAGAACGATTCAAACTGGACCAAATCTATACTAACAAGTTTCTCGAGCTTTAGCGGTAAAGGAGCTAAGAATCTGTCCAATTGACATCCAATTATTACGGTAACCATGCTGATCTTCTGTTACTAATTACATTTTGTACATAATAAGGAACTGATGCAACTGCAAGTACTCGTTGATTATCTTGTAATTGACATTTATGTATACGCTTCTGCTTGTACTACATTCTGAAGGTTTCTTTGTAATTATCCACAATAAATGATCATGCTGTGCACTTTGACCACTCACTCGTTCAAATCTAATAGCAGGTCATAGTTCCGCACTCTTTTCTCAAGGTTTCAAACAGTGCAGTCGAGAGGTACCGCTCCGCACCACTGGCAAGCACCGCCATTGTAAGTTTTCGAGCATTCTCCGGCTCCTTTGATAAGCTCTTCCAGTTCTAAGTACAGATCATTAGTGGAAATGAAACATTTCAGGGAAAACAATTCTCTCCTAATTCTGAGTCAGTAGCGTTGCTACTACATTCCTTGTGAGTACTCACATCATGGGAATAATGTACTACTGTAGCTAGGTCGAGTGAATTGGAGATAACCAAGAAATGAGGGAAAGCAGACAGGGAGAGAGTGATAGAATTACCTTGGTTACTCTCATGATTTAATCACGCATCAATTAAATTGAGTTTTCCGCATGTGGTTACGTTGGATCGCGACTGCATATCGTATGTGCTTTATTTGATTGCAAACACAACAATTCAATCATTCATTCTGTCTCACTCCAAAATGCTACCTAGTTGCCATCCAAAAATCCCGGTTTGCAGTCTCTGTTAATATGGCTTCTCATTAGTTTTGACGAGTGTTGTCATTGCAATCCGCTTCTGCCAAGTACAAATAAATTTGAGATGCTTTCATAATTAAATTTGTGGATGACAGTAAATGAGGAAGATCAGCTCCAGACCATTCTCGATGAATATCGTGATTTTCGTTTGTAGAAACGAAGTAATTCCTGATTTTCGGCAGATTTCTTAAGGTTCAGCTGGGTTAGAAACAATATGATTCAGTCTAGATTCGTATTTGCTCCTGTTTATGTAAGTGCTCGTAATGGATTCGGGCGTCTTGAAGCGTTTGTTGATGTCTTTTTTTTGCTCACAGATATGCTGAACTCGTTCTTACTAAAAGCAACGATTTACAAATTCCACGACTCTCCGTGTCAACCTGTAGTCGCACACGCACTTCGTCTCAAATTCACTTCGTATACAAATTCACTTCTGCAGACCTCAGCAACCTTCGTGCTGTGCATAGATCCTCTTCGTGCAATGAGGATGCTGTTGGTTCATAAGAGTTGTGCATGTATAATGAGCACGTTTGTGATTTCCCAGCTCCTAACCGTTGACGTGAACTCTCTCTCAGGATCTGTCAAAAGACAGTGCCATAGACCTGGAGAACTGATTTGAGAACACAACGAGCTTAATGAATTTACCAACATTTCAGGAACAAATTTTCATGAGCTCCTCTGGTTGAAAAGTAGCCTTCGGTGGGATTTCCAGTTTAGATCTTGAGATTGGAGGTTGGAGCCTAGGGCCAACCTTTCAGAAATTCTGGGGCGCCCTTGCGGGCACCGCAGGGGGGTTGGAAATAGTTTTCAACCAGCAATTGACGCGTCTCGGTAAAACCTCACTAACTGCGTCATTGCCCCAAGCGCAAAGATGAAGAAGCAGACCGTCTCTTCAAGATTTTATAGTTCGAACCCGGTAGAAACTACTGCAATCGTTATGGCGCCATCCAACTCTGGCACTCAAAAAATGCGATTCTCCCCTCGTGTTCACTGCATTAAATGATTTTCTCAGATCGGGATAATTCTCGAGGGTCAACACCGAAGAGAGGGGAACACACAGGAATTTATCACTGTTATTGAGCTACCAAATTGATTTGTAGTTGACATCTTTGTGCATTTTTCAAGAGATGATTACCGTGCAATTAGTGGCTTCTTCATTGCAACACAATATGGACAACAGTCAACATTTCTGAATATCAGCAGATTACAATAGTACTCGGTAGATTCCGCTAAGATGAGAGCCCTGGTCTCTGAAGAGATAGAATAATGGAATACAGATTTTTGAAGATTTGGTCATTAAGTTCAATGAGCAGTACGGAACACTGAATGAAGAATTTGTAAGCTTCATTAGGCTTAACAACCATCTGATATGAACATGCCAAATTTGACCAGTGGATAGAGTGTAACAGCCTACAGTACAAATCACGCTAAATTTGATCACTCAAATGTGAGCCTTTCACTCACAACGGACTCCTTCAGTCGCACTGAGTTCCACTCCAACACTATCGTATCCTTGTGGGTTCGACCTTTGTAATAGCTGGAGGTTTTAGTGAAGGGTGTTCCACTGTGAAAACCATCCTTGATACTTTTGCATCGATTAATGTATACCGTGTTCAGCCTTGACGTTTCCTTCCTCTGAGTTCAGCAACCAGAGTAGAGGCACATCAGACTTTAACAACAAAGATTCATAAATGTTAGAAAGACATACTACACATTCACTGGTAAATTGGAAAAGTACAAGACAATATTTACAATTCCTGGGATGTTCAATTCCTGGAAAGTACATGTTGCAGCTAAATAACTTCATCCATGTTAAATTTTAAAATATGCTGTGAGCACAATGCATAGGGCTTTATCATAACAATCCAACTGCAATTTACCTCAGGGAACAAGTACTTGTCATCCACTGCATCACACACGTCAATGGCAAGTTTTTGCAGCAAGGGAAGCTGCCAAAACGTGTCCAATCCATTGTAAGAATACCATATTAGACAATGACTTTTGTATAGATATGTCCGGACCAATTTAATCTACCAAAATCAAAAACAAGAACAAACAACTCCGGTCAAAACAAACATACCTTTCTGGTAGCTTCTGCTATGAAGTTGTCAGGCAACATCTTTCCCTGAACAAGATTTCATGAATCATAGTTAGGCCAACAGCAAAATCTCTGTACATCTATTCTTTCCCTCTCACAAAAGTGTAACTACTAATACAGCAAAAGTGTTGGTGAGAATGAATTACAATATGACGCAAGTGAAGCACTTCCAACATTGGGAGTGATATCAATAAGCGCCAAGAACCGTCTTCTGTAAGTAAGTGCTGGCAATCTTCAAGCCTAAGATCTCGAATTCCATCCCATGCATGTTCCACAGTTTCAAGCCAAACTGCAATTGAAGTTCAAACAATCTCAATATAGTTCAAGTCATGATGTAAAACAGCTTTAGATTTTTCTATTACTTGCACCAGAAGTACGCAGGTTAATTGTTTGTTTAGTTCAGACAAGCCATCCTTGCACAATGCTAACATCGATATTTCAAAACTTCTTGAAAACAGAAATGACATGTATACTTCAGAGAAAACTTACCGTTGGTTAATTGTTGGCATCCCAAAAGAGAGAGACTTTGCAGGCCTGTGGAAGATCGACTGAACAAGATAAGATCATCATCTGACAATAACGGCACAACTCTCTCAAGCTTCAGGGTCTTCAAATCTGGTAAACTGGATGCAATTTCTCTCAAGAGATTTCCGGAACTGTGTGACATATTCTGAAGCTCCAAGCTGTGAAGTGATTTCAGTTTCCTTATAGCACGTAGAAGGTCTTCATCGGATATAACCTGACAAACACAAAACAGAGTCACATAAACAATGAGTATGGATTAAAAATTTGTATAAGGCTACAAGCATTACGTTGTCAAATCCTAAGCAGCCTTCTACGTGATGAATCCTCCAACCATAAAGGGCATCCTATGTCATTAAGCTACCCCACTAAATAAACACAGAGCAAAAAGAATGTTCGTCATCAGCGGTACAGGTAGATTCTAATTCTAGAATTAAAACCTCCCTTATACAATACAAAGGAACTGTTAGAACCTTTGTATATAAACAATTAGAGATGCTTCTCATACAATCATCATACTCCATGCAAGAGAATATGAAACGAGATCCGACCTGAAAGCATAAAGAAAGTCGCTTCAATTCTGGACATTTTTCAGAAATGCACAACAAGGTATGCCCACTGATACTTCCCCCTACTCCAACAGCAAGACTTCGAAGCTTCCAGCTTGAGAAGCCAAATGAAGAAAACGTTGAGTCTGATAAACCCCATCCTGCTTCCACATTCACCCACTCAAATGTATTCTGGACAAGTGAGAAATCAAATGGGTGTACTGCTAACTGTGTGCATCCTCGAATATTCAAATCTTTCATGTTTGAATTTCTTGCTAAAATTCGGGAAAGAACTCCTCCAGAGACCTGCAATGCTAACAAGCGAGTCAGAAGCGTTGACTGCGTAGATTTTCAACAATATAAATTCAGCAAACAAAAACACTGGAATTTCGGACGCAAAAATTAAGTGGAAAACTACCTTTGTTTCTCGTAGATTAAGGTGCCTCAAGCTGGTCCCTAAGAATGCTGAGAGGGCCATGTCGTCGAGCTTAGTAAAGGCAAGACCCAAAGAGGTCAACAAGGGGAGTGCTTGCAAAAGACAGCTCAGATTCTCAGAGCCCAAGCCTGCACGTCACCATGACCAAGTTTCACATTAAGAAATTAACTTAGAAAACAACGAAAAAGATGGATATTTCCAACAAACTGAAAGATATCAACTAGAACTTTACATGAAAAGCTACTAACTAAAGTATGTAAAATAAATACAACTACTCTGCACCACGTCCCACGGAATAGCAAATAGAACGCTAACCAGCACCTGAACATCCGCCAAGATCCAAGATCTCTAAATGTCGGTGGAGCTCATTGCTTGAACCTGCTTGTGATTCGAAAGCTTTGCAAGAAACCGGACCAAATCTTGTGCCTGCAGCAGAGAGTTTCTGATGAAGAACTCCCAAATAGTAGTGTTAAGTGCGGCCATGCAAAGGTTATTGAAGTATCGTTAAGTATGAATATTCGCAAATCCAAAGTTCAATTTTAAGCAGATTCACCTCACTGTGAAAGGTTACATACACCTACCCGAAGACCACCAGAGTGATTATAAACATTCAAGAAAGCTGCAACACCGGCATCGCTCAACTCCGAACAGCCACTCAGGTCCACTGCTTGAAGAGAAGGACAGTTCCTTGCTATACGTAGTAAGTAGTCATCTGTCACGACCGAACAGCAGTCAAAAGAACTTCAGTCATAAAAACTTCAGTCATAAAAACTTTCCGGTTAGAATGCATGAGCTACCAAGATGAAATACTGTGAGCAACCACCAGGAGATGATGTTTTGTGATTAAATTTCGTTACAAGAGTTATCAACCTGTCATCTCTGATCGACCCCGCAATGAAAGCTCTCTCAGTCTATTTTCAACATATTGCTTTCTAGGATCCCATATAATATAATCATATACATATTGTCCGGAAGCCTGAAATCTGGAATTGGAGCATTTTGACTTCGTCCTTGTAACTGCTCCCACGATGTCCATCAATTCTTCTGGTTCTGACAAATCAAGTACTAAAAGATTTGGAAGCCTAGGACCAATTTCCAAAACCATCTGCAATGGATGGCCACAATGCTGAGCTCGCAATTCAAGTAGATTTGGACACACAAGCCTAAGCCACAGCTGCAAACTTTTATGTTCAACACGCCAGCAATAGGATAGATTCAATTTCTCCATGTTGATGAACTCTGGCAAGTCAGGCCATACTTCATGCTCAATTGTGAGTAGGGCCTTCCGTGATGTGCTCATGGGTATAGTTGCAACTTTTGCTGCCGCGGCAATCAAGTGGTGACAAGTGATCTGGTGACAGAAAGAGAAATCTAACTCCTGCACCAAAGAATCAAACACTATAACAAAGTTAAAAACTTAAGAAGTTATCATACAATTTCGTCGTATAAGATAACGAGTCTGAGCTTGCTTAGAAACCTTTGATAATGTCTTTCAATACATCCCATTAAACATGCAAATTCTTAAACCACCTGCAGTAGGCAAACAATTGTTTAAACCGGGAGTACAAGTATATAAAGTGGAGAAAGCCCATTTTCATTTGACCCCTCTCCGCCTCTCGCTGCTCAGAGAGGAAGTCAAGCACCTTTTACCTACTGCATGGAATAACTTTTCTATGTGCATGGGATGGCTCCAATACTCCCAGTTTAAAAAACTAATAGGCTTGAGTGATGCTTACCTTTAAATATTCTGTGAGACGTATTATAGGCTTGAAATCCAAGTAATCTTTGACTGGCTTTGAGGCAAATTCGCCCCATAGATTAATCAGTGAGATTGAAAACGCGTAATCAGACTCAATTGGGGTTGTTGATGATGTGTAAAATGAATTCAGTGGATACTTCCACAACAATCGCCCTACAATCAGTGCAAGGCAAACGTCATGAAAACGTGGCGGTCTAAGTGTAGAAGGATAGACCAGCGAACATGAAAGCATTGAAGTGCATGGATTTTTGTACATGAACATGGCAGCAGCTTGATTATAACCACAATGCCTATAACACGAGTGCTACGGAATCTTAGAAAACTCAAGAATTAATCCAACTTTCGAACAGATTCTCAGTAAGCGAGCAGTGAGGAAACTCACTTATGATAAAATCGAAAGGCAGCAAATCCAGTTGTATCTGCGCAGCGAAAAAGACAACATCCATCAAACGATCTTTTCGTTTATCAGAATTAGCCACATGCGTCGTACAGTTGTTGCTGATAATACCGCTGAGAATTTTCTTTGGAAAGAAGACAGATTGATAAATGATTTCGTTGTTAATGAAACTCACCTTTTTGAATAGGTGAATCGGATTCTCAAGAGCAGCTGTCTTAGATGAACTGAGTTCTTGGTTTTCATACCAAAGTAACAATGCGTTGCATAAATCCATTTCACTGCAGAGAAAACATCAGAGTGCCTGAGAATATATATACCATCGTCAACTAGTCCAACATGAAAATCTAGACAATGCAGTGTATCATGCCCGTACTGTGCACTCAGTATAAATCTACTGTATAATACCCTAGATTCGATTGAACCAAGACTAGTAATGACTAGTGGTCAAGCAACAGAGAGCGTGAATCCAGAAAGGCTCAAATGTTCTGAAATTCACTGTTTGTCGATTAAATGCCTAAGGCTATACTAACCTCTTAATTGTGAGCTTTGGATGGTCGATGCTAGCTTCAAGAAGCGACAATGGCAAAGTAATGAAACTCTCCTTAACCATCGCCCGTGCCTGAACACACACGCAGACTCAGTCAGTCTACAAATGAATTGCACTCTCCTTGAGCGTTACCATTATCCCTTCAACATGATATTCAAGCGATGTTCAGTCTCACCGCAGCACATGACAATCTCCTCCTGATTAACAAACTTTTAGGGGTGAAAATGGAGACTTACAAAATTGATGGCAAGGCTTTTTACGCAGAGCTCTCCAACATATTTCTCTCCTTCAAAAGAAGAACATCAATGCTTAGTATAAAGATAAGCAAATGCATTGTAAGTTTTGTTTTCAAACAGAAGCAACCAAAGAGGTTAAATCGAACAAAGAACAAATATTCAGTTCATGGCTACTCTGGAAAAGGTCCAAACCAATTTCTGTTGCAGTAGACCAAATCGACAAAAGGTCGGAAAGAAAGTCATCCTCAGTTCCGCATCTAACGTTGCACATTTCAGAATCCACCCAATTCTTGCATCTAGTAATGGCTTCGTCCACACCAAAATAATCTGCAGCCTACACAGTCATTGAGTTAAACCCAGATAAAGACAGATGCAATACAAACGAGTCCACAACATGAATAGACTGAATGCGGATAGACTCAATCAAAGGTACTCAAACATGCGACCATCAACTGAAGGGTCTAATCACAAACAATCCCTACGAGATGGTGTAGAAGAGAAAGAGAGGAGAAACCTGAATAAGTCGCGCAATCACACAGGATGAAAAGGAAGACTGAAAACCATGCATACACTGCAAGAGAATGCAGAATATCGGAGGATCCCAATTCACATTCAACCTCTCACGATTAAATTCGCTAAAATTCTTAAGGCTCCGGAAGTAAGTCGAGTGCTCCAAGAGCCGCTCCCTATCCACCCGTACACTAATCACATCGAAATTCTCCGCTTCTGCAACAAGAGACTGCCATTCTTCACTCCCCATCTCCCGCCCATCAACCACCATTGTCAAACGCCCAGCTCCTGACTCATCACAACCTACTTGGCTTATCACCAGCAGCACCGCGTTGCTTGCATCCTCCTTCCCCATCTTGCAAGCTCACCCTGAACCAAAACCTGCATCACACAGACAAACAAAAAAACTCCTCAAACCCACAAAACCCATCCCAACTCAAACTCCAACCAACCCATCAACATATGTTTACCCACGAAGACATAGAAATCAACAAACAATCCTCTCGAAACAAAGTGAAGAGCATCAAGAGTAGGACCATCTAGTCGCTAGTCTCCACCCTAAAACACACACTGAAGACGCAATACCCCGAACCCATCATCGAAAGCTCAAGCTCAAGCTGAATTGAATCAATCACTTACCAAAACACATTCAATCAAACACTGGCGACATCCGAATCGCTCCACATCTCCGAATCCTCGTCTCCTACATCAGGAACTTGACCTCTTCTCCTACAATGGCATGTATTGGCATGTATTGGCATGTGTAAACATGTGTAAACATGATTGTTGAGTGGTGTTACTTCAAGTGGGTGAAGGCACACTTGCTGCAGCTGCCCTCATCACCAAACCTGCAAACTAACCAAATTCAGAAACGCAACAAAATTAAACAAAACACAACATAACACAGCATGATATAACAAAACATGACACAACAGGTACCTTAATCTGTCTTCTCCATCTCTCCTTTGTGAATCTCCGGAGCTCAAAACTGTCCCAGCTGCTCAGTGGATCAGAAAACAAAAATTCGGGTGTGCTGTGGGTGATGGATTGTGGCAAGCCATGATGGATTGGAGGTTGTTGAGGTTGGCAGCAATGGCATCATGTGATGGAGGTGCTCATTCAGGAAGAAGATGGACTATGGCTCCAGTTGCTGCCTTCTAGTTGCACATATACAGAAACTTGAGTCCTTTCACTTCCATGCTAACTTCAAAAGCCCACATGTGAGTCTTTTCACTTGCTAATGGCGGATCCTTTCAAATTCTCAGAGCTTTTGTCACATGAAAGTGTTTTTGTAGTTTTTTTTTTTTTTTTTTTTTTTTTTTTTTTGGGAAGCTCTTATACCCATATTTTATTTAGAATTTATTTTCTGGCTAATAAATAAGGTTTTTATTACAGTGATTTAAACAGAATTGGACTCTTCAGTTATGTAGGCTTGCAAAATAAATTTGCACATTACTTGTAAAACTTTGCAAGCAATTACATAGTCACTTTATTATGGCATGATATGCTGCCTAAGGTGTTTTTTACACATGGCTTATTGGTAGTTACTCCAAACTTGAAGCTTACTTTACTTGGGGCTTACTACAAGCTTGAACTTTACTCTAGCAAGTCACTAATTTATGAATATTTGATTTAGGTTAATCTTCATCTAAGGATCAGAGATGATTGGACTAGATCTAAGGGTCAGAGATGATTGGACTAGCGAGGCTGTTCATTTATACAGGCTGTTCATTTACATAGACTATCTATATAACAAACAAGTGAATCTCTACAGACTTCTTTGAGGGTATAAAACAATACCATGGGAGTTTCTTTGTCATAGACTTCTTTGAGGGTATAAAACCATGGGAGTTTCTTTGCCATATGCATCTGTTTACTTGTCTGCTTTGAAAGTAATTCTAGTTTGCTACATGTGTGTGAGAGATTTTTAGAGCTTGTGAAGTTTTGGTATATGGTGGTGTGGAGCTAAAGCAAAGTGCAACATGGCTGAGTCTAGTAAAACTACTAGTGAGGTCTTCTAATTTATGATTGCAATTAGACTCTTTCATCTCTTCCTTTGATTTGTATGTTTGGTGTAGGGTTTGATTTTTCTTGTGACTACAATATTTATTTCATTAATAAGCAAAATATAGGTGGCTTTTTGCACCCTCCATGGGAACCCTAGTTGAGGAGCGCTTGTTATTAAGACGAGGATGAGGTTTATTGCCGGTGCCGGGGCTTCACTAGGTGGGCCAACCAAGGCCAAGCCAAAAACATTAGCTCAATATAATCTCCGGAAATATTAGAGTTATTTGTAAAGGTAATCTTTGTTTTGAAAAAGATATCCTCTCTTCTCTAATTTAAATAATTAAAATCAACCCTTAATAGCTCTAAATTTTTGTAATCACTTCAAAGAGGAAAAATGTAGCTAGGATTTTTAGTACAACATGACCTCTACTCTTTGCTTCTAAAGGTGGCTAAACAACTTCTAATTTGTATTTAGAGACCATGAAGCTCTTCTATACTTAATAAATATTATAATTGTAAGACCACCAAGCACTTTCACATCTACTAATATTTAGAGTGAAGTAATAGTAGTATATTAAATAAAAAGAGGTGAAACTTTCAGATAACTCTATTTGGCTGGGATTTCAGTTGGCCGGTCTACTCCTCTTTCCATCCACTCCAGTAACTCTAGCCAAGTGAAATCCCAGCCCAATATTTTTGGGGATAATGTTTTTGGTTACAAGAGTTGCTCGGGTTGTTGAAAGATTCTATCGAGATGATGTTTTTAACTTTTTAGTGACTACAATTACTGGGGTTGTTGGTATGGCCTGTGTATTATGTGGCTGGAGTAACTCGAGTGGCTAAAATTATGAGGGATTAGCCTTCCAAATAGTACTTCTAGTAGCCCTTTGCTTGTTGAACTAAGTTGGACTGCTTAGTATATGTCTAGTATTAAAGCCTTTTTGGAAGTTATATGGGATGCTTGATGTTCAAAGAGACATAAAACATTGGGTGATTTGTAGAGAGTATAGAGAAAAAAAAATTCAATTTTTTGGAGATGTATTGAAATTTTTGTGAGTTTTTCAAAGGTTTGGAGGTTAAAGTTCTAGTGATTGATAGTAGGTGGTTTAGTAGAACAAAAGTAAAAGGCTACTTGAAATAAATATTGTAGAAGTTAAAAGTGGATCACTAACTCATGTTAGAAATAGTGTCATCATTAATGATTTATTTATCTTCTAAAACGGCGGTTTTCAATGTTGCATAATTACTAATGCTACTACTTTAAGATAAAGGTTGACTTTCATGTATCTTCTAGGCCATATTTTCTTCTATCAACTACTGCCATATTGAAGTGGAAAGAAAGGAGAAGGGAAGGGACATACTCTTAGGATCAGCGAAGCTATCTTGTGAGCAGCGAGTGGGAGCAGAGAGCAGTGGAGGCGTTTATGACGAAATTTTTTTTTTTTTTTTGAAAAACGCTTCGGTTTTTGACAAGTTTTTGAAAATTTTGGGAATTTTTGACGAAATTGGAGAGAAATTACTAAATTTAGTAAAGGACCTATCACCGTGGATTTTTGTGGTTTTCAAGATATTTTTGTCCAAAAATGCTAACTATAGAAGTTAAAAAAAAACAGATCATATATACAATAAATTTATAATGAAGATCGGTTTTAAATGATTTTTTACCCTACTTTAACGAAATTTACTGAAATTTTTTAATATTAATTTAAAAAAAAAAAAAAATCGATGCGCTACACATGGAGATTTTTTTCCAAATATATATTGTGATATACCATTGGAAAGCCTTAAATGAGAGCTTTCCAAAAACATATAACAAGCCATATCTTGAAGAAAAAAGAATTAGGTCATTTTTCGTCCAGATTCTAAACCATGAGCAAAATTGAGTCCCATCTCAAGGGACTTTCGGATCCGAGATACCTTTTGAGGATGCACATTTTTAACAAAAGGATGCACATTTTTAACAAAAAAAAATATATGAATGAATAAAATGACCTTGCGATCCACCAAAGGTTTTAGGTAGATTATATGTACTGAATTTTGAATTGAATAGAAATGGTAAAATGACATTTTTATGTTATGTTTGTTGATACATCATGAGTCTTAATACATCGCCATGGATATCGAGAGAGCTCTAGAAGATGAAGAACTTGCAAAAGACCCTGGAGTTCACGTGACTGTGGGGAAACTACGGAAGAATCGTGTTGGCAACTCACACATCATCCTAAACCAATCAGTGGAGGCTCCTATTGGGGAGTTGGATATTACATTGTGTAGGATGGTGGCAATGACGGATGTGCGAATGCTTGCCATCGCTGACATTACAAATGGCGACGGATTCATCAATGAGGTATGACTTTGCTAATTATTTAGAAAATTGTTTATATCGTACAGTATACTTTCGGATCCGAAAGTACTTCTGTAATACCTGCTTTTTTCCTCTATCTTTCAATTTGCAGCATAAAATCAAGATATTTAAAGAATATTTCGGTAAATTTAACTTGTTCTATGATTAAACATGCTTTTCCGGCGCATGAAATGGCTACAAATTCTGAATTCTTTCTGTTTTTGGACAAATTATACACCATTATAAAGTTGTCGCAATTTGCATGAAAGGCTTGCACACCAATATAGACCGATTGCTTGCCATCGCTGACCCCGCAAATGGCGAGGGATTCATCAATGAGGTACGTCAACTCTTCTATGTGTAGCAACTGTCTATACCGTACGATGTACTCTCGGATCCGAGAGTACTTCTGTAGTACTAGAAATTCATCTATTCAGTGTGGCAAAGCTCTCTACTTTAAAAGAATGTATAGACAGCCCAATGTACTTGCGGATCTGAGAGTACTTCTGTAGGACGGCATTTTTTTCTCTAGTTCTTAAAAAACTGCACTAAATCCTGGTTTCTACAAGATATTTACGTATATTTGAGGGAGTTTCTTATTAAACTAATATTTTAGAAAGAAATTGCTTCTAATATTGATTTTTATTGTTTTGGGACAGATTATTGCCCATTACAACTGCAACATGTCAAATCCGGAGATGCTTCCTGAGAAACTTCAGTACATAGCGATGGCTAAAGTTCCGGCCCAGTACAAGCAACGGTGATTAAAATGGTGGAATATGAGCAAGGATGGACGACAGGCCAACAGCTTCCCAGAGACCCCTTGCTCTACTACTGCCCTTTGACCATGGATAAAAATTGCTTCCTTCTACGCAAGCGTGAGTTTCACTTGCATTATTCCATTTTCTTATGAAAATAAGTCTATCTCCAAGGGTACTTTCGGATCGAAGAGTCCATATGGAAGGGGCTGATTTTTCCTCAAGCATTTTGAGATTCGTCATTTCCGGTCATGATTAGTGGTCTCTAGAGAATAATTTAAGCTCTGTCCAAGGTACTTTCGGATTCGAGAGTCCATAAAGGGGGGATTGATTTTTCCTCAAGCATTTTGAGTTTCCTCGTTCTCGCTAATAATTTGAGGCCTCTGGAGAAAAATTCATGCTATGTCCAATATGGTTGTCATAACAAACCGACTGTCCGTTAGTTCGTTAGTCCGTCATGGTGACAAGACACACCCAAATGTGCGTACGATAAGGGCGTTGACCGGTTGACTCATTGTAAGGGTAAAACGAATTTACCTAGCGCTGACTTTCGCGCGCGTCCATTCGGGCACAAGCAAACGGGCAAGTGGGAAATTTTTTTTTTAATTTTTTTTTTTCGCACTTGCCCGTATGCTCGCGCCCGATAGCGCGTGCCAGACTTCCACCAAGTTGTTGTTCATTTCATTTTGGTGCTACTTCCTCCTTTGCACTCGCCCGTATGCTCGCGCCCGAGTACTCGCGCCCGTCAGCACTCGCCCGATAGCTCGCACCGGACTTCATTTTAGAAGTTGTTCATTGCAATTTTATGCACAAATAATTGTTGTTAGACGAAGGAGCTCAATTGCTCAGTACGTGATGTGATGGAGATCGATGAGTGATGAGAACATTTTTGTAATATGATATTGGAATAAAAATACTAGCAAAAGGCATAGATATTTAGATTAATAGAAGATTTTGGAGTTGGTTTAATTTTGTTTAAACTAGAGCAATATGTGTACATTTCCACTATCTTCGCGTTGATTAAACCAAAATTTATTTAAACGTCAATTCATTGTTGACTATGTCGTTCATCACACTTGATGGCTTTTTATCCATGACTTTTTTTCATATTTCTCCCATTCTATCCCTTTATTTGTTGATTTTTCTATTCTTCTTCCATTCTATCTTCTCGTTTTCCTTTTCTTCTATTTCGAGTGGATGATATATTAATTTATTTTATTAGCCTTCCATTGGTCTCACATTCTATCTTTTATTTTTATGTATTAAAATTTCCAATTGTCTTCCATTCTATCATCTCATCTCTTTTAACTTCATTATAATTCCATTCCATCTTCTTGTTTTCATTTTCTTCCATTCTTAGTTTATCATGTATTTATTTTATCATTCCCATTCTATGATGTATTTTTTTTTCCTATATTTGTTATGTAAACTTATTGTATGTGCCAATTGAATGAAACATGGTAAATAAATTCAAGAATAACATGAATATAAGTTATTTACATATTTAATTAATGAATGCAATCATGAACGAAATATAAAACTATATTTAACAAGAATAACTTTTATAGTAGGAAAATGAAGATTCAAATCATATAAGAACATATCTACATGAATTTTGGAAGTTCGGTTTCATTTCATTTTGGTGCGTGATTTTTTCCTATGTGCATGCATGCCTACATGCACATGCCCAAAGGAGGAACTATCACCAAAATGAAATGAACAATTTTTTTGTGAAAGTCTCGCGCAGGCTCTCGGGCGCATGCGAACGGACACGAGACAAGACAACAATTTTATGCCCCTTCCGTCTATTATGATAACCCTGGTATCCAAGGTACTTTCGGATCCGAAAGTGCAAATTGGGGGGACTGATTTCTGTAAATCTTGCTGGTTTTGTTGCAGCTAGAGGAAGAAGCAGGAAAACTGTACTCCAATATCATCGAAGAGGACGGTGTTCAGATTCCTCAGCTGGGCTTACAAGGTGTCATAATTGACATTCAGAAGTTTGTTCTTGACGGAAGCTTGAAGTTGTTCTGGAGTGGGAGAAGACCATGGAAGCTGAATGCAGGGTTGTGGTGAGCTACTTTCACCATGAATTGTTAAAGAAAGGGGCAATTCCAGAAGACCAATTTCCAGCTCGTTTCAGAAAATGGTTGGACACGGCAAGCAAGGACTGTATTCTAACTCCAAACCAGCGACGCAATTCCACAAGGCCGCACCTTCGTCGGTGCCTTAAGTACATTGAGCTCCGACCTGCAGATCCTTGCCCAGATCATGAGCTGGAGATATTCGCCATCTGCAAATGGGAGACTGAGATGATGAAGCCCAAAGGCCTGGACGTTGAGAATGCGACTGTGCCGGTGCATATGTCTGAACAGCAACACAAAAAGATGACGAAGAAGCTTGAACGTGACGAGCAACTGGCAAAAGCGCGTGCTGAAAAGGCGGAAAGGGAGAAGGAGGATTCAATGAGACGGAAGGAAGAGAAGCAAATTCGCATCAGCTAAGCCAAAAAGGTGGAGAAAATGGGCTTGAAGAAAACCGCCGAGGATGAAGATATCTCACCCTCTGATAGTAGCATGCCTTCTGATAATATTCACGGGACATCTAGCTTGCCTTTGCAATCTGTCTACACTATAAAGACTCAGGATCCGGAACATGAGTGTGCGGATGTTCTCATACTGAATGAGAGTGCCACGAGTATCCTGGACGGGTTCAATTATATCAACAAGCACTATGACGACACGATACCGCCATTGTATTCGAAGATCCTGAAGTTTGTGCAGGAACACCAAGGACGTAAGTCTCGTGCATACAAGGGGCAGACATCATAAGACTGTGTGGACTTGATTATATGTGTTAGTTTCGGGTTGTGTTGTGTTGGTCTCGGGTTTTGGTTTCGGGTTTTGATCTCATGTTTTGGTCTCGTGTTTTGATCCCTTGTTACTATTTCCTTATTTGATTTTATTTCTCAAGTATTATTTTGATGTAGATGTTGTCTTTGTGCAGTGCCTATTATTTTCCGCGATCCTTACAAGCGCTATGTTTTCTAAATTCTTAACACACATTTTTTCTTATAATGCCTTCATTCCTAGCGCGGGTTTCAGCAATGACACTGTGTAAATAATTCTTATTTAAAAATCTACATCTCTTTACTTTAATCTAATTAATTGTTTTCACTTGTAGATTCCAGGAGTTTTCTTTTCCACACACCACCATGGTGCTCACGCGGGCTCAGCGATGGAGATTTTCTGAGGCTGGAGTTTCTCCAGACTTGGACCTTCTTGCTAGAGTTGCAACAAAGAACACTCCCCCGAAGACTCCTTCATCTACACCAGAGAAGGAAGTACCTGCCCACAGGTGGCTCCAGTCCCTCAACCTTTCGACTATCTTCGTGATGTAGGAGTAGACCTTGGAGGCTGCAACGATGTTCTTACCATCGAAGTGGTTGAAGTGCAGAACAACAACTATTGTGTTGAAGTTCTTCACTCAGACCAGGGAAACGCAACTATGACTCCGATGGTTTGGATGAATTTTTTGGCGGCCAGATCGACTACACGTACTACCCTCCTCCATTATTGGCCCACAACCCTTCAGCATACAATGGAGCCTCCTCAATCGATGAAGGAGCCTCGGACTCCATTAATGGTTGGGGTGATAGTGAGGATATTCCTATTTACATAGGGGACAGTAATACCTCTGATAGTGAGGGTTTTCATATGTATTGAGATCATTTCTAGGCCAGTGTTTCATATTTCATATGTTGTTTAGGTTTTTTACTTGGATATACCTCGATACCATAGCGCATACGGTATGAGCATGTATGTTGAACTGCATTTTATATAGTATTAATATCAAATCGCATATATATATGGATAGAGTAGATGGTCATTTATTCACATCATATATTGTGACCCATTTTAATAAATTACCGGCGTAATTAAATCCAGTGGCCGTTGCTACAATTTTTTGAATTCAGATTTATTTTTTCTTTAAATTTAATTACATTCGGTTTAAGGTCTTTCAGTCAAAAGAATATTTTCAGAGTCTTCATAGGTTTTTGCCCTAAATATTCTCTCAAGATTCTCTAAAGATTCCGCGGTAATAGACATTGTATTATTTTGCGAAGAAAAAAAATCTAAAAAAAAATAATCAAAAAAATAATAAAAAAACGAAAAAAAAATTCAGTGCTCGCTGCTCGCTGCTCACAAGATAGCATTCCTGCTCTTAGGATACCAAAACATTACGTGCAAAATGGGGTCACAAAGACGCCCCCTAAGGTAGCCGGGGTTAAGGTGCCTCAAGTGGTTATAGGTGTCTGTACCTTAGCTCCCATTCCATGATGAACTCAGCTAAATGCAATCAAGGAGAGAAAGATAGGGGGGAAGCAAAATAAAGTGGACGAAAAAAGTGCTTAGCTATTTGTCACTTTCAGCCCTTTTGCAAAAATTGCATAAAAGAGATGGAAAGATGTAATTGAAGTCAATTTTTTTTGCTAATATGGATTGTCAACTTGTTTTTCTACAACTTGGAAAAGTTTCGTGCAAAGTAGACACTTTAAAGTTATTGTATGAAGGCTTCAAATCCAAGCAAAGTGAATGCAGTCATTTGAAAAAGTGATTATAAAAGAATAAAAAATTATCAAACAATCACTTTTGATGAAGGGGTGCCCTTTATATATTTAAGAGGTATTGTAAAATAGTCAATTCATATACTCATTAATTGGTTTAGGGTTCCAAAAGTACCGCAAGGATGTTTGTTAAGAGGGTCACTTCCGCGGTACTTTTTGTGCGTTTTTTTTCACCAAACATTGTTTTTTAAATTGAAAAAAACATCCTCTAAAGATAATAGAGGGCACCAAATGAAGAAATTAAGATTTTGGAAAAGTTCATTTTCATGATTTAGAATTAGTGGTCAAATTTAGTTTCAATTGAGGATGCTCTTTTTATGAAGATGCGTGTAACATACCTTATGCCACCCTAGAAAGTGACAGTAATGCTCAAAAACTACACCAAAATGCTCAAAATCAGCTTTGAGCTTTAAAAAAAGAGCACACTTCATATTCACTTCCTGGTGATCACATGGTGCACTTTGTGGTCCACTTTATTGTGGTCTCCTCCGATTATATAATGTTAATAAGCTTAAGTATACAACTAGGATTAAGTAGAACTATTCTTGGACGGTGATCTGTAGTCACCGTAGTTTCATCCCATGGGTGAGAAGTCTACTCCGTATATTACTAAGAGGGATTTCTCCTTTGAAAACCAACACAAAGCTTGTCAAGCGCATGAGCTAGCTAGCGCAGGGCAACCATGCACAAGTTTGCTTAAGGCTAGGCTCCGCAAACAATCCACAGGCGCACTGTCTCTCTCTCTATCAATCTACCTGTAACATCATTCAAGCTCTTTTCGAACAGCCCATCTCATGCACCATGCCCTCCGTTAAGAGAGGAAACACGTTAGTCTCGCCCATTCGGTGTTCAAAAGAGGTTCGGAATGAGAACAGAGCACTATCTGCTGTCTTGTTCACGAGGCGTATTTGGTCTTTATCATGAAGGCATTGAGATGACACACGTGGATTGACCTTCAGCTTGGGGCAATTCTGTGTGTTCAAGTACTTCAGCTGTGTCAGCTGGTCCAAATCTGGTAGTGTTGATAACATGTCGCACATCGTGCAGATCAGTCTCTCCAACTTCAACAATCTGTCCACTCCGGGTATCTCTCGAAGCTTCGTCAAGCTGATGTTCAGCACTTCCAGTTGGGTCAATGCAGACACATCTGGAATTTCATTCAGGTGTCGACAATTCTGTAACCAGAGGCTGCGGATCAGTGACAGTTTCTCAAGGCCAGGGAGGCTCCGGATCGGAAGGTAAGATAATGTGAGATCCCCTTGTAGCTGGGTGCAAGCACTGAGACCTTCTAGGACTCTGGCATTGCCCTTGCAATGCATATTGCAGGAACTGCCGATCCATAACGAGGTCAATGAGGTCAGGGTGTTCAGCTTGGGTAAGCTCTCCTGGCTAGAGTTCCAATCCATACGTAGTTTTTCCAGCTGTGAGCAGCGCTTGAAACTTGGAGTCGTTTTAAGAACGTTGTCGCACTTGGTCATTTCAAATGACTTTAGCAAAGTACACATGCTGAAGTCGGGTAAACGTTTCAGGGAAATTAGCTCCTTCAGCACAACATACTGCAATGACTCAAGCGTCGTCTGGGGCGGGCGGAGACGTTCTATCATATTCCGAATCGGTCCCTTGCTGTCTGATGTAGCATTATCTGCAAAATAGAATGTCTCCAGATTTTGAAGCCCGACGAGTTCCAAGTGACGCAGACAACTGAGGCCGTGAAGGTGAAGCACCGTCAAGCTATCACAGGAATGAAGCTGTAGCACCACGATATTGCGCCACTCTTGAACTTTGTAAGGCGGGAGACTGACGCACATCAGATTCTGAAGCCATATTCGTTTCAAGTCTGGACAAAAGTTTGATGCACTGGCTCTCTGTAAGGCATAAGGCAGGCATTTGGTGGGAAGTTTGTGGTAGACGCACCAAACCATATCCTCAGACCCTGCCCATTCTGATAGATACCATTCTGCAAACTCCTTGTACAGGTCGTGTATGGTGATCATCATGTCAGTTTCGAGGATGCATAGTGAGAAATTGATGATGCCCGACCTCTTCAAAT
This sequence comes from Ceratodon purpureus, assembly GCA_014871385.1. Lineage (NCBI taxonomy): Eukaryota > Viridiplantae > Streptophyta > Bryopsida > Pseudoditrichales > Ditrichaceae > Ceratodon > Ceratodon purpureus. Next base: position 2,925,698 of record CM026425.1, on the reverse strand, counting down.
GTTGCAACTGCACATATTGCAAAACATTGTCCACACTCTTCAGATCAGAACGCACGACTGCAAGCCAGCTGCGCAATCAAGAATAAATACCAAGTGCATGAATCAAGTTACTTATGTCTACAGCAGTGCCTAGGCTTCAAAACTTCCATGATACGCCGTTGAGATAGCCGACATTGAAGTGGCTGAGATCCGACAATCTCACAAAGAGTGCTTCACGGTCTGCATTACTACGACTACCTCCCGTACTAACAAAACAGCTTACCCAGATTGTGAACATCACCGATTCACCTTCTCTGAAATGAGGTCTGGGAAGTGACGCTCACCTGACATTCCATAGCACGTCGTCTTTCTTCGTAAATATCAGCAAGCCAACTTACACAATTCTCATAACTTTCCCAACGCGTTCCATAATAAAGGGCCAAGTCCAAGAACAGGAGCTTCTTCCTCATGTTGAAAGTGCTGAACTGCAATCCCAGGATGCCGAAGATGTCCGACGATTCCCTCGAATTCTTGAGCTTGTCAAGATCTTCAAGGTGATTCTCCCACGATGATATGTTCATGTTGTGAATTTCGTGGTAGTACACTGCCAGCGCTCTCAGAGCCAGGGGATGATACTGCTCCCCGATAATTGGTCTCCCGTCAGAGGCGAAACAGCACTGACCGAGACATAAGCTGAGAACTCGTCTCTCCTCATCAGTGAGTGTGTCTAGTGCTCTTTGAGGAGCTGCTCTTTGCAAAAAGATGAATCCAGCTTCCTCCTCCGTGAGGTTTGGCATCGCCTTGCAGAATGTCGACTTCGGGTCGGTGAACAAGGCTTGAACGACATCCTCACTCCTTGATGTGATCATGATTCTGCTATGAGGGTGAAACCCGGCCTCAAGGTACTCCAGTGCTTCCGTTCGTGAAGTGCTATCATCGGTGATGTTATCGATGACCAGAAACACGGGCTCCCGTCTCATGTTATCTTTCAAGCATTTCCGCCCCTGTGATGATGGAAGAGGTCCAGAATCTTCAGACAACTGATGTGAACAACTTGTCTCTCACGTTCTTCTGTTAAAACCATGCCTACCAAAAAGCCTTTCCTAGGTGTTCATTAAGTACGACAAGACCTTGGTGAGATTGCATCATCTGTGTTTGGAATGCGCCCCATGACGATCACTCTACCCGTCGATATGTCACGAACTAAACTCTGCAACTACTGAAATTCACAAATAAGTCCAGACGGTACTCACCACATCAGTCGATGTAATAGACTCTACCACCTCCTTACCCAGCCGAAGTAGCTTCGTTAGGACCATCTTCTGCAGTTCAAGAGGAGGCTTCGACCCCAGCTCTACATGACAGACTCTCCCGTAAAAGTCCTCATGGAAGTATCTGCATAGTGCTCTGCACATTGTTGTCTTCCCCAGCCCACCCATCCCATATAAACCGAGCTTGTCTGTGCCCCACGACTTACTATCCACTGATATGTCTTGGACAAACATCCCCGCAGTGGTCTGCATGTTCAAGTGATGCAGTGTTTAGCCTTACATCCGCCTGACTTGAACAGATCAATGAAAATATTGCACAAAAAAGTTATCAAAGTCATAATCGACTAAGCATCGATTCAACCGAGCATACCTTGCACAGCCGATCATAACCGATCACGTCCGAAGTGTCATCAAGCAAGTCAGGAGGCAAGAGTAAAGATATCTCTTTCACGATCGCCTCCCGATAGAACACCTCAGAGTGCTGGAAATCCTGAAACTTGAGGCCGATGGAGCCACGAAGCTCCCGCAAAGCCTTGGTGCACCAGCTCAATTTGAACCGGTCGGGATCATCCTTGGCAATGTCAGCCCACGCAGTCTTCCAACGGTACTCGAAGGACTTAGCACCCAGATCGTGGACGGATATCTTGAAAAACAGAGGAAATAACTCCAGTTCGGGGTTGTCGGACTTCTTTGCCTTCACGAATTCAACGAGCTCAATCATGGGCCACTTGGAGGTCAGATACTCTTCGGACAACACGATCACCGCCACACGGCACTGCTGGGCAGCAGCAATAATTTCGGGTGCAAACTTCTTTCCCTTCAACAGGGAAGATGACCTCTGGTCAAAGAAGGGAAAGTGTGTTTCGGCTTCCAAGTCTTTGCACAGCTGCCTGACAAAATCCTTCTGTGCTCCGCTATGGCTCAAGAATATTTTGTGTTTTGGTTCAAGCTTCGGCAATCTTACATTCAAACAGCATGTACATGTGGATAAATTAGCTAACTGACCAATGGTTCTCATATTTCACTAAGTAGACACCTATCTAATCACAATATTTGCAATTCGTGCTGTGGAGAAGTTAATAGTACTAAAATCAGCTTGGCACTCCTCAGAAGTACAACTAGAATGCAAACCGTCGTTCTAAATTTACAAAAGCGACTATGAAACCAACAAGCTTAATTATTCATGCAACCGACAAACCTCCAGCTATGTCACAAACAGCAGACTTTGAGATGACCAGGATACAACATCCTGTAACGTTAAAAACATCATATGGGGACAAGGAAGGCAACAATGGGCTGACATGACACCTCTTCAAAGCACGAATTTCGGAAACTTTGGGTTACCTGGCTTGCTCCTGCCCACTATGTCCACTTGAAGAACATTCTTGCTTAGAATTGCTCACTGGCTCCTTACTTGTGGTTGGGAGAGTGGACTTGTCCGACTTCTCGCTCCCTTCTTTAAATTCAGGTGTATCTAAACCTTTCAGGAACCAATCTGCACAGTACTTATCGATGACGCCCTCATCAAGCAGTTCTGAAATGTGATTTCGATACCCAGCAGCGCCACTGGATGTTTCGAGATTCCAAGTCTTTCCCGACATGCTTGATGGATCTGGACAGCCTAAATTGCTTCCTCTAACCCCACTAGTACTTCCCATCTTGTCTCTACGTCTCAACAGCAGAGCTGCTCTTCACAATGGCACTTGTCCAAAAATATCAGACAAGTTAAACTCCAGAAGCATTGAAAAAAATTCAGCGCCAAAGCACTGAAATACTACTACGACCCATCCTCAACAGTCCACGACATTCTAATTTACTACTCTAATGCGACTAGAATGCACAATTAAGCTGCACTCCATCACAAGTGAAGCAAAGAATCACACTTAAACTTCACCACGCTATGCTATGCAGCAGGTTTCCAAATCTCGTAGTTCGAATAACGATTCTACGCACAAGTGATGAAACAACATAACTGAGCCAGAAATGCATGAAAAGCACAAGATTCAGCTTGAATCGGAGGACATCATCTGTAACCTACACTTGAAATTCCAAGTTCACAGTGTGCCTGGCCGTATTTGTATAGAATCGGCACTAAATCCAGCTTGAGAATTACCACCTGAGCTATGATAATTATTTTGTGCGTGTCAGCCTTGCCGACAATGGGCGAAGATACAGTTCCTTCCTTTGGGCTTCCAAAAAGTTCTGAATGTAGTAAACAATGTTTGGCACCACATCCCAAACTTACAGACAACTTTGGAAATCGGCCCACCACATCTTAAACAGTGCATAATTGCAGTGCATGGAAATTGAATATGGTTTAGAGTCATGAGTTTAGAACCCAGGGTTCGGGTAAAGAAGCCAAGTTCATATCAGACTGGTGGTAGTATAATTGTTTAAATGTTACAATTGTCACAGCCAGTTCTGCTTCAGTACGTGTTGGATTTTTTGTGTCTGCACTTGCAGGCCACTAAGGTATGCCTGGGTTGGGCAATGACTGAATCAAAATATCGTTGTACCCAGAAAACGAACCCAGCAGCCCCTGACTGAGCACCGATTTTTGGGAACGAGCTAAACCCCTTTGGAGTCCAGATTGGTTCGGAAGGAACCACAGTTTTGAGGTGATTCTTTTCTTAAAACTCTCTCTATTGATACTTTTTGTAGCATTCAACCAATCCATAAAATTGAGGATACCTTGATTGGATAAGTGCCGCTTAAACTTTGGTGAGATTGAATCCTAGGATTTGATTATTATAGAATGTCCTTGGATTGTATAATGCACAACTTTTTATATATATACATAAACACATATAAATGCATGAGTTGAACAAGCACAGTACAAAGCTTCAGAAGACATCAGCCACCTGCACTTCAAGAGTTCACATGCATGGCCATTGAATGTAGTTGGCAGTGAGTTGCTTGATTACCACATCAATTGAAATTTAAATGTTGGCTATTCGAGTCATATAGTCCTCCCCATACCTGTTTTTCCTTCCTAGATCAAACCCATGATCTACCAAGAAGCGAACCATTTGCTTGTCATTGAAGTCCAATGCCTGGTCCATAGCTGTGTAGCCCTCTTGGTTCACATAATTTGGATCAGCCCCCTTTTCAAGTAAGAGAGATGCAATATCCATTTTCTGTTGCCTCTCTAAATTGCTTCCATCCGGCCTCCTAGAGCAGGCATGCTGGAGAGGTGTCTCGCCGAAGTACCAGTTAGTGCTATCAACCGGAAAACCTCTTTCTAATAAATACTTGACCATATCCATGTGGGCATGATCCACTGCATGGTGGAGAATACTATCCCGATCCTTGTTATCTCTGATTGCGTCCAGGTCCAACTTGCCACAATCCTCATAATTTTTCAAAACCGCTACATGACCCTTTCTACAACAATCTAAAGCAAGGTCGTATGGATTATGCTTCCTCATAACTTCTCCCTCAAGATTTGCTGACAGTTCAAGAGCCTCTCTGTTTACCTCTAAATCCCCAAAAGTTCTGTCCGCATCGATATCTCCAGTGTCTTCAGATTCTGAATCCTCTGGTTGCAATTTCAGTATATGCTCAACAACCTCTGTGTTACCACTTGCAACAGCGACATCCAAAACTGATATCCGACTCTTGGTATCACCACCATGAGGAGAATTTACCAAACTGGTAGAGGTGCCTTCAGCTAGTAGCAAGAAAGCCACATCTTCAATGGAAAATGTCTCAGAAACGAAATACTGGTCGACAAAAGTTTTGTTGTCTAGGATTATGTCGATCATTTCCTTACTTCCACCTCTGGCAATGTAGAACATAAGGGCACGTAGAACGTAGAACGATTCATTGTAGTCGACAGTTTCAAACGCAGCTTTGAATACTTTTTCTTGACCTTTCTGACATGCCACATGTATTGGCTTTCTATTGGGACTCGAAAGAGCTACGTCGTCAACATGCTGTCTGAGAATACCTAAAGAAGGGGATGATGCACATTCTTCAGGGGTATACTGCAATTCTAATACAACTCCAATCGAGAAATTCTCCTGGGCCAGATGCAACAGACTACTGAACCAATAACCACGTCCATCAGCAAAGCGTGGAACTTCTGTTATTGATTTCTCAACATACATACCTCCTCGTTGAAGAATGAATTTCACGGTATCCACCCGGTCCTCAACAACAGCGTAATACAACGGCACATGTCTCGGTACATCCAGACTCTTCTCTGGCAGCAGCGGCATGAGCTGTAAATCCTTTTCCTTGAGGCCATCTACATAACTTGAAAAACTGTTTATCCTTTCTGTGTTGTCTCCGTCATAACATCTTCCATACCGAGGGGACGCTGTATTTATGTAGTTGGCGTCTAGTCCAGGATGATCCAAAAGGCATCTTAGGAATTCCGTCTTGCCTTTGGCAGCCAGCTGATGAATAGGTTTCATGAACGGTTCTTCAGCAACCCATGTATCAAAGTCTATTCCAATGTCCAACAACAGCTTGAACATTACTAGATTAGAGCTGTTGCAAGCTTTGTGTATGAGAAGGAATTGTCTTCTCAACACGTCGCTCCAAGATGCTGCAATATACTTCAAGGTGCTCAAACACTCATTTTCCACACACAGAAGAGACATGTGTGGTATGTCCCTCTCAGCTTGAAAGTCCCAAGCGCTCTTTTCAACAATGTACTGAACACCGGCGACAAAATCCAGACTACAAAAACAGTGTACCAGCAAGGTACCGTCTTCGCTTATCACCATGTTCAACGAGGGCTTAAACACCAGGTAATCGCGCACATCAGGGAACCTATCATGGAATGTGGGCATCATCTCCTTGAATTCCTTAGACTCAATGAACAGATCTTCATCCCTTTCACACGGAGTGCGATGGCTTGTGTGAGAATACTTGCTGAACAGATCTGAATGGACCTTCTCCACCGTGCTAAGACAATCCTGGAGCACTATCCTCTCCTCTCTTTTCGCTTTACAACACTCATCCACCAAAGCCTTAAGGGGTCTTAGAACATTCTCAGACAGATAGGAATCCTTGCTTTGAACAACATCTAAAGAGACAGGGTAGCCTCCATCCTCCAGCTTATCACAAAAGATGATATTCTCATCTGTGAAACTGTCCGGAGTCTCACCGTCAAGCAAAACCTCAAATAATAGCATTCCCAGAGAATATACATCCGAAGGGAAGGGATCTGCCAACACATCACTATGTAGGGCCTCATTTCCAATGACCTCTGGTGCCGCCCAAAATAGCGACCAAGCTCTGTGGCGAAGGTATTCAACATCTCTCCTTTGGAAGCTCAATCCAAAGTCGATCAACTTAGGTATGAGTTGCTTGTCAAGAAGAATGTTGTAGCCTTTCAAATCTCCATGATACACCTTTTTCCCGTGACACAACATCAATGCAAGGACTATCTCCCTGAACAGAATCAGTTTCTGTATCCACCATAAAATGTCATTTGAGCTCCAGAGATCACAGATGCTGGCAGTTCTTTCATCTGGTTCTTTGAAAACTGCAGTGCCTCGAGAGCGAAGAAACTGGTTGAGATTGCATCCTGAAACCACTTCCATCACTATGCACACACTCTTCAGTTGCTTGCAATATGTTAGGCCATACACCGCGGCAAAATTCCTGCAACCCCAGAAAACTCTCATTGTGCGGGCCTCCCTGTCAAGATCCTCCCTTGTGACCTCACCTGACAAAGCAATTTTCTTCACTGCTACCATGATTTCTTCCACAGGCGCAGCGCAGTCATTTACCTGTGAAAGACTGGAATCTTTCGATTTTTCCAGTAACACCCCATGAAATCTTCCCAACCTCTTTACTCCTTTAAATTCAACGGCAGTCCCTATACTCATATCCCCTCCCAACCTCTTTTCCCCATGTAATTTGTTGGCACTTGCGCTCATATCTATATGCTCTATGTGACGTAGTACAGAACCCTTGTAAATGGAACCAAAACCGCCATTGCCAATGACCTCGAACACGTTGTCCTGCTGTCCTACTGTCCTGTTGAGCTCTAAGTTTTGCAGCTCGTAAGAGCTTCGATCTTCCACCTGCAGGCCCAGGGCCATTACATCTAAGGGCAAAACCTGCACAGAATACACTTACATCATCAATACACATAGAGATTGGATGCAGTACTTAACTACCAGTATTGAGAGCTTCATTCTTGAGTCTAAAGAAGTGGAAGCTTGAGACCTTGTCTTCAACAACTCTAATTCGCAATTCACTCAGTACTTACAACATACTGCACCCATCTGTAATATACAGGCTGGTCGTAGGAAGGCTACACGTTGCGGAAACTACGTCTTAAAATGTTCCAAACACATATGATAACATAAAGACACACAACATTGACTTCCCTTCCTGCTGTCAATTTAAGGCTAATGAAGAAATACCTGAGGGGATGAAAACCCTAAAATGAGCGCTTCTACCCCAAGATTGCAAAAGATATACGTGCAAGAAGAGCAGATGAAAGCACACGTGTGAAAGGATGGGTACATGACTTACTGAATAGGTATACATTTCGACTTGCGAGTTTAGCAGAATATAGGACGTCAGGACTTGTGCTCAGATGCTCAAATGCCCTGCTTCAGCAATAATGGTGAATTGATCCTATAAACCAGAACACAGGAGGACCGAGTTGCAACCCTGCGTCTCCAATCAGTAGCCTTCCATCGAGAATACAACAGCGGCAGCTACACATCAAGTGCAAACCCAAAAAAAATTCAGCACCCTCAATCTGAAGTAATCTGCTTCCAAGCGATAGGTGCTTTACCCAGGGATCGATGTAGAATACGATTGAAGGAGGGGTGCCATCGAAACGCAGCACAACAATGTTTTGCAATGGGTTTCTCTCTGGCTTCAGAGTTATTCCTCGCTTTACAAAAATGAAGCTCACGCGTGAGCGTTACAAACAGCTGGGAAAGCTGAGTCTCAAATTCAGCAAGCCTCAGACTCACTACAGAGGAGGGGTGACGAACATTTCCGGCCAGTTAACGACGAAATGCTGCCATCAATCTCACTTCACTTCAAGATTCAAACTCTAACATTACAAATCTGTCTTGATGACTCTGCGCTATTCTATCAACTAATTAACAGCCCAATTTCCTAGGGAAGGCCTGCAGATACCAAATACCATTTAACCACAGCATCTAGACCCTTGAAAACTGGTGGCTACAGCACGAAAATTGCATCACGATTTTTTGCGTAGAGTATAGAATTTCAAACCCCTGCCATCCAATCCTGTGCAACTAATCAAAGACCGTGAGAAAACCTTCAGCCCGACCACTTCCAAAACCAACCCATATCTCTACTCTCGCTATGTTGATGCTAGCAATCTCTTCCTTCACTTCTAAATTCAAAGTCCCTTCCCGACGTTACAGGTTCAACCTTACAGTGCTTTGATGGACTCCTTCTACAGCTGCAGATACAAACATAGTACTCTTGCGATGCTCCTAGATGTCATAACAAAGTCATGAAACAGGAATCAGATCAGAGACCTAGCTAGGAAAAACCCTAAGCATCTCACCTGCACGTAATTGTCCCGTTCATCCCGAGGGACCTCTCGAGGAAAAACCCGCGGGTTGCAAAAACCCGGACACGGAGTGGAAATTTTTCATCAGTTTCGGGCAGCCCATCCCTCGCGTCTCCGAGGGGAATCGAACCGCAGACCGTGAAATCCCCACCGGGGTTTAAAAGGTAACAAAGTTGGGTACAGACAGGCCGGTTTTACCCGGCCTGGAAAAAGTTAACTCTTACTTTTTACTGGGTTTCCTTAGTGGAACACCTGTATTATGCAAAACCGGGAATATACCCCATTTTGCTTGTACTGGCAGAGTGCCGTTGATTGCATATATAATACTAGTTATCTGCTATTAGTACAGAGAAAAACGGATCTAATCAAACTGCTAAAAAAAACCCCAGCTCCCACAAAAGAAAACCCGAAAGTCTAAGTATTTGGTGTCAACGAAAATGATAAGACCTAATGGGTCGGAGCGAAAGGATGGGGTTGAGTCAGAAAGTTGGAGTTGTATGGGTCGCTGGTGCTTCCCAGGGGGAGATGTTTGATGTTGAGCGCTGACGAGGAGAGCAGCTTTCATTTGTTGAGTTGGTTTCGAAGTTGATGGTGTCGTTGTGTCTTCATTGTTGTGGTTTAATTGTCCTCCTCTGCACTCTATATCTTCGCAGCGTAGGTGTTTGTAAACCTAAAATTTTAATGAAGCGATAGCAGCTGGAAGAGGATTCTCAGAGTCGAGGTTGCGTCTTTATAGTATCGCTTGTCATCTGTCATATCAGTATAAAAGAGGTACTTCAAGAGCATGGGTATTAGAAGACAGGGACAGGTTGAGAGGGAGGAAAGAAGTTCTTGCGAGCCGGAAATTGGTGTCGATGTGATGGGTTGCAGCAGGCTTTCGGTTGTGGTTGCATTGCGAGAGCATCATTGTAAGGGTTCTGTCGCGGTTCGTATAAGTTTGGAGACACCTTCGCTTGCAATGTCGTTTCTTGCATTGTTGTTTATCAGTTTGTCAAGATGCAAGGTGGGAAGGGAGCTCTTTGTGGGTGGCTGGCCATGGTTCATTACCGTCTTGAGCGAGAGAACAAGCGATTTCCTGGTGCTCCCGCCTTGAGTCGCTTGCTGTTCGCTGTTACCAAGTGTCGTAGTGGGTGGAGCAGGGAGGTTCATCGTGATATCCGCAAATTGGAGATTGCTTCTGGGATTACCTTTTCCTCCTTTCTCCAGAATAAGGTGGTCTCCCCGCTTGCGATGCCAGGGGCATGTGGTGTGAATCCTATTGAGTTGGTGGAGTCCGAGGCCGATGTTGGACCTGAAGATGATTCTGTCGGGGAGCGTCGCCTGCTGCACCGACGAGCTGATCGCCGAAAGGGCAAGGCTCCCGTCTCGAGTTCTTCAGGTTCTATTTCGAGCGTGGGCTTACCTTCTCGTCCGGGTTTTGAAGATGGTGGTCCTGTCCGGGTTGCAGATGAAGACGTAGAGTTAGGGCGACCTGTTAGCGAGAGTGTTGTTGGATCGCATCTCGGAGTTCCGCTTGTGACTTCTGTGTCGCTGCAAGTTCGGCCAGGATTGATGCAGACCAAACTCATCGGGCATACCGCGAGCGAATGTGATGGTGCTTCTGGGATTAATGGAGCGGTTGCTGGATTCGATGGCGATGAGAATGCGCCAGCAGATACTGGGGTCGGGATGTCCTCCCCTGTTGCTTAGGTTGTTGGCTTTACTTTTGCTGTTTATCATGGATGTTATGTGAAGACCTGGGGGTTGGCTGTGTGAGTCTAGAAATATATTTTGGGCTAAATAGTAATGCAGTAAGCCAGTTGGTGGATTAGAGAAGTCGGGACACTGGAAACTAAAACTATTCATGCCCAGGCTGATCTTTAAATGAGCTACTGCCTATTCTGTGTGACGGTGCTATTTGTTGAGCCTTCCTGTGAAATATATTAAAAGGTTGGTTCTAAAAGATTGTCTGGGTTTGAGCTGGTGTGGTCAGTTAACTGAGTGATTTTCCTTGTATACTCTGGTTATCTGCTGATTGTCCTATATCTTCCTGCGGTTGTTTGTGTTGATGTAGATAATAGGCAGCTCTTGGTAATTACCAATTCGTAGTTGTTGGTCTGGAAGGGGTGATGTTGTTGTCCTGGGATATTGGTAGCTTGGTATATGTATAACGCTGCTGGATTCTTGAAAGTGGTTTGTGAAGAATTCGTTTATGGTTACTGGATTTGAGGTTGTAAACAACAAAAAGTCCCTTCTCTTGACTTGTATTTGTTGAGATCTTGGTAAAAATGATTTGGTGAAACTGGGGAAGGATGGCTGAGCACAGACGATTTATGCTTTGATGATGTATCGTTGTTGTTGCAGTTGATGGTCTAATGTCTGAAGCCCTTGAAATAGTTTGTTTTGTGATCTTCTATGGGAATGTCTGTTGGATAGAGTTGAAATATGTCCAGCAGTGTACTTCGGGTTTTTGACATGCTCCACTGGGGGTTATATTTCCCTTTGATAGTTATTTTGGAATGTTATAGTGGCTGAGGTCTGTTTTGATGATGGTATGTATTCTATATGTGCTGCCGTCATCGAGGTCATATCAATTCCCTCGCTTGGACTGGCCGCTGCCTGGAGTTGGATCCTGAATGCCTTCAAAAATATTCTAAAGCGAAAATAGCTCTATAAGCCAAATTTAAGACTCCTGTGTAAGAGAGAAAAATAAAAAAATCTATTTGACCTATTTTGAGTGGTCACAGTTCTAATCTGTTCTGTCCTTTATCAAGTTTTTATAAAAATTACATGACTTATCCAACAAGGGGAGGATAAGTAATTTGTGGAGAAAGAACAGAAAAAGAAAACCAGAAAAAGGGAGGGGGAGGGGTGGGTAGTGAAACTACTCGGGTGAAGTAATTGCGACCCTTCACAGGTGACACTTTTGACAGCTGTGAACGGCCGCGCTCTCGGGATGAGCCGCGCATATCTTGTCACAGTTAGCATCTTGGGTGGGGCTAGCACCGTTGGTTGGGAACAACTCATTTTCCTGCCAGTAATTTCTCACTAGAGGGTTTTGTCAAGCCACTTCATGTCACCGACCCGCTCAACGGGGTCTTGTTACGGAATCGAACCCGGACCGGTTCGAGTAACAAACGCTCTTAATACTATCCCAACCAACGAAAGAGCTTGTGGCTTGACATACATCGCGCGCTAAACCCTCTATTAGTATGAGAAAAGACCCTCTTGGCGGACAAATCACTCTGAAATTTCTTTTTACTTATTCATCTCTATTTTTTACTTCTCAGAGACTGACCTGTTCCTTTTCTTCTGAGATGGATGTTAGCCCACATTTGTTGCTTCTGAGATGGATGATATCCCTGTTCTTCGTTTGTGACAAGTCGTTTTGGTTTCTGAAGATGTAGTCCATCCTTTTGGATTCGTCGGTTCGCTTTCTGAGTTTCGCGCTTCTGTCTTGCTGTTGATTCGTATTGCTGGAATTATGTTGAGCTATGGCGTTCGTCTCAGGCAAGGGCGTGGGAAAGCTGAGTGTTTGAGGACGGTTTATTTGGCGGAATCAAAGGGTCTTGCGACTGCATTGTTGACTCTGAGCACTGTGGTGAGGTCAATTGACAAAAAACTCCATCTTGTTTTATCCGCTGGTGTTGTGAAATTGTGGAAACCCTAGTGGTGTGGTTGCGTAACCTGTTGTAATTGATGATGTTCCCGTGTTGCTGTTCCTTCTGACATTTGAGGGTTGTGGAGTATATTGGATGTGAACTATTTTGAAATTTACTAATGTGGTTCGCTTTTTGGTGAAGTTACGGATCCTGATGATCCTGTGTGTCAAGTCCTGCTCCTGAAGTCGACTTTGTTGGATGCCGTAATTGTCACTTCTTGTGTTTGCCTGTCTCTTCCGCGCCGTAATGTTGATTTTTGTGGCCGTTGAATGATGGTATTGGGGATTTGGCGTGACTGCGTAGGTTTGTGGTTGTGGGAGTCTCGTCATTCCCTTGGAAACTCCGTCTGGAGTATAGAAGATGACGTTCCTCCTGGATTGTTGGGGGTTTGCGATGTTGTTGTTGTTTTGGAGTTGGTTGCGAGTTTCCCTGTATTCTTTGATTGTTGTTACGAAGGCTTGCTGTGTCTGTCATTATGCCGGGTCCTCGAAGTCTTTTGCTGAATTGGTTGGCTATCGTGTATACTCATCAAGAGCAAAGCGATCTTGAGTTTCCGGATATGCCTGTACTTAGTTCCATTTTGTTACAGACGGGTGAATTTGAATGGTCCAATGCGTGTTATCAAGAGATATTTGATTTGGGGGATGCTTCCGGAATTCCTTTCCTCACTTATCTTCATAACCGAGAAGCTGCATTGTTGGAATTGAGTCCAGGAAATACCCTGACCAATCCTATTGTGATTGATAGTCTCTCCGATGATTCTTCATCTGCTGGTGGCGCTCCTAGTTCTGTTGCTGTTCACGCTGGAGTTATACCAAATGCCGATGTGGATGATGTCAAGTCTCACTCCATAATCGAAGGCGGGGAATTGGGTTCCAAGAATGAGGTTGGGCAAGATGCGTGTGCTGGCGAGAATGAAGCTGATGCTGATGTGGAGGAGCTGAAGGAAGTTCATATCAAAGATCAAGTTGAGGCAGATATGGAGGATCATGGTGTTGCGCATGTAGGAGGTGCTGTCCAACCTTGCGTGGCTTCTTTTGTTTCCGAGACTAGTTCAGCCGAGCGCTTCTATGTTTCTCCTGCAAATTCCTCCAGTCATGATAGTGCTCCTTGTTCCTTTGCGACTCGCGATGCTGCCTGCGCCACTCCTCCAGGCTTGCGCTCTTGCTAAGTTGATAAAATAGATCCAGTTTCTTACAATGTAGAATCCACAGGGTTTAATTTTGGGTTCTGAATAGTTTTGATCAAATAGGACCAAAAAACTGATAGTCTCAGGATTCAGAGTAGTGGTGATACCGCGGGGACCTATATCTTGTTTGAGAAAGACTTTTTGCCTGGTAGTCCTATTCTGAAGGAGACTAGGTGACTATCTTAGCGGATAATATGTAGTTCTGAGGGGTTCCTGCCATAATATGATATGTTTAAAGGACCAATTTATGGCCATTTATGAAAGAAGTTGGGAAGAGAGCCCTCTTGATGATACTTGTAAGTTTTTGGAGTCTTAAAACAGGGTGATCTTGTATGGATAACAGGTTTAATGATTGTTGTCTTAACATCTCCAGGTATCCTAAGGAGTGTGGAGTGCCACTAATAGGGAAGGGTTGTGCCTGCCTGATGAATATCTTTGTCATGCCTGGCTGTGTGTGGCGCAGTATAAGTGGGCCTCTGAAAGGGGGAATTTAGTGTTCCGACGTGGGGCTGATCGAGAGGTGGAGTATGGGGACTCTGTCTCGAGCCTGGTGTAGTCTGTTCTCTGATTGACAAAGTAAAAGGTAGGGAGTAACTTTCCTGTTGGGTAAAGTTGAAGCAATGGTGGTGCTCCTTTGTCGTGTAGTTGGGGTTTGAGAAGGTGATGATCTTGCCTTCCCTTCTCGTTTTCGGAGAGTAGATCTGGTTCTTATATTGTGGCGCTAGTATCCGTTGCGGCTTATTTGCTTGGACTAAGGATATGGTGGGTTGTGGTATGTGTTGCCTAGGTCATATCTGTCCCTTGGAGTAAAGTAGCTTGGTTCGTCTGCGTTGTTGTAACGAGCTTCAGTTTCTGTGACCTCTTGAAGTTCCCGTAGTAGTTCTTCCGCAGCCCACCATTCTTCTGTCCTTTCATTGTCGAATCTCGGTGTATAGTTTTTGTGGTTTGGTACGTCGATAGCATGGTGGCCGATGTTACAGATGCCCAGATGTGCCATATAGTCACTGATGTCTTGTTGATCTCGGGCTGAGCTTCGTGGTGAGGAAGGGGGGGGTGAGGCTGGTAGAGATCCTGGCTGATAGTTTCCTAGTGGGTTAGATCTGTGGGTAACCGATTCTCCTCTTACTTGTGTTACGTTGTTGTTGTTGTGTAGAGATGAGGGGAGATTATCTGGGTTCCGGTTGTCGCTTGGAGTGCGAGTGCTCTTGTCTGAAGGTATCTCTTGTGGTAAGATCGGTGGTTTTCTCTTGAAGGCTCGCATTTTTGGTCTCGCTTGTGGTTGTGTTCGAGTCGGTTGCTTTTGAAAGGGATTACTCTGTGGATGTGGCGTGGGTGGGTTGCTGGTTTCCGGTTGTTCGGGAGGGGTTGTGGAGGGTTCCATATTTGCTACTCCTAATCCCTCAGTATTGTCTTCTGTAGTCGAGTTAAGAGGTGTTGTTGGTGAAGTATTTTCTGGTGCTCCTGTGGTGGGTTGATGTGTCGGTGTTTTTGGTTTTTTGGATTTGAACGCTCTCATCTTTGGGCGACTAATTGGTTTTGTGCGACTGGTGGAGGCGCCATCATTCCGGTTTTGAGCTGTTTTGGCTGCTTGAGCTTGGTCTCGCTTAGCTTGGCGTTCTAACTTGTTTTTCTGACGTTCTTCGATGGGGTTGTAATATCCCGAGTGAAGGACTTTCTTCTTTATGCTTGTCCTTCTTTCTGTCGGTTGCGGTTTTGGTTGGGTGGTTGAAGTTCCATCCTGTTGGTTTGGGTTCGGATTGGCGGTAAATAAAGAGATTGCTAATTTACCAGGTTTTGATTTGGGTCTGTATCTACGTCTACTACCTTGAGCCGAGCTTTCCGCTGCTGAGGGTCGGGATCCATTGTTAGTTTGAAGAACAAGGTGTTGGAAAGTAACTCTTGTTTTTCTTCCTTTTGCAGGTCTGAAAGCTCTTGGTTTGTCGCTTGATTGTTTGAAGAGTTCTTTGATAGCTGCCTGGAGTGCTTGTTCTGCTCGGCGTTCTGTTTCTGAAGGGGCTTCAGGTTGGTCATCCTCTTCATCTGTTGGGCTGAAGTGATTTCGAGGTATGTGCGAGGCCATGTTTTGAGGTAAGTAGACTGCTGGAGGGAGAAGTTGCCATTGAAGCGTTCCTTGTCTTTCTTTGGCAAATATTTCATCTTTCGTCCATATTTGATGTAGTATGGCTCTCATTTGAAGTTTCCTGTTTTCTTTTCTCGGGTATCTGTTAATATCATTAACTGTTTCCATGCCTGAAAAGATTACGGTTCTCCAAGCTTGATAAAGGGCCATGCCTGGATGAAAGTTTTCCTGTCTCATTTCGAAGGCACATCGTTGACACCATATGTGCCATAGGAGTGCAGAACGGAGCAGATCCCATGGGGTATTGAAGTCGACTAAGGTACGTCCTTCTTGATCCCATTTTAGTTGATCATACGTTTCTGGGGTTCCGGGTGGGGTTAGTTCCCCTGTGATGTGGTCTGGCCATCTTTGGCAATATGAGTTTAAAGTAGATGTGGCTCGCAGGAGTTGGAACCGAGTCCAGATAATCGATAAATGTGGACAAGTGACCAGAGAGTGTTCGATTGAGTCTTCAATATCTTTGTCGTTGCAAATTCTGCAATGCCCTTCACCACCGATCTTTTTCCTCCACGAGCCTGTCGGAAGACCTCCTGCTAAGGTCAGCCAGTTCATCATAGCTATTTTCTTAGGTTTCCAGTGGTGCCAAAGTCTGTTGAAGAAATTTGTTTGGTTTTTTTTAGTATATCCTGTTTCTTCTAAAGCTTTTTTGAACCACATCGTTTCTTTTTTATCTTCCAGGTGAAGTCTGTATCCACGTTTGACGGTGTATTGGAAGAATTGAAGACGAGGTGCTCCTGAGAAGGGTCTCCATGACCATTGTTTTGGGTCCCACTCCATATCCTTGAGGTATTTTCTTTCCCATAACCAAATGGTTCGGTTCTCATCAGGTGTCGTGGTAGGGTTGTATCTTTCGAAAGGGCCGTTGTTTCCTTTTCTTGTGACTACTCTTACTTCGTTATATTCTTTCCGGGGTAGTTCTATTAGATCCGGAAGATGAAGTTTAAGTTTGTCATTGTCTTGAATCTGGTAGATTTTAGCCCATAAGGTTCCGGTTATGTTGTTTTGGACATGATATACATATTCCATCTTGTCCTCGTTCTTCTCTGATATCCAGTAGTTTTGTCGTGGTGGTTCTTGGGCTGGTTTCCAGGGTATGCTGCGTATGAGGTGTCTTCTTTGAATTTTCACCGTGTTTCGGCGCGAGCCAGTTTGTCTTCGTATGGAACTAGGTAAGCGCCACTTCTGATTCTCCTTAGACCAGAGGTCACCTATTGTGTTAAAACCCTTGAGTGACCAGTTTCTAAATTTCGTGGATTTTTCCAGGCCTAAGGGGAGTCCTAGGGCGGAGGTAATGAGTCTGTTTCCAAAGATTGGTTCTCTGTTGATTTCTGCTTCGGTGGTAGGTGGCGCTTGTTCGAGGCCTGATTGAAGAATGCTCCAGCTCTCCAGGATGCCTTTCCACAGTGCTGTACCAGGGACGTTGAGAAGGTGAATTCTCTGTGTCATCCATCTTTGTGAGATTGGCCAATTGCCATTTCTTTTAAAACTGATTTGAGAAATTCTGTATTTAACAAATGCTTTCCAAGGTTCCGCATCTGGACAGAGTCCCCTGATCAGTAGTTTGACTAAAAGTGCCCTAGTTTGAGCACCAGGGTCTATAATTTTGATGCCTCCTTTACTTAGAGGGATTTGAGCTATCGTCCATCGTAGTTTAGCTCTAGTTCGAGTGGTTTTTCCACTCCATAGGAAGTCTCTAGCCATTGCTGTGATTTTCTGTAGTGCTGCTTTTGAGAATATTGCACAGCTGGCTAGGTACCATACTGAGGCCAAAATAACTTGGTTAACAACTAATGTTCGACCTGCTAGAGATAGGAATTTGTGACTCCATTTTCGGATGCCATTTCGAATTTTGATGATAAGTGTATTGTCTAATTCTTCCAGGGGGATTTTGAAGCCAAGGGGGAAACCAAGGTAACGGACTGAGGTGTGTTTAGGTACCCAAACTACCCCCATTTCTTCGCCCCAGTTCCAGGTTCTTGTTTCTTCACTCGCCCAAATTGCTTTGGTTTTGGACCAATTGAGTTTCGATCCTGATCCTTCACAATATAAGTCTAAAACTTTCATAGCTTTAGAGAGGTTGTCTTCTGTCCCTAGTAGCATCAGGTTTGTGTCATCCGCAAATTGTGATGAGCAAGTTGTTTTGCCATTTGGGAGTGTAAGTCCTTGAATTGCGTATTGGGGGTCTTGGAACATCTTTGCTAAGACGTTAGCTGCTATCAGGAATAGGTATGGTGCCAGAGGGCAGCCTTGCCGTACACTGCGTTGAATTTCGAATACTTCTCCAGCAATCCCATTGACTAATACACTGGATTTTCCTGAAGCGTACAAAGCTCGGACCAGTGAGATCCAGGTACGATCAAATCCCATTTTCCCCATGGTCTCTTCAAGGAACCTCCAGCTTAGTCGGTCGTATGCTTTTTCGAAATCGAGGAGTAGCATTACTAATGGTTGTTTGCTTTCTTCTCCCCAGGATAAGGCTTCATATGCTAAATAAATATTGTCGAAGATGCATCTGCCTGGTACAAAGCCCGATTGAGATGGTTCAATCCATTCGGTGAGGTTTTTTGTCATTCTGAGTGCTAAGACTTTGGCTATGATTTTGTAAATAGCCGGTAGCAGAGTTATAGGTCTAAAATTTTTTAGATACGCTATTTCCTTGGTTTTGGGGATGAGTGTTATGAGTCCTTCATTGAGTATGTCAAGGAGTTGTCCCTCTCGAAAGACTTCTTCTGTGAATGCTAATATGTGCTCTCCGATTTCAGGCCAGAGAGTCTGGAAGAATTCAGTCGGGATACCGTCCTTGCCTGGGGTTTTATGAGTAGGTAAGGCATTTACTGCTGTAAAAAGTTCTTGTTGTGATATAGGAGCTGTAAGTTCTTGGTTTTGTCGGTCTGTTACTACTGAATGAACGCTTTCCAGGCAGAGTGCTCTTGCTGTTGAGTTTGCTTCCACAATAGGATCTGCTGTATATAGATTTTTGTAGTACTTGGTCGCATATTGAGAGAGTTCTTTTTGAGTGTGTAAGACTCTGCCTCTGTCGTTTACTAGTTCTTTGATCTTGTTTTGTTGGCGTTTTTCTTGATGTGACTCAAAAAACTCTCTTGTACATCTGTCCCCGACCCGGGTCCATTTAGCTGCGGTGGCATGGACTCGTTTGTCCAGTCTTGCTTTTCTGATTCGATGAAGTTTCGTTTGAGCTCTGGAAATTTTGTCTCTAGTTTCTTCGTCCTCCCAGTGGGAATGGAGATATTCTTCTGCTTCGAGTATTTCGTTAATCTCCTTTTCGTATGTTGCTTGCCATTTGCTGGATCTTGCTTTGGTGTATTCGTCACTAGTCGTTTTGACTGCTTTGAGTGCAGCAGCTATTTTGTCCTGCCACGAGTTGTATGGATTCTCTTCGATGCTGTTTTTCCATGACTTGGTGAGGAGTTCTCTGCCTTCATCATTTTCTAACAGTGATCTGTTGAAGTGTAGGTGTTTAGCTACTGTTATATCTCTATCGTGCCACTTTACAAAGAAGGGGGCATGATCTGATAGTCTTCGGAAGGTGGGCCAAATTCCACATTGTCCCCCTATGGATTGAAGTGAAGTATCGAAATAGATTCTATCTATTCTGGTTGCTATTCTTTTGTTGCCCTGGAGATCGTTGTCCCAAGAGAACTTTTTCTTAGTTAAATGTCTGAATTCTGGCATATGAAATGCATCAGCGACATTGAACTTTAATAGCATTTTGTGCCATTGTATTTGTTCCGGAGGTCTCATACCTGTCATTGGTTTTCCTCCTATTTTATCTGTTAGGCTTTCAATGTTATTGAAATCCCCTGCTAAAACCCAATGGGCTTGTGGTAACGGGGCTGTGATTATGGCTTCCCACAATTTGGCCCTGGCTGGTGATTTATTACACCCATATATACATATAATCCCCATTAACAAATGTGTATAGAGTTGAAGTGTGACAAATTGTACTCTTCCAGGTACAATGATGCCTGTCTCTACAACTAAGGAGGTCAATCTTTTATTCAGTAAGATTGCTGTTCCTCCTTTATGTCTATTCTTTCCTAGACTATAGGTAGCTTCATTCCAGAATGATGGGCCTCCCATATAATCCAATTGCGAGGTTTTGTGAGTACAATCCTGGGCTGAAAACTTATGTTCCTGTAAAAGTAAGATATCGGGTTGAGGATTGAGATGTCGGAAATGATCTCTGATAGCATGGCGTTTCCAGATGCCATCCATGCCTTGTCCCAGGCAACTAACGTTCTGTGTGGCCATTGTTAATTTAGGTATTGCTACCATCAACAACAATTACAGAAGGTGAAGGCTCCGAGTAGTCGGAATCCGAGAAGTCCTCCTCTGCTGGTACATTTCGATGATACCTGCGCGCACGTTTGGAGACGGGCTTGAGAGGCGACTGGGGAGAGAATTCTTGCGCTTGGGGTCCCAGTAGGAGTTCCCACACGTTGATGAAGCTCTGGTGGTTGATTATCTGGGGTCCCGGGCTGATGCGGATGATATCGGATAGACTCAGAGGTAATACCTTCCATGCGTAAAGTCCAGGTTTGGTCAGTCTGAGTTCTGACCCAACTGCTTTAAGCAAAGGAATGATCCTGAGGACTTGAGTGTGATCATCCACCATGGTCCAATAGTAGCACCAGATGGCTTTTTCCCAGTCGGTAAGGATCTCTGATTGCTCGTTGTAGTTCGTGATATGTTTCTCTAGTTCGAGGTGAATGTCATTCACGAGTTGTTGTCGAGTGAAGTCCGTTCCTGGGTTCTGGTTGCCAACCAGCGATAGTTCTGATATCGACAGGAAGCAGAGCGGCCGGTTGAAATATGTCTTTCTCTGGCAGAGAAAAGTGTAGCAGTCCTTCACTACATCGTATCTGAAAAAGAAGGGGATAATAATTCCTCTTAACGTTGCTGAGTCCGGGATAGAGTCTATTCCGATGTTGGTGAGGAATTGTCTGGATAGGTCAGTTGACCGATAGTTTCGCTTGGTTGAGTTCTCTATCGGTTCTTCTGATATCTGTCTTGGTGCCCTTGGTTGTGAGGTTCGGTTCTTGGTCTTGATGTTGAGCTTCTTTGTCGTATTCCATACGAATTGGCTCGCTATTTGAGGCTGGTCTCCTGTTGGCCCTGGCTCACTGTCGGTGTGTGAGTCTGTATTGAGTTGTGTATCATTGACTCGGGTTGTATGATGTGCTGCAACCTTGATTGGAATGAACTCCGAGTTTGTCTCCAGCGAGTGGTCGTTAGTCGCGTCTCCGACCGCCTTGCCTGTCCAAGGAGCAAAGTTCCATACATGATAGGAGTTTAC
This sequence comes from Ceratodon purpureus, assembly GCA_014871385.1. Taxonomy (NCBI): domain Eukaryota; kingdom Viridiplantae; phylum Streptophyta; class Bryopsida; order Pseudoditrichales; family Ditrichaceae; genus Ceratodon; species Ceratodon purpureus. Next base: position 2,904,636 of record CM026425.1, on the reverse strand, counting down.
CTGGTATGCTGGTTCTTCTGATGAGAGGCGCTCCGGTGTACAATGTCTTTCTCCTTTCTCGGATGATTCTCCAACTACATCCGTGAATGTCGTTGGTGTGAAGGAGTGCCAATCAACTGCTCTGCGCCATTTGCGTTGTTTATCTTTGTCTTGTTGTACTGTTGTATCTGATTGGGCTTGTTCAGGGTTGCTGGTGTCTCGTGTATGTCCTTCTTCTTCTGAATCTTCGCCTGAGTCAGAATCAGGTAAAGGTACGTCTTCTGGGGCTAATTCTTTACCTTTGATGTCTGGTTGAGGTTGGTCATCCAGCTCCATGCTATGTGATGGTGAACTTGGATTTGATGGAGTTTCTGCAGTCTCCTGTGCCGAGGCATCGGGTTTAGCATTAACTTTCAATGATTTCGTGGATATTTTTACCTGATGCCATTTTGTGACCTGCTTTGACTGCTCCTGCGTCGGTATATTGTTCTGGTGTGTCGTGTTCTTGTTTTGATGTTGACTATTCGTTGTTTCTTTGTTCTGTTCAACTGGAGCGGGTCTAGCTGTTGTGTCTTGATTCTGGCCCTTCTGTGTGGTGCGGGTTGACGGTTCGTTGGTGTCTTGTGGAGGTGGGCTCGGGGCCGGGGGTTGGCGAGGGTCCTTGCTTGGGGTTCGATTCCGGCTTCGAGGCTTCGGCTTTCGAAGTGGGAGTCTTGGCTTGGTACAGTTGCTCACGGAGTGCTCCCAGGATCTGCATCGATTGCACTGGTTGGGTAAGCCACTGTAGTCGACTCGGTAGGTGATGCTTCCTGGGCCATCCAGTCGTGGAAGAATGATTTTCTTGGGCATGTCCGAAATTTTGGATATTAAAATCCTGATTCTTGGGCCTGAGACTTTCGCTTTGTAATGTTCAGAGTCTTCAACTGTGACGACCTCGGCAATTTGATTCCCCACTTCCGTAAGAAATTGTGTGTTTCTTAGCAGTCCAGGTAACCCTATAATCTGCATCCAAACAGGGTATTTGAGTGCAATTGGGATGCTTCTATCATCTTTCTGAAAAGTTGGGGTGAAGTGGGGAGCCCAGATCTTGAAAAAGACTGGTTTTCCTTGGAACGCATATGAAGTCCTGGTGAGTGCTTCTAACCGTCCTGCTTCTGAGTTAAACTGAACTTCAAAGAAACCTTGTCCTTTCAGAACAAGCGATTCATATGATGAGTGAAGTGAATCCTTGGCCCAGTCCAATAATTCATGCAAGTTAGGAGAGGCTCCCTGAATATGTCCGATTAGAACATGTGTTTCGGCGTGTTGAATCCGGAGTTGTAAGGAAGCCAGCATCGCTGTTGACAGGATGATCTTGGTGGGTTCTTCTTCTTCTGAGTTGTTATCTTTGCTCGGCTCCTCAGGGCTAGCGGCTGTGTTGGTCTGCTTGTCGGTAGCTTGCGCTGGGATGTTGGATGGAGTTACCGCCAGACTGGGAACGCCAGGAGTTGAGGTTGTTGAGGTTGCTTCTGCGTTTGGAGTAAGAAAAACGGGGCTCACTTCGGTGTCTTCACGATGTGGGGTGTCCTGTCTGTCGTTGGTCTTGATAAGCTGGTTAGAGCGAACTCTGTCTTCTTCTCCGTTGGTAAGTTGAGGGCGTTGGACTGAGTCTTCAGGTGTGTTGGTGTTGTTTTGAGGTAGATCGCATCCTGGAGGCGGAGGTTCATCAGGAGGAGGTCCGCTGCCTAGAGCTGCTGCTGCACGGTGGACGGTGGGGTTGTAGTCGCCTGGTTGGAGCGGATCTCGCGTAGCAGGGTAGCCGCCTTGGGAGACCATCACTATCTGGTACTCCTGTCGAACTTCTTCAAACACTCTAGCTCTTCTGGACAAGTCCACTGGATCATCCAAATAGTCAGCGTCTAGAGAGGATAAGAAGCTTATGACCCGGGCGAAGTCTGCAGGTACGAGTCTTCTGCCTTGGGTTGAGAGACTGTTAGTCGTAGCTTTGAAGGTGTGATAGTGAGCCACGTTTTCGGTGAACACCTTTGCTTGAGCCACCGGTGGAAGCATGGTTCTGGAGATTGCCGAGATCAGGCGGAGGCCAACATCCGTGGCCCAGTGTATCTTTGAGCTCGGTAAAGGAGAAAAACCTCGTTCTGAACTATGTGCTTGTTCTTGCTTCTCAAATCTAACATCGTCCATGATTGAGGTGAAGGTGTCTCCTAACGCTGGTACGTAGCGTGGGCCTTTTCTGACTTGTCTGTAGGCGTCGAGGTAGACTTGATCTGCTCGTACTGGTTCTTGTTCTTCCGGTGATGGGCCGCTGGACGGGCCTGGGGTGCTATCGCTCAAGTTCTGGGTGGGCCAAGATTCCTCCATCGAGTGGACCACTGGACTTGCAGAGATGCAGACTAGCGAAGGAGGTAATACCAAGCTAGAAGATCTGAAGACCTTTCTAAACTTCTAGTAAGTAGAACCGCAGTCGTGTGCTAGTTGTAAGTACAAACGTACTGGTAAGTAGAGAGACTCTAGGATCTTAGACTTAACTTTCTCGCTGAAGAAAGCTGACTCCAGAATGCACTAGAAAACTCAGGCTTGAAGTAGAGAACCTCTCTGATCTTAGGCTTCGCTTTCTAAATGAAGAAAGCTAACTGCTGAACTCAAGAGAACTCTGTCTTGAAAGCTAATACGGACTATATGATGCCGCTGAAGGTGCTGACTCCAAAAAACTCCCTTATAATCCCAAAAGTATGCTGTGTGTTCTAAGTTGTAAGGTTCGTGATCTATCTTGAAACTATCAGGCATGAGATTCTGTTGAACTAGTTCGCCACTGCTAAGAGTTTGTAAACTAAGACATCCTCATTGTCTATCCTTGCAACCTCAAAAAACTTCCTCTAAACTGCTCAGAAGTGGTTGATTTTTGCATGAGAAAGCTCCCTGAGGGACGGCAATCTCGATAATAGACGATAGTATCTTCTAAATCATGCATAACGCGTAGCAAATTAATGTCCTAAATTTCGGGCGGCTGAAGATGCTTGCGGCCCGAAAATTGCGGAGCACTTGTCCTGGGGGGAGATGAGACTGGCATTGATACGTAGACCACCATGAATCTATATATTAAATATATATGATGTCGATGATCTGGTAAGGGATGAACTTCGAATCGGTTTATATCAGTATGACTGAATTAGAATCTCCAAGTTCAGAGATGCAACCTCTGAGGCACCAGTCACAGTACAAGCACCAACACTTCCACAGAGCTTTGAAAGCAGTGAGTACTTGGAAGCTGATCCCATCTTCGCCGATCTCCGAGACCAATGAACGGGGAGTACCGGCATTTAGTTACGACCTAGCCGGTTGAAATTGAGAATTGCCGAATTGATTTCAAAATCTTAGGAAAATATCCGATCATTTCAAGGGAAAATTGGAGAATATTCTCCATTTTCTAAAGGCTTAGCCGAATTTTTTTTTCCAAAATCCGGTTGCTTTCTAAAAGTGTAGGATAATATCCGGTTAAGCCAAAAAACTCCCCGGACTGTGTCCGAGACTCCGGCGGATCGAACATAAGTTAGTCGGCTACGCTAACTTAGTCCGACGTCATGAACGAGGTCGATCGAGTAGAGGTTTCTTCGCCGTTTCCGACTGGCAGCTGGTGCTGGTCTCCCTTGCACTGAAGTTTCGTTTCATGGTTGCAGGGCCAAGAGAGGCCATTTTTGGCTCTCAAGGAATAGGTGAGCTTTAAATGGCCTGACATGGCCCGGAAATGGCTCACCATTTTGGGAACTTTCCTTTAAGAGGCTTGAGAGCATGTTCGTGGCTGCTTACATGCAAATAGAAAACATAAATGGTTCTTAAAATATTATTGGTCCCCACTCCTAATGTAAACTCAATTGGGTCACTGTCAACTCCTACATCAATGAAGGAACTTTATTTCAATGACCCCAATTCAAAAACGAGCCTCCACTCTTTTAATTCTAAACCCTCTCTTAGACCCAGGGTTTCTCTAAGGCTCACTTTATACACAATCTCAGGCGGGGCGAAGGAAGGGCTAGATTCAACAATTATTCAACTTCCAGTCCGGTTTAGAGTTTGAACTCGGCTTAGGATTTCGCGCCAAAGGAAACATTGTCCCAATTGCATCACTAAGGCCCAAACATTTTGACGCTAAAACATTACCATGTAGAATGCCACATAGAAGTTCCAGTCATGCTCTAGTATAAGACCTGATTTGAAAATCAAACAATCCTATTGGTTAAAATTTGAAGAGTTTGGGTCGGCCCCAAGTACAAAATGGACCTATGCCACCTTGTAATAAACCTTGATTGCATCTTGATGATAATGCCAGCCCTCCTCCCCATCATCCCTACTTTCAGAGGGTCATTGTTTTAAGAATCCATCTATGAACTGTTTTTTTAATCCCTACAGTTCCTTGACTGTTATTCACCAAAAAACGCTATAAAACAGTCATTTCTAATGTTAAAAACATAAATGATTAAACAATCATTATTTTCCAATTCTAAATAAAAGATCTTCAACAAGATTATTGTAGTAAATAGTTCAAAAAATTTCATCATAATCGACCATAAAGCTTAGAATAGTACAACAATTAAAATTCAAAAATAATTTTTTTAGACAAGATTTTAAACTAGGTTGACACACTTTAACGTTTTTTTTTAATGTTTTTTGCATTGCAAATTTATTAAAAGAAGCTTTTTTGGAGGAAAATTTTCAAAGATGACAACATTAAGTATTTATAGGAAAATTCTCAAAGGTTTAGATAAAAAATCTTAAAATTCACAGAAAATTCACAAACATTCACAAAACACATTACAAGATTTTTTATCTAAAAAAGAATAGAAGTATCTATATAAAATTTCAAAACGTCCAAATTTAGATAATTGTCGTATAGAGGTTAAAAGGACAAGCCTCTGTACATGTTAACTACCTTAAGTCAAAAGTCATTACTATAACCTTATCATTGGCATCAGACTTTAATTCTTTTAACAAAAAGTGTTCCCTAAATAACCTCAAGGCAAGTAATTTCAATACTAATCAAAATTAGTCAAATTGCTATCAAATAATAACTTTTGATCTAAATATGTACACTATAATGAAGGCCATCTATTAGCGATAGTAATTGCAGTAAAACTTGTAAGACAATAGATAATTTGTTATATAGACACATAAATTTTGCTTTTCAAACAACAATGATTCAGTAAATTAAAATTTCATGTATAATTAGATGATGATCATAGACTCTCGTTATATAGTAATTGAATTAGATTTATTTTCTTTATCTATTTTTCTTCAAATTTTGGATAGCAAACTTATTGCTCATTTGGGTAGGAGGTAGCATTTGCACCAAGTGCAACAAAGTCCTTCTAAAATTGCTATTCATGACTAGCCAATCTCCACAAATAAGGTTGTCAACCAATATCAGTGAAACAATTTAAGAATAATCATCATTTTCCACTACAAGAAACCTTAATACTGCTCCTCACTCATAAAGTGTCGCCTTTCCCTCACATAGAATGTGCAAAAGGACACTTTCTCTTGTCTTTTGTGACCCCCAACTAACTCACCAACTTCTAAAATATTTAAAATAGTAAGTGAGGGGCGACACGATTGCTACTAATATTCTGCTCACAAAAAATAACAAGTTAGTTTCAACTCTCCTTAATCCATATATAAAGTCAACAGAAGCCCAAATTGGGTCGCTCAACTTGCTATCTTTGCCAAAAAATGGAACTTTGATTAAAAGCTCAACTTGCTATTTTTTCCAAAAATTGGAACTTTGACAAAATATACTTTGGATGGCTCTAGAAGAAGCAAACGTTGGATTTCTCAAAATCAAAACCATTGTGCAAAGATTTCAGAAAGGATTGTTTGGAGATCACTGTATGTAGACCACTTTCCTTTAGTGGTGGTTATCGGAGTCTGTACATAATTACTACAGTGCATGCAGATGCTGCCGATGATGGTTTCTGGGCTTAACTTTGTGAACATTTACTCTTTAATATTAACTTATTCTCCCCAACACAAGGGCTACAGAAGCCACGCACTGACACTCTGCATATTACGTCGTCTCATATTTATTTATTCATGAATCATGATACAGTAGAAGATCTATTGTTTTTGTATATTTGTGAACTAAATGTGCGGTGACACATTAATGGGCGCCAGGCGGATCGGACGGCTCCGGAGACGAGTACTCAGAGCCTGTACGTACGTGAGCGATCGATGCGTGAACTCTTGATGAAGCTTAGATCGAGAAACGTCGACGTTGTTGCTAGTCTAGATCTGTTGTCTGTAAATGGAGTCCTGTACTTGATCTCGGCGTCGTCGAGATCAAAGTGGGCGACCGTGGATGCGTTGCGAGGACTGGACTCTGGAGCGTTCGGTTGTCTCGTTGTCTGCTTTGGGTTCGCCCGAGCGTGAGCTGTGATCGATACCTGGCCGGTTGTATCTGTAAGTGTCCCCACCGGCTGAAGGTTTTCATTGTTGTGTTAAGCGTGGTTGTTGCGGTGTTCGAACTTTGTGAGAAGGCTGGTTAGTGGTAATGTAAGAGTAGCTAATTTATGAGTGTGTGCTGTGGGTGGGATGATCAGCTTCTAGCCTTTTAGGGTGAGAACTGTTCAGGAGAGGTGTCTGGAACCGAAGAGGGGTCTGAGGTTGATCTAAATTACAAGTGTAACTTAATGGCGCACAAGTACTTTCAAGTGCTAGTCCCGGTGAAAGCCTGTCCTAGTATCCGAGTGAAGCTAACAAGACATGTTCGCAGGTTTACAAGCAAAGTGGCAGAACCTTTATGATGCTTCTATTGCAACGTACTGTACTAGTTTTGCGTGGGCGGTGTTCGTGGGCTCCCTGAGTCTCCGGCTGTCTGTAAGGAAACTAAGACATACAGGTACAATGCCGAGCTGCAGATGGTGACCAATATTTGCAGTAGAATGTGAATATTAATATTATAGAAAATTATAACATGGGATCTGAAACTGGACTGATAGGGTTTATGTGATTTATTGTTGCTAAAGTCTGTTTTTGCACGCACTGTACGTGCTGTCTTTGCTGACGCCATTATTGACTGCCATACAGTACGCTGGCAGTACTCTGAGCTGATATTCCGAGGTTTTACATTTGGCGAGACTCAAGGAGGAATATAACCTATTTTATCTTCGCTGCAATTCCTTCCAAATCTAATCTGGTATGTCCCAGTATCGAACACTCTTGCTTTCACGAATTACGTAAGTTTGCAAAGCTGTGTCAGTGCGTCAAATTCAAGGTCACACTACGCTGTGGTTGTGATTTGGAAATGTATTCAGGAATTGTTTAACAGAATTTACCCATAAGTCACGACGGGTTGGAGACGAACGAGGCAATGTGAAGGTATTAGTACTATATCTATACGGTCGCACCGGGAATCAGGTCGTTCATTTCAAATTGATTTAGCACGTAATTAGTCATGCATGTGTGACTTGTCAGATTGGTAACTGAATCTGCATGGTCCAAAATCTGCTAGAATTTGAAGTCGTGGTAGCTCGTCAGCTTATAAGTTTAATTCATGCTCTTGAAGGTGAACTTAGCTTGTTGCAATTCTGAAACTTGGTCTAAAATATTTTGTGCTTTCATTGAGAATCGAGGCTTGAGCTGAACATCGAGCTTCCATTTATGTGATCAGAACAAGCTCTGTCAGTAGAGGAAGTGACATTCGGCCTCCAGGACTCGCATTGCATTCGGTAGTACATGTTCGATGTCTCGTTCAACCATGCTGTAACAATTCAAGCCAGCTCTGCGAACTCAAATTGATCTCTTCTGTATGACGCTCGGATAATTCGTAAAATTCAGCGCACGTTAAGTTCGCTGCGGCTTGGTTTAATGGACTCGAATGTGTATCATGAAGACTGGGTAAACATCAGGAAATGCTCAAATTTTTAATAGGCACTTGTAATGTAAAATTGAACAAGCTCTTAGGGTCCTAAATGCTGCGGTTTTCTTTTTCACAGAGCAGATTCAGGAGCCGGTGGGCTTAAGGATGGCCACGGAGAAGCTGTTCAGAACGAGTTTAGATGTAACTACTGGTGCACTAAGTCTGGACATCGGGAAGGTGGTAAACTCCCTTGTGACATTGGGCCTGACAGTGAAGAACAACAAGCTGAAATGTGAAGAACTGATAGACCGCGTGCAGAGCGTGGCTGGCGCTATCAATCGCATCGAGCAGGAAATAGAACGGAAGGGACCAAATTCGGTGTTCGATGAAAAGGCCTACAAATACTCTCTTGAAAAGTTTCTGATCGTTGTTGAAGATTGCAAAGCATGCGTGCGAAGATACGGGACAAAGGGTTTTCTCGTAAGGTTGTGGTTGTCATTAAAGTTTGAGGAAGACTTTGATTCTCTGAACAAAAGATTGGACAACGCAGCCAAGTGGTTTGATTTTGATCAACAAGTGCACCAGACTGTGTTACTTCACGACACCCATGAGGGCGTGGAAGAGTTGAAAGCCAAGCTAGGTGAGATTATAGCTCTCAATACAGACCGGATGACTCCTGATGACACTCAGTTAACAAACGTGAATGTCGGAGAATCCTTGATTGAGGGCTACATATTAGCTGGACGACTCGATGACAAGTTTGATGTCATACTTGTTTCTACTTCTCAAAAAGAGAAGGAAGCCTCAATTCTGAAGAGGCTAACTTCAGATAGTGACAACATTCTCAGGTTTTATGGAACGTTTTCTCAAGGCCCAAATAAATACCTAGTAATGGAACGACCAGGGCAAACACTTCAAACAGTGTATGATTGGAAGATGGAGGATGACGCTGATGAATGGAGGCTGAAAACGATGATGGCTCTGGAGATTGCTCTCGGGCTTGCCTATGCCCACATCGCTGGAATCCTCCACAGGAACCTGAGGAGTGCAAACGTCTTTCTGACAGACGATGGCCGTCCAAAAATCTTCGGCTTCTTCAAAGGCCGGGTGAAGAGCGAACCGAGCGACAAGAAGTGGACAGACGCCGAGCAACTGCGATGGACTGCTCCTGAAATGCTGTCCAGAGATCGGCCCCAGTACAACGAGAAATGTGACATCTTCTCTCTGGGAGTCATCATTTGGGAGCTTATCACAGGCGGCTCACCATTCTCTGAACAGCCTTCAATCCAGCACATGGTAGCGGCGAGGAAGAAGAAGATGACCAGACTCCACTTCCAGGGATTCGAGTCAGATGTGCAGTTCCTTGCCGATTTCCAGCAGGTTTCCCTTGATTGCATGAAGGATGATCCTAAGCAGAGACCTACAATCGACGATGTTGTTAGCCGTCTCGAGCAGTTGACACCAGAAGATATGATCAGTGCGTCCCTTGGGCCTTGATCAATCAATGGAGTGAAGAGTTGGGAATATGAGTTCCAGCAATTCGACATGGTTTGACGTTGCACGTCGTCCAGCTTGGTTTATGCATGTAATTTGCTGACCATGTCAAACGAGAAGAGAGTTTCAAGTCGAGCCTTTCACCTTTTTCGAGCCTTTCACTTTTTCGGGCCTTTCACTTTTTTTAGCCTTTCACCTTTGTCCAGTCTTTCACCTTTGTCCAGTCTTTCACCTTTGTCCAGCCTTTCACCTTTTTCGAGCCTTTCACCATTTCTTACAAAGATTGATGGGTAGTTCCGAGGCATGGTAGGGTGGAATTAGTAGACTGTTACATATTAAAATTTCGTGGTAGTTTAGTATTTTGATATTTTGTTGTTTCTTTAATATTTTTGTTTGTTAATTTTTAATATACCTAGAGTTGATATTTTGGTCGACAATTTGAGATCAAATAAAGTAATGAGATTGGAATGTTTGATTATAAATTAGTAAAGATGCATTGATCATTATGTAAGACAAAAATCAAAACATTTTTTTTATTATGAAATAAAAATTGAAATGGCTCAAATAGGTTGTTTGTATTTATCTTGAATGTGATTGTACATGAATCCAGCAATTGGGGTCTTATTTGTTTTAATCAATTCAATCTACCACCATCATCTTAAAGATTTAAGGTCTTATGAGGAACATAAAAAATTTAAAAATTAATTATTAAATTTTATTTAAATTAATTAAAAACTTATTATTTTAAAAGAGATTGGCATGAATAAAGTATGTGCTTGTTTTATCACGAAACCTAAGCCCAAATTTGAAAAAGATTAAGATTTTTTCTTAAAATTTAATATTGAAGAGTAATTTATATTAAACAATTATAAGATATACATAACTATTCCTTCAAAAACTATTTAAATTTACCTCATCCCCGAGTTAAATTTAATCATATTTAATTTTTTATGTATTGATTTTTTATGCTTCAAAATAATAGTAAATATTAGGTTTTAGATACTTCAAAATATTCAACACGTCAAATTATCAAACACCTTAGATTTTTTTATTATCGCAAATTATTGACTTGGATTATTAAAAACCTTAAAATAATAAAAATATATGAAGATAACATAAAAGAAGTTACTTGAAGTTTTAAATTGATATGTTGTTTGATAATCAACATTTGCATCCCAATTAAATAAAGCTTATAATTTCTATTATTTAATTTAATGATTTAGCATAGATATTAAAGAATAAATTAACTTTATTTTAATGATAAACAACTTCTTGAAGTTTAATAATTTAATATATATGACAAAACATTAAAGTAAGAATTTTATCATGAATATAAAAGTGGTAGTCTTAATCAAAATATCGTGGAAAGTCATTATTTGAATGAAAGTATCTTTAGAATCTTAGTAACAAAGAGTCAATTACTACATGTACCATTGTGGAACTCAGTTTTTTCCATACTCAGTCTCTCTTCATTGTCAATTTTGGATACTAAGTGACGAGTATCTACTCTGAAGCATATTCACCACCAAAGGTAGTACTATACTTCTAGCCCTCATGGGCTTCATCACTCTCTTCACTATTGAGGCACAACCACAACTGAGGAACCGGTGCCAAGTTCCTGAATATGGTAGGAGGCAATGCTGCTACCTAAATCCGGGCGATCCCTGCAGTGGCCGTGGAGGCCAACCTACCCCTCCGCCTCCTTCTATCCAACATTGCTGCAATTCGAACGACGTGAAGCATTGTTGTGCAACTAGACCACCTCAGTTCCTTGTTGCACAAGAGAAATATATGGTATTAAATTATATAAAATGTTAAGATTCTAAAGATACATTCATTCAAATAATGACTTTCCACGATATTTTGATTAAGACTACCACTTTTATATTCATGATAAAATTCTTACTTTAATGTTTTGTCATATATATTAAATTATTAAACTTCAAGAAGTTGTTTATCATTAAAATAAAGTTAATTTATTCTTTAATATCTATGCTAAATCATTAAATTAAATAATAGAAATTATAAGCTTTATTTAATTGGGATGCAAATGTTGATTATCAAACAACATATCAATTTAAAACTTCAAGTAACTTCTTTTATGTTATCTTCATATATTTTTATTATTTAAGGTTTTTAATAATCCAAGTCAATAATTTGCGATAATAAAAAAATCTAAGGTGTTTGATAATTTGACGTGTTGAATATTTTGAAGTATCTAAAACCTAATATTTACTATTATTTTGAAGCATAAAAAATCAATACATAAAAAATTAAATATGATTAAATTTAACTCGGAGATGAGGTAAATTTAAATAGTTTTTGAAGGAATAGTTATGTATATCTTATAATTGTTTAATATAAATTACTCTTCAATATTAAATTTTAAGAAAAAATCTTAATCTTTTTCAAATTTGGGCTTAGGTTTCGTGATAAAACAAGCACATACTTTATTCATGCCAATCTCTTTTAAAATAATAAGTTTTTAATTAATTTAAATAAAATTTAATAATTAATTTTTTTTTTAAAATAAAATAAAAAAATTTATGTTCCTCTTAATATTTAAAATCTATATTCCTCTTATTACTGAGTAAATTATAAAGACCAATTTTATACAAACATCATATATATTCAACACCATATCAAACAAAAGTAAACTATAGCTCTTTCACCATAATAAAGTTGTCCATCTATTTCCACCACCTTTAGTAATTACATTGTCATCATTATTAGATTATGACACCAATTTATCATTCAAAGTCTGTGAAAAATGTAACTGCTATACAAATATATCCTCTTAGATAAAGGTAAAAATTAAATAAACCACATATAAATCAATAAAACAATATAATGAAACAAATAAAGGCGTATTTAAGTAAAATTCAAAACAAAAACCTTAAAATATCTATTAATAAATAAATGTCTTTTGTAATAAACTTAAAGTTCCTATGAAACCTCACAGATTATTTGATAACAAATTTTTTGTAGAATTAGTTTATATATTCACAATCATTCAATACTTCATATCTAGTTATCAATTACGTGAACTTAGATCGCATTATCTAGAGCTATCAAAGGTTCTTATATTCATTTGTTTTTGAATTAAAATTAAACTACTTTTGGATCAGATATGAACTCTCTTGAGTTTGAAAGTTGCTAGCAATTTTGTACTTATTATTTTTCACTTGGTCCAGTTTTATCAAATATCACTCATGTTGCTTCGCAATTAATCCTTTGTTTTTTTGATACATTTAGACCTCAATTATATGTCTACAACATCCTTCCTCCAAAAAAAAATCCTACATAATTGCTTATGCTTTTCAAAATTATGATTCCAAACCCTAACACTTCATCTTAGATTTACTGAGTCATTCATGAGTTCACCTCATATAGCTTCTTACCCCAAGGTACCATATCTTTTTTATTCTTATAATTATGTGTCTTTATCGTATCTACATTATTAAACAGCCACATAAACAAACCTAAATTAGAATTGATGTTAGAAGCATGCATCCATCCAATCACTTATATTATTTACAAATTCAAGCCCATGCATCAATAGATGAACAATGAAGAAGTGCAAATAAAAGTTTATATAGAAGAAATAATTGTATATTTTTCTTATATTGGTTCTATAATGGTAATGTCACCATTTAATTCCTTTTCTTCTTTACCATCAAACCACCCATCTCTATATTAACCTATCTCTTGTCAAAACTACACATATTTATGTTTTTTTTCCATTATATATTATATGAGTTGAATCAATAGTTGGAGGCTTTTCAAATAAAATCAAGAAGAGAGTATCAATGGATAAAAGAAATGTAAAATTGGAAGTCATGCCATTGAAGTATAGTGCCAAAAAGTCTGATTAAAAATAAAAATAAAAAAATAAAAAATAAAAATAAAAATAAAAACCTCACATCTTTTTTACAATTTTGGAACATGTTTATAAATTTTCTATAAAAACTCAAGTATAATGAAAAAAAAAAAAAAAAAAAAAAAAAAAAAAAAAAAAAAACATATTTCATTTTTATGTTAAAAACAATTAACTGTGAGTGGCGGCTGCAAGGCGGCTGGATGACAAGGCTAGCAGTTGGCCCAACTGCTTGTTAACCTGGAAGCTATTTAAAGCACATTGAGGGACGAATCCCTCATTGTGCATTTTGATTAATAAATGATTGCACATATTGAGTGAATTATCCATTATTTTTAATGTCTAACATTATGCACAACCTCCGAAGTCAAATTTTTTAGAAGTTTGATAGGAATAATTGGAGTAGATTGACAAGAGATAAAGGAGAATGCAAGAAGTTACCACAATGAAATGACAAATGGATGCTTAAAGCTGAGTGGGTGCAGAATTGATTTCATGAGTGAATACATAAATTGACAGTTTTACACAATAACACAACAGAGTGGCATGGATCAGTTTAGCATACAATAGTGGCACAATATAGTATGAACCAAATGCAAATCACACACACAATGATCTGTTAAATTTATAAAACCACATTATCAATTTAGAACTCACAAAGCACTCACTTAATTATATGGAAGCTACACTGCTCAAAGCACTCAGTCAACCAAATGGAGGCTACACTGTTGTTTACTAGTTCAAAGAAGTAGCGCTGCAACTGACTACAAACCTGCACATAGAGTCGAACGGCAGCGGGGAAGCAATGAAGCTGCGAAGACTATCTTGAAGCTGTAAATGCTATATCCGAGGGAAGATGCGAAGCCGTTGAAGACACTGAACGTTGACGAGAGAGGATTTGGAAACGCGTGAACCATAGGCGGTGGGGAAACCTTAGTGGCCATGGCCGTAGGTAACTTGCCCCGCAACGGCCATAGGGTGGTAGCCGCGGTGGTAAGGGAGCTCCAGGCTGCGGCCATAGGAAGTGGCCGCGTAATGGAGGGAGAAAAATAGATTTTAAAAAATAAAATAAAATAAAAACCGGGAATGGTAGTTGGAGAATCAAAGGAAAAATTGCAGAAAGAAGAATTGAAGGAAAAAACAAGATTTTTTAAAGAAAAATGGGAAGGTTTCCAATGTCGGGCAAACGCATGAACACCAGCTACTTGAAACTAGTAATTAGAGCGGAATTGATCCATGCTATGATCAATGATGCGGAAGGCCCGATCTCAAAGTACGTTTCTGACAACCACCATGTCCAACTAATTAGATCGATAATTCACGATACTTATAGAGTTGAAGACCTGGTAATGTTTAAAAAACAACTAGAAAACTTCTCCTGCGAACGGGTTTTTGACTTTTCTTTGAGCATGCAGTATGGATCAAACTTCGACTTGGAATCATCACCATTAGATATCTTTATCGCAGACATGAAAATATTGGTCGCAAAGAAGACTGAGAATGAAGGTAGCCTTGATTAGTTTGAATAACTCAAGTTCAATATCCTTCATTTATTAATCCTTTCGCGCGCCAACGTCCATATTGTGGGTGCAAAATGATTTACAACACGTTCCTTCACCACATACTACCTCATATTGTGATTTTCTTCATCCATTATTCAATTTTATTTTTATTTTTGTGTTAGCTGAATACAATTTTTATGGTATGGATCCTCAAAATAGGATATTGTAAAATTTTGAAAATTTATAAAAGTAATTTATTTCAAGTTTCAATCTTAGTTTAGAAAGAGAGAGCTTGAACATGATTTTTCTATAATAAGTGAAATCAAATAATGGAAACCATTCATCTCAAAGTGAAATCAAATAATGGAAACCATTCATCTCATAGTGAAATCAAATAATGGAAACCATTCATCTCAAAGTGAAATCAAATAATGGAAACCATTCATCTCATAGTGAAATCAAATAATGGAAACCATTCATCTTGTAGTGCATGTTATTCCAATTTCAATACAATATTTTTTATTTTTTTGTATCAATTTTTTATTTTTAATTATTTTTAAAAAAGAAAAACTTGCAAAAGTACCTAAAAGTATTTTCAACATGCATGGTGAATCTAACCATACAAGTATTATTTCCACATTAGCATTTACAACTTTATTTTGTGCATCAACTCCATTTTTGTTTTTTCATCTAAGAAATCTTTGAAAACAATTTGGAATTGGGACCCTAAAGGATTAATATATTGGTTCAAAATGTATAGTACTACCAAATTTTGTTAAACTCCAATTTTATTTTATTTTAAAGGAAAAACTTCAAAAAATTATTTATTACAAAAAATTCCTTTCATTTATAATTATATCCAAGAACCTACACAAGTATTAAATATCAGATAAAATTTCAGTCTAAAGTTAATTAAAGCTCTCAGTAAAACAAACTTTTTTTCTACCTCCACTACCTCCAATACTAACATCTTCATCAGTATTAAACTATCATTCCAACTTATCATTCTATATTTCTTCACTGATATAATTGTTGACCAACTTAACATTCAGATTTCTCTAATGATTGTAAATTGTCAAATAGATTCTTCTTTGATATGACAATTGTCTAACTTATCATTCAAATTCTCCCCCTCGTGTAACTACTGTCTAATAGATTCTTCCATGTTTTAACTACTATTTTACTTGTCACCCGAATTCCTATTATATTGTCTAACTTATCACTCAAATTCCTCTTATCATTCAACAACTATTTAACTCGTCACTTAGATTCCTATTCAAATTTCCACTGTAACATAACTACTATAGAAGCACTTAATATAATTATAAGAAATAAATAAACTTTCAAAAAGGTGAAAAAAGATACAATATAATTTTCATCTGAAACAAGAAGATGTGGTATCTCTAGTCTTATAAAACATACAACTTTTTCATACAATTATGCCACCATATAAATCGAGATACAATGGTTGAAGATATATACCAATACCAATTTTTTATCACACTACCCCTCCCTCCCACCACAAAAAGAAAAAACGTACTCTCTCCATCTTGCTAAAAGACCTTGGTTTGCTAATAATATCAGATTTAAGGAAAATTCTAAATTTAGAAACAAATTGGCTACATTTAGAAATAATTTGGACAAATTTGGAAACAACGATCTTATTTCGAGACAAATTTTTTGAGCAAACAATGGTCTTTTAGTGAGATGGAGGGAGTATTTAATACGCAAATCCATGCCATCCACAATAATGCCCAATTTTTAATTTTTAATAATAACACCCAATTTTTGATTTGAAAAGAAACCTCCTTGAAGTCGACGCCCACAGTAATTCCCTGACCACAGTAATATCACTATACGACACTGCCCGCAAAACAAAACGAACAAGAACACGACCGTCACTCCAGTCACCATTCCTCCACGAAACCTGGACGGAAACGAAACCGAACGAGAAATCCTTCAACAGCGACCCTCCCCGTCGCCGGCCGTCGCCGTCAGTACGGCCGACTCACATCACGACAGAGTAACGGAATTGAGCATAGTAACGAAAAAACGCCCCTAGCAACGATGAAACAAAACAAACGAACTGACCGAACAACCACCCAATCACAGGACGGTAAAGCCGACGAGAAACGGTTTTGGATAGAGTAACGCATTTGAATAAACTAACGGAAAACGCCCCCGGCAACGAAGAAACAAACCAAACTCACGAAGTCACGAATGAACTCACGAACGAACGAATGAAGGCAGACGTGAAGCCGACGAGAGACATCGAAAGCGACACAATCCGTCACATTGGGGACATGACGGCGACGCAGAATCCTCGATCGATACCTATCCAGTACCCTGATGATACCTATCAAATACCATGTTCATACCACTATAATACCCGCTCAATACTCGTGCGCTCGCGTCGTGAAATGGACAACACATCGGAGAAGCAGAACACGAAGGCCGAGTCTTCTCCGACGCAGAGAGCGAGAGAGAGAGAGAGAGAGAGCGAGTTTCTTTCACTTGTGTTGTGTTTGTGTTGCTCTTGCGCCATTCCACTCATCGACCAGCTCGCCCTCTGCACACCAATCCGCACTTTCACCTCCATGCTTCCATAGCGCCTTCGGTGTGCAGCTCCTTCCACTTCAGGTGAGCCCAAGCTCCCCTCGTTCTGTCCGGTGTCGCTTCTGTGCTCGGAATCCAGGAAACGAGCCTCACACTCCCTGGCTTTTTGGATTCTAGGGTTGGGTCCGGAATTTTCACTCAGGAGGTCAGGAGTTTTGAATGCGGGAGGTCGCGTGATTGGAATCCTAGTTACTAGTCTGGTTTCACTTGTTGTTTGTTGTGGTCTGGGAGTGGAGGTTTGGGTTTCACTTGGGTTGGTGTTTTTCGTGTCGAGTTTTCAGTTTCTGGAGTTTTTTGGATTTTTGGTTTTTTTGTGATTTTTTTGGTATGGAGGTTTTGGTTTTTGGGTTTGGGTGTGTTGGTGGGGGTTACTGTGGTTTCAGGAGCTTGTTAGATTGTTAGCTCGATTGTTGTTAGGGAGGAATTCTTTTTTTTTTCCTTTTTTTTTTGGTGTTGGTTTTAGGGTAGTAATCTAGTGGTAGCTGTTTTGTTGATTAGTTGGTCTCTGTTTGTGCGTGGTGGAGAAGGCCATTGCTTCTTAGTCGAGAGTGTGGTGAGGAGATGGTTTGTCTTTTGTAGTGGTGTACTATGTTTGTGACAAAGGTGTCTCGTTTTGTTGCAATGAATTCGTGGTTGTCTCACTCTGGAACTTTTCCTTTTTTGCTATCGGTTGTTGTGGGTAGTTAGTACTTCTGGAGTGACGTTCCTGAATTTGTGTGTGATCATTTGAGTGGTCTCTGGACCTTGCGTTTTGCCCATATTTCTTCGTTTGAATAGGGATAGGGTAGAGGAACTTATGCTCTTTGCAACATGGTAATTGTACCTGTGGCTGGTGCTGATTGATGTATGTGTGTGTGTGTGTGTGTGTGTGTGTGTGTGTGTGTGAAAACAGGGACTTGCTCTGATAGTTTGGAAACGGAATAGTTGGGAGAATTTCCTTGCATGAGGCCAGTATCGTTGTGTTCGAAAATGCGAAGGGCGAGAAGCTGCTGAAGAGGCCAGGGAAAATAGCGGTCTAAATCGAGATAACTCGTTCGGAAAGATGAACAGCAGAGAATCTGATCGTGTATTCTGAGGTTCATCTGCTCATATTCCGGTTGGGCAGCAAACACAGCGAATAGAGTTACCTTCTGTCTGGCCACTGGGGCAGACGCAACCAACAGATACGTGTAGGGTTCGGGGATGCAGGTGAATAGAAGTGTTCGACAGGTGGATGCTTTTCTAGACAGAGGAGCAGGGCACTGTCTTCGTCTCAAGTAGCAGCGTGGTTTTGGCAGTCAAAGCCATGTTACCGTGTGGATCACCTCTTCCTGCTCAGATTGGTTTACAGGTTTCTAATCTGAGCAAAGATAATTACAAATCTGTGGCGGAGGAGCTCTATGAGGTAATTATCTTTTCATGGAAAGTTTGCTTCTTGGGAGCAGGCAAATAAACGTTGTGAATCAATACCCACTTTGCTATCTGATACATCTATTTGTGTTTCAAACCCATATCATGAAGGATGTGTCGTCGTTTCTGTCCGTGCTTTGAAATTTGTTGCTACTTTTGGGAATCCGTCAATGATGTGAAATTAGCAAATGTTCTTCGAGTTGCTCTTGTTCGCTATTGTATCTGTGAAGGCCCTGGCTAATTTGCATCGCAATGACAACGGGTTTTGCAGTTGAGTAGCGATGGACCCGATGGAAGTATTATTCTGTTACGAAATTGCCTGGAGCAAGTCAATTTGGCAGAAAATGATCAAAATTTGCAAGTGAAATTCGACTTGTTGACACTGGTTATTCGGAATCTAATCCACCAGCCCAATCTCGGGACTATTTTATGCGAAGCATTGCGGTTTCTACCATCCGTTAGTGAAGAGTTTCTAGCTAATCTTTGCAGAGCGCTGAAGCTGTCTTTACCAGAGCAAATTGCTCTTGGTCTTGCTCTTGCAGACGCTGAAGATTACAGTCAACGCCAGCAAGGTGAGCGTTAGTAGAGTGAGGATTGTAGGACGAGCGCTGGACTTTCTTTTGTAATGGCAGGAAGTGACCTCCTGTGTCGTTGTATTTGATGAGGGTTATAAACGGTAGCGCATTTAGGCGGTGGTGTGCTTTTCAAATCACGATAGCCGACAGTCAAATTAATTACGATTAATCTAAATTGGATATATTATATGAAGGGCGTAACTTTGATACCTGCTTCCTGAGAAGTTCCAGACTTAGAATAGTTTTTGTGTGGTCTTAGGTAATGAATTAGAGTCTTGTCTATCCTTAGCAGCCAGGACTTTCTGTTTATGTCTGACACATTTCATTCGATTTTACAGGACTAGCCTTTTTTGAGACTAAGGTCAAGGAGCTGTGTGAGGATCCAGTTCCAGATCTCTCAGAAGATTTGGTTGAAAGGATTTTATGGGGTTTGTATTCAAGTGAAGCCCTCTTGAAACTTCGGTCTTCCTTTTTGAGGTCCTTGCCTGCTTTGCAACCATTTGCAGTCGATTCCTTAACCATGATTCCCTTTTTCAAGGATGTCAATAAGGAGGTAAACACTTTAAGGTATGATTAATGTGCTAAACGATTCCTGCTGCAAGGTTATTGATTTTAGAATTCCATCTTTAAAAAAAATAAGAAAAAACTGTTCCTGACCAGCAACTCGCTCTAGCTGAATCAGCATCTTTGTGTTGTTGAGTATGTGCATAACAGCTCGCTCATGCATGGTCCATCATCACTACTATAGTCATGCTCCATCTAGTTACATGGATTTTGGCTCGATTGTGCTGACGTAAAGTTTTATTTGCAGAGAGTTCGATTATGTCACGATATCTGAGTCATTGCTATCGGATACCATATTGATGGACATGGAGCATGCAACTGACGTGGTTAGCTTACTGGAGGAGCTTGGATTCGACTGCACACATAGTGTTGAACATTGCAAAGAGATCCTGTCACAAGGGGGCCCACTTTTAGAAGGAGACGTTGCACGGATATTGGGTACAGTAGCTCGAACAGCGAAAGGTTTGGAGGAGGTTCAAAACATTCATGGGCCATTCTATAATACCCTTTGCAACGGAGAGGCGATTACTTCAAAGTTATCCAGTTGGCACGTGGACATCCTGTTAGGTGCTATTAATCAATTGGTGAGTTTCCCTTTGTTTTTGCCTCCTTATAATGTGGGATAGTTGCTTATACTTTCCTCTGATAGTGATGTCACGTTTATATGTCATACTCTCTTTGCTTCGTAATTCATATCTGGTCATTGACGCATATCCTGTTAGTTTTTCTATTATGTCTAAATGACCTAGATACCATCTTTGCAGCAAACCGTGCGATGTCGTTTATTTGGTATTGAATGTGACAACGTTATCTGTGTATCAGAACCCGAGTTTGAACTGGAGTTTGATAGTTTCAAGTTTGGACTATGAAGGGTTCTTTCTTCCTGATGAGAATGCTTTTACCCTCTTCATGACGATGTACAAACTGGGTTGTGAGGTGAGTTTTCTGTTTGATCTAGTTTATTGGATATGGCGCATCCTCTTTCCTTGAATCTTCTTCATCTTGGCCCACATAAACCAAATTCTGCACTTGATGTAAAATTTTATTCTCTTGCGATTTTGTCAACAGGATCCCTTTCCTATTGACGCTATCTGTAGCCATGTGTGGAAGAATGATGAGGGTCAATTATCTTTCTTGAGGCACGCCATTTCAGCGGCTCCAGAGGTGTTCAGTTTTGCTCATTCGACGCGGAAACTGGTATGGTTCATTCATAACAATATGGTTTTGTTGATTGTCATCTCTGAATATGGCAGTAGCATCTTAGATACGAGATAACGACATACGCCGTCGTTTTCATAGTCTAGTTTGCGAATATTTATAGAACTTTGTCGAGATTAGAGCTCTGGACGGAGTTGGAAATTAGTGCTCAAAGCTGTGTAAATGCTCGCTGCTGTTGAATAGCAATTTGCGTAAGGACCTTTGCGTTACAGCGATTTTTTGTAGGAGTTCAGGGTGGAAATATTTTTAGTGATCAGGTCATAGTTTGTTATATTTTCTTTGCCCAAGTTCTTAGTGATTGGACGGGTTGGGATGACAGATGGAGACTGAAGAGGGAAATTTGAAATCACCCAACCATGCTTGGTTCTCTTTAGACCTGCTCGAAATATTATGTCGCCTTGCAGAGGTGGGGCATATTGATCAGGTTCGAGAGATTTTGGAATTTCCACGCAATCACTGTCCAGAGCTTTTGGCTTTGGGTCTTGTGCAGGTCAACATTATTGTATCTTTGAAGGTAAGCCAGTCTTGTCCTGTTTGAGAAATTCTGTAGTCTTTTTATTGCTTGTTGTTTGTGCAGGCATTTCTCTTTAGCATCATCAGGGGCTTTACTCTGATCAGTACGGTTGGTTTTCTATGCAGGGAACACAAGGAAGCTTTCAGGAGGAAATGCTGTCCTTGGTACTGAGACCACGGTTTTCACAAGTTCAATTCACTACTGAGGAGGAGGCTATTGCGCCTTTGTGGAGCAAGCTATGGTCTCTGAACGCAGAAATGCTGAAAATGGAAATGGTCAATTTACTCTCTTCAAACGACCGCTCCGCGTATGGACAGGTCCTCCAGGTCTGCCGAGGCTTGAAGGTAATAACTTAAAATGTGAATATTCTTCAAGCATGTTCATATGGAAGTTTTCCTTTGGTTCTACAATAGCAAGTTTAAGCTCAATTAGGTCCTGTCAGTGCATATACGTTGAACTCCATGCTGTGGGTGTAATGTGGGTTGTTCTTTTACATCTCTGAGGAATCGTTACCTTGACGTACGACAGTTATTTATGCTTAAAGTTTTGGTTTCTGCTTCTATCTTGAGGATGTGTTTTAGTAACCTTTTTTAAATTGAAAATGTTCGTAACATGGTGACATGCAGGTTTTACATACAGTATTGAACAGCATGCCTTCGAAAGTTGCGCTGAAGTTTGCCATTTTTGCCTCGAGAAAAGGTTCATTGAACTTAGAGAAGTGGCTCGAGGAGGAAATATCTATCCATCGTGACTCTTTTGCTTCGGTGTGTTGCCTTTCCTCTCATCTTATTCTCTTATAATTGTAGCTTTCGTTTGTGAGTCTGGTTTGTAGTGACCGTGCTATTAATTTAGATGGTTTGAAGCTGCGTATCAATGTATGCGTTATCAGCTATATTATCTTGTTATTGCGGCATTTTGAATATTAATTGGGCTTTTTTTGAGGGCTCACTGTGTTTATGACATTTTCTTTGAATTTAAACTTTAGAGTGCGATTTCGTGAAGGTTTTTTCTACCTCGAAGTTATGCTCCTAATCATGAAGTGTTTGGTTTTGTCAGGTTTGCCTGAGTCTCACAGAAGAAAGGCATTTTACGTTGGACGAAATGGATGTATCCATGGACCATTCTGAAGACCAGCAGTTTGACATTTCTGCTGCTATATTGAAGGTGAGCTTGCTAGATGAGTTTTCTTTTGCGGTGTTCAAATTGTGTCTTGCCCGTAAAGGAAGTGTTTGAGTTTACTATTTATGGCAGTAACTTGATATACATGTTACGTGATGTGTATCGTAGTACTCGAGGTTTTTACATGATTTGATGTACTTTGACAATCTGGGACCTTTGTGGCTCTATCTTGAATTTTTAACCGTGACTATCTCGTACGCTTGGTCAATTATGGATGCTTTCAATGCCAAATTTGGTGTTGTTACACATATTTCCTCTCTTTGAAGGATATGCTTGAAGAGATATGGTTCTACTATGTAGTGATGATTCTGATTTGGTGGTTACATATTCAGGACTACTTTTTCTATCGTTTTTTAATTACTATTTTTTTCATTTTCTTTTCGAGTTAGATAGTTGTTCACTGTATGGCTTTTGTTTCTGTCAGGTTCTGTATGCCGCCTCTGGCCTCCTATCTTCCGGGATTCTCGTGAATAATATTGCCAGGGCAAGAGGAAGTGAGGCAGCTAATTCATTGGACTCAAACGTGACACCCATTGAACCATCATTGCAAGAGTTTAAGGAGATTGATGTTGATAAAGCGGCAAACCTGTACTTTGAACGAGTTTATCGTGGAGAGGTTCCAGTGCAAACTGTGGTCAACATGCTGCAGCAGTTCAATCAATCCCCTGCAAACTCGTAAGAATTTTACCATTGCAACCTCTGTTGTGGTCCTCATCCTTCTTAGTTTTAACATGTATAGGTTGTGCTTCTATTTTTTTGGTGTTGTGCATTTCAGAGTCAAGAATAGATGAGAAACTCTAATACTCGTGGGATTTGGACATTGTATGTGTGGCTTTTCAGGCGGGAGAAGGCTATTTTTTCACGAATGATATCTTGCCTGTTTGATGAACTTCCACATTTGAATCAATATCCAGATAAAGCGTTGGTTGTCACGGCAGTTCTTTTTGGTAAGTTTTCACGAGTACGAATAAAATGTTCTAGATTAGTCTAAAATGACACAGATGCTATTCTGATACCTTATCACTGAATAATTAAGGAGTTGACTTCTTTGTGACAGGATCCTTGATCAAGCACCGTCTTATTTCGACCAGTACACTTGATACAGCTTTGTCTTGCATTTTGAGGGCTCTCAGTAATCCAGTTGGGTCAAAGGTACTCATTATTTTGTGATCCGGTTCTGTGCTTTGTAAGGATTTTCAATAGTCTATTTACTTTTTTTGAGTCCCCAGTGAGCTTTGTAATCATCCTTTATGTGTATGGTAGTTACTCTTGACTTGAACTTTAAACTTCCTGACACCAGTTATTGGTTGATATTTTCAGCTGATGGTGCGCTTGTGTCTGCATGTTTCTCTCTTGCTGTAGAATCTTGAATTACTGACATTGGTCAGTTGATTACTACATTACAAGATTTATAATATGGACTAATTCCTTGGGTGTCGTTTATGCTTCCAGATGTTTTCGTTTGCTATTCAGGCGTTGAATTCGTTTAGAGAACGACTAGAAGAGTGGCCTGAGTTTTGCTATCATATTCTTCAAGTTCCTCATATCCACGAGGCCCATGATGAAATTGTGGACTTTGTTATGAACATAGTTAAAGCAAGCCATACAGCAGATCCAGCTGCAGTTATTGGGGATTCTAATGATCCTTCTGTAGTAGGGCTTCCGTCGATTGTAAATGCTCCAACGAGCGTTTTACAAGACTCTCAGGATGAAATTTACAATTCGGCTTTTGCTGCTGTTGATCCAGCTGGTAATAGGTTTTCAAGCTCTCAGTTGCGATATCCATCAGGACAGGTGGGTAATGAATTGTACTTCGAATTCTGTGAGGTAACATTACAGGTTGGATATAAGAGGTGGTATTGTTTGTTATATTATGCAATACTTATTGCGAAGGACCGTTTTCCTGAGTCATCGGCAACCTAACCAATCGTTTATTGTATTATGGTTTTGTTCTTATATGAAGTGCATGTTTCTTTCTATTAGAATATGTGACTACTATCTTGTTCTTAACTGCCCAGTCCGCTGAACGTCCTTGTTGATGCTAATGGTTCTTCACTTTCCTACTCAGGGACTCGAGGGCTTGATTGCGATGACTTCTGGCACCTTCTCCTCAACAGTTGATGTGCAACAGCCACAAATCAACTCTCAATCAGCTTCACAATCAGCTCTGGACTCTTTGTTATCAGCACAGTCAGGATTGCGGACTAATTCTCAGTCACTCTTTCAATCAATACCCCGTGCTCCATCGGTAACAGCTCCACAATACCCGCTCTCTGAATATTCTTCATCTGAGGAGCGACCTGATGATGTAAATATTGCGTCTAGGTCTGAGGCACAACTGAAGCAGAGTGCTTCTACTGTACACTCACAAGCCAGTCGAACAACTGATTTACAGTTTTCAAGCACGGACACGAGTAGTCTTTCCACAGCTGCTCCTTACTTTCCATTTTCAGCAGCTGCAAATGGTCAGACAGTTTCTACAACAATTCAAGCGTCCCCTCGACCGAGTTCTGCCGGCAGCGCATCAGGTTGGTTCACAACCACATCAGCAAACTTTCCGAATAGTTTGGGTAGTATTTGAATAGTACTTCAAACTATTCTGAGCACGTAGCAAATACACTTGGTCTCTCGTAGTATTGCTATTCGTCCTTTTGTAATAGCTGCCTGGGTTATTTGGTTTTTTTCCTCGTATAGCGACGATCCTGCAGTACTGTATCTCTTTGTTCGTAAGTTACCTTGTCCCTACTTCTCTCAGTAGTTGTGAGTTGTGCGATTATCATCATTCTCATCAAGTGGTCCTCTTTTCTTTTTTCTAGGCTCATTGCGTACAGCTATTTCTGGGTTTGGACACGCTTTGAACATAGAGACTCTCGTTGCTGCTGCCGGCAAGCGGGACAAACCTATTGAGGTATTTTGGTTTTGATACATGTCTTGACATTTTTACTGCACGTTTAGAAGCTACAAGTCAGTTAATGATAATGTGTTTGTTATGACTTTTTAGTGAGCGTCTTCTTGAGCCTGCTCTCTCACAGTTGTTTTTTTGACTCTGCTCCTCTCAGGCACCAAGCTCAGAGATACAAGATAAAGTAGCATTTATAATCAACAATATATCTTGGACGAATCTGGAAGCTAAAGCAAAGGAGTGTGTTGAGGTCTTGAAAGAGGACTATTGTCCATGGTTCGCCCAATACATTGTGATGAAACGGTAAATACATACAATTTCTTTTTCATTCTCGCGATTGCATTGTGTGATGTCTGTGAACTGGTGTAGGCAATGAATTTACAAAATAATTTATTCAGGCTTGGTCTTAGCTACAAGTTTTGACATTCTTCTGAGCTATGAAGCGCGTGCTTTGGCCTTATTTGTGTGCATGATTGTGATATTTCAAACAGAGCAAGTATCGAACCCAACAATCATGACACATATATCAAATTTTTAGACAAGATGAATTCGAAGGAGTTGCATAAGGAAGTTCTCAAGACGACTTACGAAAATTGCAAGGTAAAGTTCGGATAAAATTCATAGTTTTTGTTTGATTTGTTTTGTTTGGTTTTGTACCAGGTGTTGAGACTCTTTGTTTAATTACGTTTCCTCCTGTGGAATTTGAGTATACTATGTCTCCTTATCTAGAGTTGTCTCGACTATTGGACATTTGTGTACCAGGTGTTGTTGGGCTCAAACTTGATCAAGACTCACTCGGAGGAAAGGTCACTCTTGAAGAATCTAGGAAGCTGGCTTGGCAAGTTAACCATCAGACGGAATCAGGCATTGAGAGCGCGTGAAATTGATCCAAAGTCTCTTATTATCAGGGTAATGTTGGTGTTAACTTTTTTTTTGGGAATTTAAGGTTCACGATGTGCTCCAGCCGTAGGAGATACAGTTGCAATATATCACTCATATTCGTGGTTAGTTATATTATGTGGCTTGGATGTTTAATTTCAGCCTCCTATTTGTATTTTTTGCATGTGCAGGCATATCAGAAAGGACTCATGATTGCCATAATTCCATTTACATCCAAGGTATATTATTGATTTCCTGTTTGGGATTTTAGTGATAAACAATGAAGCAGAACTTCTATGGAGTCTTAAACATAAATTATTAAAGTGATAGTCATCTGTGATTTCCTGGATCCGAATTAATGTTTTCCTAAAAGTCGACTTAGCTTTTTGAGTATCGAAGTGTTGCCCAACATCCACCTTCAATTTCCCAAGAAACATAATTATGTGAAAAGTTCAATCGGGAAATTTGGGAGCTACATAGTCCTCATGTGTTGTACTTAACCTAATCAGCTTGCACTTGTCATGGTTTTATTCTTAGGTGTTGGAGCCCTGCAACCAGAGTCTGGCTTACCAGCCTCCAAATCCATGGACTATGGGAATCCTTAGTTTACTGGTGGAGATATACAACTTACCTAATCTGAAGATGAACCTTAAGTTTGATATTGAGGTGAGTTCCCATCGTGGACCTGTTGTATGGAATCTGACTCTGGTTGACGTGTGTCGAGTCTGATCAGACTCTAACAGATGGTTAGACCGTTTCTTTGGTAAATCGTTGTATCTATCTCTGTTGATGCGTCCTTGAACAGAACTAAGTAACGTAAGTTTCCTGATCTTTGCAGGTTCTTTTCAAGAATTTAAACGTGGATATGAAGGAAGTAAAGCCGTCCAAGCTTCTTGAGGGCCTGGAGCGTGAACTTGAGGGCAATCCTGATTTCTCCAACAGGGATCCCGTGTTCTCTCAATCACCCTTACCAGCTCCGTCGGCAAACGATTCTGCTCAATCTGTGCCTATTCCATCTCTGCCGCAACAGTTGGATATACCTACTGAACTTCCAATTGTCACCCAGTCTGCAACAGCTTTGTCTCCATCAGGAATTGCACAGGTTTGTTGGACAAGCGTATGAATTTAGTCTTACATTTATATTGCACTTTGTTTCAACCACAGTTCCTTCGATTGTCTTTTGTTTATATCATTCCCTTTTGAAACCCATTTAAAGAACATTGTATTTAGGCGTGCATTTGTGCTTTTATCCCCGATCCTGGTTTATTTAGAGTGTTGAGCACACTCTGTACCTTCGTGTTCATTCTTTTTGTCAGAGTGGAAAGTTTAGCTTCTTTACCCTTTTTTGAATGTGCCAGATTCTCTTGTCTTGAGCATTCCTATGAAAGTGATGTAGAAGTTCATCTCTCAATTAATTAATCATGTGTATGCGTTGTTTGCAGTTGAATGAGGAAGAAAGACCATCGCTTTTACTGGAGCGAACGCAGAATGGCCAAGTGTCATCGACTTCCTTACAATCCCAGCCATCGTTCTCATCTAGCCAGGTACATTGTCGTGGTGACTTGCGATTTGATATCTTAATTATTGAAATATTAGTGGTTACTGTGGCTGATACAATTTCTATCTGGGCAGGTCTCAATGGCGATCCCTGATTTGACATCATATGTGGTCTTGAATCCAAAGTTAGCTGGGCTTAGCCAACAGCTGCAGCTCGCAAGGTATATTCGATAATGCATTGAATATATTAATCTTAGCGTGAATTTTTCATTTTTTTCTTTCTCATTTACATCAAATGTTTGCTGAAAATGTTGAGAGTCTCCTTAGTTAAATAGACGAGGGCTGTATTTTGTAGAGAATTGTGGATGAAGTAGTAATAATTTAGTGAATTTTCAATTATGCTAGATCGGTTGTGTACTACTGTGATCCCTTTTTCCAGATATTGAACCTTGGAGCATGTTTTTGTTCGTAGATTTGTGCCTCTGGCGATGGAGCGTGCGATTAGAGAAATTATTTCTCCGGTTGTGGATCGAAGCGTAACGATTGCTTGCATGACAACTCGGGAACTTGTGGTCAAGGTGTGTTTTCATATATCTTCATCTGGACAATTGAATTGGTTACTCTATATTCTTATGAGTCTTAAGAACATACTTCTTTTTAAACTAATATTGTGAATAAGGCATTCTTCTCCTGAGTGATAAACACATTTTATTTTGCTTTCTTTCTTCCCGTATCATTGGGTTGTCGGTTGATTTTCATTCATTAAAGTTGATGAGCTAGTAGTGGTTAGCATTTCATCAGTGGGCATGGGGTAGTATTCTCTGGTTAACTTATATTTTGTCTTTGGGGTTTTATGTTTCCTGTTTGTAGGACTATGCAATGGAAGCAGATGAGAGTCGCACAAATCAGGCAGCCAATTTAATGGTGGCCAGTCTAGCGGGAAGTTTGGCTCATGTTACTTGCAAGGTATAGCACAAGAGCTTTCTTTACACTCTTCGTAACATCTGTAGATTGGGAAATGGAGTTCTGATTAGAAAGATGCTTCTTTAGAAGTTGTACTCGACATCAAACAGTTGGTTTGATCTAAAAGTCAATCTTTTGTACCTGTGGTTTTTCCTATTAGACATAGCATTTGTTGCTCACTGCAGTTACTTGTTTCCCTGACAGGAGCCCTTGAGGGTTGCCATGGCAAATTATCTCAGAAGTTTAATGCAGACGGCTATCTCTCAAGATGTGTTGGAGCAAGCTGTGAATTTAGTCACGAATGATAATTTAGACTTGGGATGTGCCGTCATTGAGAAAGCTGCGACCGAGAAGGTATAGTACTCATCCCTTGGATCTGGGCAATCGATTTTAAAGTTAAGTAGACGAGGTGCTGAAACTTTTTGCTCTGCACTAGTGGGTTATTATAATTATCTTCTTGTCATCTATACTATAGTTTGTTTTCACTTAAAGAAGGACGTGGGTATGAAATCTTGACAGGCACAACGGGATTTAGAAGAGGTGATCGCACCCGTTTTGGCAGTTCGAAGAACTGATAGGATTCGTTTAGGCTCAGCTTACTACGACAAATACGTATACACAAATCAGAATCTTACTCCTCTTCCTGAGGCCCTCCGTCCAAGACCAGGGCGACTGTCCAGCGCACAAGCACGCGTGTATGAGGTATGCAAATTGGCTTGAATAGCTTTTCTAATACATTTTACAGCAGCGGTTTCTAATTGCTTCTTGCTCATGTCCTTAAATTCTAACTGGCTGTAGTTTATTATGATGAATTATCAACTAAGACTCAAGTTATTTCATGAGACATGTGAACCATGGTGTCTTTGAATCCCTTAAGAATGTTCAAGACATGATGAAGCTGTTTTTCGAGAGTCAATCATTAAATATGTTTACCAACTTTGTTCTCATCATTATCTAGCCTTGGTATTCTGCTATAGTTTAAAGATCTTAAAGTGTTCTAATGTCGGCGTTTGTTATACCAATGATGACTTGCTCGTTGGCAGGATTTCGCTCGACTTCCTTGGCAAAATCAACCGAGTAGTACTCCTGCAACAAGTGCAGGCCCTACTGCTGTTACAAGTCTTACTGCGAGAGGTGGTGTTTATGCTGTTCCGAGTCGTGAGTCTGGTGCATCCACTCTCTCATTAGTTGGAAATCAATCTTCATTGATACCTGGAGGAGCGTCTCAAGTTTCAGATATATCATCTGATGAGCTTGACATCAGGGAATCAAGTCCATTGAGGTTTGATTCTTTACATCTATTTGTCCTTGCAACACTTTCTGACTTGTTTCCGAAGTCTACAATTGCATGGATGCGACAGTGGCATTGGGTTTCTGAGAGTTCTTTTGTATTGCAGTTTCAACTCAGCGGCTGTTGGTGGAGGAGATGGGCAGTCTCGGCTATCTCAGGAGGCTAACCTCTTGTTTCCCACATATCCCAATGCTTCAACTCCACCTCCAGAATCCAATGCGGTAGAGGTCACAAATGCTTTGAAGGTAGAATGTTAAATCTTTCAACTACCAGTGAAGCAGATTACGTGGAACGTATTACAGTGAGTTTTCAATGCAGTCTGCATTTTTTGGTATTGCATTTCTCCTTTTCTCATCTTGGCAAGATAATTGCAGGGTATGCTGGGGAGTACACAATCTTCCACCCCGCCGTTGCCGGCTGAACACGTCGGATCTACAGTGCATGACCCATCTCTAACTACTGGAGAAGGTTTGGAAAAGTACAGCTTAGCGGTGCAGAAGGTAAGGGCTGAATCGATTCTTGTGGACGGAAGTCGCACGTAGAGTGATGTATTTTATTATTCTTAGCGACGTGGTTAGTATGTGGCTTTGTAATCTTTTGAAAAATTCTAGACCAAGGAACTAGATGGGATTTTGGGAGTATGTGCAATGGAGAAGGTTCACAGCAGTACCATTGCGAATTAGCATGAGTGTGTCGAGACTGCAATGGATCCCACTAAATTAGACTTAGAATGGATGGCTGTTTACTGGATTGAAGGGTTCCTGTTTGGTTGCTAGAAGAGATTACAGCAGTGGAGAGCATGCATGTTGCATGTAAAAATCTTGGTTGAGATCCTAATTACTGTGGTGGATTTTTCAGTTGGATCTTGCACTCTCTCGGATATCTCCGTTTAGCTCTCAAGTTTCGCTTGATGATGAAGTGCGGGTAAGATTTGAAAGCTTAGATTTATTTATTTTCCTTTTGTTGAAAAGTTCTAAAGGCTTATTTGAATTGAGATTAGACTATTGTTTTCGACAGTTATGTCTTACTTTTATATCTCATTTGCCATTCGTTGGTTGTGTCTTTTGCAGATTGCGATGAATGAGATTCCTGAAATCATAATGCAATGCGTGAGTAGGGATGAGGCAGCGCTAGCAATAGCTCAGAAGGTTAGTTGCGAATAGAGCCATGATGAGTTTCGAATCTTCTTTTGACTAGCGTATGCCATTTTATGCATGAGTTTGTTTGAGATATTAGCAGTTCTGGATAGATCTTATTAATTCCTTGATAACTTTCTCGTCAATTCAGGTTTTCAAGCGATTGTACGAAAACACAACCAGCCAAGTCCATGTGCTTGTTCATACCGGCATATTGGAATCCATTCGAGATGTGTGCAAGAGGGTGGTCAAGGAATTGACTAGCTGGGTAATCGAGAATATTCTTCCCTGTGTACAATTACAACTAATTTTTACCTGCAATTATTGATATTGAAATTCAGACATATCAACAGGAACTTTTGCGAGTCAGTTTATGACCTATAACATTCTCTTCTTTTCAGGTTGTTTACTCTGATGAGGATCGTAAGTTCAACCGGGAAATTACTGTTGGTCTCATCAGATCTGAGCTAATAAATCTGACGGACTACAACTTGCACCTCACAAAGTGGATCGATGGAGGCCGTAACAGTATGCTCCTATAATCTTGTTAAACACACTTGTAAATCTTGTATACTGTTTTCCATTCCAGTCCTGTTGGCTTTCAAGTGTTAATCGTATTTATTTCAACTTGATTGCATAGCTCATCTTTTTTATTTGGTGTTCAGCTAAGTGTTTCAACGTTTTGAACAAAATGAGCATCTTGGTGTTCGTTGTTTGAGGTTGAATACTTTTGAAATATCCCAAATTGACAGTGTGCAACTGGGTTGTGCAGAGGATGCTGTTGATTTTGCTGCGTACCTTGTGAAGACGTGTGTCATAGAAGAGGCAGGTGTCAGCAGCACAGAATTCTATAATGTGATTGACGCTCTTGGCAAGGTAAGCTTTAGTCGTATTTTTTTTGGACTGATGTGTAGGGTTCTCTGGGATGTTAATCCTGATACGTTGAGAAGCGCAGTTCCAATTTAGGAGTTTGTTGGAATTCTTATGTGAATATTTGGGTTTCCAGTTAGCTGCACGACCAGGGTCTCCCGAGTCATTGCAGCAGTTGGTGGAAATTGCCAAGGGTACACCAAACAAAGATGATAAAGGCAGGTTGTCGAAAGAGAAAAAGGTACGAATTGTCCCTGCATTGCGATCTAATAGTCAGGATCTATGCTCCTGGTTCCACTATAATGAGAAGGTTACAGTTAATCTAGCGAGTCCATTGTTGTACAGTTTAGAATATGGGTAATTCTTTTTAACATCGTGTTGTGTTTATGAGCAGCTTACATCTAGCCGCGGTCCTGGGATTAGGGATGATGGCAAGTCAGCACTGCGTGAAACTTCGGCTGGTGATCCTCCTGGACTTCGGGATCAAGTAAGTCAACGAGACTTTGCCGCCCATCATTATGTAATATGAATGATCTTAAGCAATCTGCAGCAGAAATAGTCCTAATTTCTCATTAATGTGAACTCTACTGAAAGCTCGAACCTCTTAATTCTCCATCTTTTGTTTGGATTTAGAGACTGGCACTAGTAAGACAAATTCATTGAACTATGTAAAGCATTGATTTCAAATTGATATCTCAGTGCAATAGAAACCAACCATGTTTGCATGTAAATTTACAATGGTTTTCTGTCTGATAATAGGCAACTCAATTCTTTCAAGAGTGGGCTCGTATTTGCAATACGCCTGGAGGAACAAACGACAAGGCGTATGCAATTTACATTTCGCAGCTGCAAAGCACTGGGATGCTCAAAGGAGACGACATTACTGATCGTTTCTTCCGTATTCTTTTGGTAAGATATTTGGTTACACTGATTTTTCTTATTCAGTCCACATTACTTTTTATCAGTTTCGCGCTACAAGCTATTTGCTCATCTGCTTGTAATTAGTATATTATGGTGGAGTTCTTACCTTTACCTTTGCTTGAATAGGAATTGGCTGAGAGTCACTGCTTGAACTCTGAGACTCCTCAGCCTCCTACTGCTGTGGGAGAACCCAGGCAGCAAGAGGCATCGAATTTATCATTTGCAGCAATTGACATGGTTGCAAAGCTTGTTGTTCTACTGGTCAAGGTACAAGCTCCTCAAAACGTTCATCTCGTACGCTTTTGTGTTGGTTGATTGATTCTCTCCTTATATCTTCACATGCTTAACTACTGATACAGGAGTGTCTATTCTTTAGCCCTTACTTATGTTCACTTCTTTTCTTCTTGGTTACTAATACTGTGATTCTGGTTTTCAGTACTCATCTGATTCGTCCTTGAGCAAGGTCAACCTTCTCACGAAGGTAACTTCAATAACTAAACCGAACTAGAATGAACATGAAGTATTACTCTATGAATTCTTTCTTCAATAATTTCGGTAGATGCCCTATTTGCTGGTACAATGTTGTGTAATGTTCAATCTTATCATACATCTGCCTAAGTCTTGTACACTTTTTGTTATTGTGTAACAGGTCTTGAACGTCACAGTTCGTTTGATGAAAAGGGACCATGACCGCAAATCAGGATTTCATCCTCGTCCATACTTCCGTCTATTTGTGACATGGCTTATGGATTTCAATTCGCCAGATTCAACCCTTGATTCCAGTAATTTCCAGGTATTGAAACGATGTTTCATCCTGTTTTTTCGTAGTCCATGACGTAAACATTTCCCTTTCAGTTTTTAAACCTGCAACAAGAATTGCCCAATTCTGATAAGAATTCGTAATGAAATGTTGGTGTATATACTTTGCAGGTTCTGAATGCCTTTGCATATGCATTTTTGGCATTGCAACCACTTGATATTCCGGGCTTCAGGTGCGAAAGTTGCTTGAATTTTTGACGGACTTGGTTAGAAAGTCGATTTTCTATGTAGTTGGCTTTTACAATGTAAGAAATGTTTCGCTTCGTGAAATTTCGTTTATTGGTTTTCTAATCCTGTGATATTGTGGGTTTCTTATTAGCTTCTCGTGGCTGGAACTGATTAGTCATCGAACATTTATGCCCAAGTTGTTGTTGAGCAACTCGCAAAAGGGCTGGCCTCTATTCCAGCGCTTACTTGTCGCATTATTTAGATTCATGGAGCCATATCTGAGAAACGCTGACTTGAGTGAACCTGTACGTATCCAACTTCCTCAATTTCCTTTCCTGAGCGTTACAATTCTACTATGCTCCAGCATGTTTGCCAAGTGAAGTACATAGATCCTTAGGTATTCATGCCAATCAATGTAGACTCTGCAAGTTGATAGCCTGCCTTCCTCCCAAAGCACCAATATTCTCATTATCTGCTTGAGCTCGTCGCACCTTACTTTTATATTTACTTTACGATCTGAACATGTCGATGGTAGTTCGTCTTTTCTAGTATGTTATATTGACTCGCAGCTTGATTTTGGCAGGTGAGGCTGCTGTACAAGGGCACTTTGCGTGTCCTTCTTGTTCTGCTTCATGATTTTCCGGAGTTTCTGTGTGACCATCACTTCAGCTTTTGTGACGTCATTCCTCCCTCTTGTATTCAAATGCGCAATTTGATACTGAGTGCATTTCCCCGCAACATGCGTCTTCCTGATCCGTTCACTCCCAATCTTAAGGTTAGGACTTTTGATTCCTCTACAGCATTCTTCTCTTTAGAGACTTCTAGAAGAAAGTTTGACTTGTAATTATGACAAAACTCAGAGTCATTTTCGCTTCTTAATTTGCATCTGATGGTTGTATTCTCCTGTTATTTTTCGGCTTGAGTGACAAGTGATTTATGTGTGAGATTAACTGGCTCTCGGATGGTTTTGTTGGTTCTAGGTCGACTTGTTGCCAGAAATATCCCAGTCTCCACGTATTCTTTCAGACGTAGAAGCAGCACTGAAAGCAAAGCAACTCAAAAACGAGGTTGACGATTTTATCAAGGTATGTATATAGTTCATTTAAATTCAAATATACTGAGTGCATTATTTAAAGGTCTATTGTTATTATTATCAAGAGCAAACTGGAGGACATTCAGTTATATGCTGTCATGTCAATGATTTTCATGTTACTAGTGACTGTACAAGTAGTCAATTCTTAGCGTGACATGTGGCCCTCTTATCTAGTTAAACGCTTCCGTCTCTAGGGTGACGGTTCCGTATGGTCTAGAAGATGTCCATTTTGAGATTTTTCCATCTCAGAATGTGGTTCTTGAGTCCGTTTGTCAGCCCTAGTTCTGCGAATCTTTCTAGATGCTTAGATGTTTACTAAGTCCAACCCCGAAACCCAACTAGAACGATCGGTGCCCGAGAAAATAACGGTGTATCTAACTTATTTGACCTTTTAATGAGCAGAATCGCAACCAGACAGCGCTTATATCCATGGACTTGAAGGGACGATTGAGTCTATCAGCTCAGGAAGCTTTAGCCTCTGGCACTCGCTACAACGTACCTCTCTTGAATGCTCTGGTGCTGTATGTCGGAATGCAGGTATAGCAGTTGCACCTTTTGTTAACTTGTTAACTTTTATCTTCTTGAATCCAGTGATATTTTCATATGTTCTTTTCTTTTTTTCGAAGATGTCCTCTGTTGTACATTGGAGCAATGCATCATTATTGTCAGCTTCTAGCGGAGATGTAGTGGCAGGGTATTTGTGAGTTATCGCTTCGCTCCAAATTGTAACATGAACCTCTTGTGAATAGGCTGTACAGCAGCTTCATAGCAAGACATCACAGCAGCTGGCAGCACTGACTGCTCCGATTACCCACAGCGCTCCAATGGATATCTTTCAGCGGCTTGTCAATGATCTCGACACAGAAGGGAGATACCTGTTTTTAAATGCTGTGGCCAACCAGCTGCGTTACCCCAATAATCATACATATTACTTCTCATGTGTTCTTTTGTTCCTCTTCGCGGAAGCCTCAGCTGTAAGTGTCTTTGAACTTTGCATTCAATCCACTTTGGGGTTCATACGATTTGAAGAAAACACTTTGGCATTAGTCATAGTTTTGTGTAACAAAATTGGGCTCTTTATGCTGCTAATTCTTTAGTCAGAATGCAGGATTGTACTTTCATTGGTGTTGCATATCACTTTCTTGTGTCAGACGCATAGACTATGAACCAAACTACAGTCTATCCTCAGACATCTCTTCCACAGATATGACTGCGTTCTAGTACCAGGGGCAGCATTTTGTACTTGTCCACCGGGTTTTTCACTTCTAAGGGAACTTTGTGAGGTATTCGTATTGAGGGGTTTTTTCCATGTGTTCAGGAGATTATTCAAGAGCAGATTACACGCGTGTTGCTGGAGAGACTGATTGTCAATCGACCACATCCTTGGGGGCTCCTCATTACCTTTATTGAGCTCATCAAGGTATTCTTTCTCTTGCCGACAAGCTCTATTAGGACATGATGCAACCCTTTTTTTTTAGTTAATTTCTCGCTAGAGTAGTAGTCATTTTGGGCACTGCTGAGTGTTGAATTTGAGTTTATCTGTTTCTGAGTTTATGAGTTTCTGCAATACTGAGTACTACATTTTTGTGCTTCAGAACCCACGCTATAGCTTTTGGACACATAGCTTCACACGCTGTGCTCCAGAGATTGATAAGTTATTCGAGTCAGTGGCTCGCTCATGTATGACTCCTACCCTCAAGCCCAGCGACGATGATCTGGCTGGAAGTCTTCCTGCCGACAGCCTGAAAGGCTGATACCAGTCAAGTTACTGGTCCCCATTTCAACAGACATGTACATACATTTACTGATGAACTGGGGCAACATCATCCAGACTACGGGGATTGACAAAATCGCTTTGAGCTCAATAGCCAACACAACTTCGGACTCCCACGACATCACAGCTCGTTGAAGTTTCAAATCTCGTGTTAACTGTCAAGCCTGACTCGAGGATGAATATTTATGTACTCAAAGGTGTACCTAAGGTAGTGAGGTGAATCGTGTATGTGTTGAGGAGCTTGGGCTTGTACAGGGCGTGTGAACGTTGCATCCTAGCAGATAGGAGTAGTTTTAGGCGTATTGTTTATTGTTTCTCTCCTAGCATAGTGGTTTCCACGGACGTGCCCAGTAGGCCAGTTGTACATTGATGTGCATTTCAAATTCATTATGATTTATTATTTAAATTGTGCACTCATCGTCTGATCTCATCCTAGTCATGGTCACACCGCCTTCATCAATGAAGCTAGTTTTCTGGACCCTTCCTCTCAGATAACTACGAATCAGCATCGATATTCACTGCACACTCTTAACGTAGCCTGATTCCAAAGCTCTCCGAACACCATGTCAGTTTTTGAAGAAATACGAGGTTTCAGTCATGTCAAATGCCAATTTCCCTCTGAGATATCTCACTACTTTTCCTGTCAGTTTTTGAAGGAAACCGAGGTTTCAGTCAAGTCAGACGCCAACTTCAGTATCTCAATATTTTTACTCTTCAAGTTGGTGTTTGATAACCCATATAGTTAGTCATCACCATGGAAGGAGAGCGTTATAAAGACTCCCAACTTCGCCGCTCTTCTCACTTACCTGGGCGGGGTCTATCCGCGATCCATAAGGTGGATGGCCTAGAGGAGCCTGCCCCATTGCACTTCGGGCCGGGTGACTCTAGTATCTTCCTACGGGAGGTATACACGTCATAATTTGTGGCAGCGGGGGCTCGCGTTCGCGCGGCCCTCACCTATCTAACTCCTAAACTGGACCCTCATCTCCTTTACAAACCGCTGCGGTGGTCGAGGCCGGTGATGCAGATCAATTCGATCGGTAATCTTATACTCAATCACGTCGAGCTACGTGAAATCAATGCTGATGGTATCCTTGTCTGTTGAGGTATGAGTACCGGGGTGCTCATTGCTCAAAGATAGGATTTCTGCAACTGGAACAGCAACGTTTCTGCACAGTTGGGAGAGATTGGTATAATCATACCTGAACTATTTGTCCTTTCTCAGAATCACATATTAAGCTTCTTAGCTCAAGAGAAGTTTGCCGCATCAGGGAAGGGTTGCAAGAGAGTGGGCGCAGGAAATAAAGATTTTTCTGCTTACCGTTTTCTTTTATCAAAAAATTTGACCAGAAAGCTAATAATGTTTGTGTAGTTTTTTCTTTGAGCTTTAGCACTTGTAGGGTGTTCGTTTGAGGCTTCTGCACAGTCCAAAGAGCTCACTTCACAAATGGGATTTCTACTTGCACATTGAGACTCATGTTACAGATGGAGAGAGTATGGTTGGTGGATGTTCTAGGCATATGTTAAGTACTCAATTTGATAAGACCTGTCAAATTGTGATTGTGCAGCCTTAACCTGTCCTCCATGTTTCAGACCAGTTGCCCGGACTTTGTGTGCTTTCTCTTCATCTGGTTCCATGGTTTCATGGCATGAGTGGAGCTTTTCATCGAGGGTGGTCAACCTTACAGTGAACAAAGCGTTTTCTATGCACAATAGACTTGGGAAAGAACTTATTGGTGCCTCTGTTATTGTGAATGGAAGGAAGAAAGGCAAGATGCTACAAAAGGTTGCAAGGCGTCACATATTCTCAATTCTGAACCACCGTCTTTTGACTATGCACAATGATCTACCAGGTAGCCTTTGAGGGGGTACATTGTCATGTGTGCTCAGATCTTATTCTCTTGAGCCAGAAGAGAATACGTGTTCTAGAACTATCACAGCACTGAACTACAGCATCTAGTGGCAACATAATTTGATATAATTTGGGGACATAGCAAAGGATTACTAACCCTCCATGTGACAAATACAAGTACCAACCAAAGCTATCCCAGCTTCAGATGATATAACTCGGAATCACTGAATTCATCACTTGATAAACCAGTCAAACCTGAGCCATCATTCAAAAGTATTTGCGCTGACCCCTTTCAGAACATAATACACCGTTGACAGTTTCAAGCTTTTGCTCCATGCCACTTTTTGCTTGAAATTGCTTCAATTTATAGAGCTAGGTAAGCTCCAAAGACTTTGGAATATCCCAAAGTGATCTCTTGGGCTTCTTTACAAACTTATTTTTTTCCTGACCAGATTGGTTATGAAAGTCTGCTTTTACAAAAAGGACTTGATGGGCTCCTTACATTACATTCAATGGACAGTATGAGAGAGACTTTGAACTCCTGCATAATGGATGCAAATCTTCCGATGTATATGTCACCATGTCTTGCATCTGAAGTCAAGTATTTTGAGAATATTATCGAGACTGAGAACTTGAATACTTATTAGTAAGTTGGCTCTTGAAAACGGAAGTTGTGTGCTTGAAAATTCATGACTGCTGGTAGGCATCATTTCTCTCCATTATTGGAGGACACCATAAAAGTTTGAGCCCACAGTTTGGCTCCGTAAATTCCTCGGATGTTTTTTTCTAAATCCTTTTCTCTGAAATGCACTGCTAGTGGCTTGCACATTTGCAATGTAAAGCAATGAACAGGCCTGGCCCTTGCATGGCCACTCCAACCCAAAATAGGAGACCCTACAATCTTCTCAGATTCTTGTGCATGATTTATAATCATATACAAATTATGGTGGGTCACCACATTTGCAGATTAATGGAATATCAAAATCTGCCAACCTATGTACCTGATGCCATAGAATAATATTCCTTTTAAGTTATCCAGAAAGTAGTGTTTGATTGGGTGTTTCCCTAGGTATTAATCCCCAAGTTCTTATGACTACGTTTCTCCAAAAACACTCCAATATTACCCCGTCTATAAATCTCGCTCTCATTTTAATGACAAGGCGGGCCTTCCCCCTCCTTCTCCCCTTTCTCCTCTCCTCCCTAATTCTATTTTAAGAGGTCTTACAGTCATTTTTTAGTAAATTTTATATTATTAATGGAATAAGGGACCCCATATTAGTTCAAGGGGACCTACTAGGTTAGTTTTATATAGTTTAAATTTTTAACTTTTTTTTAAAATTAACTTTCTTTTCATCAACAAGCAAATTACAAGGGGCTTTTTGCTCCCTCCAATGGGAACCCTAGGTGGGGGGCCCTTGTCATTAAGACGAAGGCGAGGTTTATCGCCGGGACAATAATACTGTTTTCATTGAAAAAATGGAGAACACTGAAATCACCATACATTATGACCAGCATTGCTGACCAGGAACACAACCATTTTGACTAGATTTTGGAAAATCCGGTCAAAATGGTCACATTTCTGGTTACCAGTTCCGGTCATTTCGGCCATGGTTTCCACTAGTGAATGAATATTGTGGAAGTTTTGTTATTGTGGCCTACATTAAATATGTCTTATGGTGAAAATTACTAAGGCATTAAATACTACAAATCATATAACCTAAGGTAGAATGTCCTAAAAGCACCAACTTAAGCGACCTGACCTATTTTTAGCAGTAGTAAATTAGAAATAAAAATATGATCACATTTGAAATAGGTTTTCACGAGGATTGAAAAAATTTGCGACATGTAATTCACATTTCTGAATTTTGTACAAAATTCCAAACTGTTAAGTAAGATTTGACCCAAATGCGTTATATACAAATGAGGTACATGTGTCCTTTCACAATCAACAGATTAGGATATGGCGCTTTTGGGTCATGGGGCGCTTTTAGGTAGTCCTACCTTAGTAGCACAATGGATTGGACTGCAGAAGTCACTCACTCTGACAAACATTTGCATAGAGAAGGGGAGGGTTTTGTAGCTGATGAAATTGGGTTGGTAAGATGTTAGCCTTTGATTTTAGTACCAAAGAGGACCAAAGACCATTTACAAAAGCTTGCATAGTAATCATTTGTTTTCATGTAGAATTGTATAATTGAACAAACAATGTCATATCCAACATTTAAATCAGGTGTCTAGTTATATAAAGTAGAGATGGCTTGATTTTATTTCAATTCATGATTATATGAATTCTCTCTATATGTATTTTATTAAATTGTTACTCAAACCACATTAACTTACTATAAATAGTCACCTTCCTATTGCATGGAGATAGGATCTAAATCTTCTAATTTAGTCTTTGGCAACCAAGTGTAATTATGAAGAATCCATAATTTTGGGCAATTTGTTTTCTTGAAACTTTTTGTTTGGAAATTAGAGATACTATTTATAATTATACTATATAAATATATGCATACCTTAATCAAAACAACATAATGTTAAACCTTGGTAAGATTGTATTGTTGGATTGGAAAATCATAATATGTCTTTGAACTGTATAATGCACATTCAAAAATGAGGTTTTGGAAGGTGTGTGATTTCAAGGTTTGAGCTAAAATTTCAAAAATAAAAGTGATTAGGTTTACCAATGACCTATGTCTACACTTCTCTATTACAATCTTCCATGTCAAGAACATACTCACACATAACTGTTGTGAACTTTATAAGTGGACTAACTTATTAATGTACAATAGTACAATTTAGGACAAAAATTTATATGTTAGAAACCTAGAAGTAGTTAATACATTAATCAAGATCAAAATACACAAACTTATATAATATGAACAAGATAAGACAATCAAAGAGAATAAAACAAGGTAACAAACCTTGAAACAGATGAAATACCACATAATGCTTGTAGTATATTTGTGAATATTTTTTACATTTTCAAATACTTGCAATATTCTTGCATTTTGTCCAAAAGTAATTTGATAGTTGCAAAACTCCAAATTGAACTTTCATTTTTCTATAAGAATATATTGTAATTCAAAATTTATTCTATAGTGATTTTTTGTTATTTGCATTTTAGACACCCAGCAACCAAAATATGACCGTGTGGGTTACAAAGGATTAATGGTAATATTACTTATTTACAACTCTATGTGTTCACTTGAGAATTGAGATTTCTAGACTATGAGAGATGCATCACCTAATTTAGCATTTTGTGATTGACAATGGGGAACACTAAAGAATACCCATCAAATTCTTTGGAGAATCCAGAGTGGGCCCTATTAAAACATCCCAACACAAAACATTAGGGTCACGTCCAGACGTCCTATGGAAAAGGTTCTCCAATCTAAATTTGGATTATAGTATCAGAAGTGGACAACATAATCTAAAAAAAGATAATAGAACCTTGAAATAGTGATTTTAGGATTACATGAACAGTGTTCTACATTCTAAAAAAGGATTCTTCTAAGAAATACATTAATGTGCTCCATTGACTACAATGTAGACCACCTTGCTGAGCTGAGCCACC
Source organism: Ceratodon purpureus (assembly GCA_014871385.1). NCBI lineage: Eukaryota > Viridiplantae > Streptophyta > Bryopsida > Pseudoditrichales > Ditrichaceae > Ceratodon > Ceratodon purpureus. The sequence goes on along the minus strand of CM026425.1, from coordinate 2,862,141 downwards.
AATGGGTAAGGTCAGGCTTCAGCTTCTAGTGTGGTAGTAAATTACTTATTGGGCACTCTTCAATTGGATAAAATGAGTCAGCATCACAGGGCATGAACATGCGGAAGTGGGTCAAGGACTCAAGAGGAGAGCGCACTGGACAGTTCCAGCTTGGCAATGGGCCCGGTAGTGGGGAGCTCCATCTTACATAGACAATCACTTAGTTTAATCAATCAACAGCTCATCATAATCAAGATGTGGATGAACATGTAGTGTGTACTACAAGAGAGATGGTTTATTGGGTATGGCATGAGCTCTATTCCATCCAGGAATTGTATTTTATTACACCTAATTTGTTACACACATCCTGTGTAATTTGTTAGGTGTAAATTGGGCACCTAATATCTCAAAGTTCATGTATTCAGTTACACACTTGTGAACAATTTAATATGTTCTTTACTAAAGTTCCAATTCTTCACAAATTCCTTGCTATTTGCATTTTCAATGTTGCTATTTACATTTTTAATGACCACTCATGTAATAAAGGATTAATGGAGGTCTAAAATATTTGGTTGTTGGTCCTTTTAGTCCTTGTCAATTAGTCATTCCTTCACTTTAACTTCTACATACAACAACGGGACAATGGATTAAGTTATCTGGATATTCAAATACTAAATATTAAATGTATAACATAAAGTAGGAGAACCAATAGTTGGATAGGACCAACTACCAAACCTAAGTGCATTATTAAACGATAGTAGCAAAAATCAACAATGGAAAGCATGGAAATAGCTCAAATGAAGAGAATTCTTTTAGAAGTGTTGGTGCACTTGCACATGGTTTTGGTAGCAAATCCCCACTCAAAAAGCTACGTAAGTAAAAAACTTGGGTGCTTTCACCTCACTACACTTACCAGCGGTGAAAGTCCGGTAAGTCAACATAAAGCCTTGCTTCTGTGGAAAGCACCGACATCCTCATCTCTACCGTGTCATCAGCCAGTTGGTCTGTAAAAGATGGTAGCATGGGCCATAACACACTTCTTTGTAGCAACATGTCCCATTGGGCATACCTGGATCTTCATACGGAATGATTTTAAATTGACGATGTGGGGTTTCCTCCTTTCAGCCAACCCCTTCGCCGGGTCTTACCGTTGTCATCATCCGAACTTGTCATGACATCACAAATAAGGTAGGATCACTACTTTCACAAGGGCATTGGGCATACCCAAACTTATATTATTACAATGGTATACATCCATGCATTTTACAGATTAGAAGACATCTGTGACTCAATGGACGGTGTTCGGTGGGACCTTGATGACTATTCTCTCTTGGTCCTTCTCAGTGCTTCTTGGCGCTGCTTCTCCATTGTCCTGTCCAGGGTACAATTAAGGTACACAGTCACTATTCATGTTTGTTTAACCTATTCATCATGTTTTGAAGAATGATCTCTTCATAAGAAAAATATGCATAAATAGAATTTAAAGTAAAAACTTAAATCTAATTAATTTAGAATAGAAATCATTAGGATTTCTAATCATCATGATGAATAGAAATCAATCCTAACTGATTGTGGCTTTTTTTTTTCAATCTAAAAACCTCTTTTTTCATGAAGTGTCATAAGTGTGAATCAAAGTAAGATATGGGAAGTTCAATTATACGGTTTTGCAGTAAATTTATTGTAGATGATGTGAATCAAATTTGGGCTCTTGAAACCTCATATGTTACAAAATTATAATGTTTAATATTAAAAAATAAAATGACGTTTGATTACACATACCTTGGAGTTGAAGCCCTACATCTAAATATCTTTTAATGAAAAAATCTCACTTACAAAGTTGTTTAAAATAATTTTAAAAATACATTTGCACAAAACAAAATCATAGAAAAATGGCTTTTGCAATGTCAAAAAACAGTTCAATTTCCCAAAAGCAAAAAGAGTTTCCAACTAGGCCTTTTGTAATAAAATGTTTGCCAACTTTTCAAAATGTTTTGGATTATGCTAAGATATTTATCACATAAAGAAGATTTGAACAAAAATCAAACCCAACATAAGTTGACTTTAGAGGCTTTTAAAGAATTGTTTTTTAGTGTAAGTAGAAGTTTCTGTTCTCTAGAGTGGGCAGTTGAGGGCAATTGCTTAGACAATTATTAATTTAGAATAATAGACCATATCAACAATTTACAGTGCAAGTTGGCCCAGTAGTCCTGATGAGGTCCACTCTTGGCCACGTTTGTACGTTTGTACATGTTGATTTCATTTAGAATGATAGACCTAGTCAACAACTTATTGTACAACTCAAAGTGCACCTTGGCCTACTAGTTCTGATGTGGTCCACTTTTGGTTACATTTGCATTGATTGGCAAACTCATTGTGACCCTCCTTACAGCTCAAAACTCATCTATTGTAAATTTTATTGCAATCAAACTTTACATGATTGAAAAGAATGAGTCTTCAAAGTAAAAAGTTTAAAATTTGGATGTTGCAAGAATAAGTGGCTAAAGGTCTTGATTTTATTTGAAAATCGTTAGAATACAAAGAAATTCAAACCTAAATATTTATAAATTTAATAAGAATTTGATCATTTTGGACAATTTCAAAGTCATTTTTTGAAAACATAGATGTTTTCTCATAATATCACCTGCTAGAAGATACTTTTATAGATAAAATGATGTGAGATTTATAATACTTGTAAAAAATGATGATTTGAGATATAATAAAATTATGGGCCTTCTGAATTAAAACTTAAAACATGAATACCAATCAATGTACTTAATAGTTTATACAATAATAACTAAATGATAGTCAAAATACACATACAACAATAAAGATTTTCTTGCAAACTGATCATAATAATAATTTATTAGATGATCATAATGATAATTTATTAAACGATCATAATGGTTACTATAAAATATAAAAGGACAATGGATTCCTTCTAGTTTTAGACTACATTCTGAGTCATGCAAAAAGATTTCAATTTCACGTATTTCAAAATCAAAATTTAATTCAAAATTTTCCAATGACTTTCCTAAAATTACTATAAGACACCAATGTAAGGAGCCTCAAATGGATGGTTCATAGTGGAGTCTAGCTAAATATGTGTAGACTTTGAACAAATGGTTGGTAATTATCATAATTTGGTTTACATTTAACATTTGGATGTAAATTTACTAACTCTGCAGGCAACATGGTGCACCATAATACCGTAACACCATAGCAAGTTTGCCACTTAGAAAAAAATCATATTTTTATTTTTTTGTTTTGAAAAAATGACTTTCACATGTCAAAAAGTGATTTTTTGCTAAAAACACTTGAATGATTTAAAAATAACAAAATGTTACAAAAACAAGTTTATTCTAGTTTCATTTTTTGGTCTGTATAGTTTTCTAATTATATCTTTTTTATTTTTGGAATTATTTTTAGAATTATTTTAGTAGTAGATAGCATATAACTCCTTACTCAGCAGAATTGTAATTTACAGATCACCTCCACAAGACCTCAACCAAAAGGGATGTGACATGTGTTTTTTTCTTCCAAAAAATAACAATTCTATTTCAATTCCTACGGTACTTGTTTTTTCAAATTTTCTCTAAAACAGAGGGATTTTGTAAAAGCTATTATTATATTTTCCTCGGATATTTCTATTATATTAACTTCCTGAGAGAAATCAACATGTCAATAAACTGGCTGAGAATTCTATATGGAAATTAGATTTTTGCTCTCAACGGTAAGATTTGAAAGTAAACGGTAATATGAAAATTTCATATTGTTGGCTGAGAAACAATATTCATTCATTCTTTTCTTGCTTTTTTAACAGGAACAAATGATATGTAAACTTCATTAGACCATGACCGTGACCATGACAAGTAGACAACCTGCGCATATATCGTAGGCTACTTGCAGCTTGGGCGTCAAATTGCTTAATAATCAATTAAAGAGTAAAAAGTAACTAGGTAGTATGAAAAATCATTTGCAATAGTAACCTTATATGTATGCTAGGATTTTGTCGTGAATACATGATTTTCTTAGGGAGGTCAGAGATTTTGTGAGTTATGTCATTTGTTAGAGATAATATAGAAAAGCAAAGTGGATTTAACATTGTGGATTTTGCCACATGCCACCTGAATTCATGTAAATTTGGACAGTTTAATTTAATTTTTCCCCAGCAAACAAAGTCAAGAATTTCCAGAAAAATTTAGGCAGATTTGTAATTTATTATTTTCTGGCTAAGCTGCTAGTAGCCTACCGTGTGCTGGGCATACATTCTGGTAATATTGTTTAGCTGTCCTAGGTGTGTAGTAATGGGAAACAAGCACAGGCTGAATCCAGCTGAATCCAGGCATGCAGTGCAGACGGGGATCATTGCAACGTCAAAGGTTGAATGATGAGCATGCTCATGAGCCTCATGAGAATGAAGTAGAAGAGAAGCCTGGCACATAAGTTAATGGGAAAGCTTACAGACCTCTGCCAAAGCCTCCTGTCATAAGAATAGTCATGTGTTTTGGCACCTCAATGTATGTACAGTACCTCAAACTTACAGCTTGCTTGGTTGATTGCTTATTAGAGCTGGGGCTGAACTGATGGAAAGGGAAGATGGGGTAGCAACAGGAATAAGGCACTGCAGCTGCTTCAAATGACAACGTGCCTGTAATTTTCTCAACACTGACACAAGCAACAATAATTAGACGGAGAAACCCAAGTATGGTAACGATCTGTCACGCCATCAAGGTCAACATTACCCATGTTTCAGACCCTTTCATTTTCTATCAATTTTTGGAGAGATGAAAATAACTTATGGGAGTATTGACTACAATCAGAAGTATGCTTACCGCGTGCACACGAGATGGACACTTTGATAGTAAACGAGCTTCCCGAACATCGCCTTTCATCACTAATCTATCTAGCTGCTAATGAGAATCCTTGGGAAAAGGATAATAATGAAAAGAAGCGAACATTCGGAGTAAGTTACAAAAGTATATGCAGTGGGCGTTAAAAGCTGTACCTGTTTGATTGTTGACCCGGAAACTAGGCCATGCTCAGCTTCTTCGGGCAGCTGGGTCCCATCGCCCCCCTCCGCCATCCTTCTTCCTTCGTTTTTCGCAACCCAAGCAACACTCACTCACTTGTCTTCAATACTAAGCAGGTAGATTGATGGAGCTCTAGCCTTCGTTACACTGAACCGATTGTCTCCTAGCTTCGCAAATCTATCTGAGCAGTGATCGACCGCAACGGCTTGAACCAGAGAACCCCTAGCTGCTGCATTGAGCTCGTGCAATTAGTGCTTCCGGGTTAAGTTGAACAGTGCTCTTCTTGCAAACGAGTAGATTGCTTTCTGGAGGATTAGCTCATCTTAACAGAGGAGCAAGTTCATCACTGATGGTTGCCTCGCAGGATGGTTCGTTGTTGTCGTCTCCGAAGCTGTCGGGAACAGAGATGATCAACAATTAGTCGTTTTGGCTTCTAGATTGCACTCCAAGTGGGTTCCGACTGTTCCTTCTAGACAGCTCCTGCTCACTGTTCAGACAAAAGTGGTTGGCAAGAGCTCTTCAAATGGTTAGCGTGATTTGGTCACCGATTTTGGGCATCATGCAGACTAGTATTCCTCGAGTAAGCTTCATCATGTAGCGCAACTCTCTGTTCATTAGAATTCCGTATGACCCTTCTTGCTGAATTTCGTTTCTCAACCTCGTTCTTAGTGACCCAACAGTCTACCACTAAATTAATTTTCGCTGTCCATTTAGTGGTTGTGAGTAAAGACTCAGCTTGGAGAGCTGCGGATACGACCCAGAGCGCTACAAATTGGTTCACAGAGCTGAATTCGAAGAGATTATAACATGGCTGTGAGGGACGAACTAGGGCGGGCGAAATCTAGAAGCACAAAATTTAGGGTGCAAAATACATCATCTATGGGGTGGAGGAGTACATCGAAACACTGGTGGCTGTGGATGCAAGTAGTGGTGGTGTTGGTAGTTTTGGCAAGCGAATTTGGAGTCCATGGGCAGGATTTAGGTACCTGGGAAATCCTGTTAGCAAATGCAGGTATTGCCTCCATGCACGCGGCAGTCACCAATTATGGCACCGTAGTTCTGTTAGACAGAACCAACATTGGAGCTTCTCAAATTGCTTTGCCAAGTAAGTACCCATTCTTGCAAACCACCGTCTTTGCAATTTTCATCATGCCCTGCATTTCCCCATTTCTCGTCAGCCGTCCAGCTATGAGTGAAAGTAACTTGCGTACGGCACCAAATGCTGAGCTAACTTGCAAGGTCTAGTTTCTAATTTCGAATTCTAACAAATGATCGTTTCAGAGTGTTTGCTACTAACTAGCTAATGGCTTACGGTATGAAGTTAATGGTAAATAGAAATTAATATACTGTTAAGGATCATACAGATGGGACTTGCAGGGACAGTAATGACCTGGTCCTGCCGCACGACTGCACTGCACACTCCGTGTTGTTCGATCCCAGTACAAACACCGTTCGACCTCTGACCATCTTGTCTGACACCTGGTGCTCCTCGGGACAATTCATGCCTGATGGGACACTGATGCAAACGGGTGGAGACTTCGAAGGTATCAGAAAAGTCAGGTACCTATGGATTTCTACCAAACCTTCAAACTAGCAACATCAGAGCCATTATCGATCAAAACTTCGAGTGTATGTTACAATACCATCCTGCACAGCAAACTAGTCAATCTGACATAACACCTAAAATTGAATTGCTAAGACCATCTTTATGAATTTTCATCTTCTAAAGATCAGAGTGTTCAATGGACAGGACATTCGTACCTTGTCCAGCGACCGGAAATTGCGATTGGGTGGAGTCCACGACACAGCAACTGCAACAACCGAGATGGTATGCCACAAATCAGCTTCTACCAGATGGGCGTCAGATTATCATTGGAGGAAGAGCAGTCTTCAACATCGAGTATATTCCCCCAAGTGCCAACGGACCGCTCTACTTCGATTTTCTGAATGCCACGAACGACGGGCAGAACGACAACCTCTACCCCTTCGTGCACCTGCTACCGGACGGGAACCTCTACATCTTTGCCAACCGGGACTCAATTGTGTACAACTACGTGACCAACACGGTGGTAAAGACATTCCCAAGGATACCCGGGGAGCCACGGAATTACCCCTCAGCTGGGTCGTCGGTGATGCTGCCTCTCCTGGCATCGAATCAGTTCTCGGTGGTGGAGGTTTTGATATGTGGGGGTGCGCAGTATGGGGCTTTCCTAGAACCATGGACGAGAAAACCCTGCTCTATCACTTGCGAGAGGATTGTCGTGACTGACCCAAATCCCATCTGGGTAGAAGAACAGATGCCCATTCGAAGGTGTATGGGAGACATGATCCTCCTGCCGAATACGGATGTGCTTATCATCAATGGCGCGTCGATAGGTAAATTCTGCGTAGCCAGCGAAGTCCCGATGGCTCCCGTGCTAACCTGCAGCAAGTCATGACTTAGGGTTAGGTTTCTTCTGATGGCAGTGGCTGACCATCACTCTCATGCTTGCAGGATCGCAAGGGTGGGGCTTTGCTGATGACCCTGTTCTGAACCCAGTGAGATACATGCCATATGGTTCACCCGATGCTCGGTTTACCACTTTGACACCCTCAACGATTCCACGCATGTATCATTCTACAGCGAATTTGCTGCCAGTAAGTTTGCTAAACCCTAAACCCCAGTTCCGACGTTGCAGTTGATCAAACCAATTCTTTCAAGAGTTGAATGACTTACCTCCGTGATGCTTGTTGCAGGACGGGCGGGTTATGTGTGCAGGGAGCAACAGTCACCAGTTCTACACCTTCACTGGAGATTACCCAACTGAGTTACGAATCGACGCCTTCTCGCCTCCATACCTTAGTGCTTCTGTGGCCCCCATCAAGCCCACAATCAGTGTCTACCCCCTGCAGGTCACTTACGGCACTCCATTCACTGTGACTGTTAGCACTCCATCCGCATTGACCACTGTGATTGAACTTAACCTTATGAGTGCCCCGTTTAACACCCACTCGTATGCACAAGGCCAGCGCCTTGTGAACTTGAATGTGGGTGGATCTGTGCAAGTTGCAGCAGCGAGTGTGTACCAGATTACTGCCACTGCTCCCCCCACTCCCCAAATAGCTCCTCCAGGTTACTATATGATGTTTGCTGTAAACCAACGGGTGCCCAGTGTAGCTGTTTGGATCCGAGTTACCTCATAGTATAATTCATAAACCACAGTTCCAGATTCATAAAACCCTACACTGAGTTCGTCATAGCCCAAGCTTCCCAGGAGCCTTATCTCGGTTGTAACTTATAACGCCCATAGATTGGTCCTAAATTAGACTGTTCACAAGGCAGAAGAAACTGAAAGAAATATCAGATCCCAAACTAGAGTGTAAGAAGCTGGAGAAGGTTTCTCGACGGGAGCAGTGCGCCATTTACGTCTCCTTTGTGGAAGAGAAAATAGAGTAGCAGTTTATGAACCAAACTGTACAAAATGTAGAGGTCGAAGACAGGAACATGGACCTTTCTCTCCGAGGGCACAAACTCCGTGGACGTTAAAATCAGTCATTAGCATCATGTAAGTGTCACCCTTTTCCAAACAACCATTGGAACGGGAAGATTGTGCCATTCTGTCACTCTCTGTGTCACGCTACAAGATTACAAAAATCTTGTGCTCAAGAATTCTACTGTATAATAAAAGCGGGGACGCATTCCTCTCCCTTGCTCATTGTGGGTTTTGGTCTTTGTTGTGGCACTTACACTGAATTTCGCTGCGTTGAATTACATTCTTCCCGCTTCCGAAGTACTTGTAAAGTTCAAACACCTCCATCTGATCATTTTGCAAACAGTGTTCATCTCGGATATCATTTCTCCTTCAGCGGAATATGGTATACAACAAGGTGTTACAATTGTCACCAGGTAGTGTCATACCAGCATGGAAAATTGATAGTCTACTCGACGACTTTCAAGTGGTAAGAAAGTTGCATTCACATGTGGAAACTATACGCATAGGGACCGCCAACAATACAAAGTCTATGAAGCAGCTCATTACTGTCTGCGTTTTTGAAGAGAAATGGTTTACATCATAGAATTTACATGACACTATGAAATTTAAACTCAAGGACTATGAAATCTGAGGCTCCCCATAGTGGAAAATCTCAACACTGTCTAACAAGGGCAGTGCTAAAGTCTATAATCTAGTCGAACCCCAATTCTAGATTGGAGTAGACCTAACGCAAGCCAATTCATGAACTCTACGCTGCTGCTTGTCCACAACCAGTAACAAAGATTCATTTGCAGCCCAACAGATGCTATGCATGAATGTATAGTGTCTGATTGTTCTGGTCTGGGAATCGTTTCGCACCACTTCAACGCCGAGATCCAGCATATGGGCGGTAATCAGGAGATCGGCTTCGATAAGATCGGGCTGGTGGACTGTGGAATATACGCATTGAATATCAGAAGCATGTTACAACAAGACGGAACACAAGTTACCGCTGCACAAAACTATCCTCCAGTAAACTACAGAGAACTTGAGCTCAACAACAGATTACAGTTAATGCTCACCAAGAAGAAAATAACTTATTGTAATCGATCAAGCACCCCCATATATAAAAATAAAGGATAACTAAATGCTTAAACACAAAATTCAGAAGCATAAGAGCTGATTTCTTGAAGGGAAGAAAGCTTGTGTAAGGAGCTTGTCCTTGTACCTGCGATTTCGACCACTTCCCCGTGCAGGGCTTCGATCGCGCCCATAGGGAGGTGGGCTGCCCCTTGAGGGTCCTCTGTACCGGCCAGGACTACCACTCCGACCACCAGATGGTGGTTCACCATCTTCACGAGCTGCATACTCCACAGTAATCACGCGATCTGTAACCTTGCTGCAATACACACCCAAGTTTAGATTAAGCAAACAAATCCCCACAATCCATGAGTTCACGCAAGAGACAGGCTCAACTGCCATCATATCAGAACGTTCAATAGGCTTTCGACCTACTTTCTAACCATAATATTGATAACTGCGATGTGATAAAACGTTCATCAAGACCTATAAATGCACACCACGAAGGTTTAGAATGAAAATGTAGCAACTTCAAGGAGACAGAAAGTTACCTCATGTTCGTGCATTCCAGGGCTTTGGTAGCCTCATCCTGAGTCTCGTATTGGACAAACCCAAAATTCTTTCGTATTTGCACACGCACTAGCTTTCCATAAGGCTCAAAGTGTCGCTCCAGATCTCGTACTCGTGTGTTGATGGGATCAAAATTCACAACGAACAAAGTCTTTGAAGGACGTAGCTTAGTGTTGCTCCTGCGGGCATCCTCTCGCCTACGAATAGCGCCATCACCTTGCTGTATGCCACAAAAAATCATTTCAGTATATACTGACATATGCTCATTCTTAGGCAACGAGACTTCACAACAGATTCATTACGGGGACTACCCAACTTATAATACAAATTGCACACTTCAACATTCCAGGATAGTGGATAGCCAGACTACCTTAGCCCACTCCACACTGAGTCGCCTGCGCTGCCTGCCAAACTCCATATTGTCAAGGTGTCGAATAGCGTCCTCCGCATCACGCACATCCTCCATATAGACAAACGAAAATCCTGTGCAGACAAACACTAGAGCATAAGCAACCAGATTGGAAAGGGGAAGACAGGACACTGTAAGATGTTAGGAATTCATTGAGAAAACCCACCCAAAGAAATCACGATTAAAAAAAAATAAAAAATAAAAAAAGCCATTCAAAAGTACACCCTTAAGAATCTCTTGTTACGTTTTAACCACTTTGAGAGGAAAAATTGATAGCCACCTGGCCACTTAGGAGTGCCTGTTGTCTGCACAAAGTAAAGTCAGGAGTATATTGTTGACAAAGAAACAAGACGTCAGCCAAGCTTGCACCAATCATGTCGATCTCCATCGTCTGATGCGGTACGATTCTAGATGATGCACATGTAGACATAACGAGAGGCTGCGGTGGACACTTGGTGCTGAGGTAGACTTCAGTGATGATTATCTAGGATCATGCCTTGAGCGCACACATGAGGAGCCAAAATGTTGTCATTATGCTGTCACCCATTCCATTAGAAGGGGAGATAATCTGATGACTGATGACAAGATGATGACAGCTGGTTGCTACTGCAGGCATTGTTCTCATGTGTTCAGTCAGGCACATAAATGAAGCCAATTGTTGGCAAGAGGAGGAGCCATATAGTAATGGGATATCCTCAACCAAACTGCCAGCAAGAGAGCTGCCATGCTCTCCATGCTCATGCCTGCGTTAACACACCCCATCCTTGAGAACCTACAACAATTCCACCCATGGCCCACCTACCTTTGTGTTTCTAATTCATATAGACAAACAGCAGGCTGTCCAAAGTAAACACAACACTGGAAATAAAACGACAAGTGACCACAATTTGTACCCCTCCAAGTTCACGTACAGGAACATAAATTAAGAATGTGATTCCCATGATCCAATTCAGAACTGAAAAGTAATCAAGGCACACTCGAATGCCCTTTCGATGATCAGTGGGCACCTCATCACTAAACACTTCCGAAAGCACAATCTCCTTGCGGTGTTAGCACCACAACTCGAATAGTCTACACTAAAAGGAACAGCGCAGTTCATTCCTCTCGAACCTACTATTTTCGAAATTTCTAAAAGATCTACCATGAACAGCATAACACATCATGCCGGAAATACACCAAACAATAAGCTAAAAAACGCGATATGTATATTACTGGTTAAACCATGATGATCAAACCACAACGACAACTGCAGCGTCGTCCCCATAGAAACAAAACACACAATTAACCGAAGTGAAAACATAAACCTAAATTAAATGCAGCCATCGGCGAGCATGAAGAAGAGTATAAGCCACCACGCAGCAGAACTACAGTTTCCATTCGTAAAAGCCTCACAAACAAAACCCTAAAAAAAAAAAAAAAAACCAGGCCAGTGAAGGGTTATGTCAGAAGAAAAGAGTTAACATCAACAAGCCATCCCAGACATGACCACATGAATAAAAACTTGCCTGTCTTCATGTCAACACGGTCCACTCTGCCATACTCCTTGAACAAGCGCTCGATCTCGGACTGGCGCGCGTCATACTCGAAATTCCCACAGTACACGGGCCTTATCTTGGCAGCCATCCCGCTCGCTCCACAAACCCGAACTCGTGGCCGCCTTCAGTCACCAACCTAAACCACCACAGAGGAAGAAAACCCACCAGTTACATCAGGCAACCCACATGTGGAAACCGACTCTGAGATGGCTGTGATTTCTGTGACCTCCAAACCCCAACTGATGGTTCAAATCATCACCACATCGTCAATTCTGAACCAAATTCGACGAGACAAAGTGTGGCATGGAAGTGGGAAGGTGTTGTGTGTCTGAGTTACCGCAAAAATATGTCGAAATGGGAGCCGGAATTGGAAGAAAGTGTCCTGTGCAAGTGCAGGAAGCGCCATCGCCACGCCGCCTCTTCTGAGCGCCACGATTCCCAAATCCGTCACCACGCCCCCGTATCCGTTACCACACCCCAAAACCGTCCTATCTAACGCATTTATGATACTTTTGAGGCTGCATCTACTTATACTGTAGATGAAGTGGTACTTCTCAAGGATGTACTCCAAAACCCATCAGAACCTAATACCGATGGTAGCTTAATGTCCTTCATGTTAATTTTCTGAAATCTATAATTTGTGTAGATATACAGGCTTCAGTGGAAGTTTGTCGATGTGTTTCAGAAACCGTTACGGTACCTTTTACCAACTTGTCTACCATTTTTGTACATTATAGTTTCTGAAATCTACGTTACCGAAGTGAAGAGATGCGATATCGGCTGTTATGAGGGGTGCAATCCTAAAACCGTCGTTGTACCTGAAGCTGTTTTATCTATGAAATGAGTACATTCGATGATCTAGTTTCTTTCAAGAGCATAGGTGAGGTATAGTGGCGGTTTTGGATGTGCATCTACTGGAGGTAGAATACACCATAAGAGGATAATACATGGCCCTTTCTTTAAGTATGGCTTATTGAGTCTCTCATTCATCTTAAACCTTATATGGGAAACACAAAAAATTCATATGTTTAATATCAAAGTTCTCCATAGAGACTCGTTTCCTATATCCTTATCCTCCAAATTTTATTTTAAATAACTATTGGTGATATTTTTCAATTTGAATCATTTTAAAACTTAAAGTTTTTTTTTTAAGCTAATTTTTTTTAATTATGATAAGCAATAAAAAAATTTAATTCATAGACAATAATAAAAGCTGTAAATTACAAAGTTATAGGTTTTGGCATGGATTTATGGTTTTGAATAGAATCTCAATATGATAATTTTAGGATTTGCATCAATTAATGAGAATTTGATATGGATAAAAAGGAGATTTTTTATGTAGTAAAAAGAGCGTGGAATATTTAAAGCATGAAGTATTGGTATTATTGGATAGCTAATAATGTGAACATTTTTACATCACTTCTTAAATCCATATGTATTTGATAATTTTCAACTACCACAAGGGATATAGTAAAGTTTTGATTTGTCAAACCTTATTTTTTGCGACCTTTAATAATTTGTTGTCAAGCTAAATATGTCAAATGAAAAAGTTGAATTATTATAGTTTAGACTATCTAATATCCCACATTGATTTAGTACTTCATCTACATATTTTATTAAACTCACATGTTTATAATCATTGTGTGATGTGATTGCATACATTTTTTGCATTACATCAATTTGAACTTTTATTGTCATTTTACCATTAAGAAAGAAAGAAAGAAAGAATTTAATTTTGCATAAGCTACCACTAATCAAGGTTCGTTCTCTTTCTTTCTCTCTTTCTTTCTTCGCCATAGCCACGCCTCTTAATCTTGATTCAAGGTTCGCTCTCTTTCTTTCTTTCTATTCTTTTTAGTAGTTATTATAAAGATTCCTTTTATATATTGTTTTATCAAATAAAACTAATTTTTAAATAATTACAACGTCTATTTAACGAATTTACAACGTCTATTTAAATAATTTACAACGTTAATTTAAATAATTTAAGCCTAATTAAAATTTAAATTTCTATGATTTAAGGATTTTATCATTTCAAGTTATACTTCTTAGATTCTTATTGATACTAGAAATGCTAATGATTTATAGACAGTTTTAAAAAAATATAAATAAAATTTTATAATTTAATAAAAATTATATATTAAAAATTAATTCAATAAAAAATATAAAAAATCCATCATCTTACAAGGCCGAATAAGATGATATTGACATGGCCTTCATAAAATTTGAATAAAACATTAAGTGATAACTACTATCTTTTGATGCCAAGGCCTCCTGAAAAACATGCTAAAAACGGTACTACTTCTTCAAAAAGCACTCAATGGAACACCCTCCACCAGTACCTCTACCTCCCCCTCTACCTCCCCCTCCACCAGTGTTTTTAACTCCCCCTCCACCACCACCTATTGGTAGTGGTGCAACCAATGGTAGTGGTGCAACCAATGGTATGTATGGCCTGCTTGGTTTAGGGGCGTCCATTTTTGCGGCGTCTAAGGTGGTTGGGGGTTCACTGGAGAGAGACATAACCTCCTTCATGTTCTCCTGCAAAAGACTATAGTTCATGGAATTAGGGACAACCTTTAAACAACGAGAACAGTAAAAGCGTAGACTCGTGATTGCCACCGCCAAAGTCCGGAGGTACATAACCCTCCATATTTATTGAGCCATCCACCACAGTTTGTAGGCACACTTTTTGCAAAACTTGCTTGCAAGATTGGAGAACATTGAGAAAGTGGTTGGATATGTTGTCCACGTACAGTAGGAACTCAAGTGGAGTCTTAAACCTTGAAATTCCAAGCCATTTTTTTCGCATTAAAATCTATATTGTAGTGTGAATATGCATTTCCTTCTTAGTATGAATAAATAGTTAGGCTTTTTATTTATATATGCGCAGGGCGATTCATTTGGATTTGAAAGTTTCCGACAATTTATTATTGACAAATTTATAATTGCTTCTCTTAGTATGATCTTTGTATAAATGCTCAATTGTTGCATGGAGTGATTTCTTTGCAACTCTTACCTTGTTGTTTTTTTGGATGAAGAGACTCTCAAATATTATATTTGTTAAAGTATTAAATGCAAAAAACCTAAGAATAATATGATTTTAATTATTGTAACATGCTATAGTTGATACCAAACAATAAATTGATTACATACATAATTATATAAGATGTTAAATAGATTTGTTTTTAATAATATTTGGTAATTCAATAGATATGATAAGAGTTGACAAAAAAATCTTTGGATAAAAGTGTTTAGACTTCTTTTTTCAGTTTATGGATAATTTTCAATATATTTATTTATTAATTATATTATATTATAATTTCAAGTTCAAATTATATGTACATTTTCAACACGTCTATGATTTAAAGCATTTTCTAAACTTATTTCAGTTATTTAAATATGAACATTGAAGATTGCATTGAATAATTGAATCATATTTTATATTTCAAAAAATACATTTTATCACTTAGAAAGTTTTTTTTTTTTTTTTTTTTTTTTTTTTTTTTTTTTTTTTTATTGTATTTTAATTAGACATCCATATATTTCAATTACATATTTTTGAGCACATAAATAAATATAAATTCCAAATTTTAAATTTTTTGTATTAACATTTTATTCAAATCTGGAAAATTATTAAAGAAAGACATGGTTTTGAAATATAAATGAACTCCTAGTTATTAAATCTATGACTATCAAGCACCCACATGACCAAAACATCATCCATAGGAACATGAAGTGTGCAAACATTTTGGTGGACATAGATGATGAAGCCAAGCTAGCGGATTTAAGAATGCCAGACAAGTCGTAGTTGACTCAAGTTTGGATGCATTTGTAGGGAGTGCGCATTGGATGGCACCGGAAGTGGCGAGCTTAAAGAGAGGTTACAATGTCATGGCAAACATTTGGGATGCATGGTTCTAAAGATGGTGGCGAGAAGGCCACGATTTGGAGCTAATTTGAAGCGTGAATGCGTGTATTTCAAAGTGATGAATGGCGTTGGTCCTTCCATTCCGGACATCTTGCAAGAAGATATGTGACACTCATTTCCAAGTGCTGTAGGTGGAAATATTGCGCTGAAGAACGTGTAAAGAGCTCTTGGCACATCCATTCCTAAAAACTAATATTTTATAAAAAATGATAACTTAAATATAAAATAACAGACAAAGTCCAAAGAAATTTAAATTAAAGAAATATGTAACTAGCGCTTAAATAAAAAATTAAAATCTTATAAAAATAAATAAATATATATACACATCTATATTTAATTTTATAGTGTATTTTTTAATCATCTATTAATGAAGTTTTTTTTTTTAAATATATTAAAGATATGAATTTTAAATTTTTATTATTTTTAAATATCACACAGAATCTAAGCTTTAATCAATGTAAGATAGAATGTACTATATGATTAATTTGATTGAATTTTTAGTTAGTTTTAAATTTTAAAGTTGGGTGTTTAATTGGTTAAACATTAATATTAATTTTCATAGCCATGGACCTAAGTGTGTTTTTGAGACCATTTTTGAAATTGTCAAAGCAAAACTTACATATAATTTTATGTAGATTTATTGAATTGTACATATATTTATTAAAACATTATTTTTCAGTATTTTGTGGATATTATCATCATAGATGTTACATGAAAAAGATGATGAAGACATAATGTGTCTTCAAAGATAGTCAGCTGCTAGTAAAAAAGGTGCTTGTCAAATTCTTTAAAAACATTAAAGGCGATGTTGTTGGGCATTAGATGGTCAATCCAACGGTCTTGGGCGATTGCAAATTTGAGCTTCCTACATTGTTAAGTAGAGTTTCAAAGTCCTTGGACTGTAGTGTATGCATGATATTGACCAAGATTATGATCAATGCCACAACACTTCCACTGCAAATTGCACCATTAGATTACTTCCATAATTTTACAGCCCACATATTTCCCTCGTCCCAACATGTCCACCGTGTTGATTACAAAACCAAGCCACCCACAATTTGCCAAAAAAGTGAAGTGTTGACTCTATTATTAGAGCCTTGCAAACCCCTTTTCCTAAACCCCTACCGTTTGAACTCACTTATAGCAATGTTTAAAAAAAATTAAAAAAAAGATTATGAAGTACTCATTCTCTACCACAGAAGCCTCCTGTAAAATTTCATGTCCATACAAATGATCGAAATAAAATAGTAAAGCAAAAACCAGGATGAACCGAGTCTTTCCAAAAATATTTCCAAAGAAGTCGTATCACAACGTTATGCACCTTGAAGAAGTCCTAGGGTCATTCTAGGGTTAAAGGTGATGGTTGAAAAGATGAAAACACTCACCACTATCAACTAAATGGTGAACTTCAACATCTTTTGTATCATCTTCATAAAATAGAACCAAGAAATTCTTGCTGTTGATAATTTAGATTTGCTATACTAATTGTTTGATGTATACATCTTTGCCTTAAGGTAGAGGGCCCTTGAACCGCCCACTGTTTTAAAACCGATCAGGACGAAAATGTACCTAGTTTGTACATTTCAGTCCTGATCGGTTTTAAAACAGTGGGCGGTTCAAGGGCCCTCTACCTTAGTCCTCAAACATTGATGCGAAAATACTTAACAAACGAACATTCAATCACGTTGGCCACTTAAAGCGGAAGTTCAAAGTGCAAACAAGAAGTTACCTAAGGCTCTTCTATTCAAAGGTAAAAAGAAGCTTGACTACTCATGTGATTGGAAGAGAGATCTGGGAGAGGTGGAGAGCCCTCATAGGACTAGGGTCAGAAATGACACCGACCCATCCCCGCTTCGTATACACGTACACCGGTTTAAACGGGACCAAAGTCATGCTCTTTTTTTCCCTTTTTCCTCACAACGTACACAGTCTCGCATGTCAATTACACTCCATTGGAGACTGATTTGTGGAGTAAACTGTATTGGCACAATTCAAATGTTGGCACACTGGACTTAAAAAGTGTGAAACAAGGTGTTCCAATTATCATGTATTCCCTTACAAACAGGGACATAGATTGGGCTAGACCAAAACAACATTTCCGTGTGCTAATACAACCAAACCATTGAACATTGTAAGGTGCAAGTCTTGGAGATGAGGAGCATTCCTAAGAGCAGGAAGACTGGAAATGGTTGAGTCCATGAGCTCCATTTCAGAAGGGTACTGCCCACATGTGTCCAGATGTGCTACGCAATGTGCACAGACAGCTCCCTGCACTGCAAATACGCTTCTTCTAATGGCATTCTTCATGGCAGCAGCACATAGGTAGGTGATGATGGAGATAAATGTGTAGCATATATAATGCAACTTCTCTGCAGCGCACAATAGTCATCATCAGCATCATCATCAACAAAGAGTTACTCCAGATTATCAATGTCAATGAATCAATGACTTATGTCAATGTCAATGAATCAAACTGTACTAGTGCACACTGGCACTTTCTCAATCCAACAGCAAACCACTGGCCCAAAAGGAGGGAACCGGATAAGCATCATACAATCAATCAAATGAGCAGGACCTTAATCAAAAGATTCTCACTGTCATCTGTTTAAAATGCATCAGTACGTCTACAGGTGGAAGCAGGGACAACCATTGCAGGTACTGGCAATGTCCTGGATATTCGAACTGAATGCAAGTGATGGAGGTATTTGGGAATAACCAACTGTACCTGCCGAGGCATGTTTGTCTGAGTACTTCACTGAGGAGCACAAATATTCGATCCTTGGACCTCACCTTTCAGTGGAACTCTGTCTGTGCAGAGATCTTGAACCTCGGGTCTTCCACCTTGGCCAGTAATCCACCTTCTAGTACCAACATTCAACAAGATCTGTCACCGGAATCGAATGCCAACACCATCACAATCCACATGGTCACCTACAGATGCAATATCATTAGGACCCAACTGTAAAGATCATAGTGCTGCTTAAACGTCGTTCCTAACTTAAGAAATAGACGTTACTGTATTAACACATCTCGCAAACCTGCCGAGTTCCACCTTCGTGTTTCGCTTACTATCATGTTTCATTAAATGGTGATGCTTACGGTAGTTAGTTTGTAGATAAACGTCCGCAGCTGACACCCTGCGTACACCTCAACCGGTCAATCTGGCAGAAAACAGGTTGCAACGAAACTGAAGTTGGAGCGTCAGGTGAACGAAACGATCTCTCTGCAGATCAACTGTGTATGCACTAACTGTGTCAAGGTCTTTAGCATTGCTGATCAAAATAATAGAGACTACATCAAGAAGATACAGAGAAAACGATGAACCATGGTACAAGCTGTGCCAGTGTTACACATTTATGTCCCAGACATGTAAACTGAAGCTTTGTGCATAGAGTCGCTGACATTTTGCAAGCCATTCCGCAGAATATTCCACTGAGAATGGATCAGTAAGGTTCTGAAAAGCGACATGCACCACAGCCATAGCCTGCTATCTAAGCATGCAAGCGAGATTCATAAACATGATTCCACAAAATACAAGGACTTCGTGACCATTCTGTACCCCAAGTACAGGACCGTTCAAATCTGAAAGGAACAAATGAAAGAGACGATAGAAGCAGTAGATCTAGGCCAACATCTCGACACAAAGAACGATGTCACTGGAATCACAGAGAACAGGCCTCCGCATTCATTAAATATAAGAAACAGAGCTACAAGATGGCAAGCGACGCAGTCGCAGCAGCTGCCTAGAATGGTTGTGATCTACTGTACCTAAAACTCTTCTCAATAAAATAGGGGGGAAGTGAGGATCTCAAGGATTTTGTAACACTCTTGCTTCTACTGTAACCATGTATCGCCTTTGAACCAAAGCAAGAGAACTGCTGGCAGGTGGGCTTTCCATTGGCCCCCCACAAACCTGAGAAAACGGAGCTCACTGATATACACAGTTCAGGCGAATTAGCTGCGGCCCCAACCCAGCACGGAATCATTAATCTCATCTAAACTCAAACATGGGGTGTTCTATTCACAGGGTATACTTTACAAAGCTACGCTGCTGGGTTAGGGCCGCAAGGGCGGCAAAATTGCAAGATAACCAAGATGCTTGATCTCTCTCTCTCTCTCAGAAGTTGAGGATGTCGCTGGCGTGCAAGCCCACCCAGGGTTGCGAAACATCCTCATAGTAGCCATGTGAGAAAGATGGGTTCGGCATGTTATCCGTCGTGCTGCTCCCGTTCGGGGACAGGTTGGGCGTGTTGTTTGTCGTCGACGGATTCGACTCGTCCCATGAAGCATGCGGCACCAGCCGGTCGTTCATCACCGGCCGGCTGTTCAGCATCGCTGTCTCCCAAAACCCGGGCTTCAGATTCTCGCCGAAAGCATTCTGGTTCAGATTTCGTTGGCCATATCCGCCGAGCTGCTGCAACGCCTTCTTCTGCTGCTCCTCCCAGGAGCCTGGCACTTCGACCGGAGCTTGCATTGGAGCACTAGACCACAACCCCGCCTTTGCCATCACAGAAACAAGAGACTCATTCTGAGACGGAAGCGACTGCGGCGTAAAGAAGCTCATACCATTCATCATCATAGGTGGAGCCATCATCGGTGCAATCTGCGGCACCTGCGGCGCGTCATACACGGATTGAAGGTCGGGGACTTCCTGGAGGCCGGCAAGCGGCTTGCGAGGGTAAAGACCCTCAAGCGCGGATTGCAGAAACGGGAGCTGGGAGGCACCAGTGGGGAATCCACTCGCACCCATACCAGGCATGAAACCCAGACTCGGAGGAAGCATAGAGAGCTGCTGCATGCAGTTGCTAGCGTTAAGCAGAGACTCAGAACCGGGACTAGATTGCGGGGTCGCGTTCGAGTCATACGTAGGGATGTGGTACGGGTCGCTGCGGCTCCGAGTGCGCGTCTTCTTCCTCGAGCCACCGCCGACCGGGACATTCCTCAACGTCCCTCCCACAGTCCAATACCGCTGGCAGTTGCGGCAGAAGTGGCGCGGCTGCGTCACACTGTAATTGTTGTAGTAGCAGAACTTCGTGTTCATGGATTGGCATCTCGGACACGGGATCACCTTCACGGGCTTGTCGCGAATAGCGCCCCCGTTCCCCCTGCTCATCGCCAGCTGCTCCTCACTCTCGCCTGATCCTCCTGTCCCTGCGTCATCTCCCACCCGCCCCTCCGTCTCATCCAGAAACCCCTCCCCTCCCATCCCCACATGATTCTCCATCATCAACATCCTCCCTCCCTGCGCAACCCAACCCCACACTCCCTCCCTCACTCCCTCAACACACACGCGCTCCTCCACACCGTCTCCTCCAGTTCATGACCCACTCCACCGCACATACATACAGCCCTGTCCAGCCAATTCTCCACCCTCTCAGATCTCTCAGTCTCCCAAAGCTGCCTCCTTCACTGCCCGGCACACCTCCCGAGACTGGATCTGAGCACACTGGTCTAGCGAACTTGACCTTTTCAATCCTGAGCGAAAACAGATAAAAGGTGGGATCAATCCTGGCACATCACTCTGAGCGCGAGACAGAAAGCGCACCTCACTTTTGATGCTATCCGCTTCGACTCACATCTGCAGGCTGCAAGTACTAGAAAGAGAGAAAGTCCCTTACCTTACATAGAACTCTAGCTCTCTCTCTCTCTCTCTCCAACTCTCTCTCCGTCTCTCTCTCTCTCCAACTCCAGTCATCCACCACAACGTGATCTTCCAGAGTTTGACTTGGCGATAGCAACGACGTTGTTTATCTACCAGTGTCCGCCGGCGTCGCGGGGCCCCGGATTAGCGAGGTGGGGGAAAATGAATAATCCGGCAGATTACCAGGAGCTCAAGTGAGGGTTGATTCTCTCTCTTGGCATCTGAGAGGAGGTGATAATAATAAAACTGGCACTGTTGGTGTGGGGAAGAAAACAAAAGAGGGTGGTACGGGGCTGCAGTAAACAGGCGTGTTTAGGACTGTTCCGGTGGAATTTCCTGAGGTTCGTTAAGTTAGATGCAAGGGAATTAATTTTTGTGAGCTGGAGGGCACCGTTTTTGAGTGGAGTGGAGTGGGGGCAGGGGGAGGGGTTGCCTGTTTTTGAGTGGGGGTGAGGGAGTTGCATGCATTGGATTGGGGACCAGGCTGTATGGGTGGTGCGGGGTTAGAGTCTGCCACTTCGTTGCAGGGGATTGGGTGCCGTCATGCAGTGGAGTGGGCTCCCATTCCCATCACTGGAATGTTCAATGGGCATGCAGCTCAGATTTTTTGTCCTTTAAATCATTTAGTTTAACTCCACGTTGGGAAGGAAAAAACCATGTGTTTTTGTAAAATATTTTTTATTATTCTTTCCAAAAATTTAAGTGAAGGTAGAATCCAATTGGAATGAGATTTTGTGCTTCCTCTCTAAATACTTTTAAACTTCGGAGAGCTCCGTCTTGCGCAGGGTGTTTGTTTCTTTTTAACTATGGAATAAATCTCCATTTGTCTCAAAGAAAATAAAATATAAAATATATATATACTTTTAAAAAGTCTGTTACAAAAAAAAAGTGAGAAAATATTGAAATTGCTATAATAAATGTGTCGACATGTGGTTCACAAGAGAATGAAAGGGTTTAGTCCATGGCTCTTATCTTTGATTAAACTATTTTAGGATATTACCAAATTTTAAATCCAAACTACGAATGATATTTTGGAATAAATGATATTCATTTGTCCAATGGTATTGTGTTCTAGACAGACTATCAAAAATCATTATTATAAAAATTATATTTCTCGACAATTTGGTTTTTTCTTTCTTTAAACATACAAAACACCAATCGCTACACATAAGGGGGCAATCATAAGTTTATGACAATGTTTTATACTAGTAAAAGATAACATATAAGGAGTTTGGATTCATTACACTTGAAACCTGTTTTTATCAGTGTCTAGTACACTGTACAGAACAACTTTGGGTTGTGTACACATGAATTTTGCCCATTTTATGTACATATGAATTCATGCCCCTAGTAAGACTTTTTAAATCGAAGTGAGTCTCGAAACAGTTTTGTTCATCTCCGTACCTTCTAAAATACATTCATTACAAATAAATAAAATATTACCTTCCAGGCAAAATACTGTTACAACAAAAATCTAAGATGTAAAAAAGAAGATTTCACATGTTATAGGACCCACTACTTCAAGGATAACACATCAAGTTATACAATTTACATCCAACTCTCTACCTCACCCGGACACCAAGACCAAGTTAAAAGCAATCCCACTTGCGAAGAAAACATATCTGATCACATATTAATCCTGATTTACAACATCAAATTGTCACCAAATTATCATCAAATTGTCATCAAATAATCATCAAATAGTCATCAAATTACCATCAAATTGTCATCAAATTATTATGAAACTAGCGCCCAATTCGCCCACGAATTCCGACAACAGTGAAGCAACTCCAAGCAACATGAGCAGCATGTCCCGCTCTGACTCAGACCCAGCGCAGCTCCACTGAGCACTGACCACTGGGAATCCCAAACACAAATCACTGATCAAGGATTCAGCACTCCATGCACACGTAAAATCCGACTCTGATCCAATCTTACTGCACACCCGCACACTCACCAATGCCATGTCTAGGACTCACTCTCATGGACGGAGCAAAAAACCAAAAAAATGAAAAGAGGGACCACAACTTACCCCGGGCCGGAGCAGATAAGTTAGGAGAGAGACGTGGAGTCATCCGGGCCGTGTTGCGCCCGGGCCAAGAATACTTGGGAGCATTCAAGGCCGGCGCTGCCGGGAGCTCGGAGCCGGCGAAGGGTGGGGGCAGCAGCGGCAGCTCCTGACTGCACACCGCTGCAGGCCGGCGTGTCCCAATCGGTGGAGCGCGTTCGGGATCCACACAGGAGGCGCTGGAGCATCATTGCACATATTTTTAGGCCATGAGGAGATGGGATAGTTTAATGGGATGTGCGTCAGATCGCTCCAGTCCATCTCCAACTGTGGGGTCCCCGCCCCGAGCTCGATCGCCATAGGCTGCTCCGGAGGAGAATCATCAATGCTGTTGTGTCTGTGCCGGATGCCGGTGCGATGGAAAGGCGCGTTTCAAGGGAGGCGGGTGAAAAGGTCTGCCTTGTCTTGCTCCATCTCTCATAAACAATCAGTCATTGGGAGGCTCTCTTCCCATGCTGATTAAGCTCTTTTCTCATGCCACGTCAGCCGTGTTATTAATAACCCGCTTAGATCTAGCCTTCCTGAATTAATCATTTTTTGTTTTACCCCAAACGGATCATTTATGCCAAAGTTATCTGTTTGGGAAGAAAGAGGGTTTTTTTGTTATTGGGAGGAATGAGTTTTTTGAGTGTTTTGGAATTGGAATGAGCTTTGATTCTTCTGATTTGTCCAAATGGGAAGAGGGAAAGGGGGTTGGAAAGTTAAGTTGTGGCTTGGTTGGGATTCTAAATGGACCAGTGAGGGGGCAGTGGGGGTGGGGAAAAAACAAAGTAATTGGTTGTTTGGGAATCCTGTTGATCCACACTAATTTGTTGTTATTTACCGAGCAGCCACATCTCAACAGTGGGGGGGAGGCGCTAGAGGACAGACTATGACATTGGCATAGCATATCATCATGTCCCTTGTTGGCTGCAAGCAATCCACTGTGGAATTGTTTGAGGGAATCAAAGTGGGTCACTGAGTTGTTTGTTTACAAACTCCGAGGTTCCCACCAACTACAATTACCATAATGGCACTTGGATCAGGTCCCATTCTGTGGAATCTTCTAAATTGTTCCTATTTCTTATCAAGCAGACACATTGAAAATTGCAAGAAAGGACTGTGTTGATTTGTGTTACAAAAAAACATTAGAATAAAAAGTAATGAAGAGCCTGGTTACGCAGAAAAATCATTCAGTTGAAGCCCAGGAAAGTGATCAGTTCTCATTGGTGGATAGTCTTGGTACGTAGCTTTTTGGGTTAGCGCAAGGGAAAAGGTTGAGTTAGAACTTAGCAGTCTTGATTTTTTTTTTGAAAGATGGAAAATCTAGTTGGAATATTACATGGAAAAGGTAAGTGGAAAAGGTGATAAGTAAATATGAAACATACGTGCCAAATGATGGTGGATTCAGAAATTTGTATAATCTTTGAAGAAGTGTTTTCAAGAAAAACAATAGTTTGATCAGCTGAAACTGATATACTTTGATATTTTTTATCTTGATTTTTGGACTTCACGTGTTGTTGTTGTTATTATTATTTTTGTTATTATTATTATTATATTTATTTTTTATCAAATAATTTGTACTTGTACTTTGGATTATAACTCTTCTATCTGGATTTACACCAAAATTTTGGATAAAAAATTTACGTAAAACTTTATTGATTTCATAAAGATACCTCATTTATACTGGACTCATCCATCTAACAATGTACCATATGCAATATTTGATTGACATCCATTGTGTTGTTTGTAGATTGACCTTTGAGAAGTCATATGATGATTCGACACTATCTTGATTTGTCATTTAGCTTGAAGGCTCATAATACTTAAAAGGCTAACACGACAAAGTGATTTGCTACATTACTTTTTAAAGCACGGTGGTAAGAACAAGAATAAAAATGAAACCAAATCTAAAATAGTGTAGAAGGATGAATTGTTCTATAAGTGACCCTTATATCCAATTTAAATGAACTTTGCTTAGCTCTGTAACCTAGTGATTGAGTTTAGCAAATCACTTTATTTAATTGAACCGTAAGTCAATAATCCACATATTATTATGATACTAATTAAAATTTGGTTTACGAGATCATTGGTGTTGGACTTTAGAAGCAATATTAATTTTACAAATGATTGTATTTCCTTTGGGTCACAAATATTTATGAATGTCTTTTTATCAACTTTAAAATTTCTTTGTTAGATTAAAATCTATTGTAACTAAACATCAATATTGTATAGTAACTCTATGCTATGGTTTTTTTATAAGTTCATAAAAGGTTGTATATTTTAAGTTATGTAGATCTCAAAATGAAGAACAAATTACTTGTTGTAGTCAATTTTACATTATCTCAAAATACAATCCAAAAATGAGTTTTTAAATGAATTTAACGATCTAATAGTGTGCATTTGTCCTTTGGTTTCCATTAACTTACAAAGAAGTGGATGAAAATGTATTCATTTATCAATGTCTACCAAATACATTTTTTTTTTCTTCAATTTTTAAAGTAATTTAAGATTACATTTAAATATTTGGTTTGTGTATTTTGAATATTGGTCTTCCATTCAACTCTAAGTCGTCATTTTTTGAATATAATGTGAAATTAAAACTAATTGTACAAAAACATAAATAAAAACATTTATTGTAAGAATAGAGTCTACTACAAGAAGTGGACTCTATAAGAAGGTGTCACTATAATTTGGAACAAAGATTGTGTACTTTTCCACTTTAAATGTTTTTTTCCACTTTCCTACAAAACCACCAATCATTCAAAGTATCAAAAATAAAGGCGATGAAATTGAGAAAGATTTTTTTAGTTTTTCAACTTTCCATTTCTTACAATTTTTCTTTTGCACAAGCATGTAAGTCCTTTTACCACAAGTAAGAAACACATCAAAGGAAGGTCCAATTTTGGGTCAGAGTGAATAACTCCTATGTTCCTACTACACAACTCCAGAATCATGTGTAACTTCTTTTCACTTCTACATTAAAAACCTCAACAATTTTTTTAAAATTCCACCGTCTTCCATGTGCCATCACCTCATGCACATTACCAGGAATGGGAATCCTCCCAACCACAAAACTACGAAACCACCACCCTCTGCCAATGACAAGGCAGCAGATGGATGGATTGAAGGCATACTAGACAATAGCAAAATATAAAAATATAAAATAAGTTTTCCAAGTAAAAAATAGGGAGGGCAGAGAGGGGTCATGATGATGGGGCAGGCCCAAGGATAGACCTGTTTACTTACACAAGTATTCTGTTTGTTGGGCCGGCCTTTTAGGGAGGGGGACCCCAACCCAACCCCTCTCAGATGGTATCATATCACCCCTGCACTATTCACTGTACAAGGAACTATTCTCTGCAATTGAGCACACTGGCGCTTTTGGAACTTGCTTGTGGCACTGCTGTTTTGTTCATGTATTTTGTGGCACTTGGGCCTTGGATATAATATTCGGTATGATATGGCCTTCAACCACCGTCAAGGTTGTTCTCAGGCCCATATCTATGCTGTGCAGTACAGTATTTGTCCATGAGGTTCTAGGGGCTTGTGTTGTGAGGCGTGAAATGCGTTTGTGTAATGGGGATATGATGATGTGTGCATGGAGTGTTTGTTTTTGAAAGGGAGTAGTTTTTTGCTTTTGTTCCTTTGTGTCGTGGATATGGGTCTAGAGGTGGAACAAAGAGATACTTAATTCATGTTGATGTCCGAAGGAGACGGAAGTTTCTCTACTTTTGATGGGCCCACTCATTTGTGCTTCCAACTTCTCTTTCAAGAATTGCTTTTATTTTTTGTAACCATGCTTTTGAGAGCAAAGTTATGATCATGATATATATACTTTTTTCTAAGAGTGGAGATTGTGGGGAGTTATCGTGAAATCTACGTGATCCAAAGTCTATGTAGAGATAAGTGGTTGTATGGACTTCACAATGAACCTTAAGAAGTGGTCTTAATTAGCTAGAAATGTTTTTTTTGCTAGTTTGCGCAAGCATTGGCTGAGCTCACACTAGTAGAAACATGTGACAACTACACTGAAACATTACACCAAAAAATTCATTTGGTGTTAATCTATTCTAAGCGGCACACTCTATTGGTCAGTGGATTCTTTTGGTGTAATGTGCATTGCTATGTCCGTTCTCCTTGAAAATCTCGGCTTCTTGTCTTGTGTCAAGCCCCCCGTCCAATGTCGACGCATTCCATTTTTGCAAGGTTTCAAAACGAACTGCTCACAATATACTGAAAAATCGATTTGTGGGGCCTTTGGTAACAAATTGTGGACCACAGGTGTTGTAGCTCTCTTTGCATTGAGTATTTAGGATCCAACGTGTTAGCCGGCGACAAACAACGGATCTGCCCACTTGCACGCACCAAGAATAGTCTGTCCACCCCCACCGAAGCTCCGCAGCACCCTCACATCCTCACCTCTACAGCACCCTCACCTCCGCAACAACCTCACCTCCATAGCACCCTCATGTGGATCTTTTTTTCTTATCGAGAGGAAGCAGTAGCACCGTTAGACTCTCACCTCCGCAACAACCTCACCTGCGCAGCATCTCATGTGGGTCTTTTTTTCTTATCAAGAGGGAGCAGCAGCACCCTCGGGTCCACACCTCCGCAGCGTCTTCACCTCCACAGCACCCTCATCATCATCTTTGCAGCCTCCGCAGCATGTCCGCAGTTGAATATCGCAGAATTTGGATGTTGGTTGATTACTTGCATTTCGTTGTTGACATGTGTAGGAGTTGCCTTGCGTTGATGTATTGTTGTTTTGCAGCATATTGGCGTGTTGATGTGTTGTTGTGTTGTATCACAGTGATGAGCTAGTGTAGGTAGGTGATGGTGTATCATTGTTTTGTGAAGGTCATTGTGAAGGTCACTGTTTTGTGAAGGTTTGTGAAGGAACTTGGTGGTGTTGTGACATGGAAGTGCTCGAAATACATATGACGTCATATCAACCGAGCTATTACAATAAGAACGCATAGAAATACAGATCATCCACTAAATATAATTTTACCCACCCAAAAATTCAGTACAACAATTGGTCACCACACCACTTAACCCTTAAAGGACAATTTGGAAATATGGGGCTTTTTTGGAGTTTAGGCATGTACTTGCGAATGCAATTTGAATCAGATTTTATGAAAATTTTAATGAAAGTAGGCCTTGGTGAGAGCTTTATGTCGGTTATTTTTATTCTCAATTCCGATGTCGGAATGAAAAGTTATTCACCTCTAAACCGCAAAAGCTCCTCCAAGGGCAGTAAGTTAGCCAATGAGAATGACAATGAATGCAACAAATTCTGCCCAAAATTGCCCAAAATTACCAAAATCAGCCCAAAGACGAAACTTTGAAATTCCACCAAAAATAAGAAAAATTTCTATGTATAGAGATAGCAGTAGAGCATGTTCCAACCGTTCAATTTTCAATCCAAAATGTTTTCATATGCTATTTTTATTGTCAAAAAAGAGCATTTGTTTGTGAATTTTTGTATACTCTCTAGCGGAAAATGATTTCTTTGGCAACCTTCCACACTTTTTTGAATATAAGTTTTTTAACACAATTAGCTAACTCAATCTGTTTTGATGTGCATCAAAACCCTCAAAATCCATAATGCAAAAAAATGGTTTTTTGGGCCTTCAAAACTCTGCTGATCTCTTTTTGAGCAGGAAAAAAAAACTTGTTTTTCAACTTTGAACGTTATGATCTTGCAATTGGTGAGGAATGAGTGTGTAAGATTTGGTGAACATATAGACATAGAAGTTAGCTACAAGATCTTACGGTTAGATGTACTAATTAAGCCCTAAACATCCTCACCCATGTCCACTTTAGGCAGTTTTGTAAAGATGCATTATAAAATGCAATTAGTATGAATATTTAGAACTTGATGTATAAATAAAAGTTATACATCTTTAATTTTAGATTCTTTCTGTACGGTTAGATCTATGACTGCTTTGATTAATCTTTTTTTATAGATTTTGAAACATAAAATAAAGAATTATATTGTAATTCACTTACAAATAAGATATTGACAATAAATGGATGAAATTTGTTGCGATGGGTTATATGTAGTACTTTAGGTGTAGTGATTTTTGGAGATTTTTTGGATGCTTGATTTTATGAGTTTATTTTTTCAAGAACACTTTTAGACTAAAATCTTTACAATCTTGGATGAAACACTACAACACAAAATGAAGCACAATTTCTTCAAAAATTGTTTTCTTTTCGGTCAGATGACACATACAAGAAGCTAACTTCCCATAGAAAATTCAATAAATAAATCACACCACAAAAAGTGCATGACGGATGAGAAAATGCGGATGGAATCTGTACATCAGGCCAAAATGGCCTGCTTGGGCAGTTAGGGATTAAGACCACAACTTTGCAAAATCCACCTTGCTTTGAAGAGGGGCTGTTTTTAGGCAGTTTTGATGAAAAATACCCTCATAACTTAAGGGGTTAAGTATAGGGTGTGAGTCACATAAGTGGAGACGCCATTTATCATGCAAGTGGAGCCATGCAAACAGTAGATGCTCATTTTAGACGCCGTGAAATAGGCTTGAGTGGTGTCCAACTACACCAAACAAGAATCTCACTACACCATTTGAAAAAATTAAAATTATGCCTTTTTCCCGGTATTCATCTTGATGTAGTTGAGGGGCTTTTCTACTAGTGTCATCACATGTAGCCCAACATGTATCAGTGACATATCGCTACATTGGACATCTTGCACTAAGAATTATGAAGGTGTAGTTCATCATCAAATAGATATGATGCCAATTGTGATTCTGTTATATAAGTCACCACTCATTTTGTTTTTGAGTTGTGGTCACCATGAATACTATTGAATTTCCTGGCCAGTTCTTGTGAAGGGATAAAGTCACTGAAATCACCGAAGACATTCCCCTAGATAACCCTTTAGTGCCCAGGGTTTTTTTCCAGCAACTCTGTTTTTTCTGGCTTTCTGCGCTATTCTTGGCAAAAACAAAAATAGGTTTGTACTACTCTGTATCTAACCTTATAGTATTGTAGCTAAGGTAAGTAGAATACTATGGCCAAAACATCGACCTAATCCAACCGTGGGAACTTGAAGTATATAATCCGTATATGGAGGAGAGTTAGATTGCAATTTTGTGTAATTTTTCAGGGGGTGTAAGTTTGGAACCCCATAAATCTCGGAATAAATGTCTAAATTTAGTAAAAGAGCAGTTCAGCTATGTCCCATGTTAACATCTTTAGGATAAATAAAAAATATATATGTGCTAAATTAGTAAAAGATTTAGAGGATTTTTAAGGTTTAGGCATGAGAATAGTATACGGTTTAGCATGTTTTTTGTACACTAGGCCTCATTGACATGACTCAAATGTAATGCAATCCACAACGGTTGAATAATTAGAATGTAGACATAAAAGAAAAAAAGTAAATAAAAAACCTCAAATCTACTGTATTTTCCTCTAAATACACTACGTGTACAATATTATTGTAATACCGTATCGACAAGGATGTGTATCGTTATGGGAATCATCTTTAGCCTTACTCCAATGACACATCACTTCTTTTTCTAGAGAATCATCCATCTACATTTACAATGTCAATGGAAACAACCACTCATGGACTAAAACTTTCTTCATGAGCAAAGTTCATCCTACCAAGACCCTTATCTTTTGTACTCTCATCTCCGTATTTTCTTCAAGTCCGCCTTTCTTTTTGTTGCCGTATATTGCTACAGTGATGTATTCTTATCGATTTAGACCCTCTACACTACTCCAAATTGAGATATGATTGTTGCATTGTGAGCCCCTCACAAGAACGTAAATCTGAACAGGTATAATTGAGAGCAAATTCATTTTGGATTTCAAGATATACATCTCCAACTGAGTTTCGCAACGACATTATGGTTCCCTTGGCACTAAAGGGTTAACGGCAATTCCTGCCCCCCTCGGATCATCTAGAACTTGGCTTGAAATGTCATGCTCCTTGCTCTCCTCTAATATCTTTGGTGTGCCAAAACCCATTTATTTTCAACCTTGAACCCATCAGCATTTTCAAACACTAGTGGAAAGGGTGTACAACTACACCAAAGACGAACACCAAGCAGTGACCAATTACACCAAAAGTTTGAAATTTTTGGTGTAATTGGTCACAACTTGGTGTTCATCTTTGGTGTAGTTGTACACCCTTTCCACTGGTGAAACAATGCTAGCTTGCCTAGAGGAACACAATTCATGCTACATTGGTCCATGGGAACACCAGTTTCAAAAATTGGACAAATTGTGGGGATAGACGTAAGGCTATGCTTGAGAAAGAGCTTATTTCCATGTGGTGTTCAAAGAAAGTTTTCTACAAAAGGTAGTATTCACTCTCCTCATTTGGGACTTCATCTGGGACCGGATTGATTGTATTCTGTGTGTGTGTGTTTTTGATTTTTGATTTATTTTTTTTGCCCCCCCCCCCCCAATTTTCACTCAAGCTTCTTTGCACTACTGATTTGACAATTACAATTTTCCGCCCAAAAAACCAAGGGAAAAAAAAGAAAGAAAAAAGGGCACTGCCTTGACGTCCAAACTTCGTCACTTCATATTCGACACATGTCTTCACCTGACATATAAGTTGATCAAATATGTAAGTGTCATTTAAGTAATTTCTTAAAGATTTATTGAAATGAAAATGAGCACAGATATTTTGTTTCAAAAAACAATTAAAAAATAAATAAAATGAGCACAGACATATCCATCCTCAATTCTGCTGCATGCTCCTCAATCCATTGGCTTGGGCTCTGCCCTACTGTTGTGGTCGGCTTGTACTCTTTCCTTTTAGCAAGGAGCCAAACCGACCTCTTTGTTACAACCTATGCAAAACATTATTTAAAAATTTGAGAAAAGAAATCAGCTGCATGCCACTGTACATGAGCAAGAAGTTTTATTGCTACACCTGGAAGCCAAGCACCAAGTCTGCTTAAATTGGATCTGAGCAGTTGGTGGTGCTTTTGGAGCTGTTGGAAACTTGGATTGGGGAAAAAAAACAAGTAACTTAGTAATAACTACAATGTGCACTACTTAAACACCATTAACCCATTTGCTAATTTTTAATTTTTTATTTATTTTTTATTTTTTATTTTTTTTGAAGCAAATGAACGGAAATCATTGCAAAGCTAATTTGTTTTTGGACTTTATAGCTGAAACAGGATGCAATTTATTAGAAGAAGCTCTGTCTGATGTGGTAATCACAGAGATAATCATAAGTCATGAGTGCAATCCATCTCTTGACTGGCTTTGTCAAAAAATAGGGGAAGCCCGTTTCACACTTAGAGACTGCAAACTACACACTGGGATTGTTTGTAAAGAGAGAGTTCCTCCCAGTATGGTAGACTCGCCTAAAATCACCAACTTAAGCAATCTGACCTGTATTTAGCAATTCAAAAATTCTTTGAAACATATTCAAATCTTCAAAATAGGATTTTGTGAGGGATGCAAAAATTTGTAATTCTCAATTTTGTAGAAAATCTCAAAATGCGAAGTACTTTGTGATCTATTTCTAGCTTAGAATCTCCTACAAGCAATAATTGTGGTCCTCAATTTTGCTCACAAATTGAACCCAAAACCGTATTCTATGATTGTGAGAGTTCACCCATTAACCCTTAAAGGTCCAAGGTGTTTTGGCACTTCCAAAACTAAAACTGCAGATTTTGACCACCGTATGGAAATTGATGTATGTTTCCAATAAAATTTGCTTTCATGGTATTTCCAACCGTAAGATCTTCAACCTAACTACTTGCACTAATACCATGCCAAATTTCAACTATTGGATCTTTACCATTTGTGAGATTATAACATCCAAAGTTTACTGTTTTTTTTTTTTTTTTTTGGCTTTCCTCGAAAGGCATAGTCCAAATGGTGCCAAGGGAGACTTGATGACTGTTACCCCAAACATTTTGCTCATATTTGTTTCCATGTAGGTAACTAAGTTGGGCACCTCCATGCAAAATTTTGAAGACTTATATTGAATTTTTGGCCTTCATGCAAATTATTTTCCAAAAGCAGGTACAAAATCGTCAATATGGTAAAACTTATTGGAAGAAAAAAAAATTGAAAAGTTCCTAAATCTCAAATTTTGACAGTTTTTGAAAGAAAAAATTGTAAAATTACAAAAAACTTTGAAGCTTGTTCATGTAATTTTTGGAGGCTGCCCTTGTAAAATTGGTAAACTTTTTGGCTTGGGTCACTTTGGATTTTGAGTAATGATTCGGTTATAACATACTTTAATTTTTTTTTGAAAAACACCTAATTTTAAACTGCATGTTTTAGATTTGAAACCTAAAATTTCTAGATGAAGGTTCTAAAATTGGAATTTGACTTTCAAAATTTTACCACATCCACCTTGCAGGAAAGGGAGCATCCAATAAAAATATTAGGCAAAAATATTACTTTTAACCTCTTCAACTACGCTGTCCGAAATAGCAAAAACCCAAATCAGGTTTCCTGGACCTTTAGGGGTTAACAAGGTGACCAATAAGCAAATTAGTCCTCCAAATGAGGAGTGTCAATTCACTTTTAGAGATTCTGGAGGTTAGTGGAGTCATAGTGGGGTGTGGTGGTTTTTGGGACAGTGGTGATTTTAGGTGCGTTTATCATATAGGCTCACGGGCCAGGAAGAGGTCAGGTCTCTTCATTTACCCTCGTTGAGCGTGGCTTGGTTGCCAGATTTGGTGGGGGCCGATGTTTTGCCCCTCCCCCTTGTAGGGTCTTGGGGTCTTTTTATTTGTTTTTTTTTTTGTTAAATTGGAGGCTCCAAATTACCCTATAGAGGTTTTTTTGAGACCAATAAGACCCCATTCAAGCAAATAATATGGGTAGAGATTTGCCCTCACCCCTTCCACCTCTACCCAAAACTGGCCTCCAAGCCACGCTTGATGGGGGAATTTAGATAGATCCGGAGGGTTCCGCATGTGAAAGGCAATGGCGCAAGCCGCCGCGAGTCGAAGTGCATCTCCCAGGCTGTGAGCTCCAACAAGGAGGGGCTCTCCTAACGTAACTCTCCAAGGGTTTTCCCACGAAGGGGAATTCCAAGCAAAAACTCAAGAGGCCCTCCCAACCTACCTCACTATGCGGGAGGTTCTCTGAATCACCATAATAACGAAACCCAAAGAGAGTTATGCAGATTTAAACAAATGAAAATCTCATATCCATCATTGTAAAGGATGTGTTACATGCCTGGCAATAAACTCTAAAGCCAATTCAAAACAAATTTTGGCTTGAGGCAAGCGTAAAGAAAGTTTCAACACTACTGAAGGTAAGTGAATTAGTTTTATTGTTTTGATTCAGTTGATTTATCTTCCTTTAAGTTGTATCAAACTCTATTTTAATATGCATTGGAACATAATTTTAGATCATTAAAAAAAAATTCAATAAATGGCCATGGTTTCCTCATTAAAGGTCATTTGGATTTTGTAAATTCTATCAATCATCTATCGATATTAAAACATGTCAAGCTCCAAATTGGCATTGACCAATCATGTGAAGTTGCCACAAGAATAAAGCTTGCTTTCAAGGTGTTATAGAGAATATCTCATAGTCATGGACATAGAACTTAAGTGTTAAAAACAAATGCAAGTGAATTCATTATTTTTTACAAATATAATAAATAGTTGCATAATTTTTCAAAAAATATGGGAGGAAAATTTCTATATAATTATTAAGCCTAATTCAGCCATAAACATACCATAGTCAATACATCGATAACAATCAAATAAATATCATAATTGTGAAACTAGGAATTAATATAAAAGCCCTAAAAGCATGTTTTTGATTTGTTTCAAATATAAACATATTATATTTTGAAATGATTAAAGTTGCTAAAAATATTTGTTTTAGCAAAGTAGTGTAATATAATTAGAAAAATTACATATTTAGCTATTATTTTGATAAATTGTTGAAATAAAACGTAATAGGATTTTAAAATCTAAGATAATTACACCTTCATTAAATGTCAAACAATTCTATGAAAAATCATACATATTAGATCACCTATTAGTTTATTTTTGAACTAATTTTAATTCATAAATATAGACATGAGTTTATTGTATACTTTAGAGATCTCCAAGTTTGAACAATTTATCCTTCAATCATCTAATTTCAATGATTTTATTTATTTAAATTTTTGTTTAATTTTAATTCTCTAATATAGATCTCATTCTCTCAGACCAATCTTAGATGTTGGAAAAAATTAATAATCATTATAGTATAAGTAGATCTAATTTTGGACTCATTTGCTTGGAAAAAATTGGCCCATTTTTGACATGGCAAGGTCATGTTGGATTCATTAAATTTGTTCATTGTATATTTACTACCAATTTAAGCTTAAGATAATATCTAAAAGTTTTTTTAACTGAAAAGAATTTGTCAAAAATATTTACCAATATTATGCCGCCCAACAAAAGAAAATTATGATTAGGTTTTGATGCTTTCAATATATCATAATATTCCAATTTTAGAAGTTTCACGAGTCCATGCTAAATTCTATCATCCACAACAAGTCTACAACAATGTGGTTTCATTCTTATTCTGCACTTCTGCACATGCTATTTTAAACTTCCACATTTTTCATTTCTTTCATTTTTACTATACGTTGCTCTCATTGTTAGCTTTCCAATGGCGCATGTTTCAAAGCATTTGGAGTTATGATGCAAAAGTTATGAATTTTATACGAATCTGTTCTAATTCTTGCCAGCAACTAACCAATCAAAATCTCCCATTTTTTGCCGAAGTTGCCCGTCATTTGTAAGTGCAGAAAGTGAAAAGAATTGATTTCAAAAAGTGAGAACTTGCAAAATAATTGGGCAATTTTTTTTCATCGGTGGACGATAATGACCATTTTCATCCAATAGATATGTTTCATCTAACAAATAGTTTCCATCTAAAGTTGTTGTCTTCATTGTTGGTTTTTTCATCTAAATAATAATTATCATCCATAATGGAGTTTTCATTTAAAATGAATTTTCATCCACAAAAAGTTACATTTAATCTTAACTTTCATCAAACTTAAAGAATTTCATCCAATATTTATGACGTGACGGTGGTCCATTCACATGACCTTCTATTACCAAAAATACATGTTGATATTAAAGGAAAATATAAAATTAATACTTCAAAAAATTCCAAAAGTTTGAATTTTTCTCGATTACATTGAAATTTGTTTTGGTACTTTATCTCAATATATCCACAGTTTGGATTTACAGTTGGATATGTTTAAATTACTTTTTTGGTAGTTTTATTTTTTGTAGAATGTAAGGCAACTAGTGGAACCCATGCCGTTGAGCACATCAACCGCATCTTTGTATGTCTCCTCGACGGATTCCACCACAAAACCGTCAAGTGAGACAAACCATGCTCAATTGTAAGATCGATTTCAGCACACCCCGTTTCACAAAATTAGGGGTTTTTTCCCTTCTCAAACCCGTTGAGACTCAAACTTTCTCAACTTCTACCTAACTTCCACACCTAGAAGAATTGACGACCCTTCATAGATCAAATGTGTTTTACTTTTTGGGCATCAAAACATAGGTTTACTCTCATAAGAGTGTTAATAAAAACTTCTACAATAACTTCAAATGTTATAATCTTGCAATTTGTATTGTGGATTGTGCTCAAATTTGATATACACCTTTTTGGATAAGTTAGGTACAAGATTTTACACTTAAATACTTAATTAAATATCTGAATTTAGAAACATGTTGCTATTAGTAGTAGATGCTTTTGGCAGTTCTGACTTCAAAAACATCAAGAACCTTTAGGATTCAAAATAAATATTTTTATGATTATTTTTGAATGAGTGCACATACCAAACAAAATAGTTTTACATTAAAATCTTCGACATCCATTTTGTGTTTTGGAATTGAATGTCTGAAGATACCAAAAAATATCCAATTCTACTACTGAATAAGAATGCATTTATCCTTGTTTTAACCCCTAAAGGTTCTGGAAATCCAAAATGGCTCTCAGTTGTTTCGGGCAGCCTAGATGAAGGGGTTAAAAGTAATATTTTTGCCTAAGAATTTTACTGGATGCTCCTTATACCGCAAAGTGTATGTGGTAAAATTTTCAAAGCCAAATTTCACTTTTAGAACCTTCATCTAGAAATTTTAGGTTTCAAGTCCAAAACGGGCAGTTTAAAATTAGGTTTTTTTAGAATTTTTTTGGAAATGTGTTCATAACCAATTCACTACTCAAAATCCAAAGTGGCCTAAGTCAAAAAGCTTACCAATTTTACAAAGGCAGCCTCCAAAAATCACAGAAACAACCTTCACAGTTTTTGGTAATTTTACAATTTTTTCTTTCAAAATTGGTCAAAATTTGAGATTTAGGAATTTTTCAAATTTTTTTTTTTCCGAAAATTCAAAAACTCATGGAAGTAACTTTTGACCGTTTATTTTTTTTAAAAACCAAAAGCATTTCACGTCATTTAAGTTTTACCAGATTGTGGTTTTTGTACCTTCTTCTCGAAAATAATTTGCATGAAGGCCAAAAAAGTGTAATGAGACTCTAAAATTTTGCATGGAGGTGCCCAACTTAGTTACCTACGTGGAAAAAAATATGAGCAAAATAATTGAAGTAACAATAAGCAAGTCTCCCTTGGCACCATTTAGAGTATGTCTTTTGCGCAAAGCCAAAAAAAAAAACAGTAAACTTTGAACGTTATAATCTCAGAAATGGTAAAGATCCAACCGTTGAAATTTGACATGGTATTAGTGCAGGTCGCAAGGTTTAAGATCTTACGGTTGGATGTATCAGAAAGGTAAAAATTAAGAATCATACTTCAACTTCTACAAGGTTGTCAAAAATCACAGTTTCTGGTTTTGGAGGCCCAAAAACGGCTTGAACCTTTAGGGGTTAACATACAATCCATCATATTTTCAAAAATAATCTTACACTTAGTGGGCAACATTATCATGTTTGTGAGAAATTCTCTCCTGCTTTTTATATCACCATCTGGTCATGACTTAAGTTTGATTTCAATCAAGATGTGCTAATTAATTTCCTCTTCCTTAACCAACGGATTTTTCCCAAAATGATACAAATTTGCAAGGTTTATAACTTTTTTGTGCACATTTTACAATTTATTTGATTACAAAGTAGATTTTTGAAGAATCATGTTTTCCATACAAACAATATATCACCCATGGAATGAACATGAGGTACTCCATCATGAGAACATAAGGTACTCCATCCTATGATTATTTTTACTCATGAGTGCTAGCTATAGAAATGTCCTACAACCACCAAAGACACATCCATTAGCCACCAAACTCAAGTCATTGATGACAATGAATGTAAAAGTGGTGTCTATGGGCTAGAATTTGATGCAATTTGTATGAAAGAACGGGGTTATTGGAAAACCAGTGGGTATGAAAAATGGTAGTGATTTTTGACACAAATTGTATAATGGTAGTTAACCCCTAAATTTCCTTGTGTTTTTGAGAGCTTGAATCCTCAAAACTGCGATTTTTTACCACTATGCCCTCCCGAGGATATGAAACAAACTTTTTAACCTTTTTTGGAATTTCAACCGTAAGATCTTGTACCTAACCCTACTTAGAAGAACTGATCCAAATTTCAACCGTTGGATGTTTTTCATTAGGGAGATCATAGTGTTCAAAGTTTCAGCAAATATTTTTTTTGGCCTTGGCCGAGAGGCATAGTGCAAATGGGCCAAAGGGAGACTTGATGATTATTACTTCAAACATTTTGGTCACATTTTTTTCCGTGTAGCTTACTAAGTTAGGTATGCTCATGCAAAATTTTAGGCCAAAAAAACGCTTTTTAGACCTTCATAAAAATTATTTTCTATAAGAAGGTATAAAATTGATGAAACAGTAAAACATGCATTACAAAAACAATTTGTGAGCTAAAGAAAAAGTGAACGGTGAGTAGGTACCTTTATAAATTTGTGATTTTTGGAAAAAAATATTTTAAGAAAATTCAAAAATCTCGAATTTTGACAAATTTCTAAAGAAAAAATTCAAAAATTACTAAAAACTTTGAAGCTTGTCTTTGTAAGTTTTGGAGGCTGCCCTTGTAAAATTGGTAAACTTTTTGACTTGGGTCACTATGGAACTTGATTAGTAATTTGGTTATGAAAATATTTCAAATTTTTTTTAATTTAAAAGACCTAATTTTAGACTGCCCGTTTTGGACTTGAAACCTAAAATTTCTAGATGAAGGTTCTAAAATTGGAATTTGGCTTCAAAATTTTTACTACATTCACCTTACAGTAAAGGGAGATCCCAGTAAAAATCTTGAAAAAAAATATTAATTTTAACCTCCCCATCCAGGCTGCCCGAAATAGCCAAAACCCATTTTGGGTTTTAAGGATAGTTAGGGGTTAATTGGATATATGGTGCAATCTAAATGAAAATCAACTACTCTTGCGCCTAATGAATAGTGACGGTTGATTGATGATAAGTTGATGATAGGTAAGACTAGTGGTGGTCATTCCACTATCCTTTAAAATCTCATAACCAATTCAATTTTTCATTAATTTTTTTGACTTTAAGTACATCAATCTCTAAACCTTATTTTCTCACAATAAAAAATATTTGATATTTTACACAATACCTACAATAGGTGTCATTCCTTATCATGGAGGTCATAGGCTGGTTACCTTCGGTCCCAATCACAGTCCGGGGAGTTTTTTTGGCGTAATCGGGCACTTTTACAAACCAACCGGTTTTTGGAAAGAAGAAAAATCGGCTAGGCCTTTAGAAAATGGAGAATATTCTCTGATTTTCCCTTAGAAAGATAGGATATTTTCTAAGATTTTGAAATCAATTCGGCAATTCTCAAATTCAACCGGCTAGGTTGTAACTAAATGCCGGTACTCCCCGTTCATTGGTCCCAACAACCACAAAGATATTCCTGCAAGCTAAACTTCTGTGCTAAACTTCAACTCCTATCTGTTCCTCATGTTTTCATTTCTTTAAAAAAGAATTCCAAGTCTAACATTTAAAATCCTATCTGTTCTTAGAGCGCACAAATTTGCAATTGTGCACTGTAACATCTAACCAATGGAGCTTCAAGAGGCACCAAAAGTCAGATCACCGATAAGGCAACAGAACAACGTGGTAATATACCGGATGAACCAGTGGAAAAGCGCAACCCCTTGCCAAGTCCCCACTATTTCATTTCCATTTCTCCTCCTCCAATGAAAACTCCTCAAATGGATTTCACTTATTTTTAAAAAAAGCCCAGATTAATATTCTCACAAATGGCAATTGGACTCCTTCCTGGAAAGTTTCAGAGAAACAGCCCAGAAAGTGTAGAATGGCCCACAATTAGCTTAGTTCCATGAAACAGTGGTGCATGCAATCTCTCTCTATGGCGTTGACATGACCCACCTAGGCCTAAGTTAAATGGGTCCCAACCCAAATGGGTATTCTCAGCCATTCTCTACAGTATTGGTAATTTGGAAATTGGCAAACCCCCAAATGTTTCCCAAATATTCTAATGCTATTTGAAGGCCGCTGCAAAGTAGGTGCACCGGGTGAAAAATAGCGTTGTTGGTGTGGTTGTGACTGTTCAATGGGGCCAATGGGGAGGCCCCCTGGGGAGGTGACCAATGACAGGGGAGATCCGGGAGTTTACTTGTAAGTCAGCCAAATGAAAGTGCCAAATTATCGATATTATTATTTAGTTTATTTTTTATTTTTTATTAATGTATTTATTGATTTATTTATTGGACAGAAACTAGGGAATCCTTTACTGCAAAGAGATAGAGAGAGAACAACATACAATCCCACCTTGCATGTCCAGTGAGATCGGTGGACGCCAAGATCTAACTAATGGAGCTAAACAAAAGACCAATAAGATGCCAGCAAGGTTGAATGCCATCACACTTCGCAAACAAATTCTTCTTGCATTAAGGTGGAACCACCTATTTCCGAACACTTAAGGAAATATCCTTGATGCAAAGCTCTGCATGAGCTGAATTTTTTTGCACAGATTAGCAAATACTAGGATATGAGAATGGAAGTGAAATTATATTTTTCTCATTCTATATGAATAAGTTATGAATTTTCAGAGTTTTGTATGGCTAGACACCTATATGTGTACATAGACCCCTTCTAAAAGCGTGCACAAAGACAACTCACCTTTTGGTGACTTGTGCCAATCAATGAGTGCCTTGTGTTGGATTTGTTTTAGAAATGGGATCTTACTTGTACAGAAATAGGTGATGCATTGCTTGTGAATGCTGCCATTTATAGGGTTCGGTTATGGGATGATGTTCGCCAATAGGTGGTTCTACCTTAGGGGTCTTTACACTAGTGACCAAGAGCCGGGATGGATAATTCTCTTGGTCACGGCCCTTGGTCAAGAGCCATGACCAAGAGCCAACTTTCCCATCCATTGGTCACCAACAATAGTGTAAAGTGAACTTGGACCGGCCGGCTAGGTGGGCTGAATTTTTCAATGTATTTTGGAAAAGAGTAGATTTGATAACTTACATTTCTTGATAACTTAGATTTGATAGCCATGTGCGGTTAAATCCTCTAATTTCCGCGACCATCCAAGCTTGTAACTTGATCCATGTGTTCATCTCTATGATAGGAGAGAGAAACCACCAAGAAAATGTCAAAAAAATGCTCCAAGGCCATTAAATTAGCTCCTAAAAAACTAGGACAACACATGTCGTGGCTCTATTTAGCATAAAGGGAAGTGCGAGGAGATTGTGGACACTAAGAAAGTAGGAAGAGATGGTGGTGGGGGGTGTTGCTCTCGGGGAGGGGCGGTTTCTCAAAACCGTCGTTTTAAAGTCAAACTTGGGGTGGCGGCAACGTTGTTTCTACTAGGTTTTCTCTCATGGGT
The DNA here is from genome assembly GCA_014871385.1 of Ceratodon purpureus. Lineage (NCBI taxonomy): Eukaryota > Viridiplantae > Streptophyta > Bryopsida > Pseudoditrichales > Ditrichaceae > Ceratodon > Ceratodon purpureus. The sequence continues at coordinate 2,819,612 of CM026425.1, read as the reverse complement.
GTTCTTCTTTCCCTCCCGCTCCTTGTGGTTTTTGTAGTTTGAGAATGGTACTCTCATGGCTTCTTAGATAGCTGATAGCTAATTTCATTTGTTGTAGTTTCCTTCGTGCACTTGTTGATGCAAAGTCAAGGATTTTAGTTTGATTCCTTCAACTAGGAGTAGTACATTTTACGACCAGTTATGTTAGCAACTTGCTCAGCATTTGTGTTGAGTCTCTTTGAGGCTCAGAAGACCGTTTTTTGCCCAAGTGACAAAAGTTTGGTCAAGGACACTCTAGTTTAAGCATCAACATTACATCTCCGACTAGAATATATCTTCGACAGGAGTGTAGGAGCAAGCCGACTGTGGAAGCAATCTCTTCTTTTTGTACTTCGATTGATCTTTGCTTAGGTTAACTTTGGTTCTACTTCAAGGAGGCTGGTTATAGACATCTTTGGGGTTTTGGTGTGCTTCTTCGGATCTCAAGATGAAAGTGGGTGGAGGTGCTGAAGCAATGCAGGTTGTTTCAGTTGCTTAAGAAAGGAAGGTCCTGCCCAAGTATGGGAGGCTTTGACGCCCTTTTGGCTATTCAAGGTGTAGGTGGCGCTTCATCAGGGTGTAGTCTTGTCTGCACATTAATTTCTCACCTCACCGCTCTTGTACAATCTCAGGCTAGTTTTAGTTTTGGTTGCTCCTAGCTGTTGGTTTGTTCTCACATGAAACTCACTTGTTTTTGCTGTTGTAGCTTGCTGTAGGGGCATGATTAGTTTCAGATGTGAATCTAGGAGTTGCATAGTAGTATCATAGTGCTCCTAGTTTCTGTTAAAGCTAGTTTTAAAAGGGATGGCAGTGGATCCACGCCTATACATAGGCACTGCATTCCAAGCACAAGGCCTGGTGCCCGTGAAACCAGGGGGCTTCTCAGCCTGCGGGGAATCGCCTGGTCCCCTTTTTTTTGTTGGTTATTTTTTGTTTTAATCCCGATGGAGAATTGAAGGTGGTGGGGGGGGGGGGGAGGTTGAATCTCTCTCTACGGAGAAGAGCGCGGTTCAAATCTCCATGGCGGGTAGAGGGGCATCTTTAAAAAATAATTAAAAAAAATTGCATTGATTTTTTGTTTTTTCAGCTCTTGGCCACCTAGATATTGCGGCGAGAGAACCTCTTTTGGTGGTCTCGCCGCATTATCCGGGTGACCACAAAACCTTATCCGTTGCTCGACATGTAAGATTCCATGCCATTTTCTCATCCGTTTTTTGTCTTGCTCACTTTCTCCTTTTATGGCTACTGTAAAGTGTACAGTACTTGGACCGGCCGGCTCTTATCCTCCAATCATAGTACAGATCTTTCCTTGGCTACGGCCCTTGGTCACTAGTGTAAAGACCCCCTTAGAGGGTCGTAAAGTTAGCCATGAGTTGAGTAACCTTCGCAGTATTATCTTTGTGCTTTTGAGTTTTAGCTGGATTTGTCTAAATTCCCCCATGAAGCGTAGCATCGGAGGTCAGATTCGAGGAGGTGGAAGGGTGGGGGCAAATCTTTGCCCCTATTATTATGCTTGATTGGGGTCCTATTGATCTCAAGAGGACCTCCGTAGAGTAATTTGAGGCCTACAACCTCAAATTTATATATAAAAAAAAAAAAACCCAGAAAAAGACCCATGACCCCAAAACGGGGAGGGGCAACAAAATGGAACCCACCAAACATGGCAACCGAGCCACTTATTACAACGCTCGATGGGGAGAAATAAAGAGACCCGTTTCACCTTAAGTCCTTGATGAGACCAGTCTGCCATTGTCAACCATTGCCAACCACACCTTATAGAAGACTTTCTTGTATTGATTTGATTTTGGAGGTTCAGGAGTTTTTCCAATTCAGAACCGAAATCTTACCTAAATATCACATGAGTATCATCCAAATATCACATAAATATCATAAATAAATCACCAAATAATCTTATTAAAAAATGGATAATACATGGATGACCTCTCAAACTTCCCGGATCTGTCTATTTCCCCCGGACAAGCGGTGCTTGGGGGGTGGGGAGGGGAGGGGGCAAATCTCTGCCCCTATTATTTGCCTTGAGTGGGGGCCCTAGTGATCTCATGGGGATCTCCTTAGGGTAAATTGGGGCCTACGGCTCTATATTTATAAAAAAGAAACCAAAAAAAGACCCTAGGACCCCAAAATGGGGAGGGGCAGCAAAATGGAGCCCACCGAGCCTAGCAACCGAACCTGAGGTTGTGGTTTGGTTGCACCGCTCGTCCGGGGAAAATAAAGGGACCCAAACTTCCCGAGCCTTGGAGGTGATTGCTTTGCTGGAGTCTGGGTTGGCACTTTTGGGAGTTATAGCAAATGAGCTTCACTTGGGATGATGGGGGAGCTCAAAATGCCAGGATCATCATCCATCACTCTGGTGGCATGTGGGATGGGACTGTCATTGGTACAAAGGAGGGGACTGAGGTGGACAGATAATGCCATAACTTAGCACAAGAGGCTCTGGCAGGAATCTAACATAGTCACTGCTCAGTGCTGTTGTATTTTGGTTTATGACACAAACCCATCATCAAGTTTTAAGTTACTTTGCACTCCACTGCGTGGACGTATGGACCAGAGGTTGATGAAATGTTGGATCTGGCATCGTTGAGCAGGTGCAGTGGCAATCATATGCGATAATTTCAATCTAGTGAATGGGTTCTGTGGCATGCGGGTTCTGTGGCATGCGGGTTCTGTGGCATGCGGGTTCTGTGGCATGCGGGTTCTGTGAAGATTGATGGGTTTGTGGTTGTCTGTGTGGTTCAGTTGTGCATTAGCTTGAGAAATGCAGTTTTGTGGAGGCTTTTGATATGCTTTTTGATGGAGGATTTGGAACACAAGAGGTTGCTGAGATGAGTTTGGTAAATCTAGGTAGGATTTCAGTGTGAGAGGGCTCCTGAATCTTGATGAAGGTTGTGTCACTTGAAACTAAGAAGATCGGCTGTAATGGTGTGCAAAAACTTGCTGCTGGAACAATGTGGGTGAGAGAGGATTGGGTAGAAAGATTAGGAGCCATAACAAGATTGGTGATGCTCAGACAAATAATGTACGAGAATGAAACAATAGTTGATTCAAAGGGAGAAATGGAGCAGGGCAGTTGTTAGAGATATGAGTTCTGATGGTTGGAAAATTCTTCTGTCAAGATTTTTTAATTCTAGTTTAAAAAAAAATTAATACTAATTTTTTTTTACACAAATCGAACGAGGTTCAGTTACTAGAAAGATAAAGTACAACCAAAGCCAACAACAGGAACAGGAGGACCAAAGGATTAAGGTAGTGAACCTAGTTCCCGACCGAATTTCAGGTTCAGCAAGTTCTGTTTCTGGAGTGGCTATCAAAATGATTCAGAAATATGTGCAAAGTTTGTAGAAGCCGAATTCAACTTGAATCATATTTTCAGACTATTATTGAATTACTTATGAATTTTTGAAGTTAGAGATGTAGAGGTGCCGAAAACCATCCTCCTCTAAAATGTCCATACTGGCTACATGAGAATTTCGAGGTCCGACCTAAAATGTATGCCTTGGCGTTGGTCGGTTTTTGGGCCTCGTCGGTTTTCAGCACAGTTACCTTAAACAACCTCCAAGAAATCTTCCAAAGATACAAACTTCTCAGCCATCACCTCACTCCATGATATGGTTTCATATTCAATGAACGCCTTCATTAGTGGAAAACATGTTCAACTATATCGGATATTACACCAAAATGGCAACTAATTCAAAGTTTTAGAAATGGTGTACTCTAAAGTCTTTTCGGTGTAATCCGGCACCTGACATGGGCAGAATCGAAGGTGAACAGGGTCAATGTGGTCCCCACAAACATTGTGTATTTCTGGCCCGCGTCACGTGGATTTCGTTGGTTTCCAGTAAAAGTAAATTCGGAGTATGTGTAATTGATGACTAATTGAATGGAAATTGATTCTGTTCGTTGCAACATTTTAATCCTTGATTTAAGAACATCCGACTAAAGTTGATGTTGATATTGCCTATGTCGTAGGCGAATTGTGACATGGTTTGCTTTGCGATGGACATCCAATTCTGCGCAGGAAGGGAAGTGATTGGGAGCTTCTATATTAGAGGAGTGACAAATTTGCAGCAATGCTTATAAGACTTTGGTCATGGGAATCTGGGATGCCTGAACCAGAACTTGGAGTTGAACTGTTGCGATGGTGATCTAATTGGACCCGGCTCCACCAACCCCCCTTCTGCCCACCGCATCCCTTGGCGAAGCTTTACCTTGCATGTTAACTTAATTCCTACTGGTTCTGGAAATCCGAAATGGCTCTTGCCTGTTTCGGATAGCCTACATGAAGGGGTTAAAAGTAATATTTTTGCCTAAGAATTTTATTGGATGCTCCCTATACCGCAAGGTCTATGTGGTAAAATTTGCAAAGCCAAATTTCACTTTTAGAACCTTCATCTAGAAATTTTAGGTTTCAAGTCTAAAACGGGCAGTTTAAAATTAGATTTTTTTGAGTTTTTTTTTTGGAAATGTGTTCATAACCAATTCACTACTCAAAATCCAAAGTTGCCTATGTCAAAAAGCTTACCAATTTTACAAGGGCAGCCTCCAAAAATTACAAAAACAATCTTAACAGCTTTTGGTAATTTTACAATTTTTTCTTTCAAAATTGGTCAAAATTTGAGATTTAGGAATTTTTCAAAAATTATTTTTTCAATAATTCAAAAACTCATAGACGTAACTTTTAACCATTCACTTTTTAAAAAACCAAAAACATTTGGCGTTCTTTAAGTTTTACCATGTTGTGGTTTTTGTACCTTCTTCTGGAAAATAATTTGCTTGAAGGTCAAAAAAGCGTAATGAGACTCTAAAATCTTGCACGGAGGTGCCCAACTCAGTCATCTACATGGAAAAAAATATGAGCAAAATTTTTGGAGTAACAATCATCAAGTCTCCCCTGGCACCATTTAGAGTATGCCTTTTGCGCAAAGCCCCCCTAAAAAAAAACAGTAAACTTTCAACGTTATAATCTCACAAATGGTAAAGATCCAACCGTTGAATTTTGACATGGTATTATTTTAGGTAGTTAGGTTCAAGATCTTACGGTTGGATGTACCAAAAAAGTAAAAAAATAAGAATCATACTCCAACTTCTACAAGGTTGTCAAAAATCACAGTTTTTGGTTTTGGAGGTCCAAAAATGGCTTGATCCTTTAGGGGTTAAGAGTACGCGGAGAAGTGCAGTGACTGTAGTTTGTAGCTTTGCTCCAATCCTCAAAGTTAGCATGCGGTAACATGACTCATGCTAACTTTCCACTATCCTTGGCGACACTCTGCCTGGGCCCACTCTGCATAGTCACCAGAAGTAGAAGGTAAAGTCTTAATAACATGTTCTTGGCTAACTTTGCAGTGCAATTCTCCGCGCCTGGCCCCACTCCGCCTAGGCAACTTTGTGGCTTCACCCACGTAGCAGTCAATGTCTCTCTTTGCCTAACCAACCCCCCTCCCAAATTTGGAAAAGGACCTCGGCCAAGACAAAAACAACAACTGCGAGGATGCAAGTTGTCTGACTTTTCAGAAAAATTGTGCACAATTACACCAAAAAACAGAATCCACCAATCAGCTTTGGAAAACTAGAATAGCTCGACACCATTTGCAATTTTTGGTATACATATTCAATGTAGTTGACACTCATTTGAGTCATTTCTTCTAGTGCCTTTCAAATCATATTCTTTAGATTTTGGGTATTCCATTGGAGGAGAGCACAAGAAAGTGGACCACAAAGTGCAAAATGTGATCACTAGAAAGTGAATATGAAGTGTGCTGTTTTTTAAAGCTTAAAGGTGAGTTTGAGCATTTTGGTGTAGTTTTTGAGCATTTTAGTCACTTCTTAGGGTGTCATAAGGTATCATACACGCATCTTCATAAAAAGAACATCCTCAATTGAAACTAAATTTGACCACTAGTTCTAAATCATGAAAATGAACTTTTCCAAAGTCTTGATTTCTTCATTTGGTGCCCTCTATTGTATTTAGAAGATGTTTTTTTCAATTTAAAAAACAAAGTTCGGTGAAAAAAACGCACAAAAAGTATCGTGGAAGTGATCCTCTTAAAAAACATCCTTGCGGTACTTTTGGAACTCTAAACCAATTAATGAGTATATTAATTGACTATTTTAGAATACTTCTTAAACATACAGAGGGCACCACTTCATTAAAAGTGATTTTTTGATAGTTTTTTATTCTTTTCTAGCCACTTTTTCAAATGACTACATTCACTTTGCTTGGATTTAAAGCCTTCGTACTATAACTTTAAAGTGTCTACTTTCCATGAAACTTTTCCAAGTTGTAGAAAAACAAGTTGAGAATCCATAGTAGTAAAAAAAATTGACTTCAATTACATCTTTCCATCACTTTGTGCAATTTTTGCAAAAGGGCTGAAACTGGCAAATAGCTAAGCACTTTTGTGGTCCACTTTATTGTGCTTCTCCCCCATTGTCTTTGATTAACGACATGGCCATTCTAAGCAACCCATTGGAATCAAAAGACAATACCATTGGGTAACAACAAACATTGACTCACTTTATGAATCCTCTTGAACATCATTTTTGTATATAGAACTTGTTTACACTCAAAGGATTTGAGAGGTCTTTTATTAGCTTTTTTAATTGTATTGAGAACACGGATGTAGTAAGCCCAGACCTCTTGCGCCATTCTGTACTCTATAAACTTCTAGACCACAATTTCAACATCTCCACTTTTACAAACCATATATGATTTGTCAACTGTCGCAAAGATTTTTCCCACACCTCATTCACTACAACTACTTTGTATCAAAGTTGCTATTTCAATTCTATCTCCTTCCCGGACCTCTTGAAGTTCATAGTATTTTCCTACTTAAGTTTGAACCCCACAAGAAGTGTGGTGGGTCATAATTTGCTACATTTGGTATTTAGTTGCTGGTTTAGAAACACTTGTCCTTGCTTTGTCATGTAATTTATGAAAGTTTTTCCATTTGAACACTCGATCTTTGTTGGATTTCATCCAAACTCATTGGTCCAACCGTAAGGAAAGTAGACATAGTAAATTTTGAGGTCTTTCTATATTTATTCAATGTGCATTCTAGTCAAAATCCTGTTAGCCATGAGAGTTGCCGTCTACTATATGCATCTGTTGTTTTCAGTTGTCAATTGTAAAAATTCTAGCCTTTACTAGTATTTTGTAAGTATTGGCCTCATTTTTGAGCTTCCACCCCTCAATTGCATGACCTATGTGTCTTCTCTTGATTTTGTTGCCTTCACATACCATTATTGAGAATGGTGCATCGTTACATTCGTAAATCCCGAGCCATTCTCAATTGGCCGCCTTCTTATATAGGTGGTGAGTAAACCTATGTCCCACTATCAGCGTCCTTTGTTGCAGTTGATTCCAACTACGCTCCTTGTTTTGGTGGACATTGAAGCATTTGTAGATGGTATTGAAATGTTGAAATGGTGAAATTGCATAGAGACGTGACACCACACATCCCTATTGAACCATAGATTGTTGCAAGAAAGCTTGAAAGCTCTTGCTATGGAGAATCCACCACCTATTACTTCGCATCCTTTTGTCCATTATATGTGTGAGTCATACCATTCTTCAAGTGAGTGAGGATCTCAATCTAGTATTTTGTCCTTAAGTTAATTCTATGCCAGCTAAATTTCTCTTTTCCAAAACTTGGACCCCGTGGAAATTGTGGCACTTGGAATTGTAAGCTATAGTAGGCTCAGTTTCCATGTGCTTCTAGTGGCCGGCTGACATCATAGCATACTGTGTTGTATAATGCCTATGAAAATGGACATCCTTAGTTTGTAGATCTATGCCAACGACTTGCTGATGCGTGTTGTGATGACTCTTTTTAGATCCACTAATCCTAAGCCTTCTTCTTCTTTGTTTCTACAACACAATTGCCTTTGCAACTCTTGTTTGCAAAGGCTTTGTACTTTCGGGCTTCTTGTAAGCTGTATCATACATGCTGAGAGTAAGCACAATGTTTGTAACAATCGCTTCTTCTATTGACAAGGTTATTGAAGTATCATCAATAAACTAAATGATCACCTTTAGGTCTTCTGTTGCTGGAATTGTATTGCCTTTGATACATTGCACCCTTACTTTCTTCTTGATACAATGATTAAGTACTTCACTTACAATAAAGAAAAGGTAGGGTGCCAAAGGGCGCCCTTCCTTGGCCCCCTTATAGTATTGGGTATAGATTTGTATAGTGCATGTTCACATTTACTCGTGCATGCACCCTTCCAAATGATTTGGTTGAGAAGCACATTCTTGTCATTGCTTGAAACAAAAATCCAATATTTTCTTGGTCTTTTGTCTAGATTTGCTAAATAGAAATTGAGAAGATTGAAGAAGATGACGAAGAAAGAAGGTAGCCTATAGTTGAGGTCTAGGGGCTGGAGGAAGGTTGAGGCAAAGGGCCCCTCCAATTAATGAGCTCTTGAAGGTCTCTCTTGATGTAATCCTTGTAGGATTTCACCTAAGGCAGATTTTTCCACATGAGAGATTCACATGGAAAACCTAAAGTTCCTCTACACAATCTTCTTTAAGCAGTGGAAGGATCCATGAATTCCCTTAACAAAAAAGGTGCTAGATCTTAATACGATAAACAATAAAAATCATTTCTATTGAACTAACCATTGTGGATAAAAAGTTGGAAACTTATCTTTAGGCCAAAGCTTGAGGATTGATTCAATACTAGATTGTGAAAAAATGAGGTACTACATGTGAATTACATCTACCTATTCCGCTAAAGCTAGATTAAAATATATTTGACAAGGCACGATCAACTGTGTAATTAGCTTTAAGCAAGTGTACATTATATTTTCTTTAATTCTAATATGCTAGATTTAGGTTTAAAAACAATGGGTATTGTTTGTAAGTTTGAAACACAACCCAAACATGAAGCAACTTGTTTTTTGTCATCTTCAATTTACCAGGTATATTATAAGTACTAGCAAGGAATGATTTTTTTCGAAATTAATTTTATTCTCTGAAGACTATCCTTTATCAATTGACTTCCTCATGGACTCTTGGGGTGTCAAAAATAGCTTAAATCCTTTTCTTCTTGATCCTTTTCTTAACTGTTCAAGAATATTACAAACACATACTGGGAGCTATATAAAATTTTGCCTTTCTGATAAAATCATGGCACTTGTCCTGAGGTAGATTTCATCTATTTTGTTGAATAAATAATGCTTTTTTTCTTTTGTTTTTTTCATTTTTGTTGTTATCTTGTTTTCGTTTATTTTATTATATGATGCATTTCCAATGATAATGCCATGCTTTATAGACGTTAGAAATGAGTGCAGCTATACTGTAGAGGAGACATTGTACTGAAAAGAAGACACTTCACAAAACATATTCACTAATGGGAGATAGCTATTTAATGATATTCATAGTTCTGTTGTGATTCATAATCTAAGCTCAATCGATGTTTTTTTTAAAAAAAAAATTAAAATTTTATTTTTTTAAAAAAATTTAAAATTACACACACACACATATATATATATATATATATATATATATATATATATATATATATATATATATATATAATTTAAATTTAATTCTTTTTTCAAAGCTCAGTAGATGATTACAACGACTTTAGTAAAGGAAAATAATTAGCAAAGTGCATAACTTGGTTAACCCCTAAAGGTTCAAGCCGTTTTTGGACCTCCAAGACCAAAAACTGTGATTTTTGACAACCTTGTAGAAGTTGAAGTATGATTCTTAATTTTTTTAATTTTTGATACATCCAACCGTAAGATCTTAAACCTAACTACCTGCACTAATAGCATGTCAAATTTCAACGGTTGGATCTTTACCTTTTGTGAGATTATAGCATTCAAAGTTTATTGTTTGTTTTTTTTTTTGCTTTGCGCAAAAGGCATACTCTAAATGGTGCCAAGGGAGACTTGATTACTGTTACCTCAAACATTTTGCTCATATTTTTTTCTAAGTAGGTAACTAAATTGAGCACCTCCATGCAAAATTTTAGAGTCTCATTACACTTTCTTGGCTTTCATGCAAATTATTTTCTAGAAGAAGGTACAAAAACTACAATATGGTAAAACTTAAATGACGTGAAATGCTTTTAGTTTTTTTAAAAAGTGAACGGTTAAAAGTTAAGTCCTTGAGTTTTTTAAATTATTGGAATTTTTTTTTTAAAAAATTCCTAAATCTCAAATTTTGACAAATTTTGAAAGAAAAATTTGTAAAAATACCAAAAACTTTGAAGGTTGTTTTTGTAATTTTTGGAGGCTGCCCTTGTAAAATTGGTAAACTTTTTGACTTAGGCCACTTTGGATTTTGAGTAGTGAATTGGTTATGAACACATTTCCAAAAGAAAAATCTAAAAAAACCTAATTTTAAACTGCCCGTTTTAGACTTGAAACCTAAAATTTCTAGATGAAGGTTCTAAAATTGAAATTTGGCTTTGAAATTTTTACCACATACACTTTGTGGTATAAGGAGCATCCAGTAAAATTCTTAGGCAAAAATATTACTTTTAACCCCTTCATCTAGGCTGCCCGAAACAGCCGAGAGCCATTTTGGATTTCCAGAACCTTTAGGGGTTAAATTGCAAATTTTGCAAGATATTTTGCAAACTAGAGTTTGATACAGTAAGACATTTCCTGTAGGGTTCCAACTTCTGTTATTTGACGATGATCATTAGTAAAATACTGGAAGTTTACTTAAAGAAGCATCAGCATTTCTAGCCAAAGTTTTTGCAATATACAAGTAAGTACTGTGCTTGGGTAGCAGGTTTGTCCACCTCAAAATAAATATTTACATATTTTTTGAAAAATTAAGGCTCATCTCTCAAAAAAATAGACAAATTTATTAAAAATGATTTATCATTTTTTCTATCCTTTAAATATCTTACTTTTAATTTTAAAAAAAATTAGAACTATTTATGAACAAGCTTGCTGCCCAATTACGGTATACGATATGAAACTCAAAGATTCTAAGAACAAGTTCTTGAATTATGATGTGTTAACTTTCTAATGTATTATTTGCTGTATTGTTGTGCACACCAATTTCTTTTACAGGATCATCAAAGCCACGAAGAAGGTGATGATTGCAATGAGTGTATCAGCTATACAGTACAACTACTTCGACTTCTAAATTCTTTGCTATTGTACTGTGCTGCAACAGACAAAATATTCCTGCAATTACTGCCTACAATCAAATTGCATCTTTGCTTGAGAAGAAGTGGAGGTTTCTGTTTGTCGCAAGAAGCGGAATGAGGTGCTCGTTCAAGTTACCATAGCGCACAAGCCCACGTCTGTAACAACAATGTTGTTTGTCTGACATTGAAGGACCTTGCATTTCCAGGATACAATGAGCTCGTGAGCTTCATGTGTCATGATAGTTACTTTTCAAAAGTACGGATTGCTTGTCTCTATCTCTCAGGAATCTAAGCCCGTGAGAAAGTTACTTGATCCATCCTGTTTGATTGAACCCACATTATGGATATGTAGATAGAAAAAAATATAAACTTATCTTGGGCAAGCCAAACATCATGCATAGTACGGATGATCTAGGTGACTCAAAGTAAGTTTGCAGATGATCAAGTCTCAACACTGCAGAGTGTCACACGAAATTAAACCTTGCTTTGTTAAGTTGTTTAGTAGGTGATTTGCTGAAGTAATCTGGAGTGTAAGTAGCAGAGGAATAAGTTGGGAGTAATGATGATATCCAAGACCATCACAGATTTCGTCACTAAATCTCGGAATTGTACTACATGGCTTGGTACGTCTGGCTAAACATCAGTTCATTTACTCCAGAAATTAAGTACCAGTACGCTTCTAAGCTGCTGCATAGATCTCATTCATGGTGGCATGAATTAACAGGTGTGTTGGTAGCACCACCGTTGTAACACGCTATCTTGTGTAATGATGCATTGTAAGCAAGCCTCAACCCTACTATACCAATACGGATCTAATTATCTGTTAATTTTCATTTGGGGTGGGTGTACTTTTTTTGTTTTATCCGTTTAAAAGATATATTTGTAGAAAATGTCATGCATCATGCTGTGGCCTTGTTTGGTACATTACAGTGGCTCTTTGCCCCTTGCAGAGGCTACAAATTCATACATGATCACATCGCTGCACACTGCACAGTAGTGTAGCTAAGCAGAAGTACTTGAGGCACAGTAACTTAATGGCATTTTGTCGCAAGGGAATCTTTCAGCACGCCGGCCCAGTTAGAAGGGGCTCATTCATATCGGCCGTATGACTGTGACATGAAGTGACTCATGTTTCCAGGTTGTACAACCATAATGTCTGCTGCAGCTACGACACAGCAATTGGTGCTACTCTAAGAGTTTCCTAAGCTCTTCAAACGGCTTCTAGAACAGATCTAGCAACCCACCCTTGACTAAGATCAGTATGCACATTGACATTGAACCATCCCATGGACGAGTGGGACCCTTATGTGGTTCCGGATCCCGGATCAATACAAACTACAATACCAATGAAATTGCTTTGGAGTCTTGGGTAGAAGACAGACGGGTGACACTCTCGACAAGAACTGATCCCCTTCCACCTACCAGTACTGTTATTCAGCTTTGGACTTGGCCACGCTATTGTGCAAGAGAAGACCAAGAAAAAGCACGTGAGGGGCCACCACCAAGTGTTTCTAAGAGCAAAGGCAGCGTGCAAGCAAAGTTGAGAAATGGGTCTTCAAGCACACTTCACCAGTCCACACCACATTATACAGGTGGGGTTTCCTAGTCTACGCCTCACCATCTAGGTGAACATTGATATCATTTGCAACAGTTGATCAGAAAATATTCTGTGCAGAACTAGACTCAGGGATCAAATTTCAAATAAATGTTACTCTTAATTTTGATTAATTAACTAATTCATCAATTCAATCTACAGCCAGATTACCGGTATGCTTGATTCTTATCTAGACAGCATGAGAAAGTAGAGATTGAAATGGAGTAGAATTATGGTAGACAGCTACTAACACTAGAATTTGGAAGCCTTTTACCATTTTCATACGACATTCAGGTAATGCAAAATTTATTGCATTGAATTGGTGACATGACCAATTTTTTCCTAACAACTAACTATTTTTATAAGTGCAACCATGCTCAACTCTCAGCCTGTCAAACATTTGTCATCAGTACTTCTACCTTAGACAGCAGAGAGCCTGTCTTAGCAAGCGTTCAGCCTCCTTCCTTCTAGATCCTGTCTAACTCAGAACTGATACTTTTAGAGAGTTCAGGACGTCAGGACCAACTCCCCTAGTAAAGCAAGCATTGTTCTCCCAACAAATCCCTCCATTCCGTCAGTCTCTGATAACAAAGTATGAACGACTCATGCTCGTCTTCATGAGAACTATTACGCTAAAGCAGCCATGTTAGTGCTACCAAATTAAGCCGGCCATAAACCATCCTTTATCAGTCCTCAGCATTGTATCGAATGCTAACCAGTACCAAAACACTAGAGTTCTCAAGCAAGTTGCAAATGGCTGCGACATGGCATTCAATCTACTTTAAGATTAGGAGTGATTTCGAACTCCCGAATGGAAGAAAAACAAGCTCCAGACAAATAACAGTCTCTGTGCCAATGACTGCTTAAAGGAACTGGAGCCAAGGAGGGGTTGTCTAAATTTGAACAATCGTATTAACATCATCGCTCTGTAGCGGAGAAATATATTACTAAGAAGTACACAAGGAATCCAGCTACTAAAATACCACCATAAAGGAATGTTTGCGTGGACTGCACTGGCCTTGCATATTGAACTCTGCAGCACCGCAGAGTATCCCTCTCGGCTGCTATCATGTGTTCCACATAGCTGCATACAAGACAACAATGCATAATCAGAAACCTAATTGAAGAAAGACGAGGTTTGCACGTTCAAGCAAATGACTACTATCATATACTGAGAAGTCAGGATGATAGGGACTGGACCGAGCGTCAGTCGAGATCTTACTCTTGAGTGAAAAGAGCAGACTGCATAACAGTAGAAGCATTTCCAAGAGCGTGCTGGATTTGGTGGTCGTAAAGAAGGGCTGACACTTGCACGAGCTGATCTTCCAAAGTGGTCAAGTAATTTTCCAGCCGCTCCACCTTCTCATGAGGCAGAGGAGCTGGCAATGCTGTTGTTTTCTTGTAGAACTTGTCTATCCAGAGCTCGACCTTGTTTTTCTTCTTCTCACCCTTCACTTGATCTCCAAGAGGTGTACGAAGGTAATCGCTTATGAATTCTTGGACATGATCAGTAGACTCCTTTATCGTTTTTAGTGCCATATGCAAACGAGCATAGACTGCATTACGCTGCACCATACCAGCCATACACAATTTTAGACACCACTAGCATTCAATATTCAAGATAGAATTCTTCCTACTAGACTAATATTTTCGTGTGGTGTGACTAACAAAAAGAAATAAACGTAGGATCACAAGAAAGACAGCGATGCACCAAACAACTACCTTTTCGGTCAAAGTAACGAAGTACTCAAATAGGACTATGAAAAAATGAATACCATACAAGGTGAAACTGCAGACATGAGACGATATGGTATGCAATTAGAATGACCGAGTAAGAAACACATACATAAACACAGGCTTACTTTTGCAGTGTCGCGCAGCAGGTGGCTCACAGTTGACGTGTTTGAAAAGGGGCCAAAAGGATGATGACCTGAAGCCCAGAGCCAATTAAGAATGGGGCGATCATGTATGTGTGATGCCCTCTCATAAGGGGCCACCAGACCACCAACTACAGCTGCAAGCCCAGCCACTATATGACGCTGTGGGGAATTTGGTATTGCTTTCATTTTCTGAGTCTCTGACACAGCGCTATCACATTCAAACAACAAACGGTGAGAATACACCAACGTCGGCAGACCAAAAACATAATTCTACGACTAAACAAAAAATGCTTCCACAATGATGCAATTGTTGAAAAGTTGGTTTACCACGTTCAAAGGTGCTTAACAACATCGAAGGGAGTACTAGATTTGGATGACTATATATAAAAACCCCCCTAACACGAAGGGGCATATAGGACTAACCTGAGAGTAATTGGATCTCCAGGGTGTTGCAGTACAAATACTGCATCATGGCTCACCCACATGAGATTCTCTCCTTCCATGAGCAACTGTGGATCCACTCCATCCAAGGATAATACAAACCTGCGTTACATCCCACAACCAACTTTTGAGAACTGCATGTCTTTGAGGATGCCAGGTATACTACACAATAGGAATCTCGCGACCCAAGCAGACACAACTTAACAAGCCTCGAGTAAACAATAAGACGACAGATATTGAAAAGTGCTGATGTTTGAGTACACTTACACAGGGATCACTCGAGTGCCGTGGGACTTTGCAACTGGTGGTGCTGTAGAATCTGAAGGTTTTCGATCTCGACCAGTCCTCTTTGCATTCTTTTCTTGAGCACTCTTCTTTCCATATGGATATTTTGGTTGGCTTGATTTTACTACGTTCTGCTCTGGCTCAGTGGGTGGTTGCTCCCAGTTGTGCTGTAATATTGAATAAGTCAGAAATCCTTTTGCTTCCACGACCCATATAACTGTACAATGAAGGTGCTGGAAAGACACTTAGACCAGAAAATTGAATGCGGTATCCACTGAGATGGACATAAATAACATAGAAGTTTTCCTCGGCAGATGAGACAGGACGACTACAATAATGAGACTGTTGTTTTTGTACAGAGAGAGATTGTTCGGTTACCTGTGGTTGTCTCCGTCTGAAGTATCTCGCTGAAAGTTCTGGGTCAGCCACTTCAAGAAGACCAGCAGCAAGCACATCTGCTGAGTGTCGCATCTCCTGCATCGCCAGAACATCATATAATTGGTTCACCTTTACACCTTCCAACATTTGGTTCAACAACATTCTATTGGACAAAACTAAAAGACAAGCGACATACTGAAAGACAGATATGTGACACACCTCTCGCAACACAGCTCCGTCAAGGAAGGTCAGAGTTTTGGCATGAAAACGACCATCTTCACGGGTGTCATGAGTGGACATTCCTCGCATGGCCTTTGCCACAGCCATAGCCAGGCGTTCATGGTCGTGTAAACTGTGTATCCCTGCCACTACCATGACTTCTTGCCCGGGTTGCAGCATCGTTTTCACCTGCACCACAGATAAGGTGAAGTGATTATTTATCCAGAGAGTGAAATAAATAACGCGAGTCTGCAGACCCTACAATAAAGCTAATCTGGTCTGCAAAATATGTCCAGATCCAATAAATAAATTGATAAAGTCACTATAATACTTGTACATATAGAAAGTAGACGGCTTGAACATTTGTCCTAATCACAAATCGCCGTCACCTGTTTCCAGGCACATCTCTGGAGCTAACATCCACATTACATGGGGGAGGACCACAGCCAAGCATACCTGATGCCTTATCTCGTCCACATCTATACTGTGATTACTTCCAGGTTGAAGAATGTTGTAGTGCAAATGATTTCGTAAAACAATAATGGGCACCAACAAGCGTGATGATACATCCACAGTTTCGAACCTGCCAACCCCACAAAGCAAGTAAACTACAATTTAATACGATTGAAGTCATTCCTATTTGCTGTGGTCAAGAAACAGGAACGTAACTGTCACATGGATTTACATGCAGTACGTTAATTATTTGCTGTTAAGTGTTAGAGCTCAGTGCATCTTACCTGACATCTGGGGCAATGATGTGCTCCAGGGCAGACACAATAGTTCCAGATATTTGACCGCAAAAAACATTCTCCACAACAGTAGGGTTGACAACGGGACGACGCTTGGGAACTAAAAGATGCTGGAGCCTAGGCACTGTCCGGTGCCCTACACTGCCCTCCTCGGTTTCCAGTCTTCCATACGAGCAAGGTCCGGCTGAAATGTCAATCACCGCATACCTGCAGAGCATAATGTTACAAAAACGTTCAGATAAAGAGAAACTTTTCAAAGCCAGTTCTTCTGTCCTAAAAATTACTTGACCTTTTAAGGTAGTATACAGTAAATAATCAGATTGTTAACAACTTAATAGGTGTAAGCCTCGAGACTCAATAAATACATCAATACTGGTGAACTAGATAGGTACCATATCTTTGTTCCACTGCCCCTTCTCAAGAGCTTTGATTTAATGTGATCATGCAACATCTGCTAGTCCTGAGAACGTGGACCAGTTAAGATTACTGAAAATACCAACTAATACCGGAGCATACAGGGTGGCAATCACAAGACAGAGTATTCCCTTCTTGAGAGAGAGTTCCGCACCTTCCATGACTAAGCCAGACTTGGGAGGCAGCACCCCCATTGTACCGGTATCGATAAACATAACCGGCTTCTTGTTTCTGAAATTCGTCAGGAGTGAGTTCAGTAATACTGCCAAAACTAGAGGTTTCCGAAGTCCCATTCTTTGGATCCATCCTCGCCTGCAGAAAGTTCATCGTGAGTTCCAAGAAAAAGGTCATACAGCAGCCAGAAGCTGCACAAGGCTGCCCCTTCACACCGCCAATGCAAACCAAATTGCTCTTCTATGGCATTAGAGGAAACATGGTAACGAACTGTAAACTCCAAAAGTCAAAATAAGATGACCTTACTCTCTAACACGGTTCAACAGTCCGGCTTAATCAAGTAAGTAGAAACGTCAGCACACAATTCCAGAAAAAGGTCAAAATGTATGCACGTGGACTTCATAAAACACAATCCTAGAACAGCAAACATACCTTGTCAAGATTAAGTATAAAAATTGCCGTGGGAAAAGCCTTGTTCGGGTCATTATCTGCGCTTGCGTCAGCCGGAAGTCCAAACAAGTAATTGTAGAGTCTATCAAATGTTGGCTCCATAGCTGTTGCCTCCACCTCAAAACATGGAACTTCTCTGCCAAATTCACTCTGCCCCACACATCACATTGAGAAACACATCAGATGAAACTCAATCTCTTCCCATCAAAAGATCACCGCATGCCAACAGTGGAATGTGTAACCATGACATCACTAAACACTAGACTTCGAAGCATGGAAGAATCAATTCACCATACACGCCCCAAAGATACTGCCTAGTGAGAGTACAATACCTCTCTACAAAGACCTGTCTCCACCAGCTTGTGTTTCAACTCATCTTCAACCGCAAGGAGCTCTGTTGGCCCTACCTGGACAAACACCACATGCCACAACAACACTCTCAATCCCATAACCAAAGCTCCAAATCCACATCACCTAACTAGATCCCCACGCTCACACCACCCCCATACCCTAAACCCTAAAAACACTCACAAAACTTCCTGAACCTTCCAAAGAAGTAAAAATACAAAACAACATGCAAACCTTACCGGTATGACATTGTAACTCATGTCGAACTCAATGTCAAGCATCTCCCCCGTCTCCATACAAGAAGGCCGATGCGACGGATAACTCGACTTCATATGATGATGCAACTTGTCATGATCCAAATGAAACCGGTAACCCCCATCATTCAGAAACCCCACCAGCACCACATTCACCTCGAGTGCTATCGGAAACGGAACCTGGATTCCACACACCATCACCAACATGTTAAACTTCACCCATCTCTCCGATCCCAAAACCCTCATCCCTCATGACCTAATTCACTCACCATGACAAAATTCTCGAACCTGCAGGCTACTACCCACTTCATCAAAAACGAAACTCCATCAGGGAAGAACAAAGCTTCTCGAGTTGGGGTTGAGATCAATCGAGAGGGATGGAGAGCGAGTGAGTACCTGAGCGCGAGAGTGGAGCAGCTCGTGGGTCATCTTGCGCACGGTGTCGCGGTGATCCTGGAAGCTGTTGTGGTGCCATTGGGGGTGACCGGGGTCGCGCCGGAAGGGCTCCTTGGCAGCGTGCGCTTGCTGTTGCTGCAGCGACAAGAGCAGTGCGAGTGCGACGACGATGACCCACCTCCCGCCCATCATCGTTTTGGAAATTCTTTGAGGCTCCCGAGTCCAGGTGAATGCCGTCATGCAACCATCCAGTTGGTTGGGGGGTTTAGATTGTAGTGGGTTGCTCCATGCCCGGGTGTGTTGGCGTGGGCTCGGATTGGAGAGCTGCGAATGCGGGAGAAAACCCTGCTCCTCCGCAAAACAGAGACATGCACATTCACAGCTTGAGTGTGAGTGTGTGTTTGTGTTTCTCCGAAAACAGTCGCTCACGACATGGTCTTGTGCCTGCCAACTCAGCATCCACCTCAGCCTCATTTCTGTGTCCACCTCAGCCTCATTTCTGTGTCCACCTCAGCCTCATTTCTGTGTCCACCTCAGCCTCATTTCTGTGTCCACCTCAGCCTGCTTAATTCCTTGATTAAACCGGAAGTTTGCGTGCTCAACGCCGAGGTTACTTGAGATTGTTGTTTTCAGAGGTCGGAAGAATTTGACTAGGTCTGTGATTCGAGGAGAGCTCCGAGAGAGGTGGAGAGTTCTCATAGATTAAGGCTAGAAATGGTGAAGAGTGTGTTCCTACTTTATATACCTGGATTCGCGATTTTATTTCTCCACCTCAGGCTCATTTCTATCTCCACGTCAACTAGATCTAAGAGAGTTTCTTTGGCAAAGGTAGAAATATCAAGTGTAGGAAATATGAAGTGGAAGTATGATGATTTCCTTAGATAGAAATCACAAAATTATGAAAAGAAGAAATTATGACATTAGGTGAGTTTTTAAGGTCTTTTAAGGAGGCGGGTTTGACTTCATTAATTTTGGTCTTTCCGCTAGTGTTGATATGGTCATGAATCGCACTTATGGGTTAAGGTGCAAAATGAAGCTTCATTGTACGCTCCTCACTTTTGTCTACCATTCTAAATCAAGCATTGTCTTAAGAATTGGCGTCAACTACCCATTCCAAATTAATCAAATTGCAATTGTATTGAAAGAAGGTTCTCTGGAGGCCTCAAAACTTACATAATGAAGGCAAAGTGATTTCATATTTTCATCCTTATTAGAACAATTTCTAGAGTTTGTTACTCTTGTAAATCAATACATAGGGTGAATATATGGGTTGATTCATAGTGCCACCCAAATTAGAACAATTGCAAGAAGCCAATTGATTAGCAAAAATTGGTTTTAAGGTCAGCAAAAATTGGGCAAAAATTGGTTTGAGGTTAGTTTAAGGTCATGTGCTTGACTGTTTTAATTTCCTGCAAGTATACTTCCAGGTTCATGGGAGTCTCGGTTTCTGTTTTTTCTACCTTACTGAGCAAGTTAACATTTGAGCCCGAAGTTTAGAGTTTGCTTCTTCTTGAAATAAGAATGCCGAAAGCCTGGAGTTGCATCTGAGAGTGGGTGGGAGTGTTGATATCGTTGTGACTTTAAAAGTTGAATGAGACTTGTAATGACTTCCACATGAAGATGTGCAAAATTTCAAAGTTCCAACACGCCTGGAAAGCAGAGAATTTGCTCAGAGACTACTGACTATTCACATTTCATGCCAATTAGGCATCATTTTACACACTCTGTTCTAAGAATCAACTCATAAAACTCACAAATACTTTGATTCAAGCTCCTGTTTTATGGCTCTCAGTCGACCTATGACACTCGGCTGAATCAGCTTTCGGGCTTCTTTCAATAGAGCACCTTGTCTGTTCGTGTCGAAAGCATCCAGGAGATTTTGAATGGTCATTAATAATGCCTCCGGAGTCCTGCAACCCAAGGTACAAAACATCGTCAGAATGCAGAATAGGACACAGCCACAGGTAAGAGGCACTCAAGAGGACCTGGATCTAGCTAACACTTATTTGTGAGGACAAGCGCACCTACATGAGCACGACTTGGAACTGCTAACTTCAGTAGTTAACTCCAATTAGAATTCAAAGCATGATTTAGTACTTATCATCAATAAATTTCAAGCAAGGCATACTATAAAGAAAAGGTTAATTTCTAAGGTGTCGAGCAATGAAAACACTCTTACGTGTAAAGTTCGTCAACATCTTTCCCTTCCATTTCAAGGCCAGGAGTGAAGGCATTTTTCATCTCAGCACTCCTTTCTTGCGGATCATTGATGCTAAGAAGGTAACGCAAGATTCGAACTTCTTTAGGCACCAATCGAGACATGTTCCCTCTGGCAACGTTGTAAAGTTGAAGCATGGTGTCCTTAGCCTGTCAGTTTGTTCACATATAAACATAATTAGTGGTCTGTGAATGATCAACCTGCACATGAAACAAGTTCCAAAAATACAAAATTACTCGATGATTTAACACAATAATGTCATAGAATCTTCTCGATATGTAATTGAAAAAAACAACAGGTGCACCAAGCTATGCAACGACATTAAGACAGTCTCCAATAGAAGTATTGAGACCGACAACCTACAGAACAAAATCACAGCGAGTATCGTATTGGCCTGGATAAGGAAGTCTCACCTCTTCTTTCATTAGTGTAGATTCCTTTGATGCAGAGTATGCCTTTGAGATGAGCAGCATAAGCGAAGAATCCAGCTCGCCTTTCTTAGCAAGACTCTCTATTTTCTTAGATGCAACCTCTAAAGAAGGTGATTTAACGATGTCATCAAATTTCATCTGCGCTGCACTTAATGACATAAAGTCTTTTGCATTTTTGTCGTACTCTTGAACGGCGGCCAGGCAGTCCTTCGCGATAGCAGCAATTTCTGCAACAGACAAGGAATACAGTCCTCAGCACAAGATAATTTCAAGAGGAATTTAGCATATCCAAGGAAACTGACAATTACGATTAGGCAAAACGTCATATGCATGACACGAAGGTAGTACATGAGAGAGGACCAGAATGATGCACATCACAGGAATTATTACCCATGAAACCCGAACCCAAACGACTACTGAAATGGTGCTGTCATACCTTCTCTACGGTTCTGGTCATCATAACTTGCTTGAATACGTATACGAAGGTGCTCAAAGAAATGTTCAGTAAAATCTTTCCTTTGGCGAGCCACGATGGCATCAATTTTCGTAGGAGATTTCTCAATTAAAGCAAGGAGTTTATCGTGTTGCTGCATATCTTCGTCCAACTGAAGATTCAGACACCACAACCTTCAGATTCACTTCAGACATGAAGCAAGAAGCTGTAAATGCAGTTAAAAAACAATGTAACGACTGGCAACCAAGGAGACTATTGTGGGTTGATAGCATACCTCCTTTAAGCGCCTTGAAAGCACGAGCAAGTTCGATCTTCTCTTGAGATCTTCTGTCTGAGCAGCCTGGAATTTGCAGCGGCTGAAAAAATGAGGCCTTAGATTGACCCATTCTTTACTGAAAGCTAAATAAATATGCCACTCTTCCGGATTGGTCTTCTCTACTAGAAACACATCTATTAATTTATCACATATACGATTCATTTTCTGTCTCCCCATCTCCTTCTGATCTTCAGAAGACAACGGACCATCCATGCCCGCATTGGAGCTCCTAGTGCGACTGGAGGCAGTTCCGTTCTCATGGCCAATCTCATCATCTTCTGTCACCTGAACTACCACATGACAAACAAGTCAGAGAAAACTCCATCGCAAAACCAGCATATGGCCCAAACTACGTCACTAACATTCATAACTCAAACCCTCTAGAGTTGCAACATCGATAGTGTAGTTCCAATCCACAGCTGACCGAATTTACAGTATCGACAGAAACAAGAGCAATTCCCAGAGTAAAGCCAGGAAAAACTCACCTTCGACAGCGCCGTAGCCGCATCAATTGCAGAAGCTCGAACAACCAACGAAGGGCAGCCACAGCGACGTAGAGGAGCATACGAGAGCCGTGGATTCATTCCCAACATCACCCCAGCACGCAAACCCACCGCAAAATTTCGCTGGGGTAGCGAAGTGGACACAAAACCCATTTGAGATGACACCGAAGGCACCCACAGCGATGCCATGGCCACAATCCTCCTTCCTACAAACACAAAACCCTCCTCCTCTCTCCAAAGATACACTTAACTACTAAAAAACCATAATTCTCCTGCACCCACAAACCCTAATCGTCTCCTCTTCGGTAACACTACCTCAGTGACCAACTACACAAACTACCCAACTCGTGTGGATCAATCTGCAACTTGTGTGCATCAATTTCAGACCATAACCCAGCAAATTCTAAACTCCAGCACCTCCTCTAACCCTCAAACTGAAAGAATTCTTCTGCTCATGTACATCCAATTCCTCCTCAATTTCTCCCTTCCAATCCAACCCAATCCAACCCAATCCAACCCAATCAACTCCTGCATGTCACCAACCATCAGAAGCACAAAACTCAGCCAAAACTCAACCCAAACTGCACCGGCTGAGCAAATCTCTTCACATCTACTACCATGAATTCAGAAAAATATTCACAAACACGTAAACCAAGAGCCATTTTTCATGATCCAACATCCATACTGTAAGTGAAATTCCTAACCTCCAGAACTTGAAACAAAATTCCAGACACCTGAATATGAAACTGTGAGCTGATCTCTCCGGATTAGAAGCATTAGTTATCACTTTGGTTTATCACTCCACATGCAACACCACATTTGAGGAGATCATTTGCAGTGGGTTTGAAGAGAGTGAGAAACATGATGGCCCTTAAACCCTAAACCCTTGTGCTCTCTAAAACCCAACAGCGTTTTTAGTTTTTAGTTTATTTGATTTTTAGATTTTTAGATTTTTAAGTTTTTTGATATTAATTTTAAGTTTTTTAATAATTTTCAAAAAATCGGTATCTTTTTGCATATGGATGTGTTTGAAATAAAATTTATTAGAGATAACAATTAATCATAAATAACATAAGAATCACTTGGATTTTGTAGAATTGCTTCTGTTGTGATATGTCTTATAAAGTCTGCTTCTAATCTATAAAAAGTTTCACTTAATTCAATGAGTTGAAGTTGATCTTCTCTTGATTGGATTCTTTCTCTTGCAAATCTTCTCCTCATTTGTTTTAATTCATTATGTTTTCTCCATAATTCATGAGCTTCTCTTTGTAAATCTTCACTTGGAATAAATTGTACTAATACCGGTTTGTAGTTTGGTATGTGTACGTTATGAATTTGATTAAACCACTCCGTAAGGTTGTATCTACACATAGGACATTCTTTTTTCCTATATTGTTGTTGTTGTGTATTTAACCAAATATTTAAACAAGCCTTACAAAATTGATGGTTACAAACAGTTGTTATTGGATCAACAAATTGATTGTAGCAAATCGTACACGATTCATTCAATTCTTCCATTATTGTCCAAATATAATGAATTCCTCAATGACTAACAAATAACATCAAATGAGAAGTAATGAGTTTAATCAACAATTTATATTATCAATATCTCACCTTTTCCATTTTGTTATATTTTACTTTTAATGTAAAAGTAGTCAGCAAACAATTTTTATTCCAATCTAAAAGTAACTACAAACATTTCTTGCTTTTAATGTGGAAGTAGCCAGCAAACAATTTTTAGTTTTAATGTAAAAGTGACTAGTTGTAGCAAAAAAGAAATTGAACCTGTAAATGAAACACTCTGTTGGGTTCACCATATGACTCAAAAAAATAAAAAAAAATTAAATTTTAAAAAAAAAAATTTAAAAATTAATTCTTGTGACACTATGTTTGTACCACAAATTTTAGTTCCACTATCAGCATGTGTTGGCTGCAACAACGTTTAGTTTTTCTTATCTTGATAACGAAAGGCTCACCAGGAGGAGACTTGAGACTTGAAAGGAAGATATCATGATCAGAGATTCATCTCATGTGCAAAAACTGGCTGGATGATCAGGGTGTTAAGCAAGTATTACCGTACTCACATATGACAGTTTTTTTGCGAAATGGAGAGATGGGTATTGGTGGAGATGGGGAGAGAAGCAGTGGGCAGAGCAGAGCTATGGGACCTAGGCAGAGCTGTGGGTGTGGAGCTCGGGAGTTCCCTTAAACCCTAGAGCCTGGCTGGCTTTGCAGCCACGGTTGAATGGTTGCCACCACCGCCGCGCACACAGCTTTTGTGAGTATGGTGCAGAAAATGGCCTCTGCATCTGGGGCTTTACACTTCATGGCAAATTGACAATACGGTAGGTGATCGCAGCTGACGGAACGGCTCTGGAACGGCTTGGGAACGGCTATGGAACACATTGCGAACGGAGCGACGTGGCCGCACCAGAACCAAGGGAACGGCTCTGGGTTTTCATAACACCCTTCCATGAAGACGCGTAAAAGTAATGAGAAAAGAAGAGAGTGATGGAGCATTGCTCCAATTGGCTTTATATAGTCCACCCATACAAGAGGCGGTTCTACTGCCAAGATTTAAGTCCTACGTGGTACTCGTAGATGGCGGTGGGTACAAGGGCCACCGCCCATTAAACTAAGTATGAATGGTCATTGAACTAAGTAGATGAAGGGGTTTCCGGGGAGTTAGATGGATGATGTTCATCCTCTCTCAACATTAAAAGACAAAATTGTTGTTTTTTCAAAAAAAAATTACACAAATTAATTTTAGCAAAATTTGCTCATGAAATGAGCAGGCTTAGCCAAGTGCAAAAATAGCTAATTGTGTGTTTTTATAGAACTACTATTAAAAAGAGTGTGTATAGAGACTTAAAGACGATTAGGCGGATTTAATATTTGAGAATTTTATAAATACAAGTACAGTACTATGTGGTAGAATCTTTTGAAGTTTATGTATCTATTAAAGTTATAGATTTTAAATTTTAGCTTCCATCCACATGATTAGATTTAATAATCTTATAACCAATATTTTATTATAAAATTTGAAACTTACAATTCATATAGTTATAAAATTGATGTATCACTCAAAATATTCTTCTAAACAAGAGGTTGATTGAGATATCCCAAAGGGCACCCTCTTTATAGATTTGTACATATGTTCAAATTTTTCTTTTCTCTTCCTATGCCGGATACCACCTCGTCTTTTCTTGAGTGGATAATTTGGAATAGAGAATGCTATTGGCACTGGAGGTGGTTGGGATTTTTGCCAATTTGCAATCTATTTTGTAATCTCATTGAGAAAACTTTGTCCTTCCGTATCTTTTCCAAGTTTATAATCAATTCTAATAGACAAAGAAGATTTTGCTGCTACTATACGACATGTTTTTTTGCGAAACAAAGGAGGAGTTTTTTGTACAATTTATGACTCAAAAATTATACCAAAGTGACTAATAGTTGTTGTTGAACATCCTTCCAAATCTGCACTTCTTTTTGCACCCAAAAGTTGCAGATTGCACGTTGGCACTGTAGCAAGATTATATATACCTCCTGCAAATCCTATCAACTTTGCACCTATGCGGCTTCCCACAATCGTTGTTAAATTTGGTGCAACCGTAGTCATTCTCCTCTCCATAATTTCTAGGACTTTGTTTTTTATAACATCAAGAGCAATCATACAATTGCAAGCCTCCATAATTATCTTCAATGTATGTTCTTGAAGAGGTTTCCCACTTGTTGTTGAATATGCAATGACTACTACCATAATTGTTGTAGAAGGTAGTATACCTTGAAAGTCTACCAAAGTAAGATTTGTCTCATTTCCAATTTGTATAACTACACGAGCATAGTCCATTGGATGTGGCACTATATTTTCTAACTCTGGAAATCGGGTAGCATATATTTTACAAACAAAGGTGTGCATGTTTAATGTTTCAAATTCAATGTAATCCAAAAGTGCATTACAATTTCCAACAAGGTCATCAACTAATTCGTCTTTCATTTTAGAACTTGAGTTAAAATTAGTCTCATAAGTCTCCAATATTTGAGATAATAATGTACGAGCCTTTAACAACTTGTTTGAGAATTTCAAATTCTCATCTTCATCGGAGGTTGTATTAATTGTTTTAAATTTGATTATCTCATCATTTGCTTGGCATAATTCTTGTAAGTCTTCTGAGAATGTATTATTAAAAGCCATGGTTACTTTAATTTGTTCAATACACAAGATAAGTTGACTCGATCAAACAAAAAACATATACAAATTAATGACTTTTGTATAAGAAATTAAATTTTGCAAAACTCAACAAGTAATTAATGAAAGAAATATAACATATTATGACTATTTATATTTTAACTTATAATTTTTTATTTTTTATACTTTTATACTTTTACTTTTACTTTACTTTAACTTAATATTTTAAAAGTTCATATTTTTCTTTAAAAACTCGGAAGTAAAATGTGTTTAAAAAATCAATAAATTTAAAAGCTATTTTGTAGTTTTTTTAGTGAAAGAAATTTTATATTAAGATTCTCATTACATTGCAAAACCCCAATAAATTAAAGAAAATTTAGAATTTAACATTGACTCAAAACATTTTGATAAGAGTGCAAGTACAACCCACCACTGACCACTCAGAACTAGGGGCCCGTGAGTGCTGGCTGTATTCAATGTGACGATGGCATGGAGGCATGGAGCATGGAGGCATGGAGGCATGGGGGGGCATGGAGGCATGGGGGCATGGGCATGGAATTTGAGCAGTGGGGCAGCTTGAGCCAAGCTTGGGGAGGGTTAGGGGGGAGGGTTTGGAGTACCAGGGTACTGATTGGTGGGTGCGGCATGGACCCAAATATTTTCATTTCAAATTTTATAAATTACTGTAAGCTTAAAATTAAATAAAATAAATATTCATTTGAAATTTATTCTCAATTTTCTGAAACATATGAGTTATTTTATGAAACATATGAGTTATTTTATGAAACATAATAGAGTTATTTGAAATTTCACCTACAACTCAATTCTTCTTCTCAATTTCATTTATGTTTATAGCACGTACTTCAATGCTATGATAATTCATCTACTTTTCTTCTCATCACTCTTGGATTACTCATTTATATTTTAACACAAAAACAAAGAGGTTATAAAAAAAACTCTAATATGTGTATCACATTATTTATTTGCACTTAGTTTCATGATTAAATTGAAACAACTCTTCAAATTTTTTTAATTTTTTTTTACATATGGCTAAAATAAAATAAAATACCATAATTATTGTTTTTGAATTAAAGATAGAATATCTTTATTTAAGTTCATATGATTTTAATGAATGTGTAGTTTCAAGTGACTAATGTGCTTGATCATTCATGTTGGTATTAGTCACATTACACTCATTGATGTTCGTTGGTTGACTTTTTTAGCGAAATACTCATTTAGAGAATGAGATAAAGGTCAAACACAAGGTTTGTAAAAGCAAAAAAATTGGTCTAGCGGTATAAAAAGAGTTTGATCATCAAATTTTGAGATAATTGATGATTGTCTCTTGGAGTTTGTATTTCGAAGTCAGTCGGTGGTGATCAAATGGTACATAGTCACTTTATCTTGTGAATGGTGCAAGTATATCAATTATGGTCCCGTTTTTAAACACATGTTGACATAAAAGAAAATCGTTGATGATAAGTTTATTCATCTACTTGATTTGTTGCTAAGTATGTATGATCTTCATGGCTTTCTCCTAAGTTGCTAAATATGAATATTCTAACGAGTTAAAACAAGCATGAAAAGTGGTGGCCCAGATAGGCCAAGTTCCTCCATACTCTATGAGCATGTTGCTCTCCTTGAGTGCACCTAAACTTCGTCAACCCAAGTCTTGTGCTCAGTTGAGGCAATTTGTGTGTTACATCGGAGCAAGTCCTTATTGTCATTCTCGGAATCTTATTCAGTTGAGTGATTGCCAGGAGGAGAACACGAGAGTTTTACTACAAGGTTTACAAGTTTTTTCTAACTGTAAAGAACACGTCTGGTTGTTACAGTGCTTTCATTGTAGCAGCTGTATCTTTGCACACTTTGTAACGTTGGACAACAATATGTAATGAACAATATACGTTGAACAATAGTTGTATGTTTGTGCATATTGACTCTTCATTGATGGAGAATGTTGAGTAGCAAACTCATGAAAACTGCACTAGACTTTATAGATAAATTGTTTGACTCGATTCTATCTTGTTGAGGCATATTTTGCATCAAGGAGTAATCCAAATCTGGGAAAAATCCTCCTCAACTATGTCAAATAGGACGGCTCGCTCCAAAATGCACTGCTTTTCTGTTCGGTAAAAGAGAATAAATCTACCTACAAAGGCAACTCCCAAACGGAAAAACTCGATGTCGTCGCTAAGCCACAATTGCATGTCAAGCGGCATGAAGAACCTCAAAGGTGCAACTGATCGAAGCTCCCAAACCTCAATCCTATTTGTTGGATCGTCATCTTGCTCGCCATCGCTATCCGTCTCCACCATGACGTTCGTGACAAAGTAGATGCTCTTGCCGAATATTCCCACTTGCTGCTCCAAGCCCGAAGCTCTATCATGTGCCCACTCACCCATGCTAACGGATTGGGAAATCCAACTATCATCAAGCAATGGCTCTGTCCTTGGGCGGTAAACTATGCTTTTCAACGCACACCCTTTACGATCTTGAAATACTTAGAAAAAAGGATCCTGCCCTGAACTTTGAAGCCACCTGTCAGGGTTTAGGGTTTTGGGGTTAAGGGTTAAGAAATGAGTGAGCAACAAAACCAACGATCGTTGTGATTGAGCCAAAAGCACCAAAGTTCAAAGACACAATTCCTCTTGAATCCACCAAGAAGCCTTCTTGCACCTGTGTATCGAAGCATGAATGTTCCAAAATCGGTCTCGTATGCATCCGTGTTCCCATTCCAATGTCAACGATGATTACCAACACGCTCATCAATAGTGCTCCATCAATTTGCTCGCCTTTACTTTCAAGGTCCACCAGCGCTATTACTGTGTCCTTCACGTTGACCCTCATCTCCGCATAGACATGATCAGTCATCAATCGGCACATTCCATAGTGAACGAACTACATGAAAAATCAGAAATAACAATGTCATTATATACTACGTGAACCTCCACGCACTTTGAAAAGCACACCAGGTCCCCAAGAGCCAAGGACAAAATCATTTACAACATCAATCGTCAGCAATAAATAGAGGCAACGTACCAAGTCACGGAAACACATCTGACTGACCTCGCTTAGCCTTGGAAGTGACTGCCTCAAGATGAAGTACCCATCCAAGTAAGTGAAAAACTGGGACAACCATTGGACCATACGTTTGTGATCATTCCACCTCTTCACAAGCTCTTTGAGCATGAATTCCTCGTGTTTCTCTCTAAGAGCAGGTAACACCTAAATAGCCAAGTTCACGCCAGGATGAGTACTTTAAATTTGTCACCATTCTCCTGAAACACGGATCTTTATAATTGCAAAAACAAATGGTATCATCCCGGGGAAAGGCCCAATCCCGCACCCAGATTTTGCCATCCCAAGGTTTAGGGCTTCACAAAAAACAAATGGAGGGATTGCATCCAGAGCACCTTGGAATTGATGTACTCCACGAAGGTCTCATTGTATCGGTCATAGAGTTGCTGAGAGTAATTATGTGGAGGGCTCTGCGTGCACATGTTGATGATTGTCATGTGCAAAAAATAATTAAGGGACTCCTCAAAATTTGAATAAGAACTCATCAGAACCCGGACCGTAAAACATCATCGCAATTTGTGTGTCGGATACGTGTTGATCAACGTGCATTCCTCGGGGTTGATTTGCTCTTCCGGCCCGCCTTCCAAGAGACTCTTGAGCTTGGTGATGCCCTTCTGCACAAGGTTCCATCCTTGCTCCCACTCGATCACCTTCCTTTTGTTATTCCTTGTGATCGTCACCCCGCCAATTACAGCTCCAGAGTCGAAATGTCGATATTCACATGGACTTCCAATTCACTCGCCTGCACGTCGAATATTACAAACTCACTGTCTAAACCCTAAACCCTAAACCACACCGTGCTCGCTTGGCGAGACAAATTTGCGTCAAATTTTTGTATCTTAATTGGATGCGTGTTTGCAAATTCTCAAGCTCGTAGTATCACAGGTTCAAGAAAGATCGAGGCTAAGAACAAGTAGAATGTATTTACCGCGAAAGATTCTTCAGCGCATAAGTTCTTGATCCTCTCGATTGCCTTCAAGAAACAGGAAAGGCTAGGTTAGAGCTTCAACATGGAAAAAAAAATTGAGTTCTTGACTGCACAATTCATGTTTGAGAACGAAAGACGCTGCAATTAAATTGAGATTAAGAGGCGTGGCTATGGCGAAGAAAGAAAGAAAGAAAGAAAGAAAGAAAGAAAGAAAGAAAGAAAGAAAGAAAGAAATAAAGAAAGAAAGAGAGCGAACCTTGAATCGAGATTAAGAGGCGTGGCTATGGCGAAGAAAGAAAGAGAGAAAGAAAGAGAGCGAACCTTGATTAGTGGTTGCTTATGCAAAATTAAGCAGTAGTCGTTTCAATGGCTACGCTTCATGCTAGCTGTGTCAGGCTTCAAGTGGCTTTCTCCATCAGTATTCGTGCCTGAGCTGATTGCGGCATCATTGCATTGACAGAGCCTGTGACCATTGTGACTTGCCTACATTAATCCACACTCCTCAGAAGCTTCGCTCAATTTGATTCAATCGATTACGTAGAAGTTTGGTGCAAGATCTTTCCATTTTTAAGCAAGATTTGGTGCACTCCATCTAAATTTTAAAAATGTGGTGTTTTCAATGAGGGATTTCACCTACGTGCCAATTTCACAAATTATTTTTCTTGAGAAATATCTCATGTTTATTTTCATGCGCTTCTAATGATAGTAATTTCAATTACTAATTTTAAATAAGTACAAATCTAGGATTTGGTTTGGAGGAAGCTTATTCCGTGTCCATTGAGGATGCTATTAGAACTCATGCGGGATCAGACACATGGAATCCAAAATGTGGAAGAAAGGGGATGCTCATCGTCCTCGTCATCATAGGCAGTAAATTTGAAATAGTGTAACTATCTAATTAGTGTCTAATTTGTTGCCTCGGTTTTGTTCAAGAGTCATCAAGATTACATAGGCATGTCATGCTGATTTTTTTGGTGACATAGATGTAATATGGAGATGCATGTTATCATTAAACACAGCTACATTTGGAGTATTCTTAGAAGGTAGCTATAGTGTGTATCTTGCAGAGAAAATAATGGAAATGAAATGTATTTTATGGTGTAATTTATTGATTGAAAAGGTTTTATATTCACTTGTTAAATTCACCAATACCAGTCTTAGATCATATAAAATTTGATAACAAGGCTTACCACATACTTAGGAGCATAATCAAAAAGTCATTTTAAGTCTAAACTTAGCACCAAGGAAATTTTACCATAGGATTAAGATGTTTGTTCAAGATTGTTTTTAAGATGAAGGTGAACAACTATTTTCTTGGTGATATATCATTGTAGTAATTTTGTAGGTAGAACTTCCACTCTAAAGTGATATTGGTGAGATTTTGTGATTATTTTTTAGTACTAATACGTTACGATCTTGCAATCTATGAGGCATTATGACTCAAGATTCATTCCACATAACCTTTAATAAGTCAATTACAAGTTTGTACAGTTGAGAATTAATCCCTAAAGTTCTGAGGGTATTTTTCATCAAAACTGCCTCAAAACAGCCCCTCTTCAAAGCAAGGTGAAGTTTGCAAACGTGGGGTCTTTTTTAGTACATCTAACCATAAGATCCTGTAGCTAACTTCTATGTCCAGATGTCCACCAAATCTCACACACTCATTCCTCACCAATTGCAAGATCGTAACGTTCAAAGTTGAAAAATAAGTTTTTTTCCCTGCGCAAAAAGGGGACAGTAGAGTTTTGAAGGCCCAAAAAACCATTTTTTAAAGTAGATACAGAATGAGTCTCTACATATTCTTGTTCCTAAGTGAGTTAGTTACATGTCCCGACAATATCATATTCAAAAAAGTTGTGGAAGGTTGCCAAAAAAATCATTTTCCACTAGAGGGTATGCTGAATTTCACAAACAAAGGCCGTTTTCTGACAATAAAAATAGCATATGAAAAATTCTTGGATTGAAAATCCAAACCGCAGGAACATGCTCTACTGCCTTCTCTATATATAGAAATTTTTATTTTTGAAAATTATCAAAATCTCAATTTTTGGTGGAATTTCAAAATTTCGTCTTTGGGCAGTTTTGGGCAGTTTTGGGCAGTTTTGGGCAGAATTTGCTGCATTTATAGTGGCTGAGAGCTTGACTAAAATTTGGCTGAAATCTTTAAAACGCTCTAACTCATGAACCGTGAGTCCGAATGTTGATTTTTTGGCTCTATGGAAAGCTACTGTTCACATCTGCCACCCAAAAAAGTCTCCAATTACCTAAAAAAAGAACGCACCCACGGTGGCCTGACCAGACGCAAGATTCGATGTCAATTTCAAAGATTCATTAAGATTTCTCTTTCTATTTTCTTTGTTTGTGTGATTTCCCTTGAACACAATATTTGGCAAAACCGCCCATGGGCTTTGAAAACCGCACTGGGTCCCTACCTCATGAATATTTGTTGAGATTTCAATAAATTATTGGCAAAAATTGCACTTTTTATTGATGGAGCTTGGAACAAATATATTACATACAATTTTGCATATATCTTGTAGTTCTATAGACATATAGATGGAGAAGATATCATATGTATTTATTGATTTATAGATATATACAAAAATATGTATATAAATATACCTAGAATACACAATGTAATACCAACACCGAGATAGGAAAAAATCAACCTATATACGTTTATATATACATTGTAATTTATTACTAAAACCTATATACTACCCTGTCATTGTTTTCTCTTGCACGTGCCTTGTTCGCAAGTCTCTCCTTGATTTATCGTATGCTCCAACAAATGAAATGTCATTGCTTTTGGAACAAAAATCTCCTGCACCATCTTTTTTTCAATCATATAAGTTTCAGATTTTGTTAGAATCAAACCCTTGCTACTTCAAGCCCTAAGAACCTCACTTCAAACCTTATTTTGGAAAATCAACCATAATATTCTAATTTTTTTTGGTTTCCTACTCACATATACCCTTATTCAACCCAAAAAGCCCAATTGACCATTCAATGGTTGATGCTAACTATTAAAGAGTTGTTACGTCTAAGAATGGTACTCTTTTGAAAATTAAAAACTATTCATTGGAAATTGGATGAGTTTGTGATTTGGATGCAATTTAGAAAAGTTCATTATGATTCATAAATTATTTATACAGGTCTTTGAACACATATAGAGCAAGATTCGCTAAGTATCTAAAAAATTACTATACTATGCAGGTAATGGTATTCTAGTTAGATTATTGGTGGTCTTTTTTCCAATTTATCATTTAATATGTGGTTTAAGACAATCACATCAATTTTCAATTACTAATAATGAAAACTATAATCTATATGAGTTATGAAAGTTTTAGTCTCTTAGATTTATCACAAAGTGAATGCACGTTTTATAATAGATCAAAGTATTTCTCCAAATCATTTGGACTTTTAGGGGTTAAGTAATTCATGAAGTTCTATGGTGAGATGAGTTTTTTTGATTTACAGTAGTAATTGGGTTAATTCAAACTATGAAGTGTGACTTTGTATATTTCATGAGAATTTTAATTTAAATTGATTGGCAAGATGAGAATACATTTCACTTCAAAAAATTCAAAAAAAATAGTTATAAAATAATTAAACAAATAAATTAAAAAATTAAAAAAATTAAAAATATTATATGCTAAACCCACTAAAGCAGATTTGGATGAATGACACCATGCACATGTAGACGTATTTCATCCAAGAATCATCGACATGAATCTCCCGACGACGATGATTCCTGGATGAAATACGTCGGGAGAATCATCGTCGTCCGGCAGGTCTCGACGTCTCGACGGCTTGGCAGGTCGGTGTCCTGGTCTCGTGCGCTCCGCTACAAGCTACAATTTCAGCGTCGCCCGTCTCGTGAGTAGAATTGTGCGAATGCTATAAATATCCTTCATAATTCAATTGCATATTACCGTCAGACACCGCATTTCATTGCACTTCGGATCCCGCGCCCCCGCTCACAACTCATTGCTCAGTCTAAAACTCGTCTTCTCATTGCTGCATTTATTTGCTCACTCCCAGAATTCGCTTTCAGGTTGTTGCCGCTTTGTTTTGTTGGCCATGCTTGCTTCATCGCGTAGGCGCTGGCGGATCAAGACTTAAAGATTGGTTCGGGTTGAAGCAATTGGGCAGCTATGGCAGCAGTAGCGTGCCAGAGTTCGGCGATCCTGTTGTCGACGTCCTTGTATGGGCAGCGAGTCGATTCGTCGTCGCCGTCGTCATCTGTGAGGTGGCTTGTCAGTCGGCGACCCTGTTCTTTTCCCCGCTGCTGCAATGCCTCGCACGCCGCGGACGAGTTCGACACGAAGGAGTTTCAGTTTAAATTGATGAGGGGCGAGAAATACAATCGCAGCGGGTATGGCTACAAGAAGGGGATGCTGAAGCAGATGGACGTGGAGTATACCAGTAAGTGTCCCAGCCATGAATGTTGCTTTTCAAAGCAGGGCAACACAGAGGTGCACGTTTCTTACGCTATGTTTTATATTCGTGATTCAGGTGACCTTGTAAAGACGCTGAAGGAAAACAACTTCGAGTATACGTGGGGAAATGTGACCGTGAAGCTGGCGAATTCGTTTGGTTTCTGTTGGGGAGTCGAGCGGGCTGTGCAAATTGCTTACGAGGCGCGCAAGCAGTTTCCCGATCAGAAGCTGTGGCTTACGAATGAGATCATTCACAATCCTACAGTCAACAAGGTCGGAGGCTTGCTTTTTTGCTTTGGAATGTTCGCGATTGCTCAGAAGTGCTAGACCGTTGCCAGCGTCTTCTTTTCAGCGCGGTGGAAGCTATTTGCATGTCTCTGCACGTACCTCTTTCTTTGGCTGATGCATTTCCTCTTATTAAACAGAGGCTGGGTGAAATGGAGATCGGGGAACTCTCCGTAACCGAGCAAGGATAGGACTTCTCAGTTGTAGACAAGGGAGACGTCGTTATTTTGCCAGCATTCGGTGCTTCGGTGCAGGAGATGCAGATTCCTAATGACAAGAACCTGTCCTTGGGTGTCCAAGGTAATACCATTTTCTGCTTTTTCTGCTTTTTCTACGTTGAAAGGTTACGCTGTGGTATCTGGTATCTGCTTTTGGTATCTCGCTATAATATCTTCATCTCATGCAAGTCTTGTTTCGAATTTGTTGAAGATATAATGGTCTATTGAATCTATATCGATACGTGTACAGGTTTGGAACGCTGTGGAGAAGCACAAGAAAAGCACTTGCACGTCTGTAATCCATGGGAAATATTCTCATGAAGAGACTGTTGCTACTGCTTCTTTTGCTGGTAAATACATCATCGTCATGAACATCAAGGAGGTCAGTAAGGATCAATCCCATTCAACCATGCTACCTGGATGTGCCTTAAGGATTTGGGGAGGAACTGTTGCTGTGCAGATTAAACTGAGACATTGAGTCGGTTTCTTATTTTAGGCTACATACGTTTGCGATTACATTCTCGGAGGAAAGCTGGACGGTTCCAGTGGAACGAAAGACGAGTTTATTGAGGACGTGCATACAGTTTTGCAGGTATTAGTCCTCACATTTGGCGTTTCTGCTGAATGGTCGCCAGCAATAACAATGCTTATCAATATGAGTGGTTTGTGCATCAGAAATTTAAATACGCGGTTTCTAAAGGCCTCGACCCTGATAGGGATTTGGAGAAGGTTGGAGTCGCTAATCAGACGACAATGCTGAAAGGGAAAACCGAAGAAATTGGTAATTTATCCTGTTCTTTTATTTAAGCTTACCTTTTCTCTCTGACGCATGCTTGCAGTCTCTTTTTACACTAAGAGTATTCGGGGCTGTGTCACACCTCTCGCATGAAGCTTTTGAAGCCGTAACAGTATCTTCTTTACCAGAGATCTTCTTGATTAATTGTGTTTGGGTTGGGAACTGATGAGCAGGAAAATTACTGGAGAGGACTGTGATGCAGAAGTACGGGAGAGGAAGGGGAGGGCTGACCCTATTATTAAGACAAAGGCAGGTTTTATTACAAGGGCTTATTAAGTGCTCCTCTTTCTGTGAGGTAAACAGGCTGTTGCCATCACTTGAAAGTTAGCTGGCACAATGTTAAGTCACAAAGACAGACAAAAAAACAATTTGAGAAACTAACTATTTCCTGACAAAGAGGTGATCTCAGGTGCATTTCCACTATCAGTAGATACACTTAATTTGCTTTTGAGTTGGCTCCTTCAATAGTTTTCAGACCTTCTTCATCCGACATAGAAAGGCTCTCCGCAGCAACAGGATGCTCCTTCAAGAGCTGCAGAACTGCCTTTCTCTCAGGCATGCTTGGTATGGTGCCTTTTGTTCGCACACACAGAGACGCTGATGCAGCTGCCAAAAAGTCATGAAAGGAGACATGTGATGCCCAAATTCACAGAGCGTTTCATAGTACCAAGCAGAAAATGTGTACGAGAAAAAAATTCTGAAAATAATGCAAAAAACCAAAGAGTATAATTTACCGGCGAATCTGAGAGCTTCTGCAGGTGTCTGAGACTCGATGAGAGCAACAGTGTAGGCAGCTGTGAAAGTGTCGCCGGCACCTGTTGTGTCGACCACCACTGGAGCCAGGAGAGCAGGTTGGAAAATTGGAGGAGCGCCATCACACACAAGCACCGATCCATTCTCTCCCATCTTGACTAATACTTGCTTAACACCCTGATCATCCACCCAGTTTTTGCACATGAGATGAATCTCTGATCATGATATCTTCCTTTTAAGTCTCAAGTATTCTCCTGGTGAGCCTTTCGTTATCAAGATAAGAAAAACTAAGCGTTATTGCAGCCAACACATGCTGATAGTGGAACTAAATTTTGTGGTACAAACATAGTGTTACAAGAATTCTTCCAGCATGAGGATTAAAGAAGCTAGGATCAGATTGATGAAGCTGGGAGGCATACCATCTCTTGCACCTTGGTAGCTGCTTGAAGGATTTCTTCTAATGAGTTTGTTGGCATTGAAGTTAGGCGCGCCAGCTCGGTCTCGTTCGGGCTCAGCACAGTAACACATTTCAAGAGCTCGTCTGGAATGGGACCTTCCGCACCTCCAGCATCCATTATCACAGGAACATCAGCTCCCTTAGCAATCTGTAAACCAAAGTTTATTCAAACGATGTTAAGAACAATTCAGGAGACGGGAGCTAACTGTCTGATGAGAATTGTTTACCATCTGTAGAGGAAAACAGAGAATCAGTACATGGATGGAGAAAAGAATAATATTCTGTGTGTGGTGAATAGGTCGTCTTGTGTTTCTCTACCTTGGCAGCTTCGAGGTTTACTGCATCTGGAATCTCACGTTGCAGGAGCACTGCACCTGCTCGTGTGATCAAATGTTGTGCATTGCTTGTTAGTCTGCTTATGCCATCTTCTAACCTGGGCCATGCGACGTTCGCCCCTCCGACAATGATAATCGAGTTCTTTCCTCCTGGCTGCAACATTACCACGGCGTGACCAGTTGGACCCTTGACAGAGGTTACATGATCTAGCCGAACCCCAGCAGATGCAAGAGCGTCTTTGACAAGGCTGGCATGCCCATCCTGTCCGACCTGCACAACAAACAAACAACACGATCGGTAAATTAGGAAGCATGTATTAGAACGATTTCCTATCTATTGTGATAATTCCTGTCTCCTGTCACAACATGTGCAGCCACAAAAAAGCACTGAGTGACTGCAAATTACGGCATATAGATGTTGCTAATCAATTTGCAATACAAAAACCAAAAAACCAATTGCTATAAACCTCAAATCTTATAGATTCAGCTGAAGGAGTGAGCAATCTCTCTTCAAGACCCTCCACTATCACGAAGAGCCACATAACCCTCTTAGGCTTTAGCTACCAATTGAACGCTTGTCTGCACGCAACCACATCACATGTGAAGATCAACTCAGGACAAGAATAATGCAGTACCTGGCCGCAGAAGTAAGTAGGATAGGAAAGACGAGCAGCGCAAGCAGCTTGATTGGCACCCTTGCCTCCAGGAAATGTTTGACCACCCCGAGCAGCTATAGTCTCCCCCTCGATCGGTAACCGCTCAACCTCAACATAAATATCAGCATTGACAGATCCCACTACGACCAAAGGAGAGCTGATCGTCATGTCGCAAAGTCTCAACAGAATAGAAAAATTGAGTGCCCCCAATCACAGGAAGGTGTAAGCAGCCGATTGCAAGCAATTATGCGACTCAAGCACAGAGTGCAGGCGCAGTTCCGTCTCACTGCATCATGCCCAATTCCTGAATCAGATCCAGATCTGAGAATTCACCAAAAATCCTAGAGCGGGCAGCAAAGTACACCAAAAATCCAGCAAATTCTGCCTTCTCTTGCCAAAACCCTTCCAAACCCTAAACAAACAGAAACGAAAGCAGCGGAAGCTAATCCAACACAAAACGAAACAAAAAACCAACAAAAGCTGAGCAACCCATCAACTTCACCTCGCAGGACAACCCAAATTCCCTCCAGATACCGAAACGAAATGCAGCATGAACTCAACAAAAGACTATTCACTAAAAGATCAGAAACTCCACAAAATATAAAAACCCAAATCCTGCTCTAAAAACGACCGCGACGGTGCTCCAGATAAACTCACCGAAAAACACGAAACGCACAAAAAACTTCCAATTGCACTCAAACGAGGTCACCAGCATGAAATCCTTACCTCAAAGCGCGCAACATGAAACAAATTCTCGACATATCAAATACTCTCCATGCAGGCAGCGTCGAGTCCGCTTCCAGTTTCCGTTTCCATGGCGGCTCAAGTGAAAGCTGAGCAGCGAGGAGCTTGGATGAATCTCGTGAAGCACTGTAGACGCCTCCTTATGGATATGCACGGCAGCTGCATGATCACATGACTCACTCATTCGCTCTCAATCCGAGAATCCACGGCGAGGAAAGATCTCCGTCGTCCTCATCTACCAGACTGTACCGGAAGAATAATACTCTCGTGATAAGCTTCACGGACTAACTGTTCGACAGGTATCTGGGAAAGCGACCAACATGATCGAACAACTACTCTCACATGTTGCAGATGATGTCAGTCATGTCGTGACTCGACTGCAGAAGAAACGAGAACATTCTTCCAGTTGTGTCACATTCATGTCGATGCGGAGCTGGATCATGACATCATGTGTGGTTGGGATGGTTGAAGGTGCGAGAGAGATTGGTTGCGAAGCCATGACCATTGATGCGGTGCACGAGACAAGACAAGCGGGGAGATGCTGCAATGCGGAGGGAGTGGCCCACTTGTGGTGGACCCTGGAGAGGAGATGGCGTGGAGGGCATCGGGCTGTCAATCCGGCGAGACTGTCGTCGATCTAGGACTGGAATTTGGAACTACAGTTGGGATGGGCTATAATTGCATCGCCAGCGATCGAACGGGATGAGATTGCGCGCAGGGCATCATGCTAAATTCGTTGACATGTGAGACCCGCGAGCCTGGCCTAGCTCGTTCCTCGTCTGATGCGGCGTCTAGTTCGTGTTGCCTCATCATATCCCCACTCGTCGCGCATCCGAAAGTATAAATTCCGCGCCCCGGCTTCATTCTAGAGCGTTGGTTGGAGTGGGTTGTGCGTCGCGAGTCCTCACCTGGGGAGGCGCTTGTTCTCTGGGTTGTGGAGTCGGACTCTCTTTCCCGGGGTTTGGGTTTAAAGTTTGGCGAGGATTTGATGTTGGTTGTGAGAATTGGGGGATGAGGGTGTAGATTGAGTGTGTTTAGGGGAGGACGAAGTAGTTGCAATCCCTTTGTTTGCAGTTTGATTGCCGGCTATGGCGTTCCTACAGAAGATTGCGTCTATTGACGCGCAGATGAGGCTGCTCGTGCCGAAGCGAGTCTCAGATGATGACAAGCTTATTGAGTACGACGCGCTCTTGCTGGATCGGTTTCTTGACATTGTTGAAGATTTGCACGGGAAGGAGCTGAAGGAGACGGTACGATTTCCGTGATGAGCTTGCAGAGGCGTTGTTTTTTCTCTTTTGGGATTGTGAGTTTTGGATGGTGTGTGGAGTTTGATGTGGGGAAGTTGATGTTTGTGTGGAGATCTGTGTGTTTTTCTTTGACCTAATGTGTTTTGCAATTTTTTTCCTCCACCTCAGGTGCAGAAATGCTACGAATTGTCGGGAGCGTTTTGTAAGACGGATGGCAAGGATGTGGAGAAGCTCCAGCAGCTGTCGTCTTTGCTTAACAACCTTGACGCGGGTGACTCAATTGTGGTGGCGAGTTCTTTCTCGCACATGCTTAACCTTGGGAACTTGGCAGAGGAGGTGCAGATTGCGTATCGGAAATCGGGCAAGAGGAGGGGTGATCTCGGTGATGAGAGCAGTGCGCTCACGGAATCAGATTTTGAGCAGACTTTCCAGCGTCTGGTGAAGCAGCTGAAGAAGACCCCGGAAGAGATTTTCGAGGCCCTTAAGAGTCAAACCGTGGATTTGGTCCTGACCGCGCATCCTACCCAATCTATTCGCCGATCTCTGCTGCAGAAGCACTCTCGGATTCGTGATTGCCTGTCGCAGTTGTACAAGAAGGACATCACGGCCGAGGAGAAGCAGGAGCTAGATGAGGCTCTTCAAAGAGAGGTCTGTTCATATCCTACAACCACTCGCTCGAATGCATTAACTCTCTACCTCTGTTCGAATTTTATGGCTTTGTAATTTAGAAATTGCTCACTCGGAAACCGTTTGGGACGTTGATTCACAGATTCAAGCTGCTTTTCGCACTGATGAGATCCGACGATCACAGCCTACACCTCAGGACGAGATGCGTGCCGGCATGAGTTACTTCCACGAAACGATTTGGAACGGATTGCCCAAATTCTTGCGCCGTGTAGACACTGCCCTGAAGTCCATCGGTGTGAATGAGCGTCTCCCTCACAACGTGCCCCTCATCCAATTTTCGTCTTGGATGGGTGGTGATCGCGATGGTAACCATCTGATCCCTGTTTCCCATTTTCTGTTCAACTCATGATGAGCTCTTTAAGAACTTGGTTACGTTTTGCTCACGTATGCACAATTGTGTGGAATCAGGAAACCCGCGAGTGACTCCAGACGTGACCAGAGATGTGTGCTTGCTTGCCCGTCTCATGGCGGCAAATCTTTACTTCGCTCAAATTGAAGATCTCATGTTCGAGGTATGATCATCTGCCGAAGTTTCATGTTCTTGCTGATTTCTCAACTTCAATCAACGGATATAACAATGGAGCTGACGATGCCATGTTTTCTGTGCAGTTGTCTAT
The DNA here is from genome assembly GCA_014871385.1 of Ceratodon purpureus. Lineage (NCBI taxonomy): Eukaryota > Viridiplantae > Streptophyta > Bryopsida > Pseudoditrichales > Ditrichaceae > Ceratodon > Ceratodon purpureus. The sequence continues at coordinate 2,777,520 of CM026425.1, read as the reverse complement.
GTGGCGCTGCAGTGACGAGCTGAAGCAGAGAGCGTTGCTCTTGGATGCACACGCCAAGAAGGAAGCGAAGCACTACGTTGGTAAATCTCTGATCCATTGAGCCATCGAATTTCGTTGTCATAGAGGGTTGCCATCGTTGTGGTGTATTTGTTTCGAGGCGGGGTTATCTTGTGTTGAGGTCTGATAGATTGCTGTGGTTTGGTTTTACGCAGAGTTCTGGAAACACATTCCACCGAATGAGCCCTTCCGAGTTTTGTTGGGAGACATGCGTGATAGGCTGTACAACACTCGGGAACGGATGCGGCAGATGCTGGCAAACGGCAAGAGCGATATCAATCTGGAAGACACCTTCACCGATGCGTCTCAGATTCTGGAGCCCTTGGAACTCTGCCACAGGTCGTTGTGTGAAACGGGAGACAAGCCCATTGCTGATGGCAGTCTCCTAGATTTCATGCGCCAGGTTTCGTGCTTCGGGTTGAGCTTAGTGAAGCTTGATATCCGACAGGAATCTGATCGTCATACTGACGTGCTTGACACCATTACGAATTATCTCGGCATCGGATCCTACCGCGACTGGCCTGAGGAGAGACGTCAGGAGTGGCTTCTGTCTGAGCTTCGTGGGAAGAGGCCCTTGTTTGGACCCGACTTGCCGACGACAGATGAAGTGAAGGATGTCCTGGATACTTTCAGAGTCATCGCTGAGCTACCATCCGACTGCTTCGGAGCATACATCATTTCCATGGCCACTGCTCCATCGGATGTCTTGGCCGTCGAGCTTTTGCAGCGCGAGTGCCACGTCGCGAAACCTCTTCGCGTGGTACCGCTGTTCGAGAAGCTAGCTGATTTGGAATCAGCCCCAGCTGCGCTGGATCGCCTCTTCTCAATCGACTGGTACCTCAATCGCATCAACGGCAAGCAAGAGGTTATGATCGGATACTCCGACTCAGGAAAGGATGCCGGACGTCTCTCAGCAGCATGGGCAATGTTCAAGGCGCAGGAGGATTTGGTGAAAGTGGCAAAGCAGTATGGAGTCCGTCTCACAATGTTCCATGGTCGCGGAGGCACCGTGGGAAGAGGTGGAGGTCCCACTCATCTTGCTATCCTGTCCCAGCCTCCAGACACCATAAACGGCTCCTTGCGGGTCACCATCCAAGGAGAAGTCATCGAGCAGTCGTTCGGAGAGGAGCACTTGTGTTTCAGGACGCTGCAGCGTTTCACTGCTGCTACTCTTGAACATGGAATGCATCCCCCAATTGCTCCTAAACCTGAGTGGCGAAACCTTATGGATATCATGGCCGTTACTGCCACCGAAGAATACCGGTCCATCGTCTTCCAAAACCCCAGATTCGTGGAGTATTTCCGAACGGTACGCCAACTTTCGATTCCACAACTCTCCTCAAAATCTCTTTCTAAAGTTAAGTATGATGAAATGGTGACTTGACGTGAGTTGTATTCCTCTTACAGGCCACACCAGAGCTAGAGTACGGGCGCATGAACATCGGCAGTCGTCCATCAAAGCGTAAACCCAATGGAGGCATTGAATCCCTCCGAGCCATCCCATGGATCTTCGCTTGGACACAAACACGGTTCCATCTCCCCGTCTGGCTGGGACTTGGTGCTGCTTTGAAGAAAGCAGTAGAATCTGATCCCAACAACATGAACGTTCTTTCCCGGATGTATGACCAGTGGCCTTTCTTCCGAGTGACAATCGATTTAGTCGAGATGGTGTTCGCTAAGGGTGACCCTCGCATTGCCGAGCTGTACGATACTTTGCTTGTAGCGGAAGAGCTGAGGCCATTGGGTGAGGAGCTCCGTCGGATGTACAATGAAACCAAGACCCACCTTCTGAAGGTGAAGTTTGTGCCCTTACCCCAAATTTTCAACTGTGAACATGATTGTCTTCTGTTCTCAACGTGATTTAAGGTAGCTAACGCTGTAAGAGTGTTCATTCTCTGGACGTTGCAGATTGCAAGACATACGGATATATTGCAAGGCAATCCTACTTTGAAGCAGCGTCTGCGGCTTCGAGAGCCTTACATCACTGCTCTTAATGTTCAACAAGCGTTCACGCTCAAGAAGATGCGGGATCAGCACTCCCAACGCAACGCGAATCTACAGCCCGAATCTCCCAGGCCGTCGAAGGCTGCTGCAGAGTTGGTGACGTTGAACCCAACTACAGAGTTTGCCCCAGGCTTGGAGGATACCATGATCCTTACTATGAAGGGTATTGCTGCAGGTATTCAGAACACGGGTTAGAACAAGTAAGAGCTTCATACTGCGAGGTCGATCACGGCGAACAAGGCTTGTTGGTTATAGTGTAGATTTGGATGGTACAGAGTTTGTATGGACTTTCCTTCAGGTGAAGCATACATACAATAACGACTCCACATCCACAAAACCGTGCATCGGCGACGAGATGATGGCGAACTGCTTCAGAAGGAAAGCTCTGTCTTCTTCGACAATCGAGTTGTGAGGATTTTGTCAAGGTTTAGTCACGGTATAGTCAGGGTTTGAGCAACAGCGCATCGCATAGCAGTCCAAATGCATTTAAAATGTTTCTGACCATAATTTGAGAAAGTTAGGACATTATTGGAGTCTCCCTTGTGACATCCTTGTGTCCAGTTTTGTTTTGTAACCATCGGAAAATATTTAATACAACGGTGAGCGTCAATAATGGTCAACGTCGAAGTGTACAACTCATTCAGACTCTTTATTCAGAAATTGACAGACTATCAGCTCCTTTCTGTTTGTCAGATGTTCACATCTACTCATGATATGTACCAACAAAAGTTGTCACATTCAGTATGACACATTCAGAGGCGCATCTAAATGCTCTGTACACTGAGTATCCAGACTATACATTCCCTCCTTTTGCAGCAGTCAACACATCCAGCAGGCACAACTCTGACAATAACCATATATCGGTAGATCTACATCACTAAACTCATTGTTTCCCTCCCCATTTTCCGTTACAAGAATGTCACAACCAGTATCATTAAATAACACCCTTTTATATATATATAAATATATAACACACCATACATAATGTACCAACACGTAACGGTATAAAAACACTCTGTAAACAGAAAAACCTGTACCCCAAAGACAGAAGTACCTTTGCAGAAGAAGCCTACGTCCTCATATACAACGAAACCTGAAGACACTACGGTGGCCAGCTGCTTTTTATCACCTACATGCACTAAGCTCGGAACTCACTCGAAAACCAAAACAAACCTGATAACTGAAACGATACAACTGTGCTGAGTCACGCTTCTTTACGGTCGCAGCTCTTCTGCTCCTCGTCACTACTCCTCGTGTAGAAGAGTCTTCACTAGAATCCTTGTGAGTGTGAAACAGAGGTCGAGGATTCTGCACCAAAAGAGCTTTCAGGAGGTCGGTTGGGATGAAGAGGAGAGACACCAACATTGTCAACATGGACGTCGGGCTGGAGAGGAGCAGGCCGGAGAGGCTCACTACCGGGACCATAAAAGTGAAGAGGGAACGGAAAATGACTTGAACCGTGAGGATCCGAGGCTTGGACTTCAACGCCCATAACGGAAACTGTTTTTGGTGGGACAGCAGGTTTGGCAACATGCAAGCCAGCCATGTGCGCCGTCAGCGTGGGAGAGGCAGGGCTGTAGGAATCATTAGAGTCAAGGTTAAGGTTGAGGTCGGGAGACGAATTGAAAGGCTTCCGATTGTCATCGACCCGCTCATGAATGTGGTGTGGTCTCTCCACATCGATACCAGTTTCCTTCACTTCATGGGATGATCGTGAATCCTGCTGAGTCTCGGCAGATCCACTAGTGGAGTAGCTTGAGAGTCTCTCCAACTTGCTATCATCTTGTGAGCCGTTGCCACTGTCAGCCGAGACCTTCCCCTGTGACTTCACCACGCAAGTCTCAACCAATGCTTGAAACTTTTCATGAGCGTTGACGTCGATTAATGGTGATCGGGAGGAAGCCGCCAGCAGACGGGTTTTGTCAGACATCACACGCAGGTCGTGCAATTTGTGGATTGCTTTAAAAACGGCATCTCTTGCTTGCATAACTGCAACAGAATCGCAGTCAGTGTGTCCTGCATCAGTTTAAAGTAAAGGTCCGAGGATGAGCTTTCCTTCCAGTTGGTTGACATCTTTTGTTTCATTAACCATAGTAATCAAAGAAAAGGCATCACATCTGAATGAGATGCAAATATAAAAATAAAAATAAAAACACAAGCAAGTAGAGGATAGATGCACCTGACGGGAATGGCACCCATCCCATATCCAAATCCTCTCGGGATTTGAGGCAAAGATTAAACGTTTTCAATGCATCAGTGATTTGGGATCCATCACCACCACACCAGAGCACACGAAATGCGTCCGGATGTAATTGAGCCATATCCCCAGTTGCACGTTGACGTACAACTTTGAGAAAGCCCTGCACTTTCTGTACTATCACTTCCCGCTCAGCTGTCGATCCGTGAAGAAGTGCGTTGATATCCTGGAAAACTTCGGTTTGTGCTTCTGAATAAGGAGGTAAGTTAGCGAACAGAAAGCATCCCTCATTAAGGACAGACTGTGCAGAGATTCTCAACACAGGAACTGCACTTTCACTGGTTGAGTATCCCAGCATTGTCTCCCGCAGAAGCCCATTTATAGGATCAGACAGGGTACTATTCTTATCAAAACAATAGAGATAGACAATCTTGAACATGCGCACTATCAAAGGGCAATGAGGAGGGTCTCTGACAACCAAACCCCGGTTCATCACCACAGCATGTGCAATCTTCTTCTGCTCTGCATCGGAATGTGACCAAGGTCTGGCTGGAACACCACCGATGACATCGGACTTCAGAATATGGAGCAGTGGGGACCAATGCCAGACAGCCAGTTCCTTGTGAGCCTGCTCCCTAGAGTCAAACTCGTTGAGCTTATCCTTGACATGCCTCTCCCGGCGAGACTGAAGTTCCTTCTCAGCTGCCTGCTTCTGCGCTTCATATTGCGAACACTCCCTCTGATACTGCAGGAAGGCCTGCAATGCTGATTTCTCTTCGAGTCGTGCAAGTAGATCCGGGCGACCCCCAACTAACTTGAATCTGCTCATCGTAAGTTTCACAGCTCTTTGCTCCTCCTCATCCGCATCAGTCTGCACAAGGTTAATGCAGTTAGCAAAACAAAAATTAAATTAAATGAATAAATAAATAAAAACTGCAGGAAGATTCAATTGATAACTGCAACCATGCCAATCAATTAAGAACTGTAACCATGAAAGGCACTGCGCATACCTCTCTCTCCATGTACCACGTTCCATAAGAGCTTCGTAAACCAGGATCAATTTGCCCCTTATCCACAAACTCAAAAAAGGCCTGAAGGAAGGAGTCATCCCTCACATCAGGGAAGTCACTTGGTAGCAACTGAAATTGCATCAAGTGCCAAAGACCGGGACATGGAACCACTTCGGGGCGGGGAGGCAAATAAGCATTTGGAAGCATATTCACTTCAAACGCCATCGCAACTTCCCACGCCTGTGCTTCAACCTGTTCCCTGGTCAACTGCATCTGCACCTGCATATCTCTTTCCCCAACAGCGAGAGTATCTGAACCGCTGTTGGGGTGGTCCACCGCTTGCTCCGAGCGGTGTCCATACGAAATCTGCAAAGATTCACTGTCTTTCGAGCTCGACTGTTTCATTTTAGCTTCGTGAAACGAAGAAGAAGAAGAAAGCATACCCCGCACTTTCAGTTTCTGAGGCCGAAGTGGTGTAAGCTCTTCCTCTGCTGTCTGTACAGCCGTCTCTTCCATACATGTATCCGATTCCTTCAAGGCTGCTGCGGCTGATTTCTTCCTCTTAGCCCTCGAGGGTTTCTTCCGGGGGTTCATCAGACCGTGTTTGATAAGGATATCTTCGATCTCCCCCCGTTGTCCTTTCCCAAACATAGGGTAAATCTTGAGGACGGTCTTCCTGCCATCGCCAGTTACAGCGAAACAGCCTTCCAGCCTATGAAGGTTCAATTTGTTTTTGTCCTTGTAAACTGCTTTACAATATATGCAGAAAAAAGGCTTGCGTCTAGAGCCATTGAGTTCTTTGGCCCTTGCAAGGTGATGACATTCACATGTCAAACGCTCGTACTCGTCTGTGTCGTACTCTTCTTCGTAAACTCGTTTATTCTCCTCCATACGAGCATACTTCACCATTTTTACTCATTCGTTGCGCTTACAGGAGCTGCACAAATAAAACACAAACTAAGTGACAATTAAACAAGCAGGGAGATATCGCAAAAGAGAGCATATCATGTACTTCATGTAAGCTGCATATAGATCCTTCCCTAACACAATAAGAAAATCAACTTCCTCATCCTCACCTGGGTCCCAAACTTCACAAATGGGTTGACAACAAGCTAACATCAACGGCTCATTAAACCTCCAATATGTGCGTTCAACCCTGCCCTCACAACAGTTACCACATTCCTCGTAACCAGGCCAAGCGAGATTGTCTGAACAAGCAGTAGGACAGGGCAGAGGAAAAGGCTCTTTCACAAGTTGCTGCGTTTGAGAATGTCGAGCTTCCCTCCACCACCTAACCTCCCTTTGGAAAATGAAAGAGGGAGGGCACTGCACAGCCCTGCTGAATCTTAGCCCCTGGTAACAAAAGGTTACAAACTGGGAGAGACGCAAGCACAACATCTCAGAAACCAGAGGCTACTGCCACGCACATCCTAGAAGAGCTAAGGAATCTCCTAAATTTTGTCAACCCCGTCGAAAACCCTGATCCATGATACATTCGAAACACATGGTCCATGTTTCAATCTACATGTATCTCAACCTTGAGACCTATTGGACTAAGTGGCCTATCAAGGGCAAGCACAACATAACTAAGCTTGATTATACTGCGCTATCTGCTCTTCCAATGCCTGCGAAGCCACCAGTGCACTATGAAACAGCTGAGTGCAGCTCCTATGACCTGTGTGGATGGTATTCGCAAGGCAGCGATACAACTAGAGAGGTGACAAGCACTTCATGTATACTGCAGGCAAGTGGAGCGCAGGTCCCACTTCCTTGCAGTATCTCAAAGCGGTGATGTATTTCGAAGGCCCTGGACTCTTGCTCCCTCCCTCTCCCCCCCCCCTCTCTCTCTCTCTCTCCCTCTCTCTCTCCCCCTCGCTACCGATGAGACCATTTCGAATGACCATTACGCCAATGCACTGCTAACCACCAGGCTTCAAGAGTCGAAGGCAAACAAACCTGTGCAGAGGCATCCATCCCTGCAATCAATCTATTGAACTTGGCCTCGTCCGGCTCTCCCACGGAATATCGCCTCCCATTGAACCCCTTTAGAACCCTGCTTCTTGCGCTCGGTTAGCGGCTTCAGACGCGCTCCATATAAACTCAACATAGCTCAGCATAGCATAGCTCATCCGCATCTCCTTATTCACAGCTGCTACAGTCCCTCCCACGACTACATACTGCAAAAACCTGGCAAACCATCGTTCAGCTCAACTCACAACCACACCCCCACCGTCTCCCCACACCCCACACTCTCTCCCCCCTCACACCATCCTCACTCCAGATTTTATCAAATGCACCCACGCTCTCAACACCAGACGCAACAACGCCACTTCACAATGGCAGATAGGTCACACTGTGCAATGGACGAATGGTCAAGCAAAGCTCTAACTCGTTGCAATCCCAGAATATCTAAAGACCTCTCGACCCTCTCGAGCTCCTGCAAACGCATTGCACATTCGAGAAAATCCCTTCCCTAACCTCCAAAATGTGGCAGATCCCCCCCAACCAAAAACTGTACACTGTAGAACAACCACCTGCCTTTCTCTGGCTCCCAGTGATTCAATCCCCAACCAACAAATTTCCCAGGCCGGACGCTCAACAATAGTGTAACCCCTAATTGGCTGTGCCCCCAATGCAAGCTATCCATCCACGGGAGTCCCTCCAGCTGACCAATCCTCTTCACACATCTACAAAACTCGGGAAAGGCGCCACAGAAAAACAACCACAAAAGCCAAAACATAAAATATAAAAAAACAACAACAACTAAAGCACTAAACAGGCACAGGCACAAGCAGGCGAGCTCCCCCACCGCGAGCTCTCAAGTGATTCACCAACACGCTCTAAACACAAACCCAAACATGAAAAAAATACCAAAAAAACAAACACACACTCCAGTGAAAAAAATAAACCAAACCAACACTTCACCCTTTCAATGCGCACAACAGTAGCCTATCCCTGAAACGACTGCAGCAACATCCTCTCGCTCTCAAGGAACGAAACCTTAACCATGACCCAGCTAAGCTTAACCTCCCCGAAAACCTGGCCCTTGAGGAGGAGCATCACAACCCCAGTCCCAAGATGATAGATACCTTTGGCGGCACCACCAAGCTCATCAGGTGGGCATCATCAGCATCAGCATCATCGTCGTCGGCGTCATCACCACCATCAGCATCTTCATCATCGCCATCACCATCACCATCACCACCTTGGAGGGGTGAGAATCATCAGCTTGCGAGTCCTCGACCAACCTGACTGGGGCGCCATTCCGGTGGAGCTTTTACTAGGGCCCTCGTGGGTCGGCCTCCTCCGCCATCGCCTTCGACTTCCTTCCCTCCTCCTCAACCCTGCTCCTGCTCGTTCGTCGACAGAAAAGGCTCGAGATTCTTCCTCCCTCGCACTCTCCAAAGCGCCCAAACCTTGCCTTTTCGTCGACTTTCTGGAACAGTGATGGCGTGACGAGTCGAAACCGAAGCTCGCAGATGGATGAGTCGCTGCAGTGACGGACTGAGATGGTGAGAGAGAGCGAGAGAGAGATGGTGATGAGTCATGATGTTGCTGCCATCGCCGCTTTTCATTCATGTGTGTACTTAGTCGCTCATACCCAGTTGCTCCAAGTTCGCTGCCTGGTTCCGTGCCGGGTATGCTTCTTTCCTAGCCGTGGCGGCTGCACAGACACCACTCGTCCCGCTCGTCGCGCTCGTCGCGGCAAAACCCTTGATGCGCGTGCCCCACTTTCGGTGGGCCAACTTTTGCCATCTGTGGTGGCTGCTGTTTGTTGGTGATCAGCTCTTGCGCTTCGGCGCTCAGTGATATTATCGCCCTCATCATGAGGATGCTCACTTCGTTGCAACTCTTCTGAGAGCTCTTAATTGCGATGTGATGATGGTTTTGGTGATGATATTGATGTGTAGAATCTGTGCTAGCTCTTTGCCATTTGGTGGAAGTGATGGAGCTGATGCTGTTGGAGTCTTGCTGTGATATCATACGCATGGTTAATTCAACTACTTCGTTGATGTCGGAGAGTTTTCTTGACATGTTGTGATTATGGTTTGGTTAGTGGGTTAGTGATGATATTGATATGCGTTTGCCGTTTGTTGGAGGTGATGAAGGTGAGGCAGCTGAAGTTATGAGTTCGGTGCTCGGTGATGTCGTGTGCGTGCTTATTTCGTTGCAATTGATCTGAGAGGTCATGCTTGAGATTAGTGATGGTGGTTTGGGTATTAGATTAGTGATGATGTTGATGCGCATTAGCCTTTGTATTTGTTGGAGGTGATGAAGGTGAGGCAGCTGAAGTCTTGCTAATTCGGCGCTCGGTGATATCATACACATAAGTTTCGCTCACTTCGATCTCAGATATGGTAATCTCGCTTATGCTGATGGTTTTGTGGATTGGTGCATGACTGTGGAATGTTGCGTTCATCATAAGATAACACCCTTTTTCAAGTGATCCAGAGAGGTTTATTGGTGAGGGGACTCCAAGTTCCATATTCAATAACAAGGTATATATTCTTTCTGTTGATGGCATTTAATACACCAATTATCGTTTTAAGTGCAAGTTGCAATAATAAAGATGACTTGCACTAATCTTGTAATGAAATAAAAGTACACGTTATAGCAAGTTGTCGTAAATTGCAGTAATTGAGATGACTTATAGTAATTGTAGAACTGTAGGTTTATTGTGGACTTGACAAGTACCCTCTATCAAAATCAGTGTGAATACAATAATAGTACCAATGTAGAATCAAACCAAAAAAAATATTTTAATGAGATACAGAATAAATATTTATTTTAACATAATATTCTCACACAAGTTTGACCAGGTTACTTCAATCAGAATTAGTGTAAAAAAATGATGATAACATTTGCGCTGATTGTGGGCTGGTCTCACACAACGGAGGACAATTGGTATTATGAATGCAGATTTGACTGATGATGAGCTTGGTGTCTGGTGTGATGAAGATTGAACGCAGAAGCTTGTGCAGTGCGATAATTGACATGTTTGGGATTCCCGAGCTTCAGTGCTAGAGCTTGGTGAGTGGAAATCATCTCGGTTCGCTTTGGTGTGTTGTGAGAGAACACCTTGTTGGCTTGCTTTGTTAGTGATGTTACAAGGGTATAATCTAATCCAGCTCTTTGAAACAGCTGCTGGATTTCTTCTGCAGGAACTGAGAAGTAAGGGAATTCAGATAAGGTTTGAGAATTTGAGTGGGTTGGAATAAGAAGGGGGAACCCATGAGCTGCATGTCCTATTTGAGGTTTTTATTGTGGACATTGTTTGTGTAGATTTGTTTTCACAAAACTGGGGTAGGAATGATACTTTGCAAGTTGAAGGATATGGGGCAGGTTGGCGGGACAGCTATCGACTTCTTGCGTATCTCTTCGCACAGAATGGTTTTCCTTGTTGATGTATATCTCTGCGTTTATCGGGGTAACAGGAACTTCTAGATTGGATTGTCATGGCCTCTTATGTGAGACAGCATTGTTTGGAAATCAAACTTTTGTTTAGATTTCCAAACAAATGTACTAGACTAAGCAGAGTCATCACGTAGAGAGCTTTTCCCATGGATGTTGTAGAACTCGAGTAATACACTAATTCTACAGTACCGGTTGTGGTTTTTGCAATATAGAAGGCAAGCTGCTGCGCGTGATGTGCCATGCGAGGTTTGTTTCAACGTACTTCAGTAAGGCACCATAGCTCAAAGGTACTCCTTTTTGTTAGCAAGATGTCCCCAAACTTTTAATACAGCTGTAGACTATCAGTTTTCGGTCACAAGGTCTGTGATCAATCAAACGTTACATTTGTTCCGATAGTTCATTCTTGCGTGCTGGATACTGCTTCACTCGTCTGTTGATCTACTAATCACCCTGCCGTTGAGATACGTTTTACCAGTCTCATACAAGTTTCACAAGCAACGCCGGGCGAAAGACATTTCTGTTTACTTTTGGCGGCTAACAAATCGGTGACATTCATGGTAAAATAAATGAAGAAAAAAAGGTTTTTCAGTGAAAAACTGCTGAGCAGTTTCTGCGCAAGTTTGTTCAACGGAGCTCATCTTTTGTGACCCTCTTTAATGCGCAACAGAGAATCTTCTTGCAACAAGAATACTAACGAGGTGACACGAAGTAGACTTAAAATATGAGTGCCACGATGTAGTCTTACAATATTATATGTAGTGACCTACCTGTTCCTGCTCTGGGCTAAATACATCTACAAACCTATTCACAATCTCTTCGACTGTGTCTGTGCTGGCGGATCATGTCGAAAGCCAGTTTAATCTTTTTATTTCTGATTTCAAACTGCCGCTTCAATGTTCTGCTGCAGAGCGGCCCTGGGAAGCTCGTTAGCTGGAGAAAATGATGCCAGAGACATCCTCGGGTTCCTTTTAAGAAGGCCTCTCTCCTCGAGGAACGCAACAGCGTCGTCAAACATGACATCCACAGATTTAAATTCGAGACCAAGGCGTTGCAATTTGGTTGTGTTCAGTGTGTAGTATCCCAGTGGGGGAACATTGCTGAACCTGGCATCAACCATGAGCACTATGAATACCGGTACCTTGAAAGGAAAAAAATATTCACAGACCAAAGCTCTTATGGATGGTGCATAGAAATACTTACTGGGTGGAGATGGAGAGGTCTGGATACCGAGCAGCCAAGTACTGTGCTAATTCCTGTGGAGTGAACTCTTGAGCAGAGCATATGTAGCGGCCTTCTGCAGCCGGCGTTTCATACACTAGAATATGGGCTCTTGCAACGTCTTCCACATGGACATACCCCATGCGCCCAAACGAGTAGAGATCGTTGCCTCCTGCAATACCAGTGTCAAACGCTTCCTTGTGACTACATTCCGAGGGAGAATATTCTAGAAATGCAAAACATGATTCTAAGACTGAAGATTAAAGAAGAGTTACCGTTAAGGAGGTTGACGACGTCTTTCGCAGTTTTCGACAACTGAGGAGATAGACATGGGCCAACTACATAGCTCGGCATCACTGTCACCAAGTCGAGTGAGTGGAGAAATGCAAATTTCCAAGCCTCTTGCTCTGCCAATATCTTCGCTAGCGAGTACCATAACTGCGCACAAAGCAATTTAACCATGTAATCAGCGCATGATAACAAGCGTGAAAGTAGAATATTTGTGAAGCATTGAAGTTACTTGGTAGTTGCTGGTTTAAGTAGTATTGATCTGTGACCTGATACTTGGTGCAGAAAGGAATGCTGCTCCAGACGCTCTCGTCTAAGTCACTCTTAGCACCAGGTTGCTCCAGATCGTCGCGGTAGCGCACAGCAGCGCTTGAAGAGGTCAACACTACACGTTTTACTTTGGCTTTCACACATGAGCGCAGCACGTTCACCGTGCCGAGGATGGCGGGGTCAAGCATCTCTGTCTGCTTCATTCGAAACTTTGTCAAACTAGAGTGCATATATTCCGAACATCAAAGATTATAAAATTCAACAATTCATGCCATGAAGCATTGTCGATCCTATTTTCAGTATTCCGAAGTGATTAAATTATCTGAAACAGATTCTAAATCCATAAAGTTCAATTCTGCTCAACTTCAATAAAAGAATGAGTACTCTACCTTGGGGTCAGATTTGACAAAGTCCATGGCTGTTGCAGCGTGAAACACACCGTCGCAACCCGCCACCGCCGCATCGTAACTCCCTTCCGTGAGTAACTCCCCCTTCACGAGCTCCAGGCGCTCGCTCGCCCCCGGCAATGCCCACAGGTGACCTGCCTTCTCATGATTCTCTGCCCATCGGTTCGATCAGACATACAACAAGTGTCATAAATTTTGTCAATCAAAGTTCAATCAGCAGCATGAATATCAACTAGCTGACACCTGCATTAATATTCAATGTGGAGTTTGGAGCTCATACCAGGATCTCGAACCGCTCCACGAACATGGTAACCATCATCAAGCAAGTGTTTGATGAGCCAGGAAGCCAGAAACCCGGATGCTCCTGTAACACAAACGGTTCCTTTACATTGCTGCGTCTGATCGGATGAGCCCATTGTGTCGATGATCTTGCAGGTCAGGGCGGAGATGGAGCTTAATGCAGGAGAGTTGTGAGTTTTATGAGATAATGGGAATGATCCGCAATTGTGTGGAGCATCCTTTACATGTAAGAGTCATCATCTGACCTACCCGCCAGGAGTGGTTGGCCTAGGCCTTCCGTGTGAACCATTTTGAGAACAGTTTAGTGCTGTTTTTGGCTAATTTATGCTTGACTGTAAAGGGACACTCACATCATTTACATATAGTACATGATGAGAATTTCATCGGAAAATACCCAGTTGGACTTACAAATTTTGATGCTGTGAAGTCATTCGAATGGGATGGCCAAATTATGGTGTGTAAACAAGTTAATAGTGTATTTCCATAAGTGTTTGTACAATTATATTTTGCTTCTTATCGTTTCTAGAATGTCCAGGAATTATCAAGTGTAATTGTGTTTATTGACGTCGTGGTCATCAGTTTGAGTAATAATGGTACAGAGAAGTTGCCCATTGCAGATCTTGGTGAGAAGAATCCATGTTGGGCTCGCACACCAAGTTAAGGACAAGACAAGAAGCATGGCCTCTAGAGACAAGCGAAGGACGCACTGGCCTCCAAAACAACGGTAGACTAAACATCGAAAGCACATGGTAAGAGCTTATGGATTATGAAGTAGACAATTCGTATGTGAGTCCTAAATTCTGGAGGTGACTATGAGGTACTTCACATGCAGAAATCTATGAAATTTATAGTAATCCTGATTCCGGAAAGCCCGCATGCAGCCATTTGCAGACCAGGAAGAATGCCGTTCCAGAAGTAGACTGACAAACAAACTGTATATCGAGCTCAGCGCTTGCAATATTTGAAACATGCCTTTACATATAAAATTCTATATGAAGCATTAGAAGAGAAGCACTGTCAATATAAATCACTCTTGTAGGTGACTTACAAGCTGACAACAGCACTGCGCTTGCTTTAAAGCGGAATGTACAGATACACATGCTGTGTTATGGGGCTCTCGTTGATGTCCTTCCCGTTCATTGGTCTCTCCTATCTATCTGCCATTCATTCATGTAAATGACAGGTACTAGATACCCTTTCTAATGACAACACAAATTCGAACACAACCTTTGTGTCTAACGTAACTAACCAGATATTGCCTCTACCGCTGGCTAATAGAAACCAAATAATCCCCCAGATTTAAACAAAGTAGAAATTGAAACCGCAAGAAGAACCATATTATCTACGCCACGTATTTGAACATGTTCGGGTTGTCCTTGTCTCGCTCTAGATATTCACGAGCAATAAGATCCTCAACTCGCTTCTTTATCACCTTGAAATCAGGCTGCAAAATCGACGGAGGTGCACCACAATCACGTTAGGTGGAGGTATTCGCATTTACATGAATTTCAAAACAGCCTCGTTTCTGCTTGGTAAACTAGCTAGATCTCCCAAGAATATCAAACACTGGTATTATTAACCCCTCTGTGACCAAACTAAATGTAGAAAATAAACTTCATTTTCACAGGTAAAATGAATAGTAACCACCTATGTGGATCTAAGCTGTGCCCCATGTTGTAGAGTAAAATTTTTTCTTTCCATTGGTAAGCAAAACAACTCCTTCCTAGAACCTTTTACTAATTCATTTGACTTCATATAGACATGAAAATGGACACTTAAGGTGAAGCATTAGAGGCGAACCTTGAACATCCTCCCAAGTTGCTCAACACACTCCAGGACAAGTTGCTGATGAGGCAACTGTTTCCGACTTTTCATGATCCGGACGATAGATGCATCAATAGCGTATCGCCTGTCCTTGTCCACATCTTCTATCACCTTCTTCTTTTCATCCATTGGAGGCAATGGAATCTGTTATAACACACAAAATATTCAGTTTCAATGTGAAATGGAAACAAACTTGACTCCCGTGACAATATCCCTCAATAGCTGTAACTCTAATCCATAATCGATAAAGCAGGATAAAGATAATAAGAACAGCTACCTTAATCCGTCTCATCTTATCAGTAAACTTGGTATTGAATTCAAAGCTGTCATTTTGTCCAACGGTCTTAGTGTTTGGATCCTTGTTTAGAATCTTGTACTTTGCACAAGACAATGAGTGTAACAATCTAACGATGTCCTCGTCTGTGAGATTCAGCTGAGTCTTAATATCGTTATAGCTCAGCCTATCCTCAGCATTGAAAAGCAAAAGCACTGCAGCCTGCAAGCACAAGTGATGTTAGATGATGAAGAGCTGACGGAGAAGAACTCAAAAGGACACAATGAAAATGTCCGTAAATAGGATAGGTTTACATGGACCAATACACTTCGGAAACAGCCTCAGATTAATAAGACAGATATGACCTCTAAGAATCTCGATGTTCCAGGATAAAGTTAGATGTCCGCTCGGCATACATACCTGATACGTTGTGACGATTAGCTCAATCGGCTTGGCATCAAACTTTCCAGTTATGTTACAAGTTCCCAAGGAATATATCCAAGTCAGCTTCCGATGCTTTGTTTTCGTCTGATAAAACTCTTTAAAAACTTCGACACATTTCACCTGTACATTGGAACAACAAATGTCAGCTAAGAGATCAAGATTAAATCATCTCTGCTATCCGTTAAAATACTGGTGAAGATAGTGAATGCAAATAGAACAATAGCAAAACATCCTGTTGCTTCACCATTAACAAGCAACGAGTGTTACCACTAATTACAGTATCAGCTGAATATTCCAGGCTAGTACTTCGACCAGATGAAAAATAGAGTATTTGCGTTGAACACTCACCATCTCTGCTGGTAAAGCCAAATCGGAAGACTTATAACTGGGCCAAAATCCAGTCGTAAGAACTGTCACAGTCAGGTCAATGCCCGGATTTGATTGCGTATTCTCCGTCAAGTATTCCTCAAAGTTTGTTTGATTCTCACGTGCAAGAGTCAGGTCCGTTACCTGCGAATAATTGCATTTGCCAAAGTTAATTCATGCCAAGTGAAAACACTTTCGTTCGCAACTCCAATCTCAGTAGAAGACCAAACTCACTCAGGTCAGTGTAGAATTTAGAAACTAGCTTTTTAAAGACTTAGAAAACAGCTCAAAGAAAGAACAAGAGTAGTTACCATGCCCTCCATCTTGGAGGTAAATTGCCCTCCACACTGTTGTTTCAACTTTGTCAAGATGCTGCGCTCATGGTCGTCATTAGCACTCTTGTCAAAGAGCAACCTTCGAGCCAGTTTCTTCCTATAACATATATTAAACAAAACATAGCATTAGAGATTGAAATTGAGCCCTGTAAAAAAACAGATGTTCTAGACAATTAGTATGCAGCAAAGTGAGCCCTCTGCACGACTAATTCAAGTAGTGACGGCGCATTACAAATTCTGCTAATGACAATCTAGCTGAATGAATCAAAGGATGGATGATTGACAATGTCAGCAGCAGAAGATAAAAATACAAAAGCCAAGTCACCTGTAAAACTCTGCAAATAGATCCTTATCACTGATGTATGCAAGAAGCTTCACCACCTGCAGTCTCCCAAGAAATTAATCAGAAGCTGAAAAAGAAAAAGAAAAAAAGCGTCTCCAATAACTAGTCTTACTTGACGGAGAATCGTATTATCAGCTAAACTAGAATATATCGTAAAAATGACAAAGGTAGTCAGCGTCTGGAGAGCTGTGGTTAAACTGAGTTCAAACAGACCCTAATTTGAATGTGCACACCGATATATTCAGTGTAATATAACGATGAATTCACTATAAAACAAAACTACCAGTTATGCGACCAATACCTTCTCAAGTGTATCTTCAATTGCTTCATCACTTAGCTTTTCGCTTCCTCCCTTCTTCAACAAATTATCACAGAATGTAGCCAGAAGCTCTGCACTTGTACTTCCTGCAACACCCTTATTGCAGAAGACTTCAAAAGCTTCTTTCAATGCCTGCATGCACAGCCAAATACCCAACCGAATACTTAATTCATCATACCAAGAGCATCTCAAAACAGAATGCCAAACCTCATCTAAACAGGGGAACTGTAGCAAAATCCAAGCCTGGAGTAGTAGCTCACCTTGTGAAAAAGGGAATGATTGACAAAGCACTCGCTGACATACTGTAAATACTTGTCGTGAAGTTCAATGACCTTCCGCACAAAGGCCTGTGGAAAGCAATCAGACATGTATCAGACTACATATCCTTCCTTCCAACAATTTATAAACTGCTACAGGATTTTCTATTTCGCTGCATTATCCTTTCAGAATGGTAATATAGGAGCTGCAAGGCTCATCAATGAACTCCCTAGTAAACCCAGAATATGATACAAATTTCAAAATCCAACATGTGCAAGATACCATTTGAAAATAAGGACAGGCTTTCAAATATTACCTGTTCTTGAACTCCAACAGTATCTTTTTTCTCAGCCTGCACAAAATGCAATGAACTCTAGTTAAATTACGAAAAGCCAGAAAACTGCTCGAACAGCCCCATTGCCAAAAAACAGCGCTGCAATACAGTAGAGAAATTGCAGAACTAACCTTTTTATTGCTGGCTGCATCTTCAGCTTGCTTGACAAGGGCAGTTCCCTCATCTGTAACATGCTGCAAGTAAACATAGAACCGTGTTACGAGCAAGATAGGAAACCCAAACTGGACCACATGTCCCAACATAACACTTCGCATTACATTAGAACCCATTAGGTGCTCTATCGATCAATCCACAACCAGGATAGACTTGATATCCCGAAAACAGTAGCTTTCCAAAGCCCAATAACTGTAAAGGTCGTAGATGTTTGGAAGGGTGGTATTTGATACGGACCAAGGTAATGGCAACCAAGAGTGCAGGTTACACACCTGTCTAAAAATGGCTGCCACTGGTTCCAAGCCCTTGGGAATTCTGAAGAATAGACGATACATTCTTGAGAGATCGTCAACCTTATCATCCCTTAACAGAGTATGGCACCCCGAATGCTCCTTCTCAAGTAATTGTGTCTCGTATTGCGTGAGTAGCTCATGTTGAACTTTCTCCAGCAATTTTTGCTCACTGCTGGCATGCAAGTAGTGTCCAACCCTTTCCTTCTCCCTTCTCAAACATTCCTCAGCCTTGAGCATGTAATCTGGACATGAGTCCTCTTCAATCCAGGAAGCCGCCTTTCTGGAGTAATAAGCGGCTGTATCTTGAAGCATGAATGTTTCAAAGTCAGTCTCATATGCATCCATGTTACCCATTCCTATCTCAACAAAGATACCGAGGACGTTCTTCAAAAGTGCCCGATCAATTTGCTCGCCTTCACGCTCACGATCGACCTGTCCAGAATTACAAATCACATCATTTATCGCACTGATGCGTTCATACAATCCACCGGGTCGCTTCACGTCAACGTCAGTAACGATTAAACATATAATTGGAAGTGATAGACTTACCAGTGCAATCACTGCATCCTTCACATTAACCTTCATCTCCGCATACACCTACAGGTAAAAAAAAGCATGATATCAGGCAACGAAGAGTAAGCTTTGTCCTTTAGATTTACTGAAAATTGAAAGATACTCTCGATGAGATGTATCGCGCGTGAGCTCTCCTAGCAACTGCGAAGATTGTGTATAGATTTCATGTAGGGTTTTATGACGAACGGACGGAAAGACACAATTTTTTTTTACAATGTAGAGTTTAAGATTTTCCGACTGATATGCATGCATGACATGCAAGTGTGGACACAAACAGCCGACATCCACACCTTCTCGACGCAAAGGAAGTAACCCCATGGCCAGAATCTAACTGCACAACAACATAGGTGTTACAGACGGTATGTGATTATTAGCAATTACATACCAGGTCACGGAAAGTCATGAGACCGACTTCGCTTAGGGCTGGAAGTGACCGCCTTGCGATGAAGTATCGATCAAGATAATTGAAAAAACGGGACAACCATCTGACCATAATTTTGTGATTGTCCCATCTCTTCACAAGCTCCTTCAGCATGAACTCCTCATGTTTTTCTCTAAGAGCAGGTAACACCTGTATGCCAAGTAATCCAGATCAGTCCAGCTTCACTGCTAGCCACGGCTCTATTCGAACACCCTGTTACGTTACAAACAAAGCCAAATAGACACTCCTCTTTGACGAGACCACGTAAATCTCTGCAACACCGGCAGCAGTTACTCTCTAATGGTTACCAAAAGAGACTAAATTCCAGTGTTGAATAGACTATGCACCCCCTCTTAAAGCATGGCAACGGAAAAACACAATTACCCTCGTTCCAAACACTCGACAACGTCAAAGCACGTCTATCTAAACAACAAATTGCCTGCATGCACACCTTTGAATTGATGTACTCCTCGAACGATTCCCTGTATCTGTCATAGAGCTGCTGAGAGTAATCCTGTGGAGGCTTCTGCGTACACATGTTATAGATGGTTCTGTACAAGAAGGATTAAGGAACCCAAAGACATCCGCATGATGGCGAAATTAAAATCCACAAAGAATCCACTCCTTAATTCAACTCTTCTAAGCGACTCCGCTTCCGCATGATCACATCAACCGACACCACAATTACATGCACGTAGAAAACGAGACTCCCTTTCCCACCCCTCTCGCGTGTTGGCAAAGCTTCTTCGTATTCCTCAAACAACACATAAACCACAACGAAAACAAAAACAACATCAGGCAGCTGACAGACACATACTCCAGACCCTATTCCCAAAACCTAAATCATGACCACAAACATCATCGCCAAAATCAATCATGTTCGGATACGTGTAAAGCAACATGTATTCCTCGGAGCTGAACTGCTGCTCGGGCACGCCCTCCAGCAGATTCTTCAGCTTCGTGATCCCCTTCTGCATGAAGCTCCATCCTTGCTCCAACTCAATCACCTTCCGCTCGCTATTCATCTTGCCGACCTGGTCTTCACCTCCTCAACTCCACCTCCTCCACCACCACCACCACCTCAACCTCCTCCTCCTCCTCCTCAACCTCCTCCACCTTCACCTCCACCACTCCACAATTAAACCGCGTCCCTCCCCCAAACCCTACCCTAAAACTCCCCCAACCCCTTCCACCATCAAAACCACCGCCAATCCCGAAACCACGACCACCAAACTCCCCTAACTCCCCACTCTTCCCCAATCCGCCCCCTCCCCGCGTCCCCTCCCCACTCCCCCGCTCCAAAACCAAAACCCCAACCCGAAACAAAACAGAAAACAACACACCCAACTTCACCACCACCTACCTCCCCACTCACTGCACGAAACGCCCCGAGACTTGGTTCCCTAGATAGACAATCCAATCGACTCCAGAACGCGCGAATGAGAACGCGGATCGAGCAATCGTGGCGCTCACGGCGGCACCATATCTCGCCCCCTCCCCCCGAAGCTCTCCTCTCCGCCTGTGCTTGCGAGTGTCTGCGAAAAGATCATTTGCTAAAGCGTCTCTCTCGTCTCTCTCGTCTCCTCTGCTGTGTCTTTTCCGTCCAGTTTTACAGACATTCTGGATGAGCCCCCTGTGGATGATACGATGTCTGTACATCCTGTTTCAGGAGGATGGATGAACTCTTTCTGAGTGGATGAATGTGTTGTGGATGGATGTGATGGGATGTGTGCTGAGTGGGTCTTATTTGGGGAATAGTGTCTGTCAAGTTCCTCTTGTGTGTTTGATTATTTTATTTTCGGTGGAAGGATTTGATTGGGGAGGTGAAAAGGTCCTATGGTACTGTTTGGCTGTTTATTGCCGGTTATTGAGTAATATTTTATATTCAGCTAGGTTCATTTAAATTTAAAGGGCTTCTTCATAAATTCCTACAACAATCTAGAGTATGTACAACATAATTTTTGTTATAAATGTTATAATACTATGCATCGGTAACAAGTTTATTTATAAATATCTTTAAAAAGGAAAAATAAATAAAAATCACAAGGATGGAAAATAAAAGTATGAAAAAATATTACATGTGAAATTTTTCTACTTTTAATCCATCTAAGACTACTAATTGATTTTTTTAGTAATTTCTTTGGAAGAAAACAAAAACTATAATATTTAGATTTTGAGAAATAATCTTTAATTTAAAATAAGTAAAAAATTGTTCGAGGGTGAACAAACTTGCTATCGACGTACAATAACCAAATTTTCATGGAAAAACGGTAATTTTTGTAAAAGATGATCTACCATTGCAAATCAAAGGTTTAAATGCATAATTGTTTGAAGTCATTATAAATGTACAAAGTAAAAAAATAAAATAAAAATGCATCTACTCTATCAAGGCATTTTGCATCAACAAAATAATCATAAATCCTAAAAACATTATAAAGGCATTTTAAAATATAAAGCTTGTCCATATTAAACCATGTCCGTTTCTTGTCTGTTTATCCGTTCATGAGGTCATACGACAATTCTACAATAAACTTTTTGTGTAAAACAAATCATTGTATTTTCTCCAAAACATGTAACTTTTGTTACAACTTTGAAGGTTGTCTATTTGTTGTTTTAAATTCATATATTAAAAAAATTAAAAAATTAAAAATTTGAATATATTTAGTTGGAATTAGTGGAACTATCTGTTTGATTCGATGATCAGTAACAAATTTATGTTGGAAAATACAGTTTTAAAGTATTTGATATTAATATGTAATGTATTGGCAGACAATGATAAATTATACTAGATTATATGGCTTATTAAGCACCGCAAATTATTGGCCCCTACATCATCAATGCAAATTTTGTTAGTTAAAAATCTTTATACATCCATTCTATTCAGGTGGTTTTTCATCGTCAAAGTGGTTCTATAATTATAGTAATTTTTATACTAATAGAATAATTATATTGAAAGTTCTATTCTCTTTGACATAGATTTTTTTATGATCAAAGATAAAACATGTATTTGTGTTCAAATAAATACATTCTGTAACAAGAAACACATTAATATATCAAGTTTTCATTGATTTTATAAAATATATTTGCATTAATCATCAATTTTGAACTCAAATTTATGTTTTTAAAGTATATAATTCTCTTGATAGTTTGTTAATTGACCAAATTGATGATGCAATTATAATGTGCATTGTGTATTAAATTACCGACACCTTACAAGAAGAAGATTGTGTTAAAAGAGACATTGAAAATGATTGGAGAATTTCAAATGACATATAAATAAACATTTATATAATTAATAATGTTACATGTTTTGAAAATACCATAAGAATAACTAATGATTAATAGATAGACAAATACGCGGAAGGACAAATAGTCACTATTTTGTTTTATAACATACATTTTCTGAAACAATCTACATTTTCTATATACGTATATTTTCTCATAATGTATGATTGTCAAAGACAATATTGATTGTTGTTTGGTTGATGTCAAGCTTTCAATTTGCATATCCTACTCTTTTCGTATCTTTTTTTACATCAACTCTAATTTTTTTTGAAGTTTATAAAACAACTCTTTAATCCGACAACTAAATTTGATATTATTGAAAAATACAAACCACTAAGATTATATATGAAATTTGACTTAGCCAAATTTGTATTTATTTAAGTTGAAAATTGGTTTTGGAAGAACAAAGTCATAGATAATTGCAACAAAAGAATCTCATAAGAAAATTTGAAATATTGTCTAATGATATGATAAGAGAAATTGAATCAGTATTAGATTATCTTATTATTCATATTGAATTCAAAGCTTAAAGTTTAAAACTTTTATATACATCAACTTTAAAAATATTTAAATCCGATAGTGTCAAACCATGAAGGTGAGCAAAAAACAAAACCACAAGCTTCTTTAGTCGCTTGAAGTCTCCCTTCTTTAGTGCATAGGTTGCTTTATAGTTCCTATTACTCTTAAACCCATATGGGAGATCTTAAACATGAATATTTATCAATAGATATTCAAATAGTGAAGCATAACTGTAAGTCTCAAGTGGATTTTGAACATTAATGGGTTCAAGTAACCCATAAAGAGTTGTATCTTCTTCACGGAGTGGTTCAAACGGGACCCACGAGCAAAACAATTAAACAACTATCTCTTACTTATTGCAAGAAAAACATTAGAATCACCAATACACTTATTCCCAAAGGAAGCAATCGGTAGAATAGAAAACGCATGAGAGGAACGTTTTCAGCATTATATAAGGCCAAAAAGTCCCTCTCTTGCCTTTACTTGTATACAACCTTTTCTCCTCTCTTGTCGATTTAATGCCACATGTGTGACCAATTACTACAAGAACACATTGCCTTGCCCTATACAGTTTCCCTTGCTTTAGAACATGAAAGTGTGGCTAGCCATGCCTCGTCACTAAGGGCTCCCCACTTTGGCGGGAGCGCAGATGCTGCCCGGGGAGCCCTTCTGCCCGCCAAGCCTCGCCCTCGCAGCCTCTCTTCCCCGCACAGGACAATCATCAACACATTAGCCATTGAGTAAGGTTGTAACTACACATAGGACATTCTTTTTTCCTATATTATTTTTGTTGTGTATTAACCAATTATTTAAACAAGCCTTACAAAATTGATGGTTACAAATAGTTGTTATTGGATCAACAAATTGATTGTAGGAAATGCTACACGATTCATTTAAATCCTCCATTAATGTCCAAAAATAATGAATTCCTCAATAACTAACAAATAATATGAAATGAGAAGTAATAAGTTTTATCAACATTTTATATTGTCAATATCTCGCCTTTTTCAGTGCCTGGTTGTTACAATGCTTTCATTGTAGCAGTTGTATCTTTGCACACTTTGTAACGTTGGACAACAATATGTAATGAAGAACATACGTTGAACAACAATTGTATTTTTGTGCTCATTGATTCTTCATTGATGGAGAATGTTGAGTAGCAGACTCATGAAAACTGCACGACTTTATAGACAAATTGTTTGACTCAATTCTATCTTGTTAAGGCATATTTTGCATCAAGGAGTAATCCAAATCTGGGAAAAATCCTCCCCAACGATGTCAAAGAGGACGGCTCGCTCCAAAATGCACTGCTTCTCTATTCGATAAAAGAGAATAAATCTACCTGCAAAGGCAACTCCCAAACGGAAAAACTCGAGGTCGTCGCCAAGCCACAATTGCATGTCCAACAGCATGAAGAACCTCAAAGGTGCAACTGATCGAAGCTTCCAAATCTCAATCCTATTTGTTGGATCGTCATCTTGCTCGCCATCGCTATCCGTTTCCACCATGAGGTTCATGACAAAGTAGATGCTCTTGCCGAATATACCCACCTGCTGCTCCAAGCCCGGAGCTCTATCATGTGCCCACTCACCCATGCTAACGGATTGGGAAATCCAACTATCATCAAGTAATGGCTCTGTCCCTGGGCGGTAAACTATGCTTTTCAACGCACACCCTTTACGATCTTGAAATACTACGAAAAAAGGATCATGCCCTGAAGCCACCTGTCAGGGTTTAGGGTTTTGGGGTTAAGGGTTAAGATATGAGTGTGCAACAAAACCAACGATTGTCGTGACAGAGCCAAAAGCACCAAAGTTCAAAGACACAATTCCTCTTGAATCCACGAAGAAGCCTTCTTGCACCTGTGTATCGAAGCATGAATATTCCAAAATCGGTCTCATATGCATCGGTGTTCCCATTCCAATGTTAACGATGATTCCCAACACGCTCATCAATAGTGCCCCATCAATTTGCTCGCCTTCACGTTCACGTGCCACGAGCGCTATCACTGTGTCCTTCACGTTGACCCTCATCTCCGCATAGACCAGATCAATCATCAATCGGCAGATTCCACAGTGAACGAATCACATGAAAAATTAAAAATAACAATGCCATGATATACCACGTGAACCTCGACGCACTTTGAAAAGCACACCAGGACCCCAAGAGCCAAGGACAAAATCATTTATAACATCAATCGTCACCAATAAATAGAAGCAACATACCAAGTCACGGAAAACACATCTGACCGACCTCGCTTAGCCTTGGGAGTGACTGCCTCGAGATGAAGTACCCATCCAAGTAAGTGAAAAACTGGGATAACTATTGGATCATACGTTTGTGATCATTCCACCTCTTCACAAGCTCCTTGAGCATGAATTCCTCGTGTTTCTCTCTAAGAGCAGGTAACACCTGAATAGCCAAGTTCACGCCAGGATGAGTACTTTAAATTTGTCACCATTCTTCTGAAACACGGATCCTCATAATTGCAAAAACAAATGGTGTCCTCCCGGGGAAAGGCCCAATCCCGCACCCAGATTTGGCCATTCCCGAGGTTTAGGGCTTCACAAAAAACAAATAGAGGGATTGCATCCAGAGCACGTTGGAATTGATATACTCCACGAAGGTCTCTTTGTATCGGTCATAGAGTTTCTGAGAGTAATCATGTGGAGGGCTCTGCGTGCACATGTTGATGATTGTCCCTTTGTCGAATATTCTCCATCTTCTTTGGGTTGATGCATTTTTTTATTAGTATTTTAGTCGAGGGCCAGCGAGGATGGGAGGCTGTAAGGGTGAGGCCAGGCGAGCAGAAAGGCTCTTCGGGCAGCATTCGCGCTCCCCCCAAAGTGGGGAGCCCTTAGTGGCGAGGCTAGCCATGGTTAGGATCAACGGTCAATTTGAAAAACGTAACAGGAATATGGGATCAAACTTTTTTCAATATAATACACATATACATATATATATATATATTTATATACATATATACATATATATATATATACATATATACATATATACATATATATATACATATATATACATATATATATATATCTTTTTTTTTGTTACAATATATGCTATCAATATATGTATTATATATCCTTAAAAGTCTTGGAAATTAACCATAAATAATCATTTCTACTTTTTTATATCGTTCAATAAATTGACAAAGACAATATTGATTATCACTTGGTTGATGTCAAGCTTTTAATATGCACATCATTCTCGATGTGTACCTTTATTACATCAACTCTTTCTTTTGGGAGAAAGTTTACAAAACAACTCTTTTATTCAACAACTAAATTTGATATTATTTAATAATACAAACCACTAAGATTATAGACTTTGAAGGATGTGATATTTTGACTTACTCAAATTTGTGTTTTTTTAAGTTGAAAACCAGTTTTGTAAAAACAAGGTCCTAGATTTTGGCAATACAAGAATATCAAAAGATTACCATGTCAAGATTCTTACATTTTGATTTATTTTTACAAATTTTTATTATAAATGGATGACATTTTATTTGGAATTAGTAGAAAATTTGAATTACTTGTCTTTCAATATGATAAGAAAAATTGAACAAGAGTTAGATAATCTTACTATATTGAATTCAAAACTCAAAGTTCATAACTTTTATTTACATCAATTCTTTTTCAATCTTTCATTTTAAATGTTACAACACAAAATAAGAGAATATAATTCAGCTTAAAAGATTTTGCTTTGTATTTTTAATTATGTTAATGTATATACTTTATTCCATTTACAAGGAATTTGAAGAAGGTTTTATTCTAAAAAAATTTATGAAGGAAAATCGTCAGCTTTGTCGTGGTGACCGTCGTCGTCATGTCTTTAGGAAAAGAAAATAAAAATGGAAGTTGGAGTTGGAAACTTCAAAGGTTGTTTGAAAGGTTATATAGATTATACAGATTATATAGATTATATAGATTACATAGATGTCTGTCCAAAAGGTTATTGCAAAAGTTATTTCAAACTATGATTGATATATTTCAAGTAGTTTTGATTTTTTTGAATTTTTTTACTATGTGGTGTTCAAGCAGTTTTTAAATTTACACACTTCAAAGCAAGCATTTAGAAAATGAGTAACTTTGTTTTTAACTTTACTTTAATTTCACCGACGAGGTACTTGGAGAGGGTTTTTACTTGAGAAAATTACAAAAAGAATTGGAAGGCGTAGGCGTGGGTGGGATTGTGGTCGTGATTGTCGTTAACCTAGCCTCGTTTGCAACTTCCCAAATATACATCTAAATATACGTTTATTTATTTACTTCCTAAATGTGAGACTTCACACTTCTTTGGCAAGTGCCGCAATAGACACTTCATTGTGAAATATTATAATTAATATTATAAATTATCGTTTTTGTCATCGGTTGTACATAGCATTGCGTAGCCCTAGTAAAATAACTTTAAATATTTTCTAAGGATACATCCATTTTTGAATTTTGACGATTTAATGTATATAAAAGTTCATAGTCTATTTATTAGTATACAACACAATGATTGCTTAAAAACTTCTGGTGATTTTTTAGAAATCTACTTACCTTTGGAATCTACAACTTTATAAAAACATATATTCAAAGATTACTGATTGTCAGTGAAGAGCTGATATTCAAGTGCACTATACTAATCAATGCAGTATAGTTTGTATATGTAGTATATGTAGTATATGTAGTATGCACTAATGGTGTATAGTGTCACATGGATTAATTAATTAATTTTGTCCTACATGGACCCCCTTTAGGGTGCCACATGGACCCCACACAAATTCAAATAAATAAAAAAACCCTAAACTCTGTGACCACACCATGAGTCTCCTTAAATTTCCTTGACTACAGTACTCACTAATAACAACAGCTTTAAACGTTTCACCCAGATGAAGAAAGCTACAAAATCCGAGAATCAAAAAGGACTACTTTGATTACGGGTGAAGCATTTGAGATTTCACTGAGCTCAAGCAATTAGATCCAAAACCCTAAAAATCATGAAAGCTGTGATCCTTGGCAACTTTTGAAAACATTGAACACTCATTCAGCACCAACCCTGCATTTTCTAAGAAAATTAAGCTAAGCCTTCCCTCTCTCATAAATCCCGAATCCTAGAATTCGTGGAGAATCACTTCATTGAACCCCAATTGATTGTACAGAGCAAGTTTGAATAGTGCAAGCTTAAATCGTGCTACCTCTCCGAGTCGGGCAGAGCAGCTCAAAGGCAAGAGAGTGAGACAAGAGCGAGGGCTTGGTTCCTCAATGAGGTGCAGCAGCAGCAGAGAAGTTGAAGTTGCCAATTCTGAACCAAATAAAGACAGCTTCGACTGCAAAATCTCCGGTCTGCGCCATCACACACACATAAGTTTATCAGTTAAAAACCGGACGAGTATCACGAACGTCAACACAGTGTATTCTCAAAACAACTGGGAGGTTGCTGTAGTGCAAAATGAAAAGTTCGCTCAACAATCTTAACCTCCAAGCACTGAAAGACCAAAGATGCAATGCCTACAATCCTAAATTGAACAAGTAGAAGGATGGCAGCCACTGTTGCAATCAAATTTTGTAAAAAATGCAGAATTAGACTCGTTCTAGCAATTCCGAGCTCATTCACCGGGACTTGATTCAACTAAATTGATTCACGCAGCTACTCCAACCCAACCCAAATCCGGAGACCAGAGAGCAAGAGAGCAAAACACAAAAGAAAACACAAATCTCCCAGAACCTCCGAAACCCCGACGTGATCAGAAGCTTCTAGAGCTTCTGAGCGCCTAGTCACCACCCCTTCGCCTCGTCAGCGCCCCCCGGACCCATCTGAGCGCCCCCTGCACCCCCATTAAATAATTAATGGATCCAATAGGCAATTTGCAGCGCATAGTTTGTAGCACATAACTAAATTTTTGTTGGGTGCAAAATCTTCATAAAAACAAAGATCTCTTCAAAATCTGCATATGTCGTGATCCACAATACTATTTAGGGAATCACTTCGCTTCACAAAATATTATACTGGGTATCTAACATTTTTGGAAGAAATCTTGCCAATTTCGAAGATTGTACACACCGCAACAACTTCATTGCACAGTTTGCAGTTTGTTTGAGTCCTCATTAAATGCACCGATTTGCGCACCTAAAAGAAAGGCCAGTCAGTTAAAATAATGCGGAGAAAAGACACAGGCGGGAATCCGTCGCCCGAGGCCATGATCACAGACGCAGTCGGAGACTGCAAGTATAAGACTCGATAGCTGCTTAGAGACCCAATCAAATACCCTCCAATACCCTCATTATACCTAGGCACTCATGCCGAGAACCTTGATATCCATGCGATGAACTCAGGTGATACTGGTCAGATACCGTCTTACTACCTTCCAGAGACATGAGCAGGTCGGTACGTAGGAAATGGACATGAAATCTGTGTGAAGCCCTTCAAAAAAGAATTAAAAAGTCTGTGTAAAGCCTGCACGTGAACCGGGATGAGATACCTGTGTAATACCCGCTTGAGACCCGTCTAATACCGCTGTGATGCTTGAGGCGGGTATGTGGGGAAATGGACGAGAGCCTGTGAAGGCTGCTGGAGAGCAGCGAGAGTGGACAAGAGTGGAGACGCGCTCGTCGTCCCGAAGCTCAGTCTCTCGGCGATGGAGGGGTCGCATTGTGGCCCGTGACGCACTCGCTGCAGCACCGTACTCGCCGTGGCCACCAGCAGCACCGCCGCTGCTGCCTGTTGTTGAGAGTCGCAGCTTCTCCCCGGCCTCACCGAGATGGCGAGCGAGGGGCGGACGCGCTGTCAGGTGGTGGTCGTCGGCGATCCCGGCACGGGCAAGACCAGCCTCATCACCGCCGTCGCGACCGACTCCTTCCCGGAGCGCGTGCCGCTCGTACTGCCGCCTACGCGCCTGCCGCATGACTTCTACCCTGATCGCGTCCCGCTCGTTATCTACGACACCTCGTCCAGGTGCGCAATTCTGTTTCGGTTTCTTGGCTCGCTTAGGTTTTTTGGTCGTGGTGCTGGAGGTGGAGGGAATGGCGATGGTAGCCGTGGCGTATGTGGGAGCAATGTGTTGTGAAATTGGAGGTTGCACTTGGCGAATTTTTGTGATGACAATCTTTAGGGTTTTGGAGGGTTGAGAGGTCACTGGAGGTGGTGTTGGGGATGGCGAGTTGGATTGCAGTAATAGTGGTTGTATGAGGACAATGTCGTGTCTGTGATGTGGAATTGGTAGCTTGAATGAGAGTTTCTTAAGCTTGGTCACCTGGAATGGTGGAATTGGAAGGTGTTTTGGTTTTTTTACTTGAAAATTTTAGTGAGTTTTATGATTGAGTTGCAGTAATTGGGTTTACTATGGTATGGGAACTGTAGGGATGAGGTTTTGGGATGTTGATGATGTGTTGGTGATGACTGCAGGCAAGAGGACAAGGCGAAGACGGACATGGAGTGCAAGAGAGCGGATGCGATAGTGCTGACTTATGCCTGCGACAGGCCGCAGACGCTTGAGCGGCTGTCTAGTTATTGGTTGCCTGAGCTTCGAGCTTTGGAAGTCAGTGCCCTGCCCTTAAGATGCGAGTGAGGGATGGTGGTGATTTCGGATTCTTGAATGTATGCATTTGAGCGGTTTTTGGGAAGTCGTTGGGAGGTTGATTGATTGTGGTTGTTGTGGTGTTGCTCAGATCAAGGTACCTGTTATCGTGGTCGGTTGTAAGCTGGATCTTCGTGATGATCGGCAGCCTAGTCTGGAACAAGTAATGGCTCCTCTTATGCACGAGTTCCGGGAAATCGAGACTTGTATAGAGTGCTCGTCCATCAAGCAAGTGCAGGTACCGATTCTTGATCGTTCTTCTGTCACGTCGGTAGATTTCTTTACTTTTAATCAACGATTTATCACGGTTTGTAACGAGCATCGAAGCACGTTTGAAGCCCGTGTGCTAAGGAGTGTAAAATGAGAGTCAGATCTCATATTTGGATTGTTGTGTGGTACAATGCGGGAACGACAATGTCGCTTCAGACCTGCTGTTATGGACGCTGTTCTGTGCATCAACTGAGTGGTTGAGTTCTATGATCTGGCATATCTTTCGATGTGAATCCAGCAGAAGACGTTTTGGCCGCAAATGATAGCCTTTTGGAATGCAAAGGCACTGAAGCTGTTGCTGCATTCTTTTGCAGGTCGCTGAGGTGTTTTATTATGCCCAGAAAGCAATTCTACATCCAACTGCGCCGCTTTTTGACCAGGAATCACAGACGTTAAAGCCACGTTGTGTGCGAGCACTGAAGCGTATCTTCATTCTCTGTGACCACGATAGGGATGGAACTCTGAATGATGCGGAACTTAATGACTTTCAGGTATTTTTTTGTACTCCCTGGCCGTTCATGTACCGGTTATTTCATCCTTTTTTCAATTAGGATGGATGTGAATACTCATGTTGTGTTACGGATCAGGTGAAGTGCTTCAATGCACCTTTACAGCCATCTGAGGTAGTAGGGGTGAAGAAGGTGGTATCTGAGAAGATGGCTGAGGGTGTGAGTAACGACGGGTTGACGCTAACCGGATTTCTATTTCTCCATGCCCTATTCATCGAGCGGGGTCGGTTGGAGACTACATGGACTGTCCTGAGAAAATTTGGCTACAATGATGAGATTGAGCTTCGGGATGACGTGCTATTGTGCCCATCACTGAAGCGAGCTCCTGACCAGGTATTAGGGATGCAACTGGAAGTTAGAGTTTCAAGGTTTAACATCAGACTGTGGCATCTGACTTTCTTTTCGTATGCAGTGAAAAGAAATTACGTTTTAAAGGAGAGGGCATACCTTCATATCTACAGTATTTTTTCTCAATGCGATATTGGTCACTTGGTTCTGAAGGTATCTTGTTTTGGTTCACTAATCTCCATCTTGCATTATACAGAGCGTCGAGTTAACTGAGAATGCGATAGATTTTCTGAAAAGAGTGTTCACGGCTTTTGATCTCGATGGGGTAAGCAAATCATTAATCTATCTTCTCCTAGATTTGAGAGTTCTTGCAACGTTGCGAGTGCCTATGTCGATGTTATCATTTCTACGTCGTTTTAAATTATGAGTACGAAAGCTACTCTTATATATCTACATATGCACAAACTTTCTTACTAAACCTGGTAGAAGTTCCGCAGTCTGATTATTGCCATTTTGTATGCAGGATGGTGCACTTAAGTTGCAAGAGCTGGAGGAACTATTTTCGACTGCACCTTCCAGGTGGGTTGCGACTTACGTATATGCATAGAATTTGTTGTCATGATCTGCTTCGTATGTTGTTGCTATTCTGATTGAAATGATTCGGTTGGATTTATAGAGAGGACTGACCATTGTGATGACGTGTGCAGCCCTTGGGAGGAGTCGATCTATCGTGACGCTGCAGAAACTAACAGTGTGGGAGGATTAACACTGAATGGATTTCTATCATCGGTATGATCCTAAAGACCTGTTATATTCTTGTGGATTATGTGCATGCAAATTGGGTACGCTGTGGTTGATTATCATTTAAGCGATGTGTTAAATATTGTATCCTGTTTGCTTACTTCAAAGGATTCTTTTCATTGTTGATTAGCTAAAGCTGGACTTCACTGACTTTATATGGGTTTGCATCTCTACTTTACAAGATAATACGTGATTGGAGAAGAGTTTGTTGGTATGATGTGTGGAATAGAAGGATTAAACAACACTTTGGTTTGGTCGCAGTGGAGTTTGATGACCTTGATGGAGCCTCAGAAGAGTTTGGCGCATCTTATATACATAGGGTATCCTGGGGATGCATCGTCAGCCTTTCGAATCACACGTCGCCGTCGTCTGGATAGGAAGAAGCAACGCTCTCAGCGGGTTGTGTTTCAAGCTTACGTGTTCGGGGCAACCAACAGTGGGAAATCAGCTTTACTGAATGCCCTTGTGGGAAGGTATGTGGCCACATTTTTGCGATTATATTAAAGTACGAGTGTTGTGGCGGCGGTCCAAAGCAGTTCTCGCTTGCCTGTTTGCTCTCTCTTCTTGAATATGTATATTCTTCGTGCACTAGATAGGCAACGGCTTCTGAGGATTATAATGTCCTTCATTTCATAATGGGGTGCTCGGGATTGAGTGAGAATTAGTTCATTGGTGAGTGAATAAGTATTTTTATAGTTGGTATCACATATTGTAACTGCCTTTGCTTCTTTTTTTGTGGTTGTGTGCAGACCTTACAACGAAGCCTCTGAACATACCAAAGGAGTTCACTGTGCGGCTAATGTTGTTGAACAAATTGGGGTATGTCCAAAATTCTTAGCGTGGTCGATGTGATGAGAGTTGTTATGGCTAATTCTGACACGGTCAACCTTCATGAATTGGTAACCGTGTTGTTCTTCATCTTGTTTAAAGTGCACAAATGTGGAGGTTGTGTCTTTGCCCTCATTGTATAGAGTTGCTATGCAGGGTTCTAAGAAGACATTGATATTGAGGGAAGTGAACGAGGAATCTGTTGCGGGCCTCCTGGAGAAAAAGGATGCCATGATGGATTGTGATGTGGCTGCTTTTGTCTATGACAGGTTTGAGTTCTTCTACTTCTAGTTCGTCTTTGGTTAAAGGAAATTTAGGATAATAATGAAGATGATGTTGGAATGGGGGCTGAGTCGCTTGTGACATGGCAGTTCAGATGCAGCATCTTGGGACCGAGCTCATGAGTTGTTGGTGGAGGTAGCAGCTCATGGAGAACTGAATGGGCTGGAGGTACCCTGTTTGTTGATTGCTGCCAAGGACGATCTCGATCCTGATCCTTCGTGTGTACAGAATGCTTCTCGGGTATGGATTATCTTCCGAAAGTTCTTTCGCAGTTCTTTTGCTTCGTGTTGATTATGACTTTTGAAGACTTAGAGATGTGCTCAATAAAATTTGGTGAGACTCAAATTATTATTTCGGATCTATTATCTGTCAAGCAGTCATCTGATGGTGATACACTTCTTATTTTTTTGCAGGTTTGTACCGAAATGGGAATTGAGGCTCCGATATCGGTGAGTATGAAATTAGGAGATATTGGCAACTTATTCCGACGGATTGTTGATGCCGCTCAACGTCCACACTTGAGTATACCTGAAACAGAACAAGGGAGGACTCAGAAGCACTATCGACGCCTGATTAAGCGATCTCTTACAGTTGCAGCTGGTAAGCTGAGAATTATTTGGCCTTCATAATATTTGAAGTCGAAATTTGTGAAAGTGAGCAGATGTGCTATGCGATGTATCTATCAAGGCTGTCCAAGGCATCGTCCAGTTGACTTGTTTTGTTATGTGGTGTTACCAGTAGTTCTACACAAGTACGCAAGGTTGTGTGAGTGTTTTATGATCATTCTCTTACTAAGGTTTCTTGGCTACGTGTTGTATGGATGCAGTTGGAACTACCGTTACAATCGCTGGAATCGCTATTTATCGGGTATATGCTAGGCGAAAAGACAATTAGATGTCGCAAGATGGAATTTTGATTTAGGAATGATTTTAGCAGTTACGAGCAAGGCCGTTTGGTTCTAAAACTGATGATGGTGATATATTTGGTATTTTGGACTATACCATTCCGAATGAATCATCTGGAGAGTCAATACAACCTGTGAATAGATACCGAGCAGGCACATGAGTGTTGGTTTGGATCCCCTTGTAAATCATCATTGGACAAGGCAGATCCATTCTGAGCAATGAACGTCATTTTTGCAGCTTCTAAACGCTCTCCTCATTGTCCTTGCCAAGACTGTAGCTTATTCTTTATTCTTGTGGTAGTTTTCATCTAAAATGCAATGTGGTTTGTCTTCCATCTGGTACTTTCGATTGTTTGATTGTCGCCGGAAGGTCTGTATTAGATTGAACTCTCAAGCAATTAATCATGAGGACTTACATTTGGAAAAACAGCTCTTGAAATGAGAGATTACTGTTCAATAGTCGATCTAATCATATGTTTCTTCTACAAGTTTTTATCTGAGGCTCCTTTCATCTGGATAACCTCAAAGTCTCTTATTCTCGCCATACAGTGCATTTGACAGATTCGCAGGAGTATGATACAAGACGACACTGGTACCATGCAATCTACATGAGACAAGCTTGGTGAGTCATTTCCTCGAGGTCTCAAGTTTATGTTCTACTGTAATTGAGGTTTCACGGCAACCAAACCTCTGAGCTTCGCTGTATTACATAGCTCAGGTTCATAGCAATAATTGAATCACTACTTTTCCTGTATTGTTCAGTTCCTCAGTGCGGTATATACCTGTCATAGTACCTGTGTGCTTGCATCATATTTGAAACTTCCCCTGCCTTCTACTTTCATAACCCTTTTAGAAAACTGGAGGAGCTAGTACCGGTCAAGCAAGCCTACTACTACGTGCAAGGAAACCATTCACCGGTAGGGCCTTTTGATTGCGATGCTCTCCCTGCAGGCTAGTAATGTGACAGCATGAGATGTGCACTGTGTACGACCTTCACTATCAATCACTGCACCTCTGCAGGAGTATATCCACGCTATCAAGTCTCGTCATCTGTGATGTGACATGGAAACTGGAGTGCTTGGAAAAATCAAGAGATATATCTTAGGTTAACTTATGGTACAGTACACGGACAAGGCTTGCTGTGCTTAGCCGTCCCATCACCCCCAATTAATTTTAACTAACCCCATTTTCCAAAATTACCCAGATATACCCTTGCACCAGGTGCTTACAGGTCCGTCACATGCTGGACAAATATATAGTTTTCTTTTTTAGAAAAATAAGGTTTGCCTCTCCAAGAAATTATTTTTTGGTTTTCCAATTTTAACCAAAAAATCATTCTAAATTACCTTAAATGACTTATAAATAGCAAAATGTTTCAAGAAATGACTTATTTTGTTTTTGTTTTTTGGCTTCATAGGTTTCCATGCTTTTTTTTAAAAAAAACAAAATTAATTCAAAAGGTGGACGTGCTATAGTATTGGTTTTTTATCACTAGAATCAACATGTGTGCTATAAAAAAATCTATTTAAAAAAAATTATGATAATGGCTGCAAGGTCTAGGTCTAATCATCGCATTGAGGTATAGAATTTTATGTTTGTTGCTTTGCATTGAGTATGTCAACATTTAATGATAATTAAGTTCATTAGAGTTTGTAATTACCCATCCAATTGCAAATTGTATTTCTTGTATGTTAAATATAGCTGCCATTTAAAGGAATCACTCACTATTTTTTTATACCAGACGTCAATAGCAAATTCAATCATAAATTATTCCAAAGAAGAAAATTTTCTTTAGAAGATTTAAAGGATGGAAAAAAAATGATAAATAATTTAATGTAATATTTTTTAATTTTTAATCCATTTAAAATTATTTGTTGTGTTTTCATAAAACAACACTATAGAATTAAATTTTGGATGAACGAACCTTATTTTTTCAAAAAAACAGTAATATTTGTTCAAGTATAAATTAACATGGTATTGACTTACACTAGCTTGTTCTTAGTTGCATCTAATATAGACATGTAGAAAACTTAAATTGGTCTACACTAATTTTCATCAATTTATAAATCAATATATTTCTAAAACAACTTTATGGTTCGAAATGACTTTAAACTAGCAAATGAGGTTTGGTAAGAAGAAAGGCGTAAAGCTCCAAAGAGTCAACTATAAGATACTAAGTTCGACCCGCTGCAAACACTTGATGTTGTATGTGCCTAACCATCTAATTCAATGCCACGCGCCCCCTCCACCCCCCCAAAAAAAGCTCCCAGCAATCAACCCGTGGCAAATACTTAATGTTGCATGCGCCTCACCACCCGATGCAATGCCACGCACCCAAAAAAAGAGCTGCGTGTGTTCCCCTCTAAAAAAGAAAAAAACTGCGTGACTTGGAATCACTAGGATTTTTTGATGAAATAAGAATTTCAAACTATTCTTGTTTATAGAACATGGTGAAAGTCCATGATCAAAATTAACCCTTAATATGACCAACACTAATCCATGAGTACAGTTCCCAAAAATGCCTTTAACCAACAAGGGTACATTCAATTGTCTGTAAACTCAAGTCACTCGTGACAATGTCAGCAAAAGCGGTGGTCATAGATGCAAAAGCGGTGGTCATAGAGTGATCCATCAGCGTCAACTTCTACCAAACTTATATCATTGGTGACATTAAATACAAGAGTAGTGGTTATAATTTGATGCAGTCCGGATGAGACAATGGTGCTAATGTATATATTTCAGTTAATATTTTAGAATTGTTTACAGAAATCAAGTGGTGGTAATTATTTTTGATACATGGTGGCCTTTGAATGAAATGAAGTTGATTTTGCCCACATTAAATGGTGGTGGTTGTGTGTTGATTCAGTGGATAATGGCCTAATCTAATAGTGTTTAATATACTAACTCATCTTTGGAAATTGATAATTAATTAATTTTCTACGAAAAAATGATAACCTTAGTTACTTTGACATTTTTATTAAAAGAATTCTTGATATTTTACATAATACTTGGAAAAGGTTGCATTCCTTTCAGTGGTGGTCATGGGCTGGTTTACCTCACGTAGTGAAAAAGTTACTTGTACACAGTTCTGCTTTAGGAAAAAGTGACACGGTCATGGGTCCAACACTGTAAGGACCAGTTTCACTCAACAGGGACACGGTCATGGGGCTTGTTGTAAAAATATCACAAGGGCACACTCAATCAATAAGAGTTGAAAGCCTCACCTTCAGCGTTGAATTCATGCACAACCTAATCCTCTGCCTCCGGAACTTACCCATCTAAAATAACATCACATAGCCGCAATAAAATTCACCCAAATATTACCCTGGACCCTCCCATCCCAGTAACTCAGGCCAAAGAGTTCACACTCCTGACCTGTAGCAAAAGCCACCACCCCAATTGGCTGTTGCATAGAAATAAGTATGGCACATTTCACCCAAACCATAGAAAATTAACTTAGACTTACCACAGGAACTGGGAGATAACTTCCATGCTTCCAGACGGTTCTCCTTCTCTCTTCCATAAGATAGCATCAATGGCTTTGGAGTCTTGGACTGCAACTTTGGAGAGAGAAGGCACTCATCATTCTTGACACAGTTTGCAAGTTACCCTCCCCCCAAGTTAGGGCAGATTCCACAGTGACCCAAGCTCAATAAAATCTAGCTTTATCAGCTGAAAAATATTCATCTCTGGCATATGCCATTATTCCCACTCACCCATTTCTTTCCTGCTCACTTCTTTCTAGGTGCCCATATTAGCATCTTTCATCATTGAACTTCTCTCAAAGTAAAAATAAAATACAACCTAACTTGATCATATGTGTTAGTAATCCAGTTCCATACGTGGGAGTTTTACAAGCTTTAAAGTCGGATCCCACAGGGATATATTCACCCCAGATGCTCCCCTAAAAAGTTAACACAGCTACCACTACTATTGACATTCCTGTATACTCTAATGATATACTTTATTGATTTACTTTTAATTAGCTCAAAAACTTCTGACTCCGAAGTGGGAAGTGAAGTAAAAGAAATGAATGCATGTGAGTCACTCTCTCTTGGGGAACGACGCTTGCAATGAACCGCTCCCCACCCGTGACCCCTGTTACCCATGTTGACCGCCCTTGATCCAATGCTGTAATCAAGGCCCACTAAACCACAACTCCAAGCCTTGACACAAACCTCAAAAACACAACAACAACAACACCAACAACACAACATCACCAAAAACTCAAAAAACACAACACCTTCCACACAACTTACAGCCACGGTTAACCCAACCCAACCCTCCAGCTTCCAGTTGATAACCCAAACCTCACAAACATTTCCTCAAACCTTCACAAACATTCCTCAAACCAACCTCATTTCATCTCACAATTATGTGTGCTCACCTTTTACATATCTCACATTTATAGACACACATACACACACAGACACAACACAACACAGACACACAACTTACCTCCGAGACTCACTCACTGAATGATATCTTCATCCATGAGACTCACTTTCATTGCAGTTCTCCACCACCCTCCACAAAGCCAGTGAATGATATATCTTCAACCTCATTTCTCCTGTGGTTTTTTTTTTCTTCCTTTTCTTTCCTCTCCCTCTTAATTTCTGCTTAGTTTTTTCTGCCTTTCCTTTCCTATTATTACCTCTGTTGCTTGGACAGACCAGGGCAGGGTTAGACTCACACTCCGAGAGAGAGCAGAGAGAAGAGGTAGAATACTTTGAAACTAAGTTCATGTTTGGTTGTTCTTGGCTGTCTGTCTGTCTGTCTGTCTGTGTGTCTGTCTGTGTGTCTGTCTGTGGAGAAGGTGCTGTGCTTCAACATTCCGTTTTCTGTTCACCGAAGCTCCTCAACCCCACCTTCACCTTGCCTTGCCTTTTGTTTTCTTCACCTTTTTTTTCTTCACCTCCGTAACTTGTCCTGAACATCTTCAACATCTTCAACATCTTCAACATATCTGCAACATATCTGCAACATCTGCAACATCATCTACTTTCACATCCCTTCTTTTGGTTTGTGCCATGTTAGATCAGTATGACATGATGTAGTACCTTAGGTCGGGAAACCTACCTCGTTTAGTTTACCTCTAGGGGTCCATTTTTGTGTAGTTTTGGGGAGTTTTGTGGAGTTTGGTGGAGTTTTGGGGAGTTTTGGGGAGATGGGTGGGGGGAGGGATGAGTGAGGAGGGGAATTGGGTTGGAGGGGAAGCGGGGGATGTGATTTGAGGTGGGTTTGGGGGGAGGGGGCCACAATGGCGACTTGGGGGGAGGCAGAGGGTTCAGGGGCGTTGTTGTAAACCTTAAACCCATCTGGAAGGGGGAGGGAGGGATTTGCGTTGCGGTGGAGGTGGAGGTGGAGGAGGAGGAGGAGCGCGCTCGTTTCTCTGCCACGACGTTAGCGAGGCCCTGCCCACGCAGGGGCTGGGCGTGGGCGGGGGGCGGGAGGTTTTGGAGACCTTGGCGTTGAGACGGCACAATGATCGTGGAGAAGCCGACGTGGTTGCGCCATGCCGGGCTCCAGATTTTCTCCGTCGACACTCAGCCCAATGGCCTCCGGTTCGCCACTGCGGGAGGCGATCACAAGGTTTCGCAATTTCTCGCCCCTGATTTTTTTTTATAATTCTTTTCCTCCATGTCGGAAAAAAAAAAGAGATTCTGGACACGTCTTGGTCACGCCTTTTCGCCGCGGTTGAATGAATGCTTCTGCTGCTTTTTTGCTCCCCTAGTTGATCGCTCACTTGTCTTGTCTCGCTTCAATTTTTTAAAATCAACTACAACAGCCTCTGTACTCGGTTGTACCTAATGTGAGTACTGTAGTGTGCCTTAGGTTTTGAATTTATTGAGTTTCGTCTCTTCGTCTTCAGGGATGATTGATTACACTTGCGTCAGGGTTTGGATTTCATGTTGCTAGTCATCTTCACAGGGTGAAGGTTTTTTTTGGGCCATAGTGATGGCAATGTGAAGGTTGTTGCAGGATATGGAAACATGAATAGGGTTATGATGACATGGTGGAGATGTGGAGGCATTAGTGGAGGGACCTATATGTGATGTGTTTGTGGAGGTAGTTTAATGGTGACACAATTGGCTGATGTT
Organism: Ceratodon purpureus; assembly: GCA_014871385.1. Taxonomy (NCBI): domain Eukaryota; kingdom Viridiplantae; phylum Streptophyta; class Bryopsida; order Pseudoditrichales; family Ditrichaceae; genus Ceratodon; species Ceratodon purpureus. The sequence continues at coordinate 2,737,033 of CM026425.1, read as the reverse complement.
TTGTGTATGTGTGTGTGTGTAGGTGCGAATATGGAACATGAGGCTATTGGCAGCGAAAGAGGCAGATTCAGAGACGAAGCTGCTTGCCACGTTACGGGACCACTTCGGTTCTGTGAACTGTGTTCGGTGGGCGAAATGCGGGCAGCGTATAGCTTCTGGGTCGGACGATCAAGTTGTTTTGGTTCACGAAAAGAGGCCTGGATCTGGGACGACAGAATTCGGAAGCGGGGAGCCCCCGGATGTTGAGAACTGGAAGGTGCTCTTGACCTTGCGCGGTCATACTGCCGATGTGGTATTTTTCTGTCCCTTTCATGCTTTGTTGATTGCGTCTGGGGGTTTTCCAGAGTCATGCGTTTTTAGTTTTCAATATTACGATAAAAAAAAGTGGTATTATTATGTTACTTTACCGGGGAGTGATTGAGAATGTTTCAAGCCGTTGGAGAACTCTTTATTATTTGGATGAGAGATTTTCTCTGAGTACTTTTTTTTTGGGAGTTTTTTTGCTGTGTTATATTCATTATATGGACTTTGTATTTAGACAGCTGATTGTACTTGATATTGTGTAAGAATTGCTGTAGTTGATGATAGCATAATTTTTCAGACTCCCAAGGCACTAAATTGTACGTTTGGTTGACTGTGTGTGCGTTCCTTGAAGTAGGTGGATCTTGGGTGGTCACCGGATGATACACAGCTTGCTAGTTGTAGTCTAGACAATACTGTTCGTATCTGGCAGGCTTCCACTGGTGCCCCTCTCGCGGTTCTCACCGGCCATGAAAGTCTTGTGAAAGGTTTAACCTGGGACCCGATTGGGTCATTTTTAGCAACTCAGTCCGATGACAAATCTGTAATTATTTGGCGAACTAGTAACTGGACCCTGGTGAAACGGGTTGAAGGGCCATGGGAAAAGACTGTGAGTCTCCGAAACTTCCATTTTTTGATATTTTGTTCTGGCGTTGAACGTAGTTACAGGCCTAGTAAAGCTATTGGTGCTCGTTGCAATCGTAGTTTTGTTACCTTGCTTTAAACATTTTAATACGTTCTATAATTCTAGAATGGATTACAGAACGACAGCTCACACCCTCTGTAATTGCTTCTTTTTGTTGGGGTACTTACCTTTGGGCCTTATACAGGTTGGGTCTACGTTTTTCAGGCGATTGGGATGGTCACCATGTGGACATTTCATTGCCACGACACACGGTTTTCAAAATCCTAGTCATACAGCTCCAGTTTTGGAGAGAGGAGAGTGGATGGCATCTTTTGATTTTGTTGGTCATAATGCTCCAGTTGTGGCAGTACGTTTCAACCATTCTATGTTTCGAAAGGTGAGTCCCGATATGCTTGTGTATTCGATTATAGCTGATCTACTTGGAAAACAGGGGTATTTGGAGAGGTTTTGAGTGCTGAATAATTCCAGGAATAGAATATCTTTGACTTAATTTGAAGGATACTAGGGATGATCATTTCCTTATTCGTTGAGAGACTTAGAGAAAAAATTAGTATGCTTTGTACAGAATTGGTGAGGGATAACTGTGATGCAATACACGCAGTGTAACATTCGGAAACTCCTGGATTCAGATGAAAAAGACGCTCTCCGATGAAGCAAGTTCAGGTGCTGGAAATGGAGTAGCAGGAGCTAATGGCTCTTCATCTTCGAAAAAAGACGCAGCGCCTTATAATGTTATTGCTATCGGGAGCCAAGACTGCTGCATCTCCGTGTGGACAACTGGAAGCCCTCGTCCAGTTTTTATTGGAAAGCATTTCTTTCAGCAAAGTGTGGTTGATCTTTCCTGGTGCGTTTACCAACTCTACGAGCTCATGATTTTTTTAGTTTGTGTTAAACTTGCAGCCTGTTCATTCTCTAGTTTTATTTTATCTGGAGCTGTGCACACTGTTTAGCGTTTCAAATTAAGTTAGTCATATTTTTACATAATGTTCAGCTTAACGAGAAGATTATCGTATAGGACAAACCTGGCGCACTGGATGTCTATTGTGCTGAATCTGGTTGTTGAGACATGGTCAGAGAATGTGATGCAAGTGTTAGAGAACTATTTGACCGATTTGCAACGTGTGCATTTGACGACTCTGGAACTTAATTATTGAACGCGTGTTTCTCTGTTCTTTAGTGTTTCTAATATATTTTATCAAAATTCCACGCAAATAGTTTAAATTGCTAATTCTAAAATCTAAGTCCAAGTGTTGTTTATGCAAAAGTAAAAGTAGTGGTAGTTCTCAGGCAGGTGATGATCTAATTAGACAAAGCAAACAAACGTAAAATCTGACACCTTCATTTGCCAAGCAGGAGCCCAGATGGTTACACGCTCTTCTGCTGCTCTCTTGATGGATCTGTGGCGTCTTTCCAATTTGAAGTCAAAGAATTGGGCGAAAAAATCTCAGATGCAGAGATGGAAGAGTTCAAAAAGAGCCGCTACGGTGATCTTCGCGTGCGGCAGGTTGGTATCCCGTCTGCTCTTTGAATAAGATTCTATGTATCTGCAACTCAAGTTTGACATTTGGTGTATGTGTCATAGTTTTCTATTGTAGTCATCTGTAATCTTTAGCTGACGTAGCATCATATTTCAGGCGACTGTAGCTGAAAGCCCAGCGCAATTGATGCTGGAGGCGGCCGCAGCAAAGCAGTGGGGAAGTGGAAATGCTCCAACTGCCAACAGCACCGAAACAGCTAAAGCAGTGGCCAAGGTTCCAAGTGCTAAAAGCACTGAAACAGCTAAAGCAGTGCTCAAAGCTATAAGTGCTCCAAGCTTAACCACTGAAATAGCTAAGGCAGTGCCCAAAGTTGTAAGTGCTCAGAATTCTATCTCTAGCGAAACACCAAAAGCAGTACCCAAAGCTGCAAACGGCGCAGCGGCTCCCGAGGTGCCTACAAAATTACCCACAAAGGTGCCTCCCAAGCCTCCCCCAGCAGCTGCTCCTGGTGCAGATGTTCGTAACGGCAGTGTTGTTCCAAACGTTCCTCCTGTGAGAATAACTCCAAGTCCAGTCAAACAGACAGAGTACAGGCGACCTGATGGACGACGAAGAATTATACCCGAGCCTCTGGGGCCACCACGAGGGGAGGACGTCTTTGGCAATGGCGCCTTACACAGCGGTGCAAAATACGATGCTCCTAACACAGGTATGGGAGAGTTGAGAAAACAGGGGGATGAAAATTTAGGGCCCAGTGTTGGAGTTGAAGCTGTCCCCAAGCGGAAACTGCCGGACGAATACATCAGACCTGATGTACCTCCAGCGAAACGAAGCAACGGAGCTGCGCTGGACGAGCTGGCTTCTGCTGCTCGCTCTAGCCCAGCTGCTGTTGTTGCTATTGGTGTCGGTAACGAAGGGCCACCAAATATTCCAGGTGGCGCGCCGGTGGATATGGTCGTGCCAGCTGAGAGGATGACTACTCCTGAGGGAGTACTGTCAATAAGGATCCGAGTACCTGACGGCGCTGGTGGTGAAGATTCGAGAGGGCGAGCTCCAATCTGCTTGGAAGCCAGGCCTGCAGAGTGTACTATGAATTTAGGATCAGTTTTGGGCTCAGCAGCTCCCACCTCATTACGCGAAAGCTCTGCTAAGGCGAAAGTTATTTGCTCTCAAGGTGGGGAGGTTCGATGGTGTGATTACTTGATCTCAATGCCTACTGCCCTGGCTGGAAATTCTAATTTTTGGGCTGTAGCTTGTGGAGATGGAAGTCTACAGGTACGTTAGTGATTTTCTTCTTACATCTGGTATTAATTCTTGCTTTTAAATTAAAACATACACCAAATTCTTCCAAAATGCATTGTAATACACACTGTCCTGGGATTTCTGTAGTTTTCTGGCACAGTTTGATTTGCTCTTCTACGAGCTATTTTCTAGCTCTTGTCGAGTCCTCATTCTCCTTGCATGTTTATATTGATTTCTATAGATGTGTAATTGCGAGTTTTGCATATTGGCTGAGTTAGTCGTCTTGATGAACATTCACCACACAGGATCCTGTTCTTGTAATCTAAAGTAGATGCCGACTTGTCTCCAGATTTATACAATGGCTGGACGCAGAGCACAGCCAAGCATGATGTTGGGATCAGCTGCAGTATTTATGGACTGTGACGAGAATTGGAAATTGATGGTTGTTACAAGGAATGGATCACTTCATTTATGGGACTTGCAAGAGTCTAAACGTCTGCTTCACGAATCACTCGGCCCTCTTCTGAACTCCACCTCTGCCAATTCAATGCTGTCCAGTAATGGTGAGGAGATCCTCCCTTCTCGATTTGGTCTAATAATCATCCGAAAGTTCCTCACAATGATTCCTGTTGTAGTCCACAGATGACCCATTGTTGATCAAAGACCAAAGTCTCTTCGTGAATCTTTGTTTAGCAATGGGTTCGTTTGCGATGTACATCGTGTTCGCTGATTTCCACGTCAAAAATAGCATTTTCTGCTGCTTGTTGTGAAGAGATTCGATCGGAAAGTGAGCTTGTAGAATTTTGCGTAGCAGTTGTGTATGTTTTTTGAGATCTTGACCTATTTCTTGTAATACAGGGACGATGAAACTAGCTTCAGCGAGACTCTCGAAGGCAGGAGCTCCGCTTGTTGTGCTGGCTAATCGACATGCTTTCATCTTCAACTTGGGTATGTGCTGTTGGTTAAGAGTTGCTGACGACACCTTTCCAGCGTCTAATTTTGTCTCCACATGGCCGGATAGTGCCGTATCTGCTGATAACGGGGAACTTGCACTCCTTCAGGCAGGTGTTGCAAGAGCGGCTGGTCCATCATTCCTTTGGAACCGGTTAGTCTGTTCTCCATTTTCGTCATACACCTGTGTCATTGACAGATGTATCATACCTTTTTTTGAATCTCCATCTTGAAAAGATTTATCTATCTTTGTTCAGCTTGTTGAATTTGAAAAAGCATTGCCCTGTTTACTGCTTGAAATAACATCCAAATCGGTTTGTTTCGTGGTTAGTACAATTGGGGATTGCTCAGTCTCTTTGGCTAGGACCAGGATCTGTCAGTTGAGGTTGAAAGATGTGGTTTGTGATCAGATTGTCCCTGGCTGAGGAGAAGTGGCAGACGCGAGTCCATCTGGAAGTCCAAATGAGTTCCGCTCTGGCATTGAAGTCTGCGAGTGAATATCGCAGGTGTCTTATTGCATATGCGCGCTGCTTAACAAAGTAAGTGCCTTCTGAATCTTTACTTGAGAACTGCCAATTTTAATTGGATCCCCATAATGATAATACAGGTTATTACCTTCCCAAACGAGTTCATGAGGAAGGGCAAAATTATTGCTAGTTTTGCTGATGTGGTCGCACACATGTCAGGGAAAGTGACGAAGCACGACTAAGAGAACTTTGTGAAGAGTTAATGGGGCCTGTGCATCTTGGTCCCTCTTCTCACTCCAGTACTGGAGAGAAGTTGCATTCGTGGAAACCTGATATTCTTGTAAGTACATCTCTTGTGACTTCGTAACCTACACTTCACTTAAATTGTAAGCTTTATTTATCCGATGATGAGTTAGCAGTGGTGTGATTGTTTCCCAAGGCTGTTTCCATTCTTGAAACTGTTACATATTGTGACGAGGTACTATGAGGTGGGCTTTCGCATTTATAAGATCGGTGTTCTGTGCACAGGGCTTGAGGAAGCGAGAGTTGCTCAAGGAGGTGGTGCTGCCTGCAATGGCATCAAACAGAGCCATCCAGCGTTTGCTGAATGAATTTGTGGATCTTGTCACCGAGTGTGAAGCTGCTCAGAAGGCCTCAGAACCAGGAGGCTCAATTTTGTGATTTTTAGACTGGATTCTATTCACCCTTGGTGACCATGTCACGTTTTTGTCATTTAGAATTGGAAATTTCGGAAACTGCTGTATAAAAGCATATTGTAACATGTTAGGTGATGATAGTAGAGGACTCAGTAGGATGGCACGAGCCATTTCAGAGCTTGTTCGTTGGCCTGTGCAAGTGTTTTGACTCTTTGTTGAGAAGGAAGAATAACTCTTAAGTCATGACATGCTTTTTTTTATTTCTCTTTGTTACACAGAAGTTGTCTTTTACCTCAATGTACTTGGATTTGGCAATACAGAAGTTGCTCACCACACCTTTACAAGTTGAACCTGAGCACTGAATGGAGGATAGGGACCTCCAGGTATGGAGGTTTTGAATTTAGTAGACTTAGAATATCCACATGCCTCCGATCCAAGATAATTACTTCGAAACGAGTAATTTATAATTTAGTGTAAGACGTCTTGTAGTACTAGACTAATTGCACCCATACCCAAGCACACTGCTGCTCTATCGGGAGAATTTTGGACTTAACCCAGCTAATATCCTTTTGTCAAAAAACATTTTGAAATCTGACTTTCTAGCTATCCAAATACCTATGTAGAGAACACTGCAAATACCTCAATACAGTCAATACTCATAAATATGATACATGTATTATATGGTACTCCCTCCGTCTCACTAAAAGAGCATGGTTTGGTTAAATAATTTGTCTAAAAAAAAAAGAGTGGTTTCTAAATTTGGCCAAATTATTTCTAAATTTGGCAACTTGTTTCTAAATTTGTCTCGTTTGTTTCTAAATTTAGAACTACCCTTAAATCTACTATTATTAGCAAACCATGCTCTTTTTAGTGAGACGGAGGGAGTATTTTGTATGTGTGCGAGTTTGTTATCTTGTGTATTTTTTTTTGGATTGTCTTCTCTTGGTCATTTTGTTGTAATCTATATATTCTAATTTTGATCAATGTACCAACTCTTTTCTTATTTTGACGTCTAGGTTTTGTCCTAAATCCTACATGGAGAAGTCACTTTCACTTATAAATTCTACAATAATTATGTATAAGTGTGTTCGTGACACTTGACATGAAAGATTGCAATGAAAAGGTGTTGATACATCCCATTGCTAAACATCTTGACTTTTAATTTTGAAAATTTAATCCAAATTCTGATTAACCTTGAAGTCACACACCACCAAAATCTCAATTTTGACTAAGCATTATACAGATTAAAGACATATTATAATCTTCCAATCCAATGGTCCGATCTTGCGAAGATTTAATCGACACTCTTAGAAGGTTCACAAATTTTTCAACATTTCATTTTGTATTGATGCAATGACCACTTGGTGGTCACATGGGTACTAAAGGGTTAAGCTAAGCCTGAATAAGGATTTTTCCTTATCAAACTTGGACGTGAAATAAATATATGCACTCTTTGTAACTCTTGTGGTGTAGTTCTGCTTTTTACTCATTAGTAGTGAAGAGCATGTTACTTGTTTGGATATGTGAGAATTTGGACGGAAAGTCATGCTCAATGTTGTATTATACTTATATCCGTCCTTGCGTATTGTAAAGATAGAAATGCAATGACCAAAGTAATCATTTTAGTTCATAATCATTGTTATACACAAGAGACATGACAAATATATACAGTGGAAGCCAAATTTAATAGTGCAAGTCTTAGTAAGACGTACAGCCTAAGGGGCGCTTTCCACCATGACCGAAGGTCGAGAGGTAGTTGGTTCTAAAAGAGCCTATATTCGGTAGCAACTTTTTTATAAGATATGCGCCCCAGTAATAGCCCCTCAAGCAAAACTTGGATTAAGCAAAATGTTAAAAGTTTTTTTTTTAGAGTCAAATCGGCTTTTGAGGATTAAGATCACTCTAGGTGAAGTATCAATCTTTATCCTTCTATTTTCAAATTTTTAGTGAATCTAGAGAATTTTAATTTTTTGCAAGAAACCGATTTCACAAGAAGAGGACTCGTGGTTTAAGAATTATGATTTTTTATTGTTTTAGAACCCAATTGCACTAGCTCAAAATAGATTAAAAATTCAAGATTTTATTTGATTTTTTTCTAAAAGACATTCTTAACCAAATTCCTATCCACATTGTCAACTAACCCAACTTATAGTCCTCTCGATTACTAGCAGCGTAGGGAGAAAATAATTATTTTGCCCGACTTTGAGATACTATTGCTCTATAATACTTTGAGAAATAAAAAAATGCCCAACTTTAAGATATTATTTTTCAAACTGCTTAACCACTTTTTGCACTTTAATTAATTATTAGGCAAAACAATACCTAAGCTGCTAGTAACCTACGGTATGCATCAATTATATAAGGGAAACTTCAAAATTTGGCAAAAAAATTCCTACACTGATTGAATAAATCATGATGGAATTCATATCCTGCGAATACTTTTTTGGGAATCCTTTTGAATACAAATATAACTTTCAAAGGCTTCAAGCACATGAACAAGATTTACAAAACCTTCAGCTCTCAACGTGGACATCAAGAGGGAAAAAAAATGTGGATTGAGCTCCAACACACAAACCCCTCCCCAGCTCCATTGCCCACCCTACAGTCCGCTGTTTGATATGAAATAAAGCGCGGAGGCTGCAGAGCTGGATGCCGCGGTGCGGTTGATGTTGCTGGGCTATGGCTATGGCGCGTGTGTTAGTTGCGATGATCGATCGATCGCAACACACAGCGCGAGAGAGAGATGTTTTGTGTGTGTTTGTTGTGCGACCCCCGCCCTTCATCAAGATCTAGAAACTTCCCGAACAGTGGAGGGCCCTAAATCTACCACTCCACAAACAGTAACGCATTTGGCACCTCCATGGCTCCTCGTACAAAATGAACAAATCCTCTCAACAAACGCACTAAGAAACCTACACCTAAATCCGACTCGATCCATAATTTCCTAGATCTCAGGAAACACAGTGTACGCCATCGATAGACATTTACCGTTTTACGTATAGTGCTGGATTTGGGTACTGAATCCCACACATGCCCAAAGCGACCGACGCCAAGTTTTTGCACAAGTGTTGCTGCAGCTTGTGAAATGTTCCAAGCTTTCTAGCGATTGAGGAGCTCTTCGTCTCATGTCCAGAAGGAGGCGCTCTTGATCGTGAAATTCAGAAGAAGAAGCTGGAGTTCATCGTGCGAAGAAGAATTTGAGAAGGAGGCGCTCTTGATCGTGTTAAGGAGAAGGAGCTAGGCGCTCTTGATCGCGGTGGATTCTTCATTCGCGGTTAGTCGGAGGAGTGGCGTACGATAACGAAGGCTTGCGGATTTCAGGTGTGTTACGAGCTCGTTGTGGATGATTGTGAGTAGATGCGTAATTGAGATCTTATGTTTTGGGGAGTGGCAATGTGCTTTGGTTGAAATGTGGGTTTCTTGGAGGTGCAGTGATGTGACGACGTTGAAGTTAGGGAGCTCTTTAATATGTCCAGTGTGTGAGTATTTCTGAGAAGAAATATTCTATTACATTATGAGTGGGATAAAGCAGAAGAAATTGAGTTCTAAATTGCTTGAATACATTGCACTGGTCATAAGATTGAGATCACGGATTCACTTCCTTTTTCTGTCTTAGATTTTAATGTTGCATGTTGACGAACTATTTCTAATTCACTAAAATTTCTCTACCGTGGTTGGGGTTGGCTTTTCGATAAGTTCATGCTCACGTTAGGATTAGACTGCCGTTTACTTGAACCATCTAATCTGCTAATGCTAATGGTGTAGTTCTGATCTTGCGGCAGGTGGAACAAATGATTTTCGGAAAGCCAACCGGCCTGTTTCCCAGGGGTCACTACGGCCTGTTTGGGAGCGGCGCCGCGCCCACACCTGCAGCCCACGCCTGCCGCCGCGCTGCGCCCGCGCCCAAGCCCACCGCGCCCGCGCCCAAGCCCACAGCGCCCAAGCCCACCGCGCCCAAGCCCAACGCGCCCAAGCCTGCCGCGCCCAATGCTGCCCCGCCCCCGCCCAGTGCCGCAGGGCCCTTCTTGGAGGTTAGTCGATACAACTCTGATTTTCAGAAGTTTTTTCTCACCCTGGTGGCTGTGGGGACAGCTATTGTTGGCGTGAACCGAGGGCTTTCCAAAGCGGAGATTGAGCCCTTGCATATGAAAATTGAGGCGCAAAACGAGGCTATTCAGATGAAGATAGAGGCCCTTGGTATCCTCATGAATGCAAACAACCTCATTTTGAAGAATGATGTGGGAACATTGAAGGATAATGTGGGAGCCCTCAAGAAGGATATGGCAATCATGGCCAAGAAGATGGATGTAATTGGAGAGTCCATGGAGAAAAAGGCTAGGTGGTTTAGGTTTTAGTTTTTTTTTTTTTTTTTAGAGAAAAAGGTAAGGTGGTTTAGATTTTAGTTTTTTTTTTTTTTTTTTAGAGAAAAAGGCTAGATTGGTAAAAAATTAGACCGTAGAGCCAAGACCGTAGAGCTCACATTGAGTTGTTGTAGGGTTTAAGGGCACAATCCATGTTTACATGAATCAGTGCAGGGATTCATCTTTCATGCTTCATCATTGTATTTTCTATGTAGATCTTTTCCTACTACAAACATTCATTAAACTCGAAGTTGGCCGTTTCAGTTTGGTGCAAGATCCCTCCATGTTCAGAGTATGAGCTTCAGGCTTCAACAACCATAGTCTCTCTCTTATCGTCTTGCCTTTCTTATGTTTACTTATGGAACTGCACAGGTATGGACAACACCGATGCCCCGGCATTGCTCCTGCTGCCGGGGTTTGGTGTGGGGTCTTTCCACTATGATCAGCAGCTAGGAGACCTCGGGCGAGAGTACAGGGTCTGGGCAATGGATTTTTTGGTGCAAGGAAAGTCATGGCCATCGCATGACCCGGCACCAGCAGAGGAAGTGATGGAGGAGGTTCTGGAAGGCCAGGCAAATGCGAAGATACGTGATTGGGATTTGGGAAAAACCCCGGAATCTTGGGCGCAGGAGCTCGTGTACTCGGTGGATACATGGCGAGATCAAGTGCATGCTTTCATAGAGAAGGTCAGATACATTAGTTTGGTGCATATGCCATTCTACACAGTTTTTGACTTAGTGGTTTTTCTGTATGTGTGCATTTAAGCCTTGATTATTAAACCCTGAACTAGGATTTCTTTGGGGTTTTTCTTCTCTTTTGTCAGGTGATCGGTGGACCAGTGTACATTGTAGGAAACTCGCTTGGCGGTTATGTTGGCACCTATTTTGCGGCAACAAATCGAGAATTGGTGAAAGGAATAGCATTGTTAAATGCAACTCCGTTTTGGGCTTTCACGCCAAATGCAAGGCGGTATCCTTTGCTTTCCAAGCTCGTTCCATGGGGAGGACTTCTTCCGGTTCCTGTCATTGCAAAGGCTATCATCAGAGTTTGGTTAGTTATACACATTTCTTTAGATTCTCGGCCTTTATCATAATGGTTTTTCGCTATAGCATTAATTGGTGAAGTGGCCAGTTTATTGAGTCTGACCTGGTTTCTCAACTCAGAGGGTTTATATTTACCAAGTTCGTCTCTTTTGTTGTTCCAGGTGGGATCTCCTTCGAAATCCGACAACAGTACAAAAAATGATAAAACTTGTGTATGCAGACTGCTCTGTCGTTAACGACAAGCTCGTAGGGCAAATGTTAGAAGCGACCGATCACCCAGCTGCATTTGCTGCATTTACTTCAATAGTTTTCGCTCCTCGCGCACACACCGACTTCGGCCAAAACTTAATCAGGTTTCTCCAGAAGAATTGAATTGTCTGAACTTATTTCAGCTAAGTCAAATAAGATAGTTTTCATCAGCCAAATGTGCAAGTACTGTTTCACATACCTGAGTATCCTTAATAGTTCTGGAGATAGTATAGAGCTTAACTTTATCAACCACCATGAGTTCTTAATTGTATAGAAGAGTTTAGGCCTCCCCACGTTCGAGGAAGACTAACCATCTATGTGTATTGTTTGAAATGGTTAGCTTGAAGGAAACAAGGACACCCATGTGTCTGATATATGGGAAAGAGGATCCCTGGGTAGTGCCATTCTGGGGTCAAAGAGCCAAGCAACGTAATCCAGATGCAGTCTACTACGAGCTCAGCCCAGCTGGACATTGTCCACACCACGAAGCGCCAGAGGTCCTTATTTCCAGTCCAGTTACTTCTCTTTCTTTCAGTTTTGATTTGCAATAGCATCCCATGGTGGGAGCTGTATTACTATCAGGAGTGGTAAAATGAATTTAGAATTGCATTTTGCCAGGTTTATCGTTTAAGCATTTTGCCAATACATAAACACTTTGTTCAAACGCCCTTCGTTCTATACCAGGCTCAACTTGCTGTTTGTGGTGTTCTCTGTGCTGTTGTCAGGTGGTTGACACACTTGTGCGAAAGTGGGTGGAGCGTGTGCAATCCCAGGGTGCTCTATCACCTCCCTTACTCGATGGTGAAGTGAATCACAAACAACTTTATTGGTTCGTGGTTGATAATTTAGGAAAGAGAGTATCTGTTCGCGTAAAAGCCACGCAAGGCTTCTGGAGCAATTTAATATAGAGTATAAGAGAGATATTTTCAAAGCGTTCGCTCCAGTCTCAAGTTATAGAAGCTGCGGAAGAAACGAAAGCTTAGCCAGTTATATCAATATTTTCATTTGGAAAATATAAGTGTAAATTAATTCACCACATATATTGAGAGAATCGGAAATTTAGAACTAAAGGGATGCCTACGAGCTCTTTAGAACTTGATTTGCAATCGACAGCTCAATGTTGCAAATGCCCCCGTATGCACGTAGCTTGTGGCCAGCCATCCTCCAATTATCACTAACATTGTAGTTTCCCATTGTCAGTGCCAACACCTCCGTCAGGTTGCAACAACTCGGTTAATGTATTGACACATAATAAATACCTAAGTTTGGTGAAGAGAGGCAAAAAAAAGTACACAAGGACAAAATATTCAAGGAGAGCAGACCTGATATTACAGCCCGAGTAGCAACGGAGTCGCCTGGGGGGAACAGCAGAATGATGTTTTCTAAAGCAGCATCTGCTCCATTTTTCGCTGAAAGGACTCGTTGAGAGACGATGCCGTTGGGTCTATGGTCCGATCCAGCATCTATGCCATTGCGCTCTTGAGATAACCTTCAAAATAAGAGCGAAAAAGATAGATAAAAGGCCACAGTGAAATCCAGAAATAGATGGAACAAAAAATAAGTCTGCCGGCCTTTTCAGAATCTCCACATATCCCATTTTTCCATATGAACATCTGGGCACCTCCCCATTTTCTGTGAATAAAAACCAGTGTCAAACTCCGAACAAAAGTGAAGAGACTACCCTTGACCCTTCAGACGCTAAGATCAGTATCTATAAACAAGCACCTACTGACGTATCTGCAAAAGTACCTGGCAATTTGTATAAAGTTCTGGTTCCGAGGATGATGACTTCAAGTAGAGTTTAAGACAGTTTTAAGTACAAGTTACCTTTGTTGCGAATAAATTTTGACCATCTTTGCATCGTATTCTGTACTATCAGGATTTCAGAGCTTCTTCAGAACCGAGCACAAATTCTCGAAGCTCGAGGGCATTGAACACAGCATGCCCACTCATATCGTTATTGAAGTAAACGAACACGTCACGACCTGCTTTCATTTGTGAATGAATCCACATCGCGTACTTCTGAAGAGCATCCAAACTGTATCGCTCTGTGTAATTGCGACCATGGAACCGTAGATATATCCAGTCTGCTGTAACCACCTGCCAGACAAGTAATGAAATCAGAAAGGGAGGAAAAAATAGTTTAACCAAAAAGGCCAACCAAAACTAGCTTGTGGACTAATTTTGGCATTTCAAAGATACAAAGAAGTTACGAGAAGTATAAGTAACTGTATTTTTATATTTAAGTGTTGGGTCTCAAGTGTAAACCTTTAATCCCCAACCTGCATACGGAGTACAATATTGTTCCTGGACATTCCAAGTGTAAACCTTTAATGCCTTCATTGATTGTGAACAGAAGCAAAGTGCATTGGAGAATTACCTAAGAGATGGTAGCTCTATGTAATGGATGCCCAAAAGCCAAATAGACCCCACATGCTGATTTCTTTTCACATATTCACATGCCTAACTCCGATTCTGAACAGGGCAAAATTCACTTCCAAGGGTAAGAGACTGAGTTGGATGCCCTGAATCCAAAATGCCCATGATAGAGGATTTCAGTTGTAAAATCTGAATGACAAAACAAAGTACCTGAATACACATGTAACCAGAAAGGCACTCACCAAGCAATAATAGAAATACACTCATATACTGTGAGTGAACAAAACACCCCTCGAGATTAATTGAGGCTCACACAGCAATTAAATCAAATGCAACACCAATTTGAAATACTAAAAGAAATTACCGTATTTCAACAAGTTGAGTCAATGGCTTGCTCTTTGCCACGCCGGATGGATCCTGGAAATTCACTTGAAATTAGTATTATGGGATCATCAATCTTAAATCCTCCAACTAAATCCAAGAAAAAGGAGATGGTGGTCCGGGGAAGCATGCCCGGCAGGGTGGTCTGCGGGAGACATTCAGGCCCGTTATCCCTCCACTGCACGGGGCGGGAGGTGATCGCTGCTCGGTCGCCCGCCTCACGCGCTGCCCTCCGCTCCAACACCGCTGCGGCCTCGCCCTCCGGCCAGACCGCCCCGGTGACTCCGTGCTTGGAGTGGGCAGGCCCTCCGCACGCCCCCGCAGGCCCATACCCGGCGCCCCACGTCCACACCCTCCTGCTCCCGCTCGGGTCACAGGCGGTCGCTACCCCGCCCAGATGCTGGAGATGTGCATCGCAGTGGAATATGTACGCTCTTGATGTCTACGCTGCAAGGCTGATGGGTTTACATCTGCTGGACTGGGGACTAAATTTTCTAATCATCAAGTGGTTTGCGAAGTGAGAAAATCTCGTCTGGTGGAGCTTGTAACATTTGTTTAGCATGCGAAGCATCTACCTTCTAGCTAGCTTTGTGACTGGGTGGACGATCATGTTCATTTTCTTGTATTCCAGCTGGCTCCAGCAATCGAAGGGAGCGCTTACAGGTATTGAGAGAGTGCACTCCAGCTGCAGGAATAATATTATTTCTACAGGCATGACTCGTCGTTTTTTCGATAGCCATGGCGTATCGTTATTAGTGTTATTTTAGATGATGTTCTGGGAATCTGACAGAGCATGTATTTCAGAAACCTAGAACTGCAAACAGTGATAATGTTCAACTGCGATACGTATTGTAAATTACTAGAGATATATTACACGGTAAGGTTCCAATGTCATTTCCTTACATCTAAGTCACCTGTACCACCAAACTTCTGATTGGTGATAATGTAATGTCAAGCTTCTGTAACTATCAGAATTGAAGTGAAAATACCAAGGTTGGTGCATGATCAAAACGCTAATGATGGGTCAGAAAAATCAGCTACACCTGAGATGAATGGAACTTGCAATGTAACCCTGGATTGAGAATAAGACAGGATTCAGCATCTTCTTCTGTGCTCCAAGCTGTAATATCAAGAGCTATGACAGACGCTCCATTTCTGATGGATTGCAGAAAGGATAAAGATGTAATGTTGAAGTCGTGAGTGCTGTGAAATGTACTGCTCATGCAGGAAGAAGAGCAACAGCTTCTCCACCGAGTAGAACAGCAGGGTCGCCCTTCTTGTAGCAATGAGTAGCAAATGTTACCCTGGAATTTATAAGAGGAAAAACAAGGGCTATTCAGTGACAAGCTTAGGATTACCAAGGGCAGGAAGTTCATTGCAACAGTGACACGTGAGAGGTGAATTATCCTAGACGTTCAGAGAAAATGAAGAATGATCTTAGGACAGACAGAACGATATGCTCACAAAATGTCGACAATTCAGAAACAAACACTGCAACAATCTTCATCAATAACACACATAGAGGCACATGTTTGTGTGGTCACCTGTAGTGGTGTCTAAGCTTCTTGACAGCAGTCACCTCCACTTCGGCACATAGAGCATCGCCAACGAGTACAGGGGATCTGAAATTAAGCGTCTGAGACACATACACAGCTCCATCCTGCACACACACATCGTTCCTCATGTTGAGCAGCGACAATCTCACAAATCTTGTGTGCGATTGTAGACACAGAGTCTGAAGTTTGCAAAGTAGGGTTAACAACAAATTCAGCTTACGAAGTGGGAGCCGATGATAGCCGGGAAAAGGCCAGCATAGAGCATGCCCTGCACCACTCGCCCCTGGAAACCTGCGGATTGCGCAGCAGAGTCGCAAGTATGTATGGGATTGGTGTCGCCACACAGAGAGACATACGATGCAACATCTTGGGTCGTAAAACAGCGCTCCATCTCGAATTTCTGCCCTTCTTGCACCACGGCTGGTCCCCCCTTCACGGATGCCACACTTCTCGACTCTGTTGATAATCTGCGCCCTGAATCATTCCAACAACCTCGTCCCCTCAGTGACAGCACTCTTCCGTAAAAACACCCACAGAGCAGATTCAATCACCCCAGCTCAAATCCAATACATTGTTCAAAACCCATTCCATAGCACTAATACTGACCCTGCGCAGCGATCCATCTCGCGGACAACGACGCCAATGTACTGCTCCTCATCGCACTCATCGTAACTCAAACTCAAACTTCACCGGCGATCCGTTCAAACAGACTGAGAACCCACCGAGATAAGGGTTTAAGGTCTAGGGTTTAGCCGAGACAAGCACATCAACTTTTCTAAACCCACCGCTTCTTGTGTGAAACCTTGCGAAGTGATTCCAAGTAGACCCATTCGTTTCTATCTCGCCCCTCGTCACCGTTACTACAACATTCCCTTTCTCTGCTCCCAGTCATCACTTGTTTCCGTGAAACTCAGTCATAGCAGGGATTTCTCCCAAACTTTGTTGAACAGATTGAGTCCAAGCATGCGGATTGTAACTAACTTCAAGATAGTACGATCATGCCGCGAGGATTGACATGTGACTGAATGAAACGAAGTGTCCACTGAAGCCCTCCATGCCAAATCGTTCCCCCAGATTAGGGTTTAGCTTGTCCGTTCCCTGCATTATGTTTGGAAGCCGAAGGAATGTCAGGAGCGGACACTTTCATATCTGCATCACCTGTAAATAAATCCCCACTAAAGATCTCCCGAATACTCCTACTCCACAACCTGTAGTTATATTACAAGAGCTTCAACTATGGCCTTAACTATGCCCTGTCTTTCTCAGAGGATGCATGATTTTCACATGGGTGTGGTGCCATCTCTCAACGTTGAATACTACTGACTTCCATAGCCATTCCAAGTAACTTAGATCATAGTGCATCTTGGTGCAGGCTTCCACTGGTGTCGGATGTTTTCCCGAAATCACACAACTTCTTGGCCAGAGTCTCAAGATCTTTGCTACGCATGACTGACTGCAACAAAAATATTATCTCTTGGTGCCATTTGAATCAACCACCACCTCTGATCCTCAAGAATTTTAAACCATTTAACCATGCAAAGAGTACTTCAAGCACAAAGGTACCCATGTTGCCAAAACTTGGAAAACGTCCTCTCCAAGTTTGTAGGCCACTTCTCTTCCGTGACGGAAATGCTGCTAACTTAGTCGTGCCCTGTGCCATTACAATATCATCACAGAGTGAAAGAGAGTTGGGAGTCTCTGAAGATTGATATGGTCCAAGCAGTACAACTTCCGTGTTTGGAACTTCATTTCGTGCGTGTGTAAGACGTTGTAAGTGGTCTTCAACATGGAGACGCAAGGTGCCGTCATGGTTGATCAATATGTATGAGGTAGAGAAGGGGAAGGAGGAGGAATTTCTCCTGCTCTGGAGTCTGGATTAGGGGCTAAGAGGTGCATACCTTAGTCAAATGATCCCAGTATAATATGTTGTGAAAGAGATACAGACTACTAGGATTTTAATCTTTAGAAACTCATTTCTTCTTTAGAATTAGTTGTATGATATTTTTTTTAGCTCTTTTGAAACGACATGACGAGGGCTATAAGATTGGTGCCTTGTTTATCTAATTTAATCAAGTTTTGAGTACATTGTGATACTTTTAGTTTTGGTAGTGCTAGAACCAACATTGGACTAAATTGTAAAATGGTGGTAACCATCAACCCAGCTATCCTTTCGTACCAAATCTTTGAGTTAAACACAAGTTTAAACTAGCACTTATGATCTCAATGACTATGGAGGAGATGGAGTTACTCTATCTAGTAGGTCAAAGTAATTTTACTTGCATGTGAGATAGAAGATAAGCAAAGAGAGCAGTGAAAAGATTAAGAAAATTTGGGTTTCAAATGAAAAGAAACTGTCTCCTCTTTACCTGATCCCTAAATTCCTATGCACCCGGTTTAAGTGCACAGCAAGATTATCCGGGAAATCTGGTTATACTCGAAGTATTGCTTGTCTAGTATTGTCTCGCAGTATGCTGAAAGAATAATCATAAAATTCAGATATAAAGCTGAGTCTCGTTTCGTGCCTAGAGCTGAGAGCTTGTATGGGTCTAATGAAGCTGCACAGGAGAGTCTTAATCTGTGTGCTTATCAGAAATGGCTTGTTTTTTCAGCGGTCAATCATGAGCTCACAATCACACATCCTATTCCACAATCATAATCATCGAGTGTGCAACAAATTTGCAGTGCTATTACACAGAATTCTGTCGTTTAATACGATACAGGAAACATCACAGTTTGTTCTGTCTCGACGTTCCAAGTATTACTTCTTTTATTTAATTCCAAGAAACTTGTAGGATACCTCAATTTTGATTACTATGAAGTGTCTACTCGCTTCGATATCCCTATTGCCAACGTTCATATGTATCTCAAGAAACAATGCTCAGGTTTGAACCATTATAGGTTTGGGCCAATGAGATTAATCATGCGGATGTACTTGTGTTGACATCTGATGCGCTAGTGCAATGCACATACAATCAGTCTTCAACAACAAATAAACAACACTTGCGCATGATTTGAGTCATGCTGAAACTACCATCGAAGATCTGGAAGACGGTGAACAGCAATGATAAATCAGAACAGAGTAATGAATTCCATTCATAACCAATGATACTGGGAACAAAATCTGAGGTTGCAAATATATATCTGCACCTGCAATGTAATAAGCTACTCTTCTCCTTAACTCTATGTACAAACTACGGATGTGTCACCGGTGTGCTCGTCACGGCATGGCCTCCATCACCACCCCGTGCTGCACCAGCTACTCACCTCAACAACATTCAAGTGGTACATGTACCACATACCTTCCCACAACGAACCACTCAAGACTAATCTCCCCTTCGTACCCACATAACTAATCCACATGAATACCAACGAATATCAATTTGATCGACAAAATTGCGCTTCAGAAGATCATTGTGCGGCGACTACATCTTCCAGGAAGGGGTAGTCCGTGTATCCCACCACGGGGTCCTGCGAGTAGAATGTCGCCCTGTTGTACTTGTTCAACGAAGCACCAACTGCAAACCGCTTCGGAAGATCCGGGTTCGCCAGGAACAGCCTTCCGTACACCACCATGTCTGCCTTCCCGCTCCGGATCGCCTCGTTACCCTCCTCTGCATTGTACCCACCCGCAACGATGAATGTCCCCTTGTAAGCCTTCCGCATCGGCCACAAGCTCTCCGTGGTGGCCACATCCGCCTCCGGGTGGTACCGCGGCTCTACTCCATGGAGGTACGCCAGGTTGAACTTGTTCAGCGTCTCCGAGATGTACACCGACAGGCTGTTCGCATCCTCGTCGGCCGCATCCTGGACGTGCGTGAAGGGTGAGATTCGGATACCCACGCGGTCCGACCCGATCTCCTTCGTCACCGCCTCCACAACCTCCACCATGAACCGGCACCGGTTCTCCATCGATCCTCCGTACTTGTCAGTCCTATCATTGATGCTGGACTTCAGGAATTGATCGATCAGGTACCCGTGCGCTCCGTGAATCTCTACACCGTCAAACCCAGCCTCAATGGCGTTGCGGGCGGCCTTGCGGAAGTGCTCCACGAACAGCGGCACTTCCTCTGTCTCCAAGGCCCGTGGGGTTGAGAAGTCAGCCACGCCATCCGCTGTGGGTAGGTATACTTGTCCTTCGGTGATGCGCTGGTTTGTAGACGACACTGGTGCTGCCCCGTTTGGCTGGTACGCTGCAAACATTACAAGTTTCACGTTCAGCATGTCGTCTAGGTATCAAACATACTACCGATAACAGCAACGTTCGAGTTTCCTCATTATTATAGCCTAGCCGCTGGATCACTCTTCTATTTTAATGATCAGGAATCTCAAAACTCAGAAGCTAGCGCTACTGTTTCATAACTCGATGTTTAATGTGAATGTTGTTCCATAGTTTAATTGCAGATGAGATATACGCGCAGAATTTTCAGTTCGTTATAGCACTTACAGGTATGCGACACACGGCCAACATTCCATAGCTGGCAGAAGAAAATGCCACCCTTGTCGTGCACAGCCTTCACAATGGGCTTCCACGCCTCCACCTGCTCCTGCGTCCAGATCCCCGGAGTGTGGGGGTAACCTTGTGAGGTTTCATCAATCCCTGTGGCTTCGGCAATCAGAAGACCGCCTGGAGTCGTGCGCTGTGCGTAATACAGAGCGGCGTGCGACGGTTGCGGCACATACCCGTAAGACCGGCACCTGGTTAGAGGAGCGAGCACGACTCTGCACGGCAGCCACACACAGCAACGACGTCAACCAAATGAAGAGGTGTGCAGAAATAACTTCACCACCACAATCTATATTCACATATCGTCCAACACTAGGAAACAAGCAGAGATCTCGACTCCTTCGAATTCACTCACTCTTAAAACTTCCCACACAGGCAACAAATTTTGCGGCAGATACAAATCACAGAAACCTCTCCCACTTCTAGAACTTCCAACCCAAACGCCAAAATCATCCACTATCGTACTCCCCGAGCTAACTCGAATTCCCCGTACCTGTGCGACAGCTTGAAAGGACCGAGCTGAACAGGAGACAGCACCGGCATCTTCTCCACGTCCACCTTCGGAATCCCACTCCCCGGAATCACTCCGTTTCCATTCACCGCCGGCAACGACGCAGCTGCAGCTCCGTGACCCATTATAAAAACTGTTCCAAAATCTGCTCTCAAGCCTCAACTACACCTGAAACCGAGAACACTCGATACGCTCCACAAAGGTAATACTTTAACACCGAATTCTCGAACTCGAATGACTGTCCTCCCCGCCGAGCTCCGCCGTTTTATAGAACCCGAATCCAACTGGACAGTTTAGAAAGTTCGGCTCCTGAAGGATCTGGAATATGGGAATGATCAGGTGAATGGTAACTTACCACTGCAGCTGCCGATTGGTCGGTCGACAGTATAAGTATAATTGAGGAGAATGTGAAAGTCTGTTGGCAACAGAAAACGACCAAAGCCGTTGTGATCGAAAAGCTGGCCACCTTTGCAGGGCAGAATTGTTGCATGCAATGCGCTAGGCGTGCTTCTGCCGAAGCTTCCCAGTGCCATGTTTTACTGTAGATGCGGGATCTTTACGATTCGGGAGCAACGTGGGTTCGCGGTTGGGAACTTCGATGGGACTCATGTCGATGAGTTTGGGAAGGAAGGTGAGTAACCTGGTGCCGATGTCTCGCATAGTTGGTGTGGGCTGTGGAGGCTGTTGGAGTTGCCACAGGTGGTGATCTCCGACTTTCATGAGCGCGTGATCTTCGACGTATTTGTTCGTATTCTCATGTTGTGAGTCGCTGGCGAAACTTCACGAGAGTGAGTCCAAGGGCTTCCTTTTGGACCCGGACCTAAGTTAACTTGGTAGAAATGCCAGGAACCGAGAGACTAAAATTGTTTTTATCTAAGTTGAGAGGGCACCAAATTACTGATCCAATAGTTCTTTGGTGGCATCCGAATTAACATTTAATAGTTACATATTGTGAGTGGTTGGAAGTTATTCTAGATTGTTTGGCGGCATCTTCGCAATGTTGCCAAGATGTGGAAAAATAGGAGTTTGGCAATGTGGGCTTCTCCTTGATTTTCAAAGGCCATTTTGGCTGACCTTTATGTTCCTTAGAGCATCCTCAATGGAGGCGCTAACCGCACACGCCAACGGGCCAAAATCCCTAAAGGCCTTTGAGTCCATATTATGATCGTGGCACTTATGGACAGGCTATTCTAAGGTCACAACATTTCATATTTAAAAAAAAATTACGTCATATAACTTTCAACAATAGCTTTCTAATGGCCCAAATTTCAAAGCATTTGGAGTTACGATGCAAAAGTAATGAATTTTAGAAGAATTTGCTCTAAATCTGGGCAGCCAATAACTAATCATAATCTCCCATTTATTGCCCAAGTTGCCTGTCATTCACTTGGGAGAAAGTGATAAGTCTCAATTTTGAAGGGTAGGTACTAGCAAAATTATAGATCCAATATTTTTTCATCCATACACATTGATAACAATTTTTATCTGATATACATTTCTCATCTTACTAAGTATTTCCATCTAGAAAGGTTGCTCAAATCTTACATCCAAATGACAATTATCATCCATAATTTACTTTGCATTCAAAATATTTTTTTCATCTACAAAATATTACATTCAACTTCATTTTTCATCCAATTTTAATAAATTTTATCCAATATCTATGATGTAGGAAGGGGTCATTCATAGGACCCCTTTTCCCCAAAATTGCCGTTCAAAATTAAAGGGAAATATACAATTTATACATCAAAACATTCTAGAAGTTTGAGAGTTACTCCGATTGCTTTGAATTTATTTTTTTGTTCTTTGTCTCATTGACATGAACAGAGTTACAGTTTGGATTTCCAATTGGACATGTTTCAATTTTGGACTACCCTTTTGGTAGTTTCAATTATGGAGAATGGAAGGCATTTTCAGCACACCCCTTTTCACAACATTCAGGGAATTTTTTCCTTCCCAAGCTCATATGGGACTCAAACTTGGTGAGCGTATAGCTTACTTCCATTTAATATGTCCATAGGATCGTCCAAATATTTGCCCACTTTTTGTCAACTTGCATCGAAAATGATGAGAATTTTTTTTGGAAATATAACTTGTTGTATGTTTTTTAAAAGCTCTTGTCGAGGGCTTTCCAACGATGTATTACATCAAAGATTTGGAGAAAATCTCCATGTGTAGTGCCAATTTGAAGATTTCAAAACAACATTGTGAGAATATCAGCTTAGTTGAGAAATTTATAATGGAGTTATAATATAATATTTTTCATGGTAGAGCATAAAAAGTGGGCAAATATTTGGACGAAAGATTCTCCTCTCGGATCCGAGACCACCCAAAGGTAGGTGGGATTTTGACACTTTTTTGACAACTCATATGGAAAATGATGAGATTTTTTTTTTCCTTTTTCTTGGAAATATGGCTTGTTGTATGTTTTTGGAAAGCTCTTGTCGAGGGCTTTCCAACGATGTATTACATCAAAGATCTGGAGAAAATCTCCATGTGTAGTGCCAATTTGAAGAATTCAAAACAACATTGTCAGAATATTAGTATACTTTAGATACCTTTTTTATTGAGTAATTTTAAAAAGCTAATACATTAAGGATCCCTTTGAGGTGTGAAGGCCACATTTATATTTTCTAACTTTCAAGAACTTTTATGTGTTTTAATCCCTTTCAAGTTGGATGCCTAATTTTACTTATCTCAAAATTCAATAAACATGTGATTGTTAATTTGTTAAACCTCTTTTGGATTCCTACGTGACTTTGTATGCTTTGAATGTATTTTTCATTGGAAAGACACATCTTTTTATGGGTCTTTGAGATTCAAGAGTTCAATGTAGTGGTTTAATTTTGAGTTTTATTTCATAATTTTTATGGAAAATTAAGCAAACATTTGTTTTGGGAAATAATACTCGTCACGACTCACATGTTTTTAGAAATCTTTCTTCAGGGGTTTAAACAATTGTTGTATGATAAATCTTAAATTCATATCATGTTGTAGTTATAGATATGTTACTTCTATAGATCTGGTGGAAAGGAGGAGGTGTATTCCATTACTATCATCAATTAACCGCAATGTACATTCTTATATTTCATGAAGATGATATCATAGATCCTTGGAAAGATAGGACAATAAAAGTACTGCAAACATGTTTCTAACATTTTTTGATATCTCTAAAAGATGGATTATAAAGTGGATACTTTCATTGACTTGGTGTCAACAAGGTTACGCGTTTTTCTGAACTTACTACACTTGATAGATTCCTTTGGAAGTTTCTTTGGAACTAATTGCAATTGCTAAAGAAGATTTTACTTTGTGACTCATATTTTCTCTTAACGGATTTAATTTAAATTTATGCTTAGTATGTATTTGAACTTACCTAATATAAATAAAGCTCATATCTACTAAACCCCTTCAATTATATAATATTCTATAGTAAATCATAAAAAGGTATATTTAAAAACAAAAATTGTAATTTTAATACCAAATGTAATTGACTGTTGGATCCACCTTTCAATGTTATATCTTTTTGGAATTTTATTTTCAAAAGTGGATGTGAAAGAATATTCTCTTTGTGAATCCAAAAAGGTCTTGCGTAAGAATTTTTTTTCCACCTATTTTTGGTTTTTATCCCATTTCTTCTTTTCAAATAATTTTAGCAATTTTTATTTTTTTTTGTTTTTTGGGATTTTTCAAAATTCTTCCAATTTCTTTTTTCTTTTTTGGTTTTCCTCAAGAGATCCCCAAGTCCTACTCGATATTCTTTTAGGTCTGAGCACCAACTCCAAAGCACCTTATGAATCATGATCCAAGTTGCCATTACCTCAACTTTAGCTACAAAATTGAGCACTGCAACACAACTCTACGTATGTTATTTCAATCTTTTATAAAAGATGGGATAGATTGCATTATTGAGGACCTTAGTTTTTGCACTTGACCTTTTAATAAGGTTTTCCTTTCCTGCACCTAACCTTTTACAAGATATCTAGATTGAAATTCCCCCTTCTTGCACCCAAGCTTTCATAGCCTAATAGCTGATTTGAGTTCAAGGAATTTCTACTTAACGTTGAGAGAGGGAGTTGGAGAGGAAAGGAAGTTGGATAGAAAGAGAAGAGGGAGAAGGGTCGACCGCTTGGGCTCTAGCCGTATGACCCGGCCTTAGCAGACGGCCACAGCCATCCTCTACAGTCGACCGCCCAATCAAACGACAATCACCGGATTAGACTTTGGGATTCTTCCTTGTCATCCAACCTTCATGGCACCATAATTTCCTCAAACATTATCTAAATTGAAATAATGAGATGTTTTTTGGAATCTACATTTTTGATAAATGCGAAAAGACATCTTATATGTCTAATTTGGATATTAATTTGAGGAACTAATGGGGCTCTAAGGTTCATTTGCATTAGCAAAGCCCAAGGGTTGTCCTTGGGAGGTCGGCCATGCAAAGAAAGACATTTGTTTGCTGTGCAATCAACCGTTCTCACTTCAGTCGGCGGGACGATTAAACTAGTTAAATGGCACAATGGATGTGTAAACAAGTATGTACACACATGGGGCAATCATTATAAATATGGACAATGTGAAAACTTCAAAGTTTTTGAAATGATGTTAATTTTTTGGTGACTTTTTAAAGGTATATACGCAAAAAAATTTCACAATGAGAGTAGAAAGCTACCAGAAACCAAGAAAGAAACATGTAAATTTGAACTTCTATGCTGCCACTTGCTACTTGCCAGTGGCCATTTCCAGATAAGTTATTGGTGCAGCTATACGCAGCAATTGTCTGGAACACGCTTCTATGTGATTCATGAACTAAGGGCCGCTTCACACTATGGCCAAACTTTGAGAGGAGAAGCGTCCCAACCAATGAAAACGCTGAAATGGTTAAAGTTCCTCATCTCGGCCTTCACACTTGATGCCGAAGTTCAAAGGACGTCACCACCAAAGGAGCCTAGGTGGCAGCACTTTTAACAAGTTCTGGCGCCAAGAGTTTCTCCTCTCGACCAAAGTTTGGGTCGAGCAAAATGCTCGACCCAAACTTCCGTCGAGAGGAGAAATGTTTTTTATATTAAAATATGTACAAGATGACAAGGCTCATGGGCCGGCCAAAGCTCACAAGTGGATTATTTTAAGATTACTTTTCAGCCCAAAGGCTTCTCCTCTCGACCAAGTTCGGGACAATGGACAGACCCTTCTCCTCTCAAGTTCGGCCATAGTGTGAAGCGGGCTGCGGCCCTGAGTCGAGAGCTAGAGAAAGTGAATGTGAAAGCCCCTCTGCGGAATACACAACACCTACATACAATTATATGTGGGGCCAAGCACAATAATGTGTACCAAAAAAGTGCTTAACTATTTGACAATTTCAGCCCTTCTTATAAACACTCAAGAAAGTGGGATCTAAGTTATGTTGATTCAAAATTTAGTTATGGATTTCAAAAATAGACTTGATTCTCTTGAACTTCTCAAATGTGCGAGACAAGACATCGAGGTTTAGAAGCGGAACGGATACGGTGAAGTCGGTTCAAGTGAATGCGGTTATTTGCAAAAGTGAAGAGAATTGTTTACGGATTTTACGAAAGTCACATTTAATTTCGCTGTCCACTCCGTTCTTAATGTACCGTTCTAGAAATGCGGGGGTTCCAACAGTTTGGACCCATAAAGTGTACCAAAAGTACCGTCGTGACGTTTTCTGGACACTGTTTTGGGTGAAACTTTTGGGGCTCTTCCCTTCAAATATTGTGGTGTTCGAATGCTCAGAAAATAATTTTCTGATGTTTGCGAATGGTCGGGAAAAAAAAAAGTGAAAAAAGAACATCTTCATTTTCATGATTTAGAACTAGCGGTCAAATTAAGTTTCAATTGAAGATGTTTTTTTTATGGAGATGCCTGTAAGATACCTTGTGACACCTTAAAAAGTGACTAAAATGCTCAAAAACTACACCAAAATGCTCAAAATCAGCTTTGAGCAATAAAAAACAGCACACTTCAAATTCACTTCCTAGTGATCACATGTTGCACTCTGTGGTACACTTTATTGTGCTCTCCCCCATGTATTCATTAGAAATCATGATGCCGTGCAAAGTGAAGTACGGTTGGTTGTCCTAATACCACACCATGGTTGTCATAATGGACCGACCGTCCGTTAGTCCGTTAGTCCGTCATGGTGACAAGACAGACCCCCGTGTCCGTCACATAAGGGCGTTGACCAGTTGACTCACTGTAAGGGTAAAACGAATTTACCTAGCGCTGAATTAGTGCGGGCGCGAGCGCGATTACGGGCGCGAGCGGGTGGGCGCGAGCAGGACGACGGGCGCGAGCGTCCGCGCGAACGCGATGTCACGGGCGCGCGCTGGAGTGCGCGAGAGCGAGGGCGCGTGCGTCGTTCCGGTCGCGCGCGTGCGCCTGCGAACGCGCGCGAGCGTCGCTGCGGGCGCGATCCAGTTGACGGTCGCGAGCACACTTATCGGGCGCGGTCATGTGGGCGCGAGCCTGGATCGGGCGCGTGCATTCGGGCGAGTGCGCTGCATCGGGCGCCGGCGGTCGGGCGCGAGCGCTGCAGGTTAGTAGGGAAAGAGCGACATCGGGCAAAATCATAAATGACAAGAGAGGGCATGTATTTCAGAAGAGGGCAATTGGGAAGTGCAATGTTTATTGAAAAGTTTTGCAAAATTGTGGCAGTAAACCACTTACAAAAAATGTCCCCTCTTATGGAGAACTGAGAATATCACATTGTTGTCACTACTTGCCTACTTCTAAATATGTTTGCGATAACAACACTCTGGGATTTGGAAATTGTAGGGAGGGGCTGTTAGAGTAGCGTGGACCAAACGCAAGGTGGAGCGGCTCTTGGGATCGGGATTTGTGAGCTCCTTCAACGCCACCGCAAATCTAGCCTTCCCCGCTGTATCCTTGAAAAGGTCGAAGTCGTCCTCGTTATCCCAAATCTTATTTGCTACCACTCCAACCGAGTACGCATCGGCAGCCTGCGTATATAGATGTCTCCTCCTTACAGTTTCATAAGAGGTCTCCGAATTTCGCTTACCATAAGTGTACCACAACTCCGGAGCCACAAAACTACCACGTTCCTTGAAGGCTTCCGTACGCGCCTCATCACTTGGGTAACCGTACCTTGAAGGAGTTGTCTCACACACTCGACTTGCAAGGCCCCAGTCGCATACTCCAATGTAAACCTCGCTCACTTTATCCTCTGGGAAGTGAAGCAAGACATTTCCCGGGGAGATGTCATTATGCTGCAAATACCCCTTATGCACCCGGTCCATAATACAGATGAGTGCCCAAGCTAGCTTGGCCCTATGGGTGCGGAAGGCCTTAACACGGTCACGTGTTTCCATGGGCATATCGATCTGCTTGTGGATGTTACGGTTCTGAGTACCCTCACCGATATTTGAATTGAACTTGTGCAGAAAATTCTGCAGGCAATCCCCATTCCACCAAAGCGTGTAGGCTTCCATCGTCCAGTCATTGACCGCAAAAAACTTAATAACGCCGGGATGGTCAATTCTGCAAACCATGGCTTCTATTGATGTCTCGTGCCGCTTCTGGGTCTCGTCAGGAGCCTTGGACGTCTTCCCCGCAAAGACACAAGTCTCAGGTATGGTTTGCATGCCAACAATACGTAATTTTCGGACTTTACCATAACCGCCTTCCTTTGTGCCTGACAGCGGAACCAACTTGACCCCTCTCGGAACTCCAACCACTGCTCCCCACAAGTACTTCTCCATTGCGCTTTTCAGTCCAGCTTCAAGCCATGGCCTCGCCCTCGTCTTATTATTCGAGAATCTCGCGCACGAATCCTGGACATATTTGAGCTTCTCTATCTCTTCCTTCTGCGCCCGCGAGTAGCCCTCCTTTGGCTTCTTGTTGACACACTCAAAGACATGCACAATGTTCGTAGTGTTTGTTGTTATTTGTTGCTCCATCCACTTAGGGAAATGAAAGTAATGAATACAATCATTATATCTCTCGGAAAGGTCCAGCTTCTTCCACAAATACTCTTCCAAATGGGTCTTTAAGTCCTTAATTCCGGTCTCCCCCTTCTCAACGTACGTACGGGTAATCATCTCCCGTTTCCGACATCCGTACCACTCCAATGCTAGCTCTCTAACGAATTCCTGGTACCGAGGAGGTGGGTAGTCCGGGTCCCTCTCACTCGCCGACTTCCGGTTCTTCTTTCCCGATGAGCTTGATGACGGGTTTGAGCCTGTAACGGTCGGTGCTGTGGAGGTTGCCATCACATCCTCTACAGGAGCATCAAGATCTACGTAGGCAGGGCGTTTCCCGGATCCGCGAGAGACCGACATAGTTGGAATAATGAACTGGACACACAATAAAAAAAAAACCAAAAGATCCCCCCCACCCAATCTGGTTGCTCCCACTTCCTGCAGTTCCAAGCAGAGCACGTGGAGTCACGGGCTAGGACAAGGAGCCAGCTGGAAGAGGAGACTTTGAAAAGTAGAAAATAAGGGTTAAGGGGCGCCTTTTATGCTCCCCTCGGCTGTTCGCGCCCGTAAGCGCGTACACGCGCGCGCACAGGGCCTCCACACGCGCCCGTCCGCATGCGCCCGTCTGCACGCGCCCGTCCACCGCGTTCGCGCGGGGGACTGCCCGCGCCCGTGCCCGCGTTTGCGCGCCCGTGCCCACGTGCGCGCCCGTCAGCCCACATCGGGCGCGCCCGACGCCGGAGGCGCCCGTGCCCGCGTGCTCGCGCCCGTACCCCTGCGCGCGCCGGTTATCTGTACGCGCGAGCACGCTGTACGCGCCCGTGACCGTGCACGCGCCCGTTCCCGCGCACGCGCCCGACACCGTGCCCCTGCGGGCGCCTTCCTGTACGCGCCCGTCCCAGTGCACGCGCCCGGATAGGCAGCGTTACATACACTGTACAGGTTCGGTTACGGTATACTCGTATATTGAACAGAATACCAAAAAAATTCACTGGGAAATTACTCAATGGAGATATATTAACCGCATTTAGCGCACAAAAATTAATACAGAGCACAACCATACAATTCCTTCGAGTGTGAGATAATGAACTAGGTTGACTCTAAGTAACAGTATAAGCCTACGTAATAAGAAGGTGCTACCAAAAAAAAAAAAAAAACATTAAGAATAACGTAGTATTTTTTTTGGTTTTTAGCCGGTAGATTTTATGTTTAGATTTACTGCTACTTCATGCGCTAAAAAGGTGACCACAGTCTAGACTCTCCTTGCTTTGCGGGGCTTCTTCTTGCGTGAAGATTGTCTTTTCCGAGCTACAGTGGGCCCCAATTCGTGCCGGATTATCACATCTTCGTCATCTAGCGCCTCATCGCAATCGGGGTCTACCTCCTCTGAGTGCTCGTTGTCACCTTCATCCTCAGGAGCTCCGACCACTGGAGCTTGTACCTCTCCTTCCACCTCCGATGTAAGATTGCGCACTTGCACGGAAACTTCACCCGTATTGCCATCTCTGGCACTTACTAGGCGCTTCATAGGCCTCTCCTTTCCGGAATTACCGATGGCTGTGATGCCATCCTCAAAGTTTATGCGTGTGCGAACAACCCCAGTTCCAGAAGAAGGACCCCCTTCAGTGTACCCTGTATAGAATGGAAGGGGATCAGGTCCAGTTTTTTTGCTTGACTTTCGTGTTCCTCCGCGGGGTTCTTGTGATGGTGGTTTCCTAACAACCTTGGCTGTGGACTTCTTCGCACCACGTTGGGCCACATTCTGTACGGCTTCGTCTATAGCTGGCGCCACGGGGACTAGCTTGGCGGTGGAGGCACCACGCCGACTACCACTAGCTCGATTGAGTGGAGGCCTCGCCGCTGCTGATGATCTAAGGAGTCGAGCTATTTTTGCGCCCATTGAACTTGTGGGCCTCCGAGCCAGGCTTCCATCCACGATTGTATCTGGTTCGATACCCCCCGTACCAGTGGGTTGCGATGGAGCCACAGTCTGTGCGGGGATTGCGTGCACAGTCCTTCTCTCGTGAGCAGGAGGAATCTCTTGAAACAAGCTTGAGTCGCCTTGTGCCGGAACGGTTCCCCAGTTGCCCTCCCCACTAACGAGGCCGGTCCAATGAGGTCCATCTACAGCCCGTCCATGACTTCCATCACCCCCTTCGTCACTGTCCTCATCATCATTGCCAGCATGGATATCGTTGCCTAGATGGTCCTCGCTGGATGAATCATCTGCAACCCCGTCATTGTTCTCAGGATTGATTTGGACTGGAATAGCATCTCTTTCGTCACGAGCGCCTCTTCCTTCTGCATTAGCCGCTTCATCAAATACCGGGAGCGTGGGTAATTCGTCTCCATAGATGTTCATGTCCGGGTTTCCCTGGTTATATTCTGGTTCATTGTTGAAGTCGTACTCATCACCGTTATCGTCGTGGTTGTTGCGGTCACGCGGATTGTTGCGGTTAGGGTCACCGCGTCCGTTGCCATTACCGTCGTTTTGCCCATTCGTGTTAACGTCGACGTTATCATGTCCCCAGACATCATCATCCCCACTGCCTGCATGGTCAACTGGTATGTAATGATCGTCGTCATCTCCTTCCTCTTCGCTTGGATCTCTCTCCGGATCCGACTCCTCTGACCATGCATTGTTCTCGTACCATCTGAGGGGGTTGGGCTTTGGGCGTTCGCGGAGGAGTCTGCTATTCGTATAAATGTACACCAAGGCCTATGACTTCTCTAACCCCAGGCGGTTGCGTACCTTGTTGTGGACAAACGAGTACATGCTCCAATTCCGTTCACACGATGAGGCGGAGCAGACCTGAGATAAAATGCGCTTCGCAATGACTGCCAATGGTCCCCCTCCAATCCTCTGCCACCATTGATGGGGTTCCAGATTCAAACCTCTGATATCGATGGTCACTTCGGGGCTGTAAGGGCCACGTCCCTCGTCGAACTCGATCATCTCTTTCATAAGATCGCCAAATGGAATTCCCATTTGGCCACCCACCTGACGAAACACCCGATTGAGAGCCGCCTTCGCTTCTCCTATGACTTGTAAGCCCTTATGCGTTCTAACCCAAGGGTTCAAGAGCGCCGCGGCATAATGAAGATCGGTATGCATCATGTCCCATCTACGGTCGAACCGCAGCTCCATCCTTGTTGCCATGACAGGTGGGAAAAAGCAAGGGGATCCTCGGAGATTGTACACGTGATCCTTTAGGTTGCTCATTGTAATCCATGCCTTGCCCATTGCCGGCTGGCTTCCATCGAAGGTCCTGAGAGCTACTAGGGCTGGTTTCACTAGGTGCGTGAAGTTGTCACACTGATGCCAGAACCCATCGTCACGAATTGTTTGACGCACTACGCTTGCGCGTGCATGATTACGCACCCCCTCGGTTTGGTTGAATAAACCGTCGACATACTCGTACCACTCCTGTGCCATGACCACTTGCTCCAAAGCAAATTTAACCTCCATAAGGCGCTCTATCATCAGATAGTTACAAGCGAATCTGGTTTCAGCGGGAACCACCAAGGACAACTTCGGTTCAAATTTGCGGAAAAGGGCCATGGGAACATGATGTCTCCGAATGTAATGACACACGTGTTTAGCCTTGGCGACCAAATCCTTCACAAAGACTTCCTTGCCCCAGTCCTCCATAAGAAGATCTAGAATATGGGCACAACAGCCCTGCTTGTACATGTGAGGAAACTCCTCCAGGATATTATCCATGGCGCCAAGCATGTTGGCTGCATTGTCCGTGCAAATCTGGACAACATTCTGAGGGCCAATTTCTCGAATATATTTCTTCATCTCCCCGGCAATATATCCCATTGACTTCTTCTCGCCAGTCGTATCAACAGACCCAAGAAATACATCGCCTGCCGGACATACTAGCATGACATTCATCAACGGTCGGCGATTCACATTATCCCAGCCATCGGAGCATATGGTACCCCCGTATAACTCGGTCGAGGTTTTCGTACGTTCATCAATCTTTGCCTTGATTAACTTCTTTTTTTCCTTGATGTGCGTTGTTCGCATCGCGTCATAGGAAGGAGGACTGTAGTTAAATCTGGCAGCCGCGGTTGTGCTCACCGCCTTAATAAATGCTGGGTGCTTGGCCACGTTGAATGCGACGTTGGCTTCGTAAAAGAAGGATGACCACAACATGTCCAGCTCCTTCCGCTTGGCGATCTGGAGTACTTCACTCATGTCCTGTTGCCGCAAGCTCCTAGTGGTATTCGAACCGACCCTACTAGGTGCAACACTGGAGACATTTCGGTCCTCTTCGGAATCATTATACGAGGGTTCGGATCCACCGTACAGAGTGCCGTGTGTGGAAGCACTGGATGTTCCACGTTGAACTGACGCGGGGAACGTTGGCCTGATACCATCCACCTCCTCCTGTGTCAAAGGGCCGGGAATCTTTCCAGCGCAAAACTGAAACTTCCTCTTCACTACGGTAGGTGCCTTTTGGCAAACCCTCGAGAGATTGGACTGGTCCCAACCATAATGCTGAAAGCACCTGGACCTCACGTACGAAAACTTGGTCCTGCAATACACACATTGGGCTACCTTATGTGACAGTGACCCTTCCTGGAACTTGATCGAAAACCATGGTGCCCACTCTCTCGTACCGAGTCTTGGAATGGCTCTAGCCGGAGCAACCACTTCAACCGGTTCAACCGCTTCATCCGGATCCATAGTGAATGATTAGGGAAGTATCGGGACTAATAGGACCAGTAGTACCAAAAGATTATTATCTGAATAACTTAGTGTGTCTGAAAAGTGCTTGACACATTGATTTATGGAGAGAAGAATTTTTACATTCCCCCCACCCAAACCAAGTGTCTCCCCAAGCTAACAGTTTCAAGCAAGGAGCCCTCAAGGAGACCCAGGACATGAAGCACGCAAGCTGGAGGTAAGGTGGATGTCAAATCAAGGGGGCAGTTTATATACTGCCGCCCTCGACCGGGCGAGTACTGTCCGGACGGGCGCGACCGAACGGGCGCGCGCGCACCAGAAGATCGGGCGCGCTCCGAGGCGAACGGGCGGGCGCTGGTGGGTGCGCGCGATTGAAGGCCGCGTGGCGGATAGCGCGCGCGGTGGAAGACGGGCGGGGGCGGGCGCATGCACGCGCGAGCGCTGGATCGCGAAGCGGGCGGGCGCGGGCGGGCGCGGGCGGAGAGCAGCGGGCGAATGCGGGCGCGGGCGCGCACGGGCGGAGAGCGGCGGGCGAATGCAGGCGCGGGCGCGCACGGGCGGTCGGGTGCGGGCGCGATCAAACGGCCGGGATCGATTTGACCACCTCAATTCTATGAGAAGAAGTAACAACGAGAGGGAAAAATGAATAAAATTTAAATAAATTAAAGTGTGTGAACTACATACACGTGCACATCTACATTAAAAGGAACCCTATTTTAGTAAAAAAAATGAGAAACATGACAGTGCGAAAGGACAAACCACTCCATTCACACATGTCTAAGAACTAGAGCAGGTTGTCATTTCGCCCCTCATGTTTCTGCCCTCCTAGTGGAAGGTAAGTCGTTTTAAGCTAACCTCAGGGAGTGTTAACTTAAAATATGGGATAAATTTTACTAGTTACTGCACTAATCCAGTTGAAACCCCGAGCGCGCGCGCAGGCGGCGTGGGGCGCGAGCAGGCGCGCGCGAACGGGTGGGCGCGAGCAGGGCGAGCGCAGGTCGGGGACGACGCGTGCGCGCGTCGAACAAGCAGGCGCGCGCGCGTACTTGCGGGCGCGGTCGCGAGTGTGCGCGCGCGCGCGTGGGCAGGTTCAGTGGGTCCACTGCGGACACCACCGCGCCGGCGCCTGCGGGCGCGTTCGGACGCGCGCGATCCAACAGGGCGCGCTCAATGAAGTTTAAAAGTCGTAAGTTCAAAAAAAGAAAAAAAATTAAGCTTAAGGGAGAGACTGGACTACACTGAAATACCATACATTAGTATGGGAGATTGGAGTACCCAAAAGAAAGAAAAAAAAAAAAAAAGTAAACGAATAGGCATTCAAATTTATAAAATGAAGAAAAAAATAAAAAAACAAATTAAATAGCATAGGAGTATTGAATAAAAATATGGCGGGAGGATGGGGGAGATGTGGAATTATAAAAATGAACAAACGAAATGAGAGAAGGAATTAAATAGAATGATAGTGTTCAACGAAGAGGGAAAAAAAAAAAAAAGGGATTTAAAGAGCGTAGGAGTATTGAATAAATATAAGGCGGGAGGATAGACTAGAGGTGGAATTATAAAAATGAACAAACAAAATGAGAGAAGGTATTAAATGAAATCGTAGTGTTCAACGAAAGGGAAATAAAAATATAAAACAAATTACAGAGCGTAGAAGTATTGAATAAAAATAAGGCGGGAAGATGGGGGAGAGGTGGAATTATAAAATTGAACAAACGAAATGAAAGAAGGAATTAAATAAAAGCGTAGTGTTCAACGAAGGGGGAAAAAAAAAAAGGAATTAAAGAGCGTAGGACTATTGAATAAATATAAGGCGGGAGGATAGACTAGAGGTGGAATTATAAAAATAAACAAACAAAATGAGAGAAGGTATTAAATGAAAGCGTAGTGTTCAACGAAAGGGAAATAAAAATATAAAACAAATTACAGAGCGTAGAAGTATTGAATAAAAATAAGGCGGGAAGAAGGGGGAGAGGTGGAATTATAAAATTGAACAAACGAAATGAAAGAAGGAATTAAATAAAAGCGTAGTGTTCAACGAAGGGGGAAAAAAAAACAGTGGGAAAATAAAAAATAGTGGATATAAATCAGCTGAACTCAGGCGCTTAGAGGATCTTCATGTGACTCTGGGTCGACATGAAGATTTACTACCTTTAGTATATTATAAAAATGAACAGACAAAATGAGATTACGAGTTAAATAAAAACGTACTGTTCAAAGAGGGGGAAAAAAAACAATTAAAAATTTAGAGAGTGTGGGATTATTTAATAAAAACAAGGGGATACGATGGGAGAGTGGGGGAATCATAAAATTTATTTGAGTGATGTTGTTGGAGTGCTTGGGCGCGTGCAAAACGGGCGCCCGCATTGATGGGCGCGAGCGCGTCCGGGCGCGTGCAAATGGAACGAGGGACTGAATGGGGAGAAATTACTTCCATGACATGGTTGCAGTGCGCGCGCGCGAGTATTGACGGGCGCGCGCAATCGGGCGCGCGCGAAATTGGGCGCGAACGAAATGCGGGGGACATTGTGGGGGAGGAAGAGATTCAGAATCACGCGACCGCGCGCGCGCGGTTGGTTTGACGGGCGCGATCAGGACGCGCGCGCGCGTACGGGCGCGGGCAAATGGAAAAGAGAGTTTGGGGAGAGAAATTAGTCCCCCACCCAGGTTGCAGTGCGCGCGCGCGTGCACTGTCGGGCGCGCGCGAAATCGGGCGGGCGCATGCGGAATCGGGCGCGAGCCAAACGACGGAGACACCGTCGGGTGTTCCACATTTCAGTATCCGTTCGCGCGCTGTGGGCGCGACGGGCGCGAGCACTTCGCACGCGCGCGAGCAGTTCGTGCGCGCGCGCACGGGCGGGCGTAATCCTGGTTTTATTCTCGCTGGGGCAGGTTCGCGCGCGCGCGAGTACGCACACTACGGGCGCGCGCAAACGCGCGCGACCATGCGGGCGGGATCAGAGTTCAAATCCACGTAACATAAAATTCAGTCCATAAGTTAAATACACTTACAATAACTGAAGTTCTCTTAGCGTGACTTAAATCCAGCAAGAACCCCAGCCCCCGATCCCCGACTCTGGCCTATCACGAGACCCAACCCCCTGTAAATTAACTCGAACCCTGTGAATCGGAAACGGGTTTTTTGGAGGGCCCGGAGTTAGACAGTCGGTAGCCGGTGGTACACACCTCCAGGTGTGAAGGGACCCTTAGCGCGACTTAAATCCACTGTCCAAAATGTGGTCGCAGCCTATTTTGGGCAGGCTGCAACGGCGTCAAAAATAATTATTAAGTTTTGAAATTTTGTATGTAGATTCTTTCAGTCATTACGTACATGTGAAGCTTTGTTTCATATGATTCTGATATGTAATGCAAAAGTTATGAAGGATTAAAGGTTCAAAATCTCAACGCGGGCAGCATAAAAAAAAACTCAAATCTTTTTTTTAAAAATAAATTAAAATATCATCATTTTCTACTGATTTGTATGCACATAGGAAGCTTTGAGCCATGCCAATCCAATAAGTGAGGTAAGAGATATGAGAAGTCATATTATGCGGGCAGTTCGGTCAACTCTTCATCAAAAATAACTTCAACTATTGATTTTGAACTCGATTTTAGCAATTTTTCAAAATTAAAAATTGGAAAAGTTTTTGGTTACTTGTTACATCATTTTCACCGTTGGAATTGACAATATCTACTTTTATGTGGACAAAATTAGTAGTTTAGTTTTTCCCTCTATTCTACATCTTATTCTAATTATTTATGGTTTGAAGATGAAAATTAAGGTTTAATGTTTTGAAATTTTTTGTGAAGAATCTCAAGTCATTCTTTAAATAGAATATTCAATTGCCCATTCTAAAACCTCAAAGCATATTTTCTGAAAATTCGTGGAAGCCAAGATTTTAGTTTTTGAAGGATTGGAAATAACTTGTCTTGGAAGTTTAAACATCATGATCTTGTGATTGGTTTGGTTTCTGACTCTAAGAATTTGAGAAATAGTTTTTTGATGAGTTATTTATAAGATCCTACGGTTGAAATTGCAAAAGAATGTTTTGAAATTAAAAAAATCAGCTTGCTTTACAAAGAGGTATCGAAAGACAGTTTGAGCCTGAAATTTTCAAGAGCATTTAGGGGTTAAACATTTTGGTGTGCAACAGAGATATTTATACACTTATCATACGATGGAAGGAGATGAGACAACGGGCGGAATGAATAACATGATTGGCAATCCAAAAAAGAGAGGCCAATGTATTATGAAGGGAGCATAAAAGCGTCTTGAGAATCACGACAATGATTTACAAAAGCAAATTATCATCCATTGTTTGAGTTTAACAAACATTAAACATGTGAATGTAATCCCAAACCTATCCATACCCCTATGCCATCTACATGTATTTATATTCCGATATCTTTTTACAAAACGTGGTCTTCACTCATGGATCTCCACGACGTCACGTGCCCGGTGCAGAGGAACTCGATCCACCCTCATCGTGTCGAGCACGAGAGGTACCTGCTGCACTACTTTCTGCCCCATCGTTGGCGATGAGTTTCCGCTTGGCAGAACGGGTTCTCTTCGCTATGCCATCTCCTCCAAGCATTGCTTCCATGAAGTTGTTGTTGCGCATCCGACGGAGCACTGTTACGACCTCCGGAGCCACTTCAGCACATAGGAAATCCACGGCTTGATTCTTGAACAACATATCCCATTCAGATTCCGCGGTTTGTACATCCTCAGCGATCCGGAAATCCTCTGCAGTCATGTCGTGCAACTCCTTGATCTGATCCGCAACCAACTCCCCTTTGGAATTCCACTTAAATCCAAGAGGATGGGGGCCGTACTGGAATGTACAAGTTTGAATATCCCAATACCCATGTAGCACTTGGTAGAAGAAATTCCTCCTTCCCTCGAGTTCCTCCTCCGTCCCGCCCTTGATGAGTTCGTGGCAGATCCGTACAATCTCCGCAGGTTTCTGGTCCCACCTCCACTGATCGCTCATTTGTTTAATATAGGACAGGTGCATTCCCATAAGCCAATTCCAAATCAAGTCTTCACCCCACTTGTCTGGAAAGTCAGGAGTATTTTCCTCATTTTGCTCCCAATGCGGTGGCATCCAATTCACTAGGCCGAATTGCTCATAAAAACGCTTGTGTAAGGGGGCCCTACATACTGCACACTTCCGACGTATCAAGGCCCACGAGATCAAGCATTGTGGATGATACATGCATTGACAGGATCCCAATTGCCAGCCCCCCTCTGGCCCAAATAGATTGGTACAAATTGCACAGTGGGTTCCATCCAACACATACTTCGCTGGATTGGGCCAGAGCAAGCTTGGCTTTTTATTTTTAGCGATCTTCTCATTGGATATGGCGGTCTTGTACTCCCACCCCAACCGCGTCCAATCTATTGCTTTACCAATCATCGGTAGGCTGTCAGGGAACATTTCATTTGGATCTGCCCACGAGGTAAGTCCGAAATCTCTCTTGGAGTTAAGCTGGAGGTAGTCGCGGTCAATCCTCTCGAACTCAGCGCGCATCTGTCTGAAACGGTCGACGTTCATGATGCATGCAATCTTCCATTGGTAGTACTGTCTGCTCATCTCGATCAGATACTTTCTGAGCATCCCGTTGGTAGCTTGCAATTCGGAGACAGTGGGTACTGATGGCTGTTGAAATCCCAAAGAGTCCTCCGTCTCTTGAGAATCTACGAACATGATTTGCCGCTGGGGGGGTGCATCACTTGACTTGATGACGCGAATGGAATGATTGGCTTACGGGGAACTCGGACCGGGGTATCTTCCAGGAGACCGTGTGTGGCCGATTCAATGATGGCATTAACGTCTTCCTCGTTCATTCCAGGGCTACCAGGGATTGGAGCTTGGCTTGCTTCGGGTATGTAAGTCGGAGTCTTCGCAGATCTAAGTTGCGAAATCTCTTCATTCTGCTTCCGTATAATCTCATTCATCCTATCAGCTTCCTCGTACAAGTTCTGGATAGTCTTCTCCATCTCAGAAATTATTGCATTTTTTCCTTCCAGCTCCTTCTGCAATGCATCGACTTGCAGGCCCTGGGCATCAGCGGCGGCTATTGTAGCCTCCAACTCATCTGCAAACCCAGTGTCATCATCTTCCATTACATTGCTCGGGCCCGCAATCTGTGGATTTAGTACATGAGGAGCTACATCAACATTGCTCGGGCCCGCAATATGTGGAACTAATATAGGAGGAGCAACATCAACATTGCTTGGGCCCCCGACGATTGCTGGAGGAGCCTGATGAGGAATACCCGGTCCAGTAGGATTTGCAGGCGGTGCACGATTCCTCGTCGACAAACAGGCAGCTAGCACAGGATCCTTCTTTTTTAACCGTGTGATTCTAGCACTAGTCGCTGCTCTTGTCTGTGACTGAGGGGTACGGTCTACCGTACCATCAGAATCATTATCCTCCCCTGAGTCACTCCATTCAACAGGCGCTTGATCCTCAGGATCATCCAAGTATGCCCAGTCCACACCTGGAAATCTTAGGACCCCTGTAGGTATCGCCATCTCATGTGGACGCTGCTGGACACTAGGAGTCAACCGTATGGTCCTCCAATCCACCTGCCTATGAAGCACTACCTCGGCATATACCATTCTACAAATAAAGAGCGGAACCTCATTCCTCTCGTTCATCGCCTGGTTGTATAGGACCTGCCACACCTCCAAACACCGCCTCCCGAACTGACGGTTCTTGCAATATTTCATGTTCGCCTTGTTTGAAGTACGATTGTTATTATGACGGTGCAACGGGAATAACTTCCCAATGTGGCACCATTCAATGAATTGTTCACACGTTGCTAGAGTCCACGGTTGCGATGCAGCTTCCCACCCTCTGAATGCCAGCTTTGCTGGATTCAATAAGACGTGGACCCTCTTATGTTGGAGGTTTCCATGCCTGGGCCGTCCCGCATCCTTTTGCTTTTTCCTCTGCTCTGCCGCCGTGAGTGCTGGTTGTTGCCGTTCCATGTCTGCTCGAGGTAGATCGTTCTTCGAAGTCTTCCGAAGGTGCAAAATTAAAAGCCTACGACTACCCCAGAACCTCAATCACATTTACAAATTTTAAACATTTACAAAATTCTCAAATGTAATACACAGACACCATAGAGTTCTGGAGAATAAAAACAAGGACACGTGTCAGAGTGCTGGGACCCACCTGAGTACCACGCAATCAGCTACCCGGGGGCTGTTGAAGGCAAGGTGCTCAAAGGGGGGGGAGTGCAAAATGAGGTGGGAAATCGCCCTTTTATAGTCACGGGCGCCAGGGAACGGGCGCGAACAGCCTGCTACGGGCGCGAGCGGAAACCCGACGGGCGCGCGCGGGCACCGACGGCGGGGTTTCGGCCGTGTATCCGTCCGCGCCCGCGCGGATATCAACGGGCGCGAGCGGTTCAGTGGCGGGTATATGACGGGCGCGCGCGGGTTTTACCGCGCGCGAGCGGCTACCGACTCGGTCTTCGTCGGGCGCGAGCGGGCGTCGTCCGGGTACCGAAGGGGCGCGCGCGCGGACGTCGACGCGGGCGCGCGGATATTTTCGGGCGCGATCCGAACTGTACGGGCGCGACCGTCGGGCGCCAACGCTGAATGGACGGGCGCGAGCACTGGGCCAGGACGGGCGCCACCACAACCTAGAACACTGTTAAAAATCAGAGTAACCAAAGAGGACTTGCAAATTCAGAGTTAAAAAAGAATACTTTATTTATTTTGGAAATGTATCACTTCATTGTAATGTCGATTACAGTGCCATGCACTCTAGGTACCGGTCCTCTAGGTCTTTCAAGTGCGTCTCGAAATGGTTCGTTTGAGCACTAGAGACAATAGTGGGGACACAAAGTATTGCCATCTCCTTCTTCAGTTCTTTGATGAGATCGCCAATCTCACAGTCAAGTTCTTCGACAGTCGCTTGGGTTGCCAACTGCTCTTCAGTGGTTGGAGGCAGAGGGCGTCCATTCTCTGCGTAGGCCACCAATTTGTCACGGCGAGAGATCCAATCCTCGAAGAACTCAATCAGTTGACGGAGTCGCTCCAGCTTTGACCAAATAACTGTGTCCGTTCGCTGTGCAGTGCCCGGTGGAGTAGCACCATTCGTTAAACTCATAATGGACTTGATTTGTTGGCAATTGCAGGCGTTGGAATTCATGTTGGACGGTACACCGAATGTTGAGAAACCCACCGTAGCACTAAGCAATCAGCTACCCTTGGGCTGTTGAAGGCAAAATGCACAAAGTGGGGGGGTGCGAAATCAGTGGAGGAGGGTGGCAATTTATACTCACGGGCCGACAGTGTGGGCGCGAGCAGGTTGGGCGCGCGCAGGCTGCTACGGGCGCGAGCATGTTACGGGCGCGGGCGACCCTGATTGGGCGAGGGTAATCGGGCGCGATCACCGCGCGCGCGCGAGACTGACGACGGGCGCGATCACAGCAAGCGCGCGACGGGCGCGGGCGACCCTGGTCGGGCGAGGGTAATCGGGCGCGATCACCGCGCGCGCGCGAGACTGACGACGGGCGCGAACAGCCACAAATGACCGGCGCGAACAGGCGCAAAGACGCGCGCGGACACGACGACGGGCGCCATCCATGGTAAACAGTAGTAAACTGTGAGGACAGTAATTTTGCTCGCGGTCGGGAGCCCGTCCGATAAGCGTCCGTCCGATAACCGTCCGTCACGTTCGTCACGTGACTACACGACAATTTTTTGGCCTGTCCGTCCATTATGACAACCATGTACCACACTACTTCAAAATCCATCAGTAGATTGGACCCAAAACCGATCAGGCCTAATTTATAGATTGTGAAAAACGGATGTATTTCATTTGTACATTAGAGCATGGGATCAGTTTCAGGTTAGTGAGGTCTTAGGTTCTTTGGACTTTGGAATTGTGTAGAAAATTGAGAAATGCATATTTCTTGTTGCATTTTTTTCCAATCCTTCTAAAATCATATTTCGAAGCCTCATGTTTTTTTTTCAAAATTTACCACTGCTAAAAATACCCTAAACTACTTAAGTTGGTGGTTTTAGGGCATTCAACCATAGCACTCAGACTCAAAGACTTCCACTCATTTGTAATTTAGTACTTAGAAGCACTGTACATGTAGGAGCAGGGACTCCAGTCAGTTTCTGCTCATGTCAATAATAAGCAACAGAATATAATAATGTATGTGCCTTAGATGGTTTTATATAGTTCCAGAATCTCCCACATTTGAATTATTGTCAACAAGAAACGGCGTCCTTACAGTACTCACACTCTGTATGTCAGAGTACTGAAATGCATGCTCAGTCACAATGCATGCGTTGCTCACTCTCAGAGAAACTATATAGAGAGATTGAACTCCAGCTGCCCCTAAGAAGACCTTCGGGAAGGAGAGGAGTTCAGTGCTCGATCGGCATGCATCGATCTACAGCTAGATCTAATTCAAACAAGCAACTAAGCTTGCTAGACGACGCCACTAAGGCTACGCATCTGGGCAAACGCCACGAACCTCGCAGCCATTGCTCGCGATCCCATCGCAATCTTAGAACCCGATTTTGCAGGTGAACTAACATTCCAAGAATCGGCAATAGGGAGTGGCGGACGAAACTGCAGCTCCTACAGTTGTCCTCGGAGAACATGAGATCTTGTTTGCATGCATTGCTCGCATCCCCGTCGCAATCTTCATGACGTCCTTTGAATCAGCGGCTTGTACAGGTACCCTCTATGCAACTGATCTGGCCACCGCCGGGGGGTGCGACGCAAATGTTTCCACAACCCCCGCAGTTATTCACGTCATTGCGAGTATTCACTTCGCAGAAATTGCTCATGTCTCCATCGCAGTCTTCAACTCCTAGAAACCCATCAAAAAAATTGCAGAGAAATGTACAAACACCTGAATTGCAATAGGAAAAGGCGGTCTTGTTGGTGGAAAGTGGGCAGATATTACCGCAGCTACCACAGTTTATGGCAGTAGCAGCAAAGCCTACGAGATCTATTTCACAGCCATTACTGAGATCGCCGTCACAGTCCGCAAGTCCAGTTGGACAAATCAATGCACTTCCGCACACGCCGTTGGTGCAAGTAGC
Organism: Ceratodon purpureus; assembly: GCA_014871385.1. Lineage (NCBI taxonomy): Eukaryota > Viridiplantae > Streptophyta > Bryopsida > Pseudoditrichales > Ditrichaceae > Ceratodon > Ceratodon purpureus. The sequence goes on along the minus strand of CM026425.1, from coordinate 2,693,562 downwards.
CACAGCGTTTCCATCAGGGGTTCGAACGGTCGGGCAAACGTTGCCGCAGCTACCGCAGTTTTTGACGTCGGTCTTCATATCCACCTCGCAGCCATTGGCCTTCTTCCTGTCGCAGTCCTTCCATCCACTCTTGCATTTGGTGCCGCACATCCCCCGCTTGCATGTGCGCTCGCTGTGGGGCGGCGCCCTCGGACACTTGTGTTTGCATTTCCCGCAGTTGTCCACATCGTTGAACCTCACTTTAGCATCTGCAGCACAACAGCTCCACAACCGGTTAACACCTGAAACCAAAGCCTGATATCCTACTCACACTCTCATCTTCATTGCAGTCAGATATCCGTCACGCACCAACATGAAGACTGCAGAAGAGCAGTACTGCGCCGATGATGATCACTGCAGCACCAGTGGAACCCATGGTGCAATACTAACAACTGGGTGGTAAGTACAATCACACAGACAACACCGTCAATAGCAGATCAGGACTCGACGCTGTCATGCGCAGGTCAGAACTTGACGAGTGAGTACAGAGCATGACGACGATTCTTATCCTCGCTGATCATCGGTAGAGATAATTCACTATATAGAACATGCACGATGCTATTGCGAAGAATTGCTGGCGGCTAAAATTGGCTTCCGGGATGGGGGAACTTAATCTGTGTATTTAGTTAATTTTGCACCGATTGCTGCTTTTCATGATTAAGTTAATCAGTGTCACCTACTTTTTCCCTCCTTCTGGGCTCGGGTCTGCTTCCCTGGGTTGTCGGGTTGAATTCTGTTGGAGTCTTGCTCCTATTTGTTGCAAAACAAAATCATAGTTAAAGGATTTGAGCTAGCAGGGGTGACTGTAGCTGCTTATAAAAGTAGGATATAGGACCATGGTAGTTTGTGATGGGGTTGCGTACTATTGAGTACACGTACGAAGGTTTGACACCAATTCTAATCTGGGTGCCACTTTGACACTGGCGACGACGCAGTTATTATTGGCCATGGTGGACACCTGTGGTTTGTAGATGGAGGCAATTCTGAAACGATTTGAGCTAGCGGGGTTGCCTCTAGCGGCTTATTAAAATGGGATTTGGGTCCGTGCAATTCCAGTGTCCCATTTGCATGTTTTTTCTTCTCCCGTGTTTATTGTTTAAATATTGAGTTGCAAGTGACAAGATTCGTCTGTAAATGTGTTTGGCGGTTTTAATAATTCAGGATTGGGATTTGAACACCATCTGCTAGTTTGCTGTTTGTCGAATACCGAGTACGTTGCAGCTTGTTTCACATAAAGTGCATGATGGATGTTTAGATGTACATAGTGCAGTGCCATGTTCTTCTCCTGATATTTGTTGATGGATCATCGCTGATCGTGTAACTCTTCGTTGTTGATCGTGAATCGACTGACTCGTTGGTAGCGGAGCATTATCGTATAACTTGGTTCATTAGAAAACTATTGTCAGGATTTAGCTTGCTATCAACCATTTGTGAGATTAATGTATTGACAATCTTCTGGATTTTTAAATAGTGTTGATCGATGAGCAGGTTTGAGATTGATGACTCCCAATTCCAACGATGTTTATGCTGGATGCACCATTGCATACTACATGAAACTGCAAACCGCAGCTCGATCTTCTTTCGCAAGTTTTAACTTTGAATGACCTTTGTCAAACTTCATGAATACAACGGAATTAAGGAAATGCTTCAAGTGGTGACCTAGTCAGGCCCTGGCTATGTACTGTACAGGGATCTTAGGGACCTTGAATCTTAGTCTGTGGTACTAGTACGTGGACTGTTGGACATGAGTCTAGTGCATGCAGATGCTCGATACTTCAGAATAGTCAGATGAAAATTCATGAAAGTTATAGTCACAAACATCCTGCTAAGTTTTACGATTATAATGTTTCACTCAAGTACTCTACTGAACAATATCTCAGAGCGCGCTCTGGATCATGATGAATTTTTAATAACCTAGTCATCGTTGTACAAATGAAAATCTACAGTTCAGAACTTATTTCATAAGATTATAGTTCGATATCAACTAAATTTCGGGCAGCCATTCTTGGCCAGAGATGAAGCCAAGTATGTAAATGGCATTGCTTCAACTTGGTTTAAAGTGCGAGCCCATGGTTGTCCGATGGTCGCTGCTCCTGGACCCAGCATTCATACATTCCATAAGTCACCGTCCTGACGAAAGACCACAACAAATAGCAAGATCATCAGTACCTTGTTCCTTTCATTAGGCTCTAAACTATAGACTACAGTGATGATGAGGCAGGTCGTGTAGGTGCCATTCAAGGCACTATAGATTTGGTCTTTGGAAATGGAACCGTCATGGGTCCAGTCTGCATCCCACACCTGGGCTTGAATTATATTCTCTATGTAGCATTTAGAGTAGATGATTCGAGAGTATTGACCATGGCTCTTCCCAAGTCATTGCTGCCGGACCCTATTATTTGGCAGCCCACGAAGGCAAAGCCACTGGTATCGTCAGGACTCTCCCTCTCCTGGGCTGCAATTGACCCGGTACTTGTTGCAATGGAATGCAAGGTGGATGCCCGCTCAGAGGACATCCAGATTTCCATAAAGTCAGCATAAAACAAGACTTAGTAAAGAGACATTGACCAGTTTGAGATTCCGAACAAGAAAGTGACAGGTTCTCCTGGATTGATGAACTAAGGTTTGTATAGAGTGGGTGGAGGAAATGCTCTACCATGTACATAGATTGACCATTTCCAAAGACGAAATCTATAGAGCCTTGAGTGTAACAATTCTTGAAGTAGTGACGCCCCGTGTCATCACAGAGAGTGTCTTGACCTCCGTAGAATGCACAGTTGTAGAAGGCCGCCTTGTCCCCTGCAATACGAAATGCTACCCCTTGCCTTCCCGTTGTTCCTGGCGGTGGTACCTCTGCGGTGTTCTGTGAAGCAATTTGCTAATGCATATGCGTCAGGTTTAATCAACTTTGATCTGGAGTGTATCTTCCCGTATCATTTGATTCGTAAAGATAGTGTGTGTGTTTCTGACATCTAGGTGTGTTGCTCTGGGTATGCATGTGAGCCTGTGTTGGTATGGTTTGTTCGGATGCATTGTGAATTCTTTTGATGTTTAGATTGGGGTTCGTTTGGGGAGGTTTGGAATAAGTCGTCTTGAGTCTAGACATGGATATGCTGAGTGGGGGAAGTATATTGAGTTTGGGGATTTGGGACATGGGTGAGAAGCTCAGTTGGGTTGAGGAGCTTGGTTCTATGTATGCAGGCACTTTTGATAACAGTCACGGATTTTACAGAATTTAGCTATTGATTCGGTTTTCAATCGTCGGACGTGTGTTATGTGTTTAGAATTGGAGGTTGGTTTGGGGAGAGATCGGAGCATCTTCTGGGGCTTGCATGGCTGTGTTGGATTAGTGTGATTACTAGACATGAATGCTTAGGTTTTCATGGTGAGGGTCTGAATTTTTGGTTTTGTACCCTGATTGGAAGAGTGTGACCTTGTAGAGAAGTACTAATACGATTTTGGTGCAGATATTGTTAAAGGAAGGGGAGTCACGGATAGAGTCACCATGAAGAGTCTACTTTTCTCTCTTGTGCTGCTTGGAGCTATCCTCAGCTGTAGCGGCCAGAGGGTAAGAGAGTGGCTTAACTTATGTTCAATGCTGAAATTTAGAATCTCCTTCGTTTGTATGAAAGAAATTGATTTCTAGTATGTCAATTTGATGAACTTTCATTGAATAAGACTCTCGCCGTGCAGATTTCCAAGTATGTTTGGAAGAAGACTTGTCGTAAATCTAGTGCCTCTGAAGAGGTAAGTGCGGTTTATTATCAATTTGTTATTTTATCTTAATTTTGTACTTTATGATTTTCTTCTGAATTGCATTTTCATATTGACATATCTTTACCATCTGCTCTTTGGAATTAGTTAATTAATTTTTATTTGTTCTGCAGTGTTTTGTTAACAATGGAAGTACAGCCAGTGGTTTTGACATATCTTTACCATCTGCTCTTTGGAATTAGTTAATTAATTTTTATTTGTTCTGCAGTGTTTTGTTAACAATGGAAGTACAGCCAGTGGTTTTGTTTTTGGTTCAGCCTCTGGCTATAACTTCTTCAATTTTAATGGCCCGATTGACCCCAATGTCCTAAGTAAAGTGATGTTCAGTATTTCGAAGATAAAATATTGTTGTACTTCGAATCTGTTTATTAACTTTGTGGTTTAATTTACTAATAATTTAACTTGTTTGTAATAGTTTCTAACTTCTTTTATTGTCTTGTGCAAAGGTGAAGCGGTTCTTTCTATCAGTTTGTAGAAAATTTTGGTTTTTAGTCTCACTTTTTATTAGTGTTAGAATTCAAATTTAGATTTTCTACAATTTCAATAGTTTACAGGCTAGTAGTTTTGTTGTTCTTTTTTACTGCCAATTTCCTTTGAAAATGACCAAAGTGTAAATGCCTCAATTTATTCATCTGAGATCCTGGAAATACGTCTTTTTAACCTGACATTGAGTTGGTGAAATTTAAGAAAATGGAAGTGTGTGTATATGCTTGTGAATGGACGTGGTTATTTATAGGCTTTTTGTTCGTGTATTCTTGTTACTACTGGATTTGTATTAGAATGAATGTGCTCTTCTTGGTAATATTTTATCGTGTATTAAAAGACTAAATGGACTCTCAATAATCTTTGCGGTAATAATTCTCTTACTAAGAATATTGAAGCCTTCATTATTCACTTGAAAAGTATTTTTCCTCAAATTGTCAACAAAAATTTAAAAAAACAATTTATTTATATTTGAGCATGTTCGGGTTTTTGGGCCTCGCGGACTTTTCATCGTGGCGGGCTTTTTGCCCAAAAACCCGGGAGGCGAACCACCGCGGGCAATTCCCTCGCGGGAAGTGCCTTGAGATGAATGGAAAAAAATCCAAAAGGGGGTTACGTGACCGACTCACTGCATGAAATTTGAGAAAAGGATCGGCGTTGGAAGGTAAGGACTGGACTCTGGAGGAATAACTTGTGTGGATATATCTGGGCGTGGTGTGGGCTTTGTGCTGTCTTAGAATCGTATCGTTTCCGTGCCCGTTGCCTGCCTGCCTGTGTACAGACTTGCAGTGCAGCCGTTGGCAACGTTCGACAATTTTCGGGCGTGGAGGTGGTGTTTGTGAATTGGTGGTACGTGACCAGCGGCAGCCAGACCCACCCATCGATGGAATCGTTGCAATTCCTAGGCACAAGCTTGAGTGCGGTGTATCATCACATGGTCATGGTGCCAGCGCCACTGTTTAAACGGCCCGGCCCGCAGCTGCCTGGGAATCGCACCACTACCGCTAGTGTAATCAGAGCTGCAGCAGCTTTGCAACATGGCGCACAATCTATCCCTCTTCCGGGACCCCTGGATGGTGATTATGTCGATGGTGTTGTTGTTGATGAGGTGCCCATCGTGGATTTGGCGGAACTTCGATCTTCTAGTGGCCGCGCCCAGGGGACGCAGCGAGTTGCAGCAGCTTGCAGAGACTGGGGTTTCTTCCAGGTTTGCGTTTCATAGCTGAATCACCAAATCCCTCTCAAATGTTATTCTTGTACTCTTTTCTGCCTCGTCTTCAATGTTGGACCTTTTAGCCTTTTCTCACAAATGTCGTGTCAGTGATAAAATAAATTGGTGGCTTCTCTAGTGTAGAAGCTCTCTGGAAATTGACTGCGAGGGATTTGTAATTTTAATGTTTTGGGAAAAACAATGAGAGGCATGGTTGGTGCTTGCATGGTAGAATCTCTGGCCCCTACTCGTCTTTGTTGCAGTTCAAAGTACTAGTGCTGAAGCAATTGATTTGGGACCCTAGACACACGATTCCTTCTCAGTTATATCAATCTTCAGGTCGTCAACCATGGAGTGTCCATCGAGTTTGTCCACAAGCTCCGCAAGCAATGTCTGGATGTATTTTCTCTCCCTCAAGAGCAGAAAGACAAGGTTTCAAGGAGGTCACAAGGCTCGCAATGGGTGTACGACTACAGACCGAATCATGGGCCGTTGGAGGTGTTGCAATTAAATCCTTGGGATTCTCCTCAACTACACACTTGTGCGCATGCATTGAACTGCAGCGAAGATTTCATGTAACATACAATCCCTGTGCTCCTTAGGTTGAATCGTTGATGTATTCTAACAATTGCTCACATGTCAAACCCTAAAACTCTCAGCTATTATAGTGATAGGATTGATTATGGAATTTCACTGTTACAATCGCATCATTGGGCAAAAAAGAAATTTCTTTTGACTACACTTCAAAGAAAGGCAACTTTGATGGCCTTTGCTGGCAGAGCTGTGTACGAGGAAGCCAACCTGGTGTTCCGCACTCTGGCCATGGAGATTCTGGACATCTTGATAGAGGGCCTGCGAGTGGATGCAAAGCACTTCCAAGCGCACAAAAAGGAATCCCAAGGAGTGCTGCGTGCCAACTACTATCACCAGTCAAAAGCAGCAGACCAAGTTCTTGGGCTAATTCCCCATGTCGATGGGAACCTCTTCACAATTTTGCATCAACAAGATGTCAGTGGCCTGGAAGTGCTCAAGGATGGAAGTTGGATTCCCATCACCCCACGAAACGATGCGTTCTGCATCAACGTGGCTGATATCATGCAGGTCGGTTGTCTGACATTATATTTTGCTATCGTGCAGCATATGCTCCAAGTTAACACCCATCTCGTTCGAATAGATATCACCATTTGTGTAGACTCTGCACTAAGATACGGTCTGGAGAGTAAAAAGAGTAGATTTCCACAATCCTCGTTGTTGAGATTCAGAAAGGATAACCGGAGCTGTGATCGAATTTGTGGCCCGCAGGTACTGACGAATGATGAATACACGAGCGTCCAACACCGAGCAGTGGGGCCCAAGACACAAGCGCGTCTGTCCTTGGCATACTTCCTCACCCCTGCGGCGGGCGTGACCCTGGTGGCGGCACCAGAGCTGGTGAACTCGCTGCATCCACCTCGCTATCGACCCTTCACGTGGAAAGACTTTGTGGACGCTTCGAAAGGTGCAGATCGCCCCTATCCAAGTGTGCTCCCTTTTTTTGAGCAACGCCACTAATTCAGTTACTCACGATCCACGATCGTGAGCTTGCGGGGACAGTCTCATACAATCTTAGCAGACCATCCTTGCATGTACATGTGCACCCTGCCCTCAACCGAATTTGGATTTGGCATGTATTCTATGTACTGTACTGTACAGTGAAGTTCTCGAAAAGACCCTTGACATGGACAAACCCGTTTAGAAACCGAACCTGCAGGACGCTCTCTGGGTGTTCAGGCTGAAGTACTGCACTCAATTCTGTTCCAGCCTCTTGTCTTGCAGGCAGTTTGGTACACGTCACAGTAGCACATTGATAAATTAGATCTTACTTTGTTATATGGGCCATTCTCTTTGCTTGTAGGTTTTTTAGCTTTAGGCATCGACAGGGTGAGCATATCTCACTGGCAAATTGACTCAGTGAGTCATTGGCTTTTAGATTTAAGATCACCACCTCATGTTTTAAGTGGGTGTCATATAAGTTAGCTCTTCCTGTTTCCGAAGAGGCCCGCTTTCATGATCGTCCGTTTCGACCTTTCTTATCTTGGGCCTTGATGGAGTACTTCCCACTCGAATTTCTGTCCACATAGCTTGACAAGTCAGCTTGCGTTTCTTTCCAATTGTCTGTGTTTGTTAAATGATCTGTATTGTGAAATTTTACTGAAATCCCGTGGTTCGGGAAAATTAGTTAACCACAATATCCTTATATATAATACTAAAAACCACGACATTCATGACATCTCCAAAGTGGTAGGAGCATTTATTACCTTCTGGAGAGACTCGTCCCTCAAGCAGACCTCCAGGAACGTAACAACACGTCCTCGCTACCAAAAGTACGAAGGGTTAAATATTCCTGTACCTGGAGTGCGCCCACTCATAATCCCGTAAGCGTTCCCTTCGATTACAAGAGCCTAGAATACAAGAAAAGAAGCATGATCGACCACCCCGTCACAACGCTCGAGGTAGATGCTTCACACGCTAAACAGTTAATGCTGCCTGTTCTACCAGAGGACACTCTAGTTGAGCTGCTTATTTGCTCTCACTTCCCCAACCGCTTGATGATCAGGAAATTTAGTTCCCAATCTAGCAGATGAAAACCCATCAGCCTTGCAGCCTAGACCCCCAGAGCGTATATAGTCCACTGTGATGCACTACTCCACCATCTGGGCGTTGTAGCGACCGCCTGTGACCCGAGCGGGAGCAGGAGGGTGTGGACGCGGGGCGCCGGGTTTGGGCCTGCGAGGGCGTGTGGAGGGCCTGCCCACTCCAAACATGGAGTCATCGGGGCTGTCTCGCCGGGAGGGCGGGGCTGCAGTGGTGTTGGAGCGGAGGGCAGCGCGTGAGGCGGGTGACCGAGCAGCGATTACCTCCCGCTCCTTGTAGTGGAGGGACAACGGGCCTGAGTGTCTCTCGCAGACCACCCTGCCCGGCATGCTCCTCCGGACCACCTCTCCTTTTTGCTTCCCTCTCAAGCTCATAGAAGGAACCCTTGTAGTACTACTCACACTTTCAAAATCTTTTCACTTTCTAAATTCTGAAAATTGAATGTTCACTCAAATGAGTAGACATTCCAAGATTGCCTTTCCTTAAGTACCCTTCACGTATTCACTCAATGACCCCTTTGGCCGATAGGGAACAAGTTGAGACACAAGCTCAAGGAATGCTTTGATGGCTAGGATTCGGCCGCTACCACCATTGTTATCTAGCCCTGACTCACTGATTTGAAACTGGCTTACTGCCATGGCTAACTTGAATCCTGATCAAGCCATTCATGAGCAGATGTGTCTCCATTTTTCACCACATCCCCGAGTAATGGCGCTGAACGGACGCAGTTGAGATTATTCTCTAAAGGAAGGTGTCTTGAACCATCAATACAGTTTTGAACATGAAGGAGAGACATAACACGGATTAACAGGTTGTTCATGAGTCTGCTACCAGTTCACTTGTAATTTTACCAATTCGAGAAAACAACTGCTGAAAGGTACTTGTCGACCCTCTGAATGTTTAGTAAGGTTTACGGGTAATGAGGCTCCCTTCCGAGTCAGGACTTTTACTCTATGGTAGTAGTGGGACAAGTGTGCTGTCATGAACAACCATTCGAGGAATAGCTTGTATAGCTCAGAGTTACTGTACTATAATGATTCAAACGGTAGTTAAGGTTCTCCTTTTCTGGATCAGTTTACCCTGTATTACCCTTCTCCGTCTGCAAATTTTGCAGAATGAAAAGACTGATCCAGCACTTTCCTGCAGAAATTCGGTGAAATGTATGGTCATATCAGTCATGGAAGTTTATGCTCTCCAACAGCAACAGCTCAGCTAGATAAGACCCTTCTAGAGCACATGGCTGCCGGTGGCAACGGTTCTGAAGCTCTGATCCAGCATGACGAATTGGTCACGTCAAAATCCCTCCTAAAGATTTTAGACAATTGTTGTTTTGAAATCCTGGTTTCATTCGAAGCTTCGAAATACTGAACGAAAATTCAACATGTGTTTGTACAGTACAGCTCGCAGCAGCAAAGCAGGCAGGTGCAGGCTCATGTTGTGATCACGGGACCAGTTTCCTTTCAAGGTCAGGACTCAGGAGTTAGGACAGTCAAGCTACCAGGGTATGTCCTGATGATGGCCATCAATGCGGTAACCTGGTAAATTACATTGTCTCACGTGATTTACGAAGGGGCGATGGAGTGGCTCACGCACGCCGACATTTGGTAAGTTCTAGAGTCTTCATTATTCATGCCTCAGTTTCCGATCTCGAATTCATGCACAATGTGAGTTTTTTTTGCTGAAATGCGTGGTAACTTATGTGTCAGTATTGCTTTAGTTGCAGACTAATTCTGTCGGTTAATGTGGTACGTCAAAGGTACATACTGACTTGTACGCTATGAGTCATTATCATAATTAGATAGTCTCATTCCGGTACAGTAGTTCTGAGTTAAGTTGGAGTGGTAACGTTGCACAACTAGATGTCAGCTGGTGCAGTTGTGCAGAGGTGCAGGCCTCTAAAGAACTTCAGAACGAACAAGAGCTTGAGGACTCGATATCTTCGCCTTGACCTAGCTCTGATTCAAGTATTTTATAGTCTTCTTTTAGAATTGTTCTTCAGAGATCAAGTGCTCACAGCAAACTGTTTGCCTCAGTTGGGAGTAAGTAGCTTCACAGTTTCTCTCTCATGGGTTCAGAACCGGAAGATAGAGTAAAACATGCCGACAGCTATGTAGTCTTAGAAGATAGACTGCATGGGAAACCACTGGAGAATGTTCGCACATTTTTCATCAAACCTTCCACTGCGACGTCAAGAGAAAACGAGTGGCTGTTCCCGTCTAAATTAGACATGATGTTCGTTCCATTTTACACTCCCATACTCTGCACCTTCACACTCACGGAACACAAGTTTGGATCAGTCGAACGAGTTGTGCAACATTTGAAGGATTCTTTGGCTGACGCACTGGTGCCATTCTACCCGCTAGCTGGACGAGTGGTTTCCAAGGATGGTCCTCCAAGAATTCATTGCAACGATGCGGGTGCAGCGTTCACGGAAGCAAGCGTCGATGTGGAGCTCGCGGTGCTGAGAACGGACGATTTCCAGCCCCAACCGTTGCTATCTGGATTGACGGCAGCAGGATTGAAGGACTACCCTGCCCTTCCTCAGATCGACATTGGCCTTCCAGCCCTCATTATACAGGTGAAGCTCATCTTCTGCTGTTTATATTTCTTCCTGCATTTGCTCCCCATTTGCACCAGTAAACTACCCTCATAGTGTAGTGCGCATTTTTTAAACACGATGCCTTCTTTTGTAGGTGACACACTTCAAGTGTGGAGGCATCACCCTGGCAGCCAACTGGGCACATGTCGTAGCGGATGGAAAGTCGGGTCTCCACTTCATGAAATCTTGGTCCGAGCTTGCTAGAGGGCTGCAGATTTCGCTCCTTCCTGACCATCGACGTGACCTTGTGAAGCCGAGAAAGGTCCCGGTTTCAAATAACCCTTTCAAGGCCTCGACGGTATCAGCAGGGGCTCAGATCACTCCAGCTAAGACCATGACAGAGAAATTAGACGAGCTCTCAACTGTGAAGAAAACAGGGGAAGTTAGGTCAGTTCAGGAGCAGCCAAGAATTGCAGCAAAGACCATCGAGTTCTCGAAAGATGATATTGCGAAATTGAAGAATGAAGCGTTGGACCACGACCCAAATGTACAGTTATCAAGAGCAGATTGCTTGTCCACGCATTTATGGCGCACGTTCGCTCGAGCTAAAAATCTTCCCAGCAGCTCTCGAGTTCGGTTGATTTATCTTGTGGAGGGTAGGACGAAGCTCTCCCTGCCACCCGGCTACTTCGGCAACGTGATCGGCTTCAAGACAATCATCACCACGGTGGATGAGCTCCTGAATGGCCCGTTTGAAAGCACCGCCAGCCTGATTCATTCAGCTATCTCTTCCGTCACGGCCGACTGGTTCCAGGATCTTGTGGACTTCATGGTCTTCCTGCAACCAGGGCAGAACCCATTCGGTGCAGATGAGATTGGTCCTGCATGTACGTTTGGTGTTTCGTACCTCATCCGGTTTCCTTTTTACGAACTAGACTTCGGCTTTGGTATTCCCGCACACTCGATGCGCAATACAATGGGCGCTAGAGATGGACTCGTCTTTGTTGTTCCAAGCTCCCATGGTCCGGACCACATGGTCGCCATGGCCAACTTCAACCCTGAAGTTATGACCAAATTTGTGTCCATGGCTCAAGACATTCCCTAGTGATCCCCATACTTGCTTAAGACGTTCGATTACATTTCCCAGGAGATTGTTCACCTCGAGGGGGGTTGTAGAAGTCACAAGGCTCGTTTCCAATGTGCAGATCTGATTTCTATCAAGGCATTGATGGATGGAACTCAGCACATTAAATGTTTCTTTTGTAGATTAGATGGGAGTTAAGATCTTTGCTTAGATGACTTGTAATAAGCCCCGTGGATCTCCAGAATGTGCTCTTACTATCTGCTCAATGCCGATGCTGTTGAAAGCCATCACTTGCCTACCTCATCTCTAGTACTGCACCGTGTTCTTTTTCTTTGAAGGGGAGAACTTGGTATGAACAGCATGTAAGAGAACTTGGTGTTTAATTGAACTGTGACTCAAATGTCTCTTTCTACCACAATGGTTAAAGTTTGATAAATTCGATTGCTCTGTGCTGAACCAAATTAGGACATGGCTGAACTCAAATCTGTACATGCACAAAATATGATCCTCCTTGCATACACATCAATCGTCACCAGGTGTAACTCAACCCACAGGATCATTGCAGTTTAGGGCACAGTCCTCCTAAAGAGACTGCATTTAAAGATCATAAAAATAAAAGGTCATGCTCATATTTACAACTGTGTATTTAAAAAGTATAAACAAGTATGTGTTTGAATTATAATTTGTTTCAAAGTGAAAAAGCACTTTGTCTTCCAAGACCGAAACTTGTCTTAGTGATATACATCGCAGATGTGCACTGGAGAATCAGGAACAATGTCATCCTTCAGCAGATAGAACTGTACCATATCGACACCATTGCCCAAGTGCCCCACAGAAACCCATCAGCCTTGCAGCCTAGATCCCCAGAGCGTATATAGTCGACTGTAATGCACCTCTCCACCACCTGGGCGGGTTAGCGACCGCCTGTGACCCGAGCGGGAGCAGGAGGGTGTGGACGTGGGCCGCCGGGTTCGGGCCTGCGAGGGCGTGTGGAGGGCCTGTCCACTCCAAACATGGAGTCATCGGGGCTGTCTCGCCGGAGGGCGGGGCTGCTCCAGTGTTGGAGCGGAGAGCACCGCGTGAGGCGGGCGACCGAGCAGCGATTACCTCCCGCTCCGTGTAGTGGAGGGACAGCAGGCCTGAACGTCTTTCGCAGACCACCCTGCCCGGCATGCTCCCCTGGACCACCTTCTCCTTTTTCCTTCCCCTTCAAGGAACCCTGAATAAATAAGCTCGAATTCATAGAAAGCATTCACAAAGTATGGAACGAAGGGAACAATTGAAACACCTCATTTTAACTATGCCGAATCGTATTAAAACACTATTAAAACACTGATTTTAACTAGGGGTGGAAATGCTAGGTGGTAGACAGAGTACCGTATAAGGAAGATACAAATGCCTATTTAATATTCATGGTTACATGAATATATTTTTTGTGATATTAAAGTACACTTCATTAGCATTCCAATGCAATTTGAAATTCCAAAATCCATCAATTTTTGAACAAGTTCTTGCATACCAAAGTTTTCCAGTTTTTTCGACTATACTGTGACTGCGACTAAGATTCCTAAGGAACGTGTACCCCACTGTACACATTTCGAAACTTTAGAGAGGTTTCATGACAAGAGCAGCACAAAATCCTAGAAGCTCCTCACAATCAAGCAAAATCCTTCCACAATGCTCAAAATTCTGTGCAACCGAATACAATTATATTGATAAAAAATGCTATTACTCACTGAACCTAGTCACAAGATAACACAATTGCAACTTCTTCACAAAATTTGTAACCCTAAATTGATCACATCTCTCCTGGCTGTCGACAAACCTTAACTTATACCCTCAAGGGCACTGCATCTTGTGCGATGCCATGAATCTATGGGGACACAACGAGAACAGCAGGAAGTGATGGACGGGAATTTGGAGATCGGGCATCCCTGCAACACTGAGACGCCTGTCTTGCCATATGCCATTGTTCACCACCTGGCTCACATTCTCAGCTGAGGTCTCCTTAGCGTTCGATGAGGATTCCTCCTTCTTGGCCTTGCTCTGCTTCTTGCGCTCCGCCTTGCAGCGATCACTGCACGTCTTCACGTCATCCCAACACCGCTCCCACACCTTGCGCCACGTGAACGGCCGCTTGCACACCTCGCAGATCTTCGAGGGCAGATTCTCCTTCTTCACCCCCCGCGGCATTCTTCTTCAGTCCCGCCAGCCTTCTCCTACCGCCCCTGAACTCCGAACCCACTGGTCACCAACTGTGTCTACTTCCCAGCATCCCTTCCACTGCAGCATGTGACCAAATCCTCAAGCCTGACGAAGCTATCCCACCCTACCTCGGATGAAGGCAAACAACTGTGAAGAGCCTCAGCAAGACAGTTTCTAAACTGGCATTGTTTTGACACTCTCCCAGTTCAGCTCAATCCAACAGCGCTAGATCACGGCCTAGCTCGAAGCTCAAACCCAAATCTCAACCAGGTCATGTCCTGATTGGGAAGAAGAAAAAGCCGCACTTTTTATGAGAAAACTAATCATCTTCGGGATGTGGCCAGTTCTGTTCCGCAGAAGCACTGGCGTCTTTTGTCATGCTTAAGTTTAGTGTAAAAGAGAATTAGCTCCAAACAGAACAATTACAAGAGCTACAATTCTTACTGTATGAGAAGGCACAATGAGCAGGAAGTCATGGGTCTGATCACTATAAACTCTATTGGTACATTTTTTTTATTAATTTTTTTTTTAAATTAATTTTTTTTCAAATTTTTAATGACAACTGCTATTGGTACATTTTGACTTCCACAAACTCAATTCTGATTACCGTTTCTTTCTCAAGTACTCATTTCGCCTCATCACAAGCCGCACTTACCCGAATTCATCTGTGCAGAAAAGGAGCTGAAACACCAATGCCCCTGTTAGTTTATTGAAACCCCAGCAGACTTGGTGACTGGTGGAGTCTGTACGTGTTAGGGGCGTTTCACACACAGCCCAAGGGCCAAACGTTGTTGAAGATCAAAGTATGCCAAGAGTCCACGTTTTGGAGTTATGAAAAAATATTGAAATATTGAATTGGCCATTTTTTTGAATATTTTAATGAAAAGGAGTTTAGCCCCTAGGCAAGAATTTGGGTTTCTATTCTTGTTTGACCCAAACTCTCCTCAAGAGGCCGAACTCTTGGCGCTAAAACTCTCAAAAAGTGCTGCCAGATAGGCATTTTCGAGACCTTCATCCCCTAGCCCCTATCTTGAGTTCCTACGAACCGATTTTCAGATCTAGATCAATGAAATTGCTCGAATTGCTCAGTCTTTGATTCCTAGTCTAAAACACCCCTTAGATCATCCGCAGCAGTCCCCATAAAACCCTTAACCCCTAAAATTCCTTGACCATGTTTCACCAAAAAACGCACCAAAGCTGCCATTTCCAATGTAAAAAGCATGAATGACTAAAAAATCGTTATTTTCTAATTCTAACCGTAAGATCTTCAACAAGATTATTGTAATAGACAGCTCAAAAATTTTCAATATAATCGACCGTAGAGATTAAAAGATTATAGCAATTGAAATTTAAAAATAAACTTTTTGGTCAAGATTTTTGACTAGGAAAGAAGAAGTTTTTTTAGTACATTGCCCGAAATGGTGAGAAAACTTTGATATTTTGTGGAGTGAACATTATGCACTCAAAGTCGTTTTTTTTTTGACACATCAAAGATGACATCATGAAGTATTTATAGAAATATTCTCAGAGGTAATTGATGTATTTCGCATGGCTGCCTGAATTGCCTCTCGAACAGCTTTTTCCACTTCGGGTACCATAACTGTTTTTATAAATGTCGAATTAAAAAAAATTAGATTCCCTCAAAGTCCTTGTTACGGCAAACATTTACAAAAAGTTTCAAAAAATATCAATTTAAATTGAAGTCACAGGTACATGCCCAAACTCTAAAAAGGCCCGTTTTGGCCACTTTGTCCTTTAGGGGTTATATGACCTTTGTCGCACAGTTACATCATAATTACAGGTTGAGTGGAATTTTGGTCATCTATTAAAGGTGACCTGTAAACGTTTTCTTTACTTGGTTGTTGTGAAACTCTTTAACAAGATATGAAAGAAATTCAAACCCAAGTGTAGTGGAACGAAGATAAAAAGATGAAAACTTGAAATTTTCTATTTCCGGCGATTTAAAGGTGGCCTTTAATGGACTGAAATTAACATGTTGATGGCCCTTTAGAGGTCGCGGCTTGGATGAGAAAGGTGTTTAGAGGTCACTAGTGGGAGCTTAGAAGACCCTTAAGCTTCTAACCCGGATGAAGCCGGATGGAGGTTTAAGGGCTTAGGGGTCTACTGGGGATGCTTTTAAGAAAGAATGTAAGAATATTAACAATCAACTCATCAAATGTTTGGATACAAGTAGATTCCTATCATTTAGCCATGGATTCGTGTTGTATACATGCAAATATCTTAGAGTGGAATTACTTGAGAGTTACTCCATTTTGTAGCTTAAAATTAAGTGACAAGCGGTGTTGTATCTTAAAGTCTATGCAATTGCATAGTGTGAGAAAATCAACTCTAGAATAATTCTCCTTATGAAAGGCAGTTATAGGGTGCGATAGCATTGTAGTTGGGCTAATTTTTTCCCCTCTCTCCATAATGCAATTTCTAGCATTACCTGTAACACCCGTAATATTAAGGTTAGAAATAACATAGGCCATTGCGGATTCAAACATATCCCAATTTAAAAGAAAAATCTTGAGTGAAGACAGTGAGTTATTCCATTCATAACTCAAAAATTGCTTGACTTGTAAATCTGATTGGAAGATAGATCCAAGAGTGCTGAAAAGAAGACATATAATTAAAGTTAAAAATGAGCAGAGTCTATCCCCGCTTTATATAAGAGGACTCCCGGTTTAAAGCGGAAGTCCAAAATGCAAATAATAAATTACTTAGGCTAACCGTATTTGGAAGGCCAAAAGAAGCTTCACTACTCTAGTGATTGGAAGAAAGATTCAAGAAAGGTGGAGAATCCTCACACGATTAGAGTTACAAATGATACAAGCCCATTGCAGTTTAAATACGTGTACTACACTTTAAACACGTAGTTTGCGAGCCCATCCCCGCTCAACGCCGAGGTTACCTTAGTGTTTTTATTTCCTGAGGTTAAACGAACTTGACTACCCTGTAATTCGCAAAGAGCTCTGAGAGAGGTGGAGAGCTCTCACAGATTAGGGTTACAAATGGTGGAGAGTGTGTCCCCGCTTTATATAACCGGACTCCCTATTTAAGGGTCCGCCTTTCACTTGGTAGAAGCAACAGCTTAGGGCATCCTCAGTCCAATACTCTAAAGCTCCCTCCAAACTAAAACCTATCTTTGGACTGATCTAGAATTAGAAAGTGAAATTACCATCGCATTTAGAGGGAGTGTGGGAGGATCTTTCCATTTCTAAGCAAGATTTGGTGTACTCCGTCTACATTTTGAAATTGTTGTGTTTTCGATGGAAAATTTCACCTACGTCCCAATTTCACAAATTTTTTTGCTTGAGAAACATCTCACGTTTATTTACATGCGTTTCCAATGATGATAATTTCACTTTCTAATTCTACATCAGTCCAAAGATAGGTTTTAGTTTGGAGGGAGCTTTAGAGTGTTGGACTGAGGATGCCCTTACGTGACCTTTGCCAACTCTCGGCACCGTGGTTCGTCCAGATCCCCCACAGACCCGTCGCGAAGGGAGACGAAAAGCAGATAAGGCAACGCATCGCCCCTCCAACGGGAGCGTAGCGTCGCCACCATGGCGCCGGCCTCCCAATCCCACCACAAAACTCACAACCGCCTCCGGATTCACCAACCCTCCCCTCCGGAGTCCATTGCTTTAATCTCCCTTCCAACGCCACCGATTCCGCTCTAGCCACCATCAACTCCACCACAGTGGATTTCAACTTTCTCCCAACCCCTCCCATTTCTCGACACATGTAGCCCGAGTCACAACTCGAACTAGATCACAACTCGAACTAGATCACGATCGCACCCAAAACCATCACTATCTAGACAGCGTCTAGATGTGTACGCGCCAAATCTACGCGTCCTTTACAAGACGTTAGATTAACATACAGTGACAGCTTCGGAAGGGGGAAGGACGATGGTGGATTTGTCATAATGATGGTGTTTTCTCATGTTCAAGTGGACGGTTTTGTCTGTCGGTGACGACACCTGATGATCCATTTTAATGGAGATGATATGCACAAGTTGTGAATGAAGGGTGAGATTATATGTTGGTTCTATCTGCGAATTTTTCTCTCTGTTTGGAGATACTAGTGTTGATGGTTGGATAAGGCTATGGTGGGCATGATGGACGTGGGTTCTGTGATGGTGTAGGATTGATTGTGAGCAGTTGGGTTGCGATGGAGGGTGTGTACTCGCTGCGGTTGTGCAATGGCGGGGGGCTTGCACGGCGAGGGCTTGAGCCAGTGCAAGGTTTAGGATTTTGGAACAAGACTGTGAGGGTAGGGGGTGTGAGGGATGGGAGTTTGAGGAGGGTGATTGCGGCAAGGTTGGGTGGGAGGAGTTTTGGGAGGAGTTTTGGGAGGAGTTTGGGCGTGAATGACAGGAGGAGGGGTGGTGATGGAAGGGGGATATGTGCTGCGTTGCGGACTGTTAGGGATGTGGAGCGAGTGGAGGTGGGAGTGGAGGAGGATGCGCAGGCGAGGGCGGATGTGGTGCTGTTAGATGTGGAGGGGATGATGTGCGGGGGGTGTGTGGCGCGGGTGCGCGGGTTGCTTACTGCCCAGGAATTTGTCGAGACTGCCGCCGTGAATATGCTCACGGAGACTGCTGCTATTCGGTTTCGGGCTACCGCTGGGAGGAGTGTTGAGAGCTTGGGTGAGGAGGTAGCGGCGCATTTGACTACGTGTGGGTTTCCTTCGAAGCGACGGGATGCTAGTGTTGAGGAGGGTAGTGTTGGAGAGAAGCGGGATGAGATTGTGAGGAAGAAGCAGGAGGCTCTGAACAAGAGCACCGCGCAGGTGGCCTTTGCGTGGTCTCTCGTGGCATTGTGTTGTGGCTCTCATGCTACCCATCTCCTGCACTCTGTAGGTATTCATATCCATGGTCCATTTTTGAGTGTTCTCCATAATCCGGTATGGAAATGCGCAATTGCATCCGTCACGCTGCTTGGACCGGCGCGGGAGCTTGTTCTAGATGGGTTCAAAGCCATGGCCCGAAAGTCCCCGAACATGAATACCCTAGTTGGCGTTGGTGCTTCAGCTGCATTTGCTATCAGTGCTATCTCCCTTGCAAATCCAGGGCTTAATTGGGACGCGTCCTTCTTCGACGAGCCAGTGATGTTGCTTGCGTTTGTGCTGTTGGGGAGATCACTGGAAGGTCGGGCACGCGCGCAGGCCTCCAGTGACATGCAGGAGCTTCTGTCGTTGGTGCCGTCAAAGTCCAGGTTGGTTTTGTCTGAGGATTCTGTAGACGCTTCGGAAGATGCAGAGGCTTTGAGTGACGGATTGCACTTGCTGGTAGAGACGGAACAGATCCGTCCTGGTGATTGTGTGTTGGTGTTACCAGGAGAGACCATACCTGTCGATGGGAAAATCGTAGTGGGAAGAAGTGCCGTTGAGGAGGCCATGCTCACTGGGGAGCCTCTACCTGTGCCGAAATCAAAGGGCGACTCTGTCTCGGCCGGAACCATTAACTGGGAGGGTCCAATTAAGGTGCAAGCCATATCTACAGGAGCAAAATCAGCTGTAGCATCGATTGTCAAATTAGTGGAGGAAGCGCAAGGCCGTGAGGCTCCTGTGCAACGTCTTGCGGATGCCATTGCCGGTCCATTTGCATTCACAATCATGGCTCTTTCTGGTGCCACTTTCGCCTTTTGGTACTTCGTTGGGACGAACTTGTTTCCTGATGTGCTCTTGAACGATGCAGCCGGGCCAGATGGCGATGCGTTGCTCTTAAGTCTCAAGCTTGCTATTGATGTGCTTGTAGTGGCATGCCCTTGTGCCCTCGGTTTAGCAACCCCAACTGCCGTTCTCGTGGGGACTTCACTCGGGGCGAAGCGAGGGCTCCTAGTGCGAGGAGGTGATGTGCTTGAGCGTCTCGCAAGCGTGGATACGGTTGTGTTTGATAAGACAGGAACTCTGACCGAAGGTTGCCCTAGTGTGGCTGGAATTGCAACTGTGCAAGGGTTTAGTGGTGAGGATGTCTTGGCACTTGCTGCTGCTGTGGAGAAACATACAGTTCACCCTATTGGTACCGCAATTATATCACAAGCAGAAGCGAAGCAGATTAAGATTCTGCCTACGCAAGGACAACTAACGGAGCCTGGATTTGGGGCTTTGGCCGAGGTTGATGGCCGTATTACAGCTATCGGCTTGTTCGAGTGGGTGAGCGGGTGTTGCAAGGATGATCCTTCAACCGAGCGTGCTTCACATCTACGAGACTCATTGCTAGAACAGATACTAAACACATCCAACCTCGAGAAATCGCAGACGATCGTTTTCGTTGGTTTGGAAGGGCACGGTGTGATTGGGGCTATTGCTGTCACTGACAATCTACGACATGACGCGAAACAGACAATTGGAAATCTGAAGAGTAAAGGACTCCGCACTGTGATCCTGTCTGGAGACAAGGAAGAGGCAGCCGCGAATGTGGCGTCACTCGTGGGAATTGCGAAGGAGGAAGTGCAAGGAGGTTTGCGGCCTCAGGATAAATCGAATCATGTAACGCAGTTGCGAAAGGAGGGTGCTAATGTGGCCATGATTGGCGATGGTGTCAACGATGCACCCGCCCTGGCATGTGCAAACGTCGGCATGGCGTTAAAAACTCAGGCTCGAGTGGACGCAGCATCCGATGCTGCCTCCGTTATACTGCTCGGAAATCGTCTCTCCCAGGTGGTCGATGCAATCGACTTGTCTCGTGCCACCATGGACAAAGTGTACCAAAACCTTGCGTGGGCACTTGCTTACAATCTCGTATCTGTGCCTCTCGCAGCTGGCGTTTTGCTTCCTAGCCAAGACTTCGCTCTGACGCCTTCGATTGCCGGAGGAATGATGGCGATGAGCAGCATCATTGTGGTCACGAATTCACTGTTGTTGAGGTTTCACTCATTCCCATCTCTTGCTGAATCAAAGCAAACACAGAAGAGCTGAGTGTTGTGGAGGTATGTACTAGTAGTAGTGTATTATGACGTGACCTAGGGCATTTAATTAGTTTTGGGATACTAATAGAGTTGTAGATATGTCAATTTTGACAGAACCACTTTGTACAATTATATTGGCAGCGTTGAGGGTGTGCACAGTGACGCGTTGCATGCACTACGGGAAGAACTGTTTCCCTGTTAGATGTGCTTGAGTTGAATACCACCAGGTGATGGTTCAGTTACTTTGGACACTGGAGTGAACTACTGTTGAGAGATTACTTATAATTTGAAATCTACTCAGTTCTTAACTGTAGATGGATTCCGGGACACATGGCTTGCAAAATTGCATAGTTTCTAGACTAGCACTGAAATGTGTATTTTCTGGATAAACAGTTTTGAAATATGTGAAACTGTAAATGTTTGGGAACGAACTAAACACTCGTCTTGGTGTTTAGCAAAATGAACCTAAAGGGTCATTGGTTAGATGTATTACTCACCATGAGTTCAAGAAAGGGAGACTGAAAGTAGGATCGATCAATGCCCGGTAGGATATACACAAAGGGTCCGAAGATATTCAGTAGTAGGCTGATAATGCATCTTTACGCAGCCATGGATCTTCTCTTTGGATGCACCTGATTAATCAAAACCAAGATCAGGAGTATACAAACACAATGTATGCAGCAGTTGAGCTGCAGGAATGTATATACACAATGCTCCTCGTACACATGGCGAGCATCAGCCCTCTGACCATTCTGGCACACTCAATCATGGAGGTGCCATTCCACCGGTAAGCTAGAATACTAATCACGATGTGAACCTGTTTGAAAACTTAAGAAACGTGCAGGGATTGTCTTAGTGCTTGTGGGATGGTCTTGCTGCTGTGAGACAAACACAAACCTTTCCTAAACGTATGTTGCGACAAGTGATCTCGGTCAAAAGTGAGCAGAAAAAAGAAACAGAAGCAAACATGGCGAGGGTTCGAACGATCTCACCACATGAGGTTCACCGATGAGCATATAGGCAGTTGAAGTGTGTCACTCTGCAATCGGATCTCACAAAGATCTCTTGTTCTCAACAGATCCAAGCCCCTAGCAATCCAAAGCATGATTGAAGCATGCGGAACCAAGTCCAAGATTCCTGCCAGCTCTAGAATCCAAATGTGTTCGGAGCTGCGAGCTTCAATCGCAAGCAGAATGTGGTCTTTCTGCATTTCAAACAGCTACAAGCACAGCAATCACTGAACAAAAACAACACAGACATATCGCAAGGGCACGAGCATCCCACAACCAAGTGATCAGCCAGGAACATGAGCACAAATGGGAAATAATTGATACTTTCTGGACTGAAATACTGGGTGGAGATGGTTGTACCAGACCAGCACCAAGTGTACTACAGAAAAAAGCTTGAATGTACTACCTTCTGTACTACTTCAACATCTACACCATTGGTTCAAGTCGAAGAATCTGAGTGCCGAGATTGATGAACCTATACATTATTCCGACATTGGATAAAGCAGGCCAGTAAGTATTGGACTTGATTGACTGTAAGAAAACGTTTGTCCTATCCTCTAACGAAACGAATATGCTTACTGCACCTCACTGTATGCCAATCACCGGTTTCCGTTGCAATCCACCGAAACTGTCTGAGACAGGCAATCCTATTTGAAGCTAACCCTTCATATGCACGAATCTACAGTTTCTAAACATACCTTGCAGAGATGATATCTAAAATATGTAATTTAGATTCAAACTTCAACTTCTCACTTTGGGTCATAAAGATGTTGTGTTACCGCTATGGAATCTGGGAATAAAAGTTCGCCTGGGTCGGAAACTGAAGGAACTGTACATTATTGAGAAACCCATGATGGGCTTAGTATCCAATACCGGCAGTAATGATCTCAATGCAAAGTGCAGCAAGTTCCTCCTATATCCAACTCATTTTCCAGCACCTTGTTCCATCGCCGCCACTGAGTAGCGAGTGCAATAACTTAGTAACAATAGAATTCTTCAATCGATCCAGTTCCGCATGGCATGTATTGTTAGATGACAACTCTCACCTGGCCTCGATCCGATCATATTCTTCATGCTTCTTTTGTTACATACTGTCACATGAAGGAGTAAATTGTTTCAGGGCATCCACTTGTGAGTATCTGATCAGTCGTCTCTCATGGCTTCAGATCGTTTGTTATGTTTCTAGTGCCCACCATCGATAGATATGAGTGCATGCTAACTGCAGTGCCCACCATTGGTTATGAGGAATTTGCATTGCCACCATTGGTTATGGGGAATTTCTGTTGGGGAAAATGTGGAGAGGCTAGTCATGAGTTTTGGCGCTTCATGGGAGTATATTACTTACCCCGTTCTTACGTAGGTAGAAGCAATTGACCTCGTACCCAGTAGATCCACTTGTAAAGACACGTTTGTTGCTTACATCGATGAGTGCACATTCTATTTGTGTCTCTTGACGACATAATGTTGTGAGTTCTGTGTGGATATATAATGCAATTCGTCTAATGGCTACACAAAAGTGGATATCGTGACCAGCATGAGCTTTGTATGACCGGATTACTCTACCCGGGACATGAAAATATGAGCTAATCAATTATCGCTTCCTTCGGACTCCCTTGTGCTGCTTGGCATTGTCCACGCCCGGGGGATATACAAGTGGGAGCAACGGATGCCTCGCCACCTGGCCTTCTCTCAGGTCTTTACGCCACGCTCGATAACTCCAACCATCCTCTTCTTGCAGCTTTCTCCTCGCATGCCGTGACTCCAGAATCCGTGCCCCATCCGCGAAGTAGCTTACTGTCCACGCCGCCCGAGCAGGTCCACTCCCTGGCTGCTCTGGTGCCCAATGCAGCGTCCACCCATGATGTATGCTCCTGCATTCCGTTTCCAACCCCATCCCAATCATGATTGACACAAAAACAATCGATACTGTTGTTTGAAGATCATTTGTGCAAGCAAAGAGATAATATCTGATGTGAGGAGATCAGGACTCACACATCCCCAAGGGCCATGCAAGGATAGTCAGCTATAGAATATCCCCGGCTCTCAAGGTTGGCCATTCCTTGGTTGTTCTGCCAATATGCAAGTGCAAAATCTCGATGAGAACCTGCATGTAACCAAAAAAAATATGCCATTCAATACTCCTCTCGTTCATTGAACTACCCTACCCTCATACCAGTAGAAGCCAAGCAACGCACATGACAGTCAGCAGCTCTAAAAACCAAGGCCCAACAGATTCGAAACAGACCTGATGCAAAATGGAGGCTCGAGTCTGTCTTGTCAAGCGAGCGGAGAGGAATCCAGACGGTGAGAAATGAATTAGTATCTAGCGGTACCATATTCAAATCCGAGTGCCAATTCGTCACACCAAAGCCTGGCATCTTCTGAAACAGACAGTCCTGATAGAGCCGCACCTGCGCCCACATTCAATATATGACATCGTTACACATCCGCCACTAGTGTGATCACCTTGAACATCATCCCATGAAAATGCCCCATTTCAAAGGCTAACCTCGGCTTTCAAGCAGTCACACACTCGTATGTGCACACTCAATAGAATGCCGAGCAAACTCTATGTGAAGAAAAACAGTGGATGTTCGCTTCTCAAGGCTGCACATATCGCTCGACCCTAGCTTTCTATTGATTTCATAATCAAGGAATCATCCCATTAAACATCATATTCTCTACTTGCCTAATTGACAATAAAGCCACCCCTAGGGTTTAGGGTTTAAGAGCAGAAACACGACACACCTTCTTCGCACCCAACAAATCAGCCACCATGGCGACCAGACGAGGATGACTCGCCCACCGCCGCACATCTTCCGACTTCTGATGCAGATTAAAGCTCTGCAGGAACCCCAGTTCATCCGTCCCCTGTCCTCACCCACCACACACTAACCCAAATTCAACCACCGCCCAACACTCTCAACCCAACCCAACTCCAAACGGCTGCAAAATCACAACAACCCGCAACCTGCTGGCGAATCACAGCCTCAGCCTCGGCGACGGAATGCAAAGAGAAGGGGTCCACACCCGGACACAACACAGCCACCCTGTGCCTGTACGCATTCAGAATCTCCCGTTTCGCCTCGCCACTAACCGCCGCTGCCAAAGCTCCCATCTCCTCCTCATCGAACAACCCACGCACGCAAACATGCCCCTCCCTCTCAAACTTCAACAGCTGCTCACTCCCCAACCTCTCTTGTACCTCCCTCTTCACCTCCTTCTTCCCCCCGTCCCTCAAACCTACCTGCCGCTTGGGTTGCATTACCCCAACACCATCTCTCCTTCCTAAACTGCAGCTCACATTCCCTGGAATTCTAGTGGGTTTGTGGAGAGAAACTGGAGACATGGATTGATGGGCAGCATGTGCAAATTCCATGGTGAGAAATGATAAAATGATGTTGAGAAATGATTTGTGATGGTGAGAGATTTTGATGAGAGACTCATCTGGGGGGAGAGTTTGGGATCATGTGGGATAGAATTGGGATTGAATGAGGTGCAGTGATTGTGTGTCACCGTGTGTGTGTGTGTCTGCTTCATGGGATTGTTGTGCTGGAGCAAGGATTGTGGTCGTGTGGGTTGTGGTTGCGAGTGCGATGGAGGCGATGTGAGGTTTGGAATTGGGAAGCTTTGAAAATGGATGGATGGTGGTCTGTTGCGTGAAGGAGAGTGCTGTTTCGGTTTTGTTTGTTTTGGAGGGGGGTGTTGGTTTTGGAGTATCGTATGTTGGTTTTATTCATAAATAGTTTTTAAAAAAAACTAAAATAAAATATATTGGAGGTATTAAAGATGGAAAAACAAAAAAATGAAAAATTGTTTTATGTAATATTTGTTGATTTTTGATCCATGTAAAGTTATTTTTAGTTATTTTTTGAAATCCAAAATCTAAATTTTTTACTTTTTGGAAGAAGAATCTTGTTTTTTCAAAAAAAATATCAATATTGGTTCAAGGATGAACAAACTTGGAATTAATGTATGGCATGTTTGTTTAGTGTAAGTGGTTTGTGTGAGATGTGAGAGCATGTGCAGTCCTGCTTCAAATGCGAGACGCATGAAATGTCTTTCCTAGGGCCCTGGTGTCCTCTTGCGGCTCGCCAAATTTGGTGTCCTACACCCCTCTCACTAAAAGTCTGACAACATAATCGAAAAGTCTGACAGCCACCGGCTAAAGAGGCGGGACAAAGCCTGTAATTGGCAAGGGAGTGAGACTGTGGGCTTGTGTTTTCCAACCAGGGAGGGAGACTGCCAATATTAGGACAAAATCAGGCACGAGATGAGCGAGAATGGGGCACGCTAAACCCTACTCAGAGCATCCGCATCCCTACTCCAACTGTGGGGCCGCGGAGCTTTGATGCGGGCACGAGTAGCAAACACTCCCCCACCGGGACTTGCGTAATGGCACTTTTTGTAACGGGCTCCTTAAAAGAACGCCTATACTCGCTATTTTGATGTACTCTCGCTTGTTATTGCGAGCCCCATTTTCTCGTAGGGAATTAGCTGATTTTGTTTTAATTTTATCGCGAGGATCCAACAAACGAATGGATTGTTACCAAACCGTGGCCCCGTAAACCGGCTCGCCAGATCTCCAACGACGGGGACTCATGGTGTTAGAAATTTGACGCGAAGGGGTAGGGGGGGGGGGTGGATCTTTGGCGAGTCGTAGGAGGCTGCGAAGGCCCTCAAAATAGGCTTTGATGAGTCTTGCATTTGGAGTAGGGGTGCGGATGCTCTCAAGTACATCAAACTAGCGAGTATGGCTGGTTTTTTGAGGAGCTCGCAAGCGCGAGGTCCGTTGTTTTTCTCTTTTTTTGTTTCAGTGAGCTTTAATTGCTTTGATTGCGAATTGATTGAGAATGTCTGGCGTGAGGGTTTCGAGTAGGGTTACAAAGAGTAAATGTGGAGTCAGTGTTACAGGGCAACATCCACGACAACCAAGGAGAACAATGAGCGTTGAAGACTAGTAGAAGCAGTAGCAGTTGCCGCTAGGAAGTAACAGTTTGGCCAGAAAAGAAGAGAAACACATAAGTATAACATGGTAGCTAGGGGGCCAGGGCTTACACTCTTGATATTTTGATAGTTGGAGGCGATGCATAACTTAGATAGCATGGGTCATTGGTGTCCCTAACTGTGATGCTCAGAAACACTTGTACTCTTTTTTGTAATGCTCAGCCCTCTTTCAGCTTACTGCTTGGCTGTCGGATCTCTTTGTCTTCCTGCTGCGTTTGCATAACCCTAACGTTCTAAACCCTTCTCCTCTGTTTCCAACTTGTCTGATAGTATATACTCAATCTCTTGCACTCCCTTGGCCCTCGCTACTCCCCACGGTTCCCAAGAGCTATCCCGGACTTGAACACTCACACACACTGAAGAGTAGGTTCGCAAAGCATTGCTTCATCTCCTTCCACGGCCTACCTTGGCTAACTTGCGCTACTACTCTAACGGTCTGAGTCCTAGCACCAGGACAGTTGGTCCTAGTGACCGTGTTCTCCTAACTCTAAAACCGAGACCTTCAAAAACACCATGTGTCCCCTTCTTAGGACTCCACTCTTCCCTGCCCGGTATTTCCATGCTTGATCCCAGCTAACATTTTGGCGACCATGATGGGGATGGAATACTGAGGTGACTCGAAACCATATTTCCCTGAAACCAAACTATAGACCATGCCTCCACGAAAACTCCCCCTGGAAAGAATAAACGAAGCAGAAGAAGTTGTCAACCAAGACAACCCAGAAACCACCAAGGAGTTTTTGGTATGGATGAGACAGCAGATGATAGACCTAGTAGCCAAGAATGAGGCTACTAATGCTAGACTAGAAATGCTTAGTGCCCACTATCAAACTCTATAAGAAACCAGAAACCAAGAAACCATCAACACCACACCACTGCAAGCTTCCCAAGCTCTTACCGGGAGTAGGAACAAAGCCTCTTTTGAAGACTTTAAGTTTGAAACAGAAGCTGCTCGCGCCGTTGATGCGGCTGTCTATTACTACGGGAAGCTAGACAAGCTTAACTTCGCAGACACTCTTCGGATTCTGGCAACAAAATCCGCACCACCAGCACTTGATAAGAAAGATAAGCTGAGGTACCGTAGCTTACTAGCAGCTTCGGCACTTGTTTGCCTAATAATTAATTAAAGTGCAAAAAATGGTTAGGCGTGGTTCAAAAAATGATATCTGAAAAGTTAGGTACTTTTAAATTTTAATTCAATATGAATTAGGCACTCATCCAACTTCAAAAGCATAGAATGCTCAGTAGCTTATACACAAATACCGGTAGTGGAGTTGTATTCAACAATGCATGTGGGATATGTGAACTTTGAGTTGAAACAACTAGTTAGTCTTCATTTTAATAACAAGCATAGCTTTTGCAAAAAGTCTCTAAATAACACAAAATTTGTTGGAGGTGAAAGATAGCATGATTTTAAAGCTTTTCTTAGACCAAAATATTTCCGAAAAAGTTGATTTGCTGTGCACAAATGAGCTTTAAAAAAACTGTTTGGAACACATTTTAATACATGGACCTTTACGTGCTGTTTTGTCCATATCTTTTGCATAAAAACCTTTTTTGGACATAAAACTTGTTGGAGATGGAAGAAGGCTTGGTTACTCAACTTTTTTTAGTTCATCACATTTTCATATAACTTCATCTTTTATGCTCAATCACACTCCAAAGATCTGTGTACAACACATTTCAAAAACCCCGCCTAGAGTCTTGCTACTTCTTAACCCATATTCTTTGTGGAGTAGTGTAAGTGGGCTTGATTACAAAAGGAGCACCTTCTCCCCCTTCTCAATCATCAAAGCTTCAAAGTGAGATATAATCAAATGAAGAGTGGATTTTTCTCAATTATAGGCAATGATGAATTTTAAGTTTCATAATTTTAGGCAAAAGTTGCCCATAATTTCCAAAAATTTTAGGCGTTAATTTTTGGGATTAATTTCTGCCCAAACTGCTAGTAAGCTACGGTATGTGAAACAGCAAGCGAAGTGGTTGTCGTCATTAGCTTTCAATCTCCCGTCTTCACCCACGGTCCACCTACTCTTCGTCTGCCAGACCGGACACATCTAGCGCCATATCATCGGTTCCCCTAGAGACTCCAGAGTCGTCCAGAGGTTCTACAACCGACATGTTTAGGAATTATCCTTCATTCTTTGACATGATCGCATCGTTGTTAAGTTGTGGTGGATGTGACTTGATAGATGATGGCGTCTCCCAACCTCGGTTACCCTGGACGCACCCAGACCCCTTGGGCAGCAGTGTGGCAAGTGAGGCGCAAACCATGGCATCAGATTTCACCGCATCAGATCAAACAAATATTATGAACGAATTCCAAGAAGGGCATAAAAGTATTTTCGAGTGGAATGTGGAGGGAAACATGGCCGGATATTCAATGGACATGGCAATCACTCAGAGATTGGAGCTCCCAGTCATACCTCCCAGTTTTGGCAGATTGTCGACTAGCAGCTCCGTGCACTCTTGTGACTTCCAGATGGATACTCTGTTTCTGCCTCCACCAACACCCATTTTTTATCAAGTCATGAGTCCATATTGCGGTTTTCAGGGTGATTTACCAGCTCGTTTAATCTTGGAGCAGTAAGGGTTTGGTTATGAATGAGCTCGGAGCCTAATTCTACCTCAATTCGGAACTGAGTCTTGGGCCATCGTTTTTTTGGGGCGGGTGTAAAATCAACAGTCAGCGAGTTCTTCACTTCAATCACCTCTCTGTTTTGTAAATGTTTATGCCCTGTTGAAATTTTCAGTCAGGTATTGAATTTGGTGTGTTGATGGATGTTTGATATGCATCTGTTGGCTGCTAAATTCCGGAAGCTTTAGGAGTTCAAAGAGCCTTTCGATCATGAGTGCGTAGGGGTAGAGGCTACACTAACTTTACATTACATCACATGTATGTAGTTTCTGACTGGAATCAGAAACACCGGGTCTATCATTCGTACATAAATAATAGACTGTCGACATTTCAATTTACACTGTGGATTCACTAAGCAACTTATGGTTTCCGATTGACAAGCTCTGGAAACGATATTTTTTCCTTTCCTTCCATCTCAAATGTTGTAGGAGACCTAAACTCGTAGCAACAGACACAAGCCGTCAAGAGATGCCGGAGTGTGAGAGTTCATGGGCGGCAAGAAGCAAACTTAGTGAAACACTCTATTTTACTTGTGGACAATCTCCAACTAGATTGTGTGAGGATTAGTTACCGGGAGATTATGATTTCTCGACCCTGTTGCAGGTCGCTTGATGTTGAAATCTCCCTGTAACTCATCCTGATACATACTATTATTGAAGGACTTCACTGCACTAATTGGATTCATGCTTCCTGTTCAATTGAGGCAATCGTTGAACACAAGCAGGTTCCATGTTCCTTGTTATGCACTTTGCATCTGCGTACATACACACGAACGGGAGTGATTGTTGGTTGCCTTTCGTGCCCTGTTCTGCATTACAACCTTTCCCTGCATACCGTGTTTGGAATTCACTATTATCATTAGGATCATACGAACGTTGAAGATTATGGTAACATGGAACTTCAATCTACTGTAGTACATAAGTTGACAGAGTGTAAGGGTTTTGCAACGTATTACACCCATCAGATACAATTGTGTCCTGGTTTCAACAAAACTGCACTGAAACTACAGTGCCGATATCCCTCCTACCTCCCAAACCTAAGTTCCAAGCCACGCTAAATCTGGTGCTCAACGGGCAGTTCGGGCAGCCATGCTAAATATATCAGTTACCTCTAAGGATTTTTCTATAAATATTTAATATTTTCATCTTTCAGATTCTCTAAAAAAAAAATTCTTTCAGTACAAAAATTTCACTCCACAAAATATCAAAGTTTTCTCACCGTTTCAAGCAGTGTACTAAAAAAATTTCTTCTTTCGTTCATAAAAGTTAGAAAAATTGTCAATTTTCAATTATACTTCTAATGATATCATGTGATCGGTAAAAGCAATTGAATCTAAACACTGGTTTGTTAGTTTCTCAAGCTCTGAATCAGTCTCAAAGAATCACTAACCACCTGCAATTGCTTGAATAAAACAAACCACATATATTGGCACTATAGTTTAACTCCTAAACGACCAAAAACTGGTCGATCTCATTTTTCCAAGTTCCATAATTGTCATCTATATGACAAATTTTCATCCATTTTTTTCCTATGTTGTAAAGTTGTGAGAAATCTATCTAACCTCATTAATAAGTTCTCCAAATAATAATTTCATGAATTTTGGTGCCTTTTTAAAGTCCAAAACATTAATAATGTGTGTGTATTCAAAAATTCCTCATTACCGACACCTGAAACACAATTTTGACTATTGGGATGATATTTTTTGTAGTTGAGATAAACAAATGAAATGTAGTTTGACAAATCTATTTTCCAATCCAATTTAAAATTTTGAAAAATACCTAAAGTTGAGTGATTTATAGCTTGTATAAGATGAAGCGGTATAAACGTGGCTATTACTTGATTTTCCACGGTTTTAAGTTTTTTCATCATATTTTTGAATTAAAACATAATTTTTGAGCACGGTAACTAGTATAAGGTTTGTGGTTGTCATATGCATCTAAGGTAAATATTTCGTAATTTCTTAGTGTAATCTATATTTGATATGAATTTTCTTTGTTTGTTATGATTAAAAAATTAATATTAATTACATAATGAAACCATTAATTTTGATAAAAATATTACTTATAGATATCATGTGTATCTAGCTAAGAAAAATTAGAAATTCTTATTTTACATTATTTATAGTAGCAAAATAGAACATCCAAACTCAAAGTCTATTTTGGTGGTCCTAGGCTTAGGCATTTGGGGGTTAAAGTCCTATTTGAAATTTAGTTGGAAATACAACCCACGACCTCCTAATCAGACAAAACCTTCTCCCCTATCCCCACAACACAAATACCGACACCAAGTGTGACACCCCTAATCTAAACATCAACACCAACACCAATTACACACCGTCATTACATCCCCGGTTCCAGGGTTTAGGGTTTTACAACACACACCCAGAACCCTCCACTCAACTCCTAGATCCCAAATCCAAAATCTACACCCGCACAACATAACATTCCGGTGACGGTGTTGAGAATGCACCCAACATCACACTCCAGAGCTCACGCAATTCACAATCCGATCACAACGTCGCCACATTGCAATTGCGCACACTCGCATGGATTCAACGACCATCGGTTGCAACTTCTGATCGAAGATGAGCAGCAATCCGGGGTACCTAAGTGGGAGAATCTGATTCTCGGAGATGAAGTCGAGGACGAGGCTGCAGCTGCAGGTGCTGCGGCGATGGTGCAGCAGCAGCAGCGCAAGCGTGGATGCGAGCGAGCAGAGCTTGATTGCATGGGTGGGGGAGCAGGGGGAGCGCTGCAGGTGGGCGAGAGTGCCTATGGGGAGTGGGGGCTTCGGACCACTGACGCTGTGAGGGCAGGGGATGAGAGGAGATATCGTGCCTTTATTTCCGCTGAGTGGAGTCCGATAAGCGCTCACTTAGTTGCGGTATTTTCCTTTGCGTTTATGTAATCTAGGGTTTTAAGAGCATGTGATGGGTGTTTTTCTAGATGCGACCGATCAAAAATCTCCAGTTGTGGAAGTTAGGTGAGAGTTCCGAAGCCTGTCTTGGCGGTTATCATGAGGTTTGTGAGCATATCATGGCTTATAAAGTAGGTTACGTAGAAGTCCAGATCCCAGTGGAGGCTCGCGCAACTCTAAGTATTGCAATCCAGAGTTTCTGATTGACGATGAGTGACTGCACGCGTTGGAGCTTGGAGCTTGAACCTGAATCTTGAAGGCTCGTAGATGACCAACAGCCCAGAATGAAACGGCCTCGAGAATCAGAAGCCGATGGCCGCGCTGATGACGTAAGTGATTACTAGTCGGAGAGGATTCTGCCTGGAACATTATATTGAATTGTGCTCAAGTCAAGTATTAGAACACCATGTCAACGAGAATGAAGTGGTTATAAAACTGGAATTTTTTTGTTGTCTACACGTAGGAGTACCCAGTCCAGAATTATTGTTCGACTTTGTTGAATTTTGTTAGGCCACTACTGCTTAATGAAAAAACGCAATGGAACTGACTGACTTTGTTCGTTCATATGTTTGTACATCTTATTCAATGCTCGTATAGATCCCCGAAAGCTCGAGGGTCAGGGATGTACAACACAGGTGAGATCCTGGTGCTGTTGCTTTTCTTGGCAGAGAGATTGCGAAGTAGTCTATAATGTTCAGTGGTATTGCCATTTCAAATAATTCATGCATATATGGCGGTGTTTATTCCGAAGATGCAGTTTAATCCCAGGCTGGATGTTATTATGCTTTGTTCTTGATACGGGCATCTACTCTGCTTGCATGGAATGGCTTTGGAGCAGATCGGACGGAGGCATGGATGATCCATTAATAGAATGCAAGCACCGGATCTTTCTAAGTCATAGTGGAGCTCAGAAGGATTTTGTCGAAATCCTGTGTGAAGCCTTAGAGAATCATGGTCGATTTCCCTTTTTTGATAGGCGTCATTCAAGCTTACCGAAGGGAGAGAGTTTTCCCGAGCGGATCCTCGCGGCTGCACGGCAATGTCAGATGGGGGTAGTTGTCGTATCCGAAGAGTACTTCATGTCGAAGTGGCCCATGATCGAGCTTGATGCCTTCGTGCAAACACGGTTGAAGCAAGAGGAGCAACAGTCAGAGACCAAGTTAAAGATCCTCCCTCTATTCTATAAACTTTCATTGGCGGAGTTTGAGAATGAGGAGAGGAGGGCAGCATGGTACAGCAAGTGGGAAGATCTGGCCAAGGAAGATAAGCGAATTAATATCAGTAGCTGGAAGGATTCCTTGAGGCAATTGAAAAGATTTAACGGTATTGAATATCATCACAATATGAGTCTCATGGCGTATCGGGACGAGATTAAGGACTCGATTTGCAATGAGGTTCCACCAGATGTGAAATGGGATGATTCACATGTTCAAGGGGGAGCAAAACTATGTCAGGTTAGATCTCTGGTGGTATTCTTTTTTGTTGATGATGGTTTGAATAATGTTCCATAGAGTGACTGTGTCCAAAATGTGCATATTGTCAGGCTGGTATGCAAATTTGCAAAGTTGAGTCAGTAGAGCTAATTTCGTATATCTTGTGTCTTGGATGAAGGTGATTCAAGAAGCAATTTCCGGTATACAACCTCTAAAGCAATATGGAGTCCGTGTAGTTGGAGTTTATGGAGTTGGTGGCATGGGGAAGACGACTTTATGCAAAATTTTGTGTAATAAATTCTGCGAAAAGTCTCATGTGAAGTCGAGCCATGTTGAACTAGGGAGTAAAAGCTCAACTGAATTGTTGAAGGAAGTCTTAAAGGACTTGACAAATAATGACCACGACTTTGTTAACGGACTAATTGAAGATAAGGTATTTGAATGAGCACTGTGTTTTAAAGTTATTTTGGATTTGAGTCAGTGTAGCTTGTCAAGTTGGTCTTTGTTGTACACAACATGCTTTATTGAGGTTGAATAGTAATTTTTTCAATTGTAAAGGTTGTATTTTAAGGTGAGGTCATTTAATTAGTATTTAGATTTTAAGAGTAGAATACTATTTTTATTTTTATGAAAGCTTAGAAGTCTTGGAAATATATTACTTGATGTCTTGTATACCAATATAGTATTGACTTTCTAGTTATCAATCTATCAAAACCATCTATATTTTTCACTTCTTTCATTTGTATGTAACCTTTATTTTTGGTTGTTATGTACAGTGTTGGGATTTCCTGAAAGCTACATGCAAACATAAAATATTTTTGGCTATCGACAATGTTTGGCCAGATCCTAAGTCACGTGAGGAGGCAAAGAAGTACCTCAAATTGGGCAAAGAAGTACACAAAGAGAGTGTAGTTATTGTAACAAGTCGAGCTTTAGAAACACTCACATCCTTGGGTGTGAGTAAAAAAGACTGTTTTGCAATGCCGAGCCTTGAAAAAGAGGATGCAGAGAAATTATTCTTGTACCACGCGACTTCTGGCAATCGAGTTCTCAACGAAAATGACAAGCATGCCATTAAGAAATGTATTGATCTTTGCTATTTTAGCACGGGCGGTCACTACCTTCCTTTGGCTTTGAAGGCTCTCGGGTTGCAACTTGGTTGTATTGATAAAAGACCTTCTGAGTGGGTGAAGGCTCTGAAAGAAGTGAAGGATTTCAATCCTCTTAAAGATGAAGAGAATCCCGTGTTTGGTATTCTCAGAACCTCATTTGACTCCTTGAAGTCAACCGAACAAGATCTGTTTATGGATCTGGTTGTATTTACTCCTATGCATTCTAAGGTTGATGAAGAGGGCCTGTCTTTTGGTCTTATGGACTGGCTTGCTGTTGTACACAACCAGAGTTTACAGGAAATTGGAAACAGGGTAAGGCTATTTCATCACCCTTGCCTTGTCACCGTTCCTACAATTTAAATGAGCATTATTTTCTAATTCCGTTCGACTTTCTTCTATGTAATGGAACAAATCATTTATAAGAAAAAGTGTCGTATTCCTTATGTCTACTTCCTAATATGCTTGACGTGCTTGTATTGCGCGGAATGTAGGTGCAGCGACTGAAAGAGAGAGGCTTGGTGGAGGATGTGGACATGGGTGCCCAACATGTGTACATGCACGATCTGTACCGTGAGTTTGCGAACCTGGAAGCGAGTGGGAAACTGAAGGACTTAGATTTTAAAAAGCGGAAGTGGGCGTATTATGAAAACTCGTATCCAACAGAATGTCTTAAGATGATGCCATCCCGCGGACGTTGGCAGAATTTGACTCGATTTGGTATCGAAGAAGAGTGGGAAGAAAAGCCTCGAAGGCTGGAGAGAATCAAATGGTCGTATCTCTCTGATGTTGTGGTGTTGAAACTATGGTGCGACGGGAAGCATCCTGGAGATTTGGACTTGAAGGGCCTTAGGTGCTTGAAGAGCTTAGACTTGGTCAATGTATGTCCTCTTGATATACGTGATGGACTACAGAACCTAGAACATCTTGTTTATTTCAAGTGGGTTTTTCGGAACGATGTGTTCCTAGAAAAACTGCCAGCGTCGCTCGAGGTTCTACTTTTGGAGGGATCATACAGGATGTTCTCGTTGGGTTCGGGTGTTTTCGACCTATGCTTCAACTTGGCCAAGCTGGAGCTAAGAGACTGTCGTGCTGGGAATTTGGATTTCAGAAATTGTTCATCTCTGCAGCGTTTACAGCTTTTTGATCTTCATCACCCAGACTTGGAAGCTTGTGTGTCGGAGCTGAGCCTTGACGGTCTTCAAGACCTGAGCAAGCTCACCGTTTTCCGTTGGAAACGTCGTCACTTCGTTGATTCGTGGGGAAGTCTTGACATGTGGTCCCCCATGTGGTTTAACCATAGGTTGCAGTGTCAGTTGCCAGCGTCACTGCGAGTTCTGAGAATCGTCGAGGATGTTTCTTTGAGGTCGGATGTGTTTGCCCGTTGCACAAAATTGAGGAAGGTATACCTGGGTTTATGTCGTGCTGAGAGTCTGGATCTGAGAAATTGTACATCCTTGGAGAGTTTAGAGATTTGTAACCTTTATCAGAGCAAGGAGCAGTCTTTTATAGCTGTGACGGAAGCGAGCCTTGAACGTCTTGACGACCTCACTGAGAGGGACATTGGCAACCCCATCAAATTGCCAGTGTCACTAGAAGTTTTACGAGCCTGGAGTGTCAGGATTCCGTTTGTTTCGGGTGCATTTAAACTGTGCGTGAACTTGACCAAGCTGGAGCTGAGAAACTGTGTTGCTGGGAATTATTTGGATTTCAGAAATTGTTCATCCCTGGAGAGTTTAGAGATTTTGGGTCTTCACCCAATCTCGGAAGGTGCGTTGGTGCTGAGCCTTGACGGCCTTCAAGACCTGAGAAACCTCACCGTTTTCCGTTGGAAATTTTATAATGTCCACGATAAGGTCTACAGCTACGAGTTGGAGTGTCAGTTGCCAGCGTCACTGCAAGTTCTGGAAATCTACGAGAATGTTTGTTTGAGGTCCAATGTGTTTGCCCGTTGCACCAAGTTGAGTGAGCTAAACCTGACTTCCTGTCATGCTACGAGCCTGAATTTGAGAAACTGTAATGCTCTGCAAAGAGTTGGGCTTGAAAAAGTTGAAGGGCTACGCACTCTATCGGGGCTGAGCTCATCAGCGGCGACGATAGAAAAGCTCAAAGTGAATGGCTGCGACACCTTGGATAGAATTCCAGGTTTAGATCAATTGGTGGGTTTGAGAGATCTTCGTCTACGAAATCTATGCTCTATTCGGAATCTTAGGTTGTCAAAAATCGGTTGTCTGACAAACCTGGAGGAACTCTACCTGGACGGCACCAATGTAGAGCATCTAGAGGAAGACGTCCCCACGCTGGCGGCCTACTGGCCAAGGTTGAAGTGGGGGAGTTTAGTAAATACTTGAGTTTCAGCATAGACGTAGACATTAAACCGGGTGTCCGGGTATGTAAGGCGGGGACAGACTCTGCACCATGTGGAACCTATTCCTGTGAGGTCTTTCCACCTCTCTCAGAGCTCTCAAGGAATCAGAACAATAGTTCAAGATATTTTGACTTCGAAGTTAGAAAGGATATTTTGACTCCGAAGTTAGAAAGGGGGAGGTAACCTCGGGAGTGAGTGGGGGACTACCGGTTTAAGTGATAAAAGGTGTTGAAATGAGTGGAACCACAATATTGGCAAAAAGATTCGTGAAGGAATTATGAGAGAGGGATCTGGATGAGTTGCCAATTTCATGTGGAACTATTGAGTTAAGGTAAGTTGTTGTAAAATCGCTAGTGTTCTGAAATGGCTCAAATCTACTATAGCAGCTCATTTCAAGGCAAAAATGTAGGCCACTAGTACATTCCTTATTGTTTGTGACCTAAAACAGTAAGAAATGAACTAGTAGCCTACATCTCCACCTTGAAATGAGCTACTGTAGTACATTACAGCCATTTCAGAACACTTGCTATTTTGGGTGGTCCTACCTTCTAATACACAAAGTCTTGATCAGAACAAAGTTCTTTTGAGAGTGGTCATGAACAATGAATGTGGATGAATTGTATGCTTTGTGGATGAACTACAAGGTTGTGGGTGGTTTGTTGTCTCATTGGCTTCTATTCTTTAGTATTGTGTCATTTTTGAAGTCTTCTAATTCTACATGCTAGTGTGACCCTGGTGGTGAACCTCGCCTTCGTTGAAATGATGAGGCCCCCCAACCGGAATTCCCATTGGAGGAGGCAAAAAGCCCTCTATAATTTGTTTGGTGATGAAAAAAGAATTTAAAATTTGAAAAAAGATTTAAAAATATATAAATTAACTAAATTTAATCAAGTGGATTCCCTTAGACTAATTTTGGATCTCTGATTCCATTAAAAATATAAAATTTGCTAAAAATGGATTGATGGTTCTAAAAATAGAATCAGAGTGGGAAGAAGGGGGAGGAAGAGGAGAAAGAAGACGAGGAGTAAAAATTGATATTGTTTCCTACTAATGCAATTCACTATTTCATTAAGATGAGGGTGAGATTTTTGTCTGGGCTAGTGCGATGTTAAAATTTCAATTGCATGGAAATGTGGGAAAAATCAATAAATCTCAAGTGATTGTTGAGTGAATTACTAATTTCCATTAGTAGGAAACAATATCAATTTTTCCTATCTCTACAAAAATTAATACAATTGCCTTTGTAAGTAGCCTACTTCATTACATTATAACTTTAAGTTTCTTCAAAACCACAAAAATGTCAATTATTATCCTATGAACAATAACCCTTACTATTTTAAAATCTCCTCAATTATAGCTATTAGACTGTAACCTCTTCAAAAATCCAAAAAAAAAAACGATATTTGTTAAAGAAAATAAGTTGGATATGGAATAATATATAATATGATAAATAAATAAAGATCTCTAAATGATTACCACTACAAATACATTACTTCAAAATTGAATTCACCACTCCTGACTACTCTCAATATTCTCTAAATGACAAATTTTATATCTCAATAGGAATTGTAGAGTACTTTAGCAAAAATATGGATTATATATTACATATTTAGAATATAGATTACATGTTAAGATTAGACAAAGATGCATAATCAATGGCAACAAATGAATAAGCTAATAGAGTTCATATGAGGACCGCAACAACATTGTTGTTTATTGTAATCAACAATAAAATTGAAAATGCAATTTTTTACATTAGATAACTTGTGTTATTGCAATACATGTAGAGATCTATGGTGTAGCAAAACTTTCATTCTCAATTGACGGTTAACACTTAATAACTGAGCCTATGACCGCAAAAATAGACTCAACTCTAGAAGCTCTATATGCTCACTATAACTAATGTAAAATATGAATTTTTTATTTTTTCTTAGCTAAATACACATGTTATTTATAAAAACTAATTTTATCGAAATTAATAGTTTCATCAGGTAATGATATAAATTTTCAAATAAAAATAAACAAAGAAAAATCATATAAAATACAAATTATATAAAAATATTATAAAATATTTACTATAGATGTATATGACAACCAAGAACTTTATATTAATTACCGTGCTTAAAAATTATGTTTTAATTCAAAAACATGGCTAAAAAACCTAGAACCGTGGAAATTCAAGTAGTAGTAACAGTTATATCCCTTCATCTTATACCAGCTTTAAATCACTCAATTTTAGGAATTTTTCAAATTTTCAAATCCGTATGCATCTGTTGGCTGCTAAATTCCGGAAGCTTTAGGAGTTCAAAGAGCCTTTGATCATGAGTGCGTAGGGGTAGAGGCTACGTATTAGGTAACCGGTGAGCGACAAGTCATTTTGCGGTAACCCTGTTGGGCCCACCTATTACCGTACGTAATCGACTAGGGGCCTTTGGATTCCGCTCGATGGCGGAGATTGATCCCGCGTTGGACGGAGATCATGATGACTCGGAAAATGAACGGTGATGATCATTCATCATGAGGATCGACGGTAATTATTAGTTTTTGCATTTAGATTCGAGGGTTTGGGTTAAAGGGGGTCGTCGTCGTCTTCGGCATTAGGTTTCTTGTTTTCTTCGTATCTTCGTGTTTGCGTGAGCGTTTCTGTGTTTCTTGTGCGTTTCTGATTCTGCTTCAGTTCCGCGTTTGTAGTGTGTGCATTGTTTCTATCGTCTGCTGTGTTTCTAGTGTTTGGTAGAGTTTCTGTGTCTCTGTGTCTTCGTGCGCATTTGATATAGTGGCGGGGTTCAGCATTTGGGGTTTTCTTTGGGAGCCTTTCTTTTCAGGGTATTGTTGTTTGTGCGTGTTGTGTCTGCTTGGTGCGCATTTGATTTAGATTTTGTGGTTTCAAGGTTTTCTTTGGTGCGTATTTGATTTAGATTTCGAGGTTTTCTTTGTGAGCTTTTTCTTCTTAGGGTCTTGTTGCGAGCTTTTCTATCTGCTGTAGTGTTTGGTTGAGTTTCTGTGTGTCTAGTGTTTGTTTTAGTTCTCTGCTTCGTGCGCTTTTGTTTTAGAGTGTCGCGGCCTTAGCATTTGGAGTTGTCTTTGAGGGCGATGGCTCTTTGTGGATCTCAATTGGCGATGGTTCTTTGTGATGGTTGTTTAGCAATCTCTTCGATCTTCAGGTTATAATTTTCTTTCTCTTGTTTTAGTTGTTATTTTGTTTTTGTTTGCTTCTTAGTGCTTTGATTTGGTTTTTAATGTTAGATTTTCTAACCTCTTTGTTGTTGGCAACGTGTAGGGTTTGAGTTGCGTACGATCTACGGAGCACGCTGGGGTTTGTAATCGGCTTGATTTTTAAATCAATCTGGTTTCAGATTGTGCGGGGGATTAGGATTCTGCTCGTGTTTAGCGATCCGTCTTGGGGTTTGAGGATGTTGCTTGGGATCTGTCTTTGGCCATGTTTCTGCGATCTCTCCGATCTTCAAGTAACGTTCCTTTCTCTTGTTTTGTTGTGAGTTTGTCTGTTTTGCTTTAGTGTTTTGATTTGGTTTTTCTAACTTGTTTGTTTATGATTTGGTCTTTCCAACCTGTTTGTGTTGGCATTGTGTAGGGTTTCAGTAGTGTTTTCTCCACGCAGCACGCTGGGGTTTGTTATGCTGGGATCTGGAGGATACTGCTCGTGTTTGCATTCTGGGGTCTGGAGGACACTGCTCGGGTTTGAGTATTCTGCTCGGATCTTGAGGATTATGCTCCGGCGATCTCTCCGATCTGCAAGTAACCTTCTTTTTCTCTTGTTTTTTTTACTCTTGAGTTTGTAGTTGTATTATTTGTTAGTATTTTGATTTGATTTTTTATGTTGTGTTTTTGTTATCAACTTGTTTTTTGTTGGCATGTGGTAGAGTTTGCAGTTGCGTGCGCTCCACGCAGCACGCTGGGGTTTGTAATCGGGTTGATTAATCAACCTGGTTTCGAGTATTGTGCTCGGGTCTTGAAGAATCTGCTCGGGTCTTGAGGCTTTTGCTCGATTTGAGTATTCTGCTTGGATCTTGAGAATTCTGCTCCGGGTTTGAGGATTCTGCTCAAAGTTTGAGTGCGGCAATATTATTCTGCTCAGGGTTCTTTGGATTGATCGTCTCTCTAATCTTCAGGTATAGTTTCTCTCTTTGTTTTAGTTGTTAATTTAAATATGCTTTTGCTTAATTGTATGTTTTAGTTGTATGTTATAGTTGTATATGTATGTTTTATGTTCTATGTTTTTAGTTGTATAGTTTTTTGTTAGTGCTTGGATTGTGCTTTTGTTTCTTGTTTTTAATGTATGTGCTGAATTCTTTTCTCGTTGTTAGTTTTTTGTTTTATTTATTGTTTCATTTGATGTTAGTTTTTGTGTTCATTGACCTCACTCGTATGTGGTTTGATTTGTGCAATGGATTTTTTGGAGAGTTGGTACAGGAGGGAGTAGGAGTTCTGTCAGTTTGTATCGATGTTTTTCTCTTTTTTGTTTCAGTGAGCTTTAATTGCTTTGATTGCAAATTGATTGAGAATGTCTAGCGTGAGGGTTTCGAGTAGGGTTACAAAGGGTAAACATGGAGTCAGTCGTTTGAGTCGTGTAATGGCTATTGAGCCAGTAAGAGTGTCGCCAACTATCTCACCTGTCCAGAAGAAGAAAAGGGAGAAGCGATCCGAGAATTCTTGTAAGCCTGTCCAATTAGGTTCAACGTTTCCAGTTGTTAACGATGAGTTTCCAGTTGTTAACGATGGTTCGTTGCCTGGTAGTAGCAGTGTTCCAGAAGTCGCTCCGATAGAGTCTGATTGTTGTCCCCCTGTACAATCCGATCCTGTTTCTGGTCTGATTTGTATAATCATATGTTTGGTAATATGTGGATCCTCTTGTCAGCTAGCCCTCCTCATGATCCTGAGGTTGATGAGATAGATGGATTCTTTTGTAGCACTGAGAGTATTGAGAAAGACATTGGAGTGAATGCATGTGCGAGGGTTTCTGCCAGTACAGTCTGTCTATCTGTAAGTTCAGACGAGGTGAGTGTGGTTCCTATAAGTACAGTCAAGGAGAGTGTAGTGCCTGCGAGTCGAGTTGTTAATACAGTTTCCTGCAGTCCAGTTGTTGCAGTTTCTTGTAGTCGAGATGTAAGTGTCGATGTGCAGAGAGAGGTTCCCGTGAATGAGATTACGGAGAGTGATCATGTTGTCGTTGATCTCGTTGATGCTGAGAGTGATAGTTGTGGTTCAGAACCTGATTCAGTTTCAGGTACTCAGAATCAGCGATCTCGCTTTTTGTCTCTTGACCCGTCCATGGTCCAGCGTGTGAAAGAGTTGAGACGGGGGAATAGCTACAAGAACAACAACTGGGCAATCAATGGCCTGAATGCTTGGAGATCTGAAGTTGGAAAAGAATTGACACCCATTGATCAAATGGAATACGGGGCTTTGGCTGAGGACTTACTTGAGTTTTTTCTTTGCATTTGCAAGGACAATGGCCAATGCTACCCTTCAGGATCAATTAGAAACTTTCACAAGTCTTTTAATCAAATCCTTAGGGATGCGTAGAAAATGAAGATTGCTAAAACGAAGGTGAATGAGGAGCCGTTTAACATTGAAACTAACCCATATTTTTTGGAGGTTAGTGCTGCAGTTGTGGCTTCAATGGAGAAGTCTCGTGACTCTGGTGTGAACAGAACCAGAAGAAAACCAAAGTGTCTTTCATTCGCTGAAGAGGCTTTGTTGTTGAATCACAAATCCTAGTCTTTGCAAAACAATGTGGGAGTCTTGAAACGGATTTTGTGGTTTAATACATCTTATTTCCTCATTAGAGAGAATAAAGAGATGCACAGATTGAAGTACAGGGATTTTATCCAAGGTGTGGGCAATTTTGAGCGGGATTTTGTTGAAATAGTTCTCTGTTTTTCCTTGTTTATTTGAATTTCTTTGTTTTTATAGTTGTATTGTGCTCAAATTTTAAATATTTTGCTTTGTTTTTATAGTTGCTTTTTCTTTATATTAGGACTTGTGTTTTTTATTTTGAAATGTTAGTTTTCTAATGTTGGATCTGTTTTTTCGTAGTTACAATGAACAGTCTTCTAAGTCCTATGGCATTAGTCTAAATCGCTGTCAGGAAGAGGATTTCATACCTCCAATGCGTGTTTATCACCCTGATGTGGTGGAGGTGTTCAAAGTGTATTCTCTGCACTTGGCTGATGACATGAAAAATGGCAATTTATTCTTATCACCAATTCAGCCTCACCCCACTCAGAGCAGGGTTTGGTACAAGAATTCTTATGTTGGTGAACAGAAACTTGGGAAATGGTTGAAACATATGGCTTAGGAGGCTGGGATTGAAGGTGACGTGACTAACAAGAGTAGGAGAGGAACTGGAATTACTTGAATGGCTATGAAAGATACTCCTCATGATGTGATGTGCCAGATCACAGGTCATAGAAGCGCTTCATCTCTTGATAGGTAAGTGGTTTTATTTTGTTTTTTTTTTTAATTTTGTTTTTCTCAAATTTTTATTTACTTCTGTTCTGGTTAATTCTGTCCTATCTTGACTCAATTGTCCTGGTTATGTTGTAGAGGTTAAAGTTGTGAAACATATGTTT
The DNA here is from genome assembly GCA_014871385.1 of Ceratodon purpureus. Classification (NCBI taxonomy): domain Eukaryota; kingdom Viridiplantae; phylum Streptophyta; class Bryopsida; order Pseudoditrichales; family Ditrichaceae; genus Ceratodon; species Ceratodon purpureus. The sequence goes on along the minus strand of CM026425.1, from coordinate 2,649,600 downwards.
TTTGTTTAGATATCTAGTGCTCAATGTCTGACGTTTTTCGTTTTTTTGCATTCAGTTGGCCATTTTTTTTTATTTGATGTATTTCGTAGCTTCTGTCATTGTGCAGCTTGTTTGTAGTTGTTTCAGACTTATAACATAGGACTGAATTTGTCTATGCATGGCGTAGGCTAGGATAGGTGAAAGCTTTTAATTTACTTCATTTAATCTTTTATTAATGTTTTGTTTCTTTGTGATATAGATACGATGATACCTTGTTACTGAAACGGGAGGCTGCTATGAGGGCAATTACGCCCTCAGCTGAAAAGGTGGATGGGAACTATAACAATCCAAAGGAGTAAGTGTTTGTGGAACACTCTCAACTGTTGTTGGAGGGAGCTCCAGTACCACATAGAGATCCAATACTGCAGGGAGATAAGCTGCTCTTGTTGCTTATCAACCTGATTGTTCGTCAATTCCTGGAGTTGATGATTTTGATTTTTGGAGGCCATATGTTTGTGGCTCAAATTCTGTTTTTCCTTTTCAGAAGCCTTTAGCTTCGAATCTCAATATACTTGGTCCATCTGATTGTGTTTTCAATCAGTACTTGTGTTCATCGAGTCTAGGTTCTAATCCTGAGATTCAGAGTGTTGGTACCGGTTTTTCTTTTGGAAATTCTAATTGTCCTTCACTTGATTCTGCAAGTGGATCTTTTTCTAATTGTGGAAATTCTGATTCGTATACACGGTCTATCAGACCGTATATTGGAGCTTCCGGACCAGATTCTGGAATTCCAGACCAAACACTGGAACTCCCAGACCACATGTCCAAACTTCGAGGCCATTTTTTGAAAATGTGAGGCAATTTTCTCATACTCGGAGGCCAATCTCTCATACTCCGAGTCCAATTTCCCATTCTCCTAGGCCAATCTCTAGTATTCCGAGGCCATACTCTAATACTCCAAGGGCGTATGCCCATACTCCTAGGCCTTATGTGCCAAGTCCTAGTCCTCCAGCATCTATCCATTGTGATAGTCGTGGTCAGTTTGAGTCAAGTGCACCTCGATGTGTATCCTCATGTGAGATTCACTGTCCAGGAAAGGCTTGTTCTAATGAACAGATGAAGCCTGTTCACAATTCAATTGGTCCTCAAAGAATGGTGAGACCTATCTACAAGAGTGTGCTGAAGAAAGTGCCGCCTCAGTTTGCTAAAACTCCAACTCAGATCTTACGAGATGTGGAGTTTATGCCTAACTGTTCTGAGAGGCTGGGTGGTTCAAGGGAAGAGTCATCTGTTTCTAGCTCTGATATATCCAGCGAGTACGCATATGATTCAGAGTTGGATAAATTGTTAACCGATTTTAACTTGGAATTGTTTGAGCGTGGGCAACTTGTCAACAGGAGTACAGGTCAAAGTAGCCGTAGAGAAGAAGAGAAGAATTCTGAAGATGATCTGGATGCGGTGGTGTGACCATTTACATTTGGAGGTGCACCTGTTCCTGTTACTTCAGTGCAGCCCACAGTTTCTCCGGAGCAGCCAGCGATTCCAACGGAGCAGCGTCCAGTAGCAGCTCCATTCAGCAATGTTACACATTTCATTCAGATCAATAAAGGAATGGAGGTAGATAACGAGAAGTTTCTTAGGGGCCTACTGAATTCGAATAATCCGAATTGATTCCTGACTGTGCTTTCCTCCTCATTGTAGAAAAAATAGAATAATTGCATGAGGAGGTTTTACTGCAAGTCACGGTAGATCTTGTTATACTTTCTATAAATAAAACGTAACAAGTTTACCGATTATATCTATTGTTTATTTTGTTTATTATGTGTATTCTGGTCTGTTGGAGTGTACTTGTTTGTTTATTTGAATATGGTTAGCATTATATTGTTCAAGTTCACTGTTGGTCATGGGAGTGAATAAGTCTAGCTTTGCAGGAAGGTTTTATGTTTTAGTACTTTGGTTTTGTTAGGGATGTATATGTGCTAATACTGTGGGATATGTTTAGTATTTTGGGCTAGATAGTGTTGTGATGAGCTGTGTGAAGGTGTGTTTTTAAATTACTTTTAATTGATTTTGTTATTTGAAAGTTTAGATGACTGTTTGCAGTCAATTGTCGTTGAATTGTTTTTTAATCTGACGAATATGATGGATGATTTTTCACTTTTCATTGAATTAGTTTGTCGCTTTTTGTTAAAAATCAAACTGAACAGCAGGGTTACGGCTCCGGAAATGCCGCGAAGCAGCAGGTTACCGCTGGTAACCCTGCTGCTCTCCGCAAATTAAAATGGGCCACGTACACGTTTTTGAGCCCCCTGTCGGATACATGATATTGTTGTGCTGGAGCAAGGATTGTAGTCGTGTGGTTTGTGGTTGCGAGTGCGATGGAGGCGATGTGACGTTTCGAATTGGGAAGTTTTGAAAATGGATGGATGGTGGTCTATTGCGTGAAGGAGAGTGGTGTTTTGGTTTTGTTAGTTTTGGAGGGGGGTGTTGGTTTTAGAGTATTCTGTGTTGATTTTCGAGTATCGTATGTTGGTTTTGTTCATAAATAGTTTTTAAAAAACCAAATAAAATAAAACTGGAGGTGTTAAAGATGGAAAAACAAAAAAATGAAAATTTGTTTTATGTGATATTTGTTGATTTTTGATCCATGTAAAGTTATTTTTAGTAATTATTTTGAAATCCAAAATCTAAATTTTTTACTTTTTGGAAGAAGAATCTTGTTTTTTCAAAAAAAATATCAATATTGGTTCAAGGATGAACAAACTTGGAATTAATGTATGGCATGTTTGTTTAGTGTAAGTGGTTTGTGTGAGATGTGAGAGCATGTGCAGTCCTGCTCCAAATGCAAGACGCGTAAAATGTCTTTCCTAGGGCCCTGGTGTCCTCTTGCGGATCGCCAAATTTGGTTTCCTACACCCCTCTCACTAAAAGTCTGACAGCATAATCGAAAAGTCTCACAGCCACCGGCTAAAGAGGCGGGACAAAGCCTGTAATTGGCAAGGGAGTGAGATTGTGGGCTTGTGTTTTCCAGCCAGCGAGGGAGACTGCCAATATTAGGACAAAATCAGGCACAAGATGAGCGAGAATGGGGCACGCTAAACCCTTCTCAGAGCATCCGCACCCCTACTACAACTGTAGGGCCGCGGAGCTTTGATGCGGGCCTGAGTAGCAAACACTCCCCCACCGGGACTTGCGTAATGGCACTTTTTGTAACTGGCTCTTTAAAAGAACGCCTATACTTGCTATTTTGATGTACTCTCGCTTGTTATTGCGAGCCTCATTTTCTCGCAGGAATTAGCTGATTTTGTTTTAATTTTATCGCGAGGATCCAACAAACGAATGGATTGTTACCAAATTGTGGCCCTGTAAACCGGCTTGCCAGATCTCCAACGACGGGAACTCATGGTGTTAGAAGTTTGACGCAAAGGGGTGGGGGGGGGGGGTGGATTTTTGGCGAGTCGTAGGAGGCTGCAAAGGCCCTCAAAATAGGCTTTGACAAGTCTTGCATTTGGAGCAGGGGTGCGGATGCTCTCAAGTACATCAAACTAGCGAGTATGGCTGGTTTTTTGAGGAGCCCGCAAGCGCGAAGTCCGTTGTGAGGGTGCCGGTGGGGGACTCAAAGGAGCTCGGGCCTGCAATAGAGCATCACGGCCAAACATTTGGAGCAGGGGTGCGGATGCTCTGAGAGAAGGTTGTGAGGTGTTTTTGGGGATGTCGTTGTTTCTTTGTATATGTGATAATAAAAAATAAAATATTCTAATGTCCATGTATGTTGTCTAAATTAATAGAAGAGATTTTATGCAAAATTATTCAACTTCTTATCTTGGTGTAAATGGCATTTTGACAAGCGCTATTAACATACGAAATGAGTTTGCAACAAGTGTTTTAATTGAAAATTATGAAAGACAATAAAAAATTCTTTAAAATATATTCATTTATTAGTGAAGTTTATGTTTCTAATTACCATCTCAATGTTATTATCTCTGACATATTTGTTAAAAGGACCATGTAACTCTAATACAACGGTACAAAACTAGGGAATACTAAATTTGATTATTGTCCAACTTCAGGGCAACATCATGTCCAACTGAGTGTATTGTATGCTTTACAAACTTATTAGTAAAGAGGAGAACATGTTTTCATCCTTGTCTTGTGTGCACATTGCTACCCACATGGGCTGTTAGAACGTTAGAACCCAAAGGGAAGAAATCAAAGAAAGAAGATTATGGTTATCAACGTTTTGTATTATTTCAATTAAAATACTGTGTGCATGTTCGTGTTTTACTCTGGAATTAAAGCTCCATTTCTCTCAAATAAATAAAAATAATTTAAATAAAATACTATGTGACAGTGGCCAACACCGGTCAAGCTAATTTCAATGTTGAAGTATGAGCGTTGGTGCTAGGTGCACATAAACCGGCAGACCTTTGCTTTGATGATTGATGAACAGTTTCTTTTCTTTGTTGAACGAAGTAGTTACACATAATTTTTGGTGGCTTTTTTTCCATGGATTTTATGATTTTAAAACACAAGAATGACAACATGTCATGGCTATGGGACTCCTAAGTTAATACAAATGACGTGATTCAGTTTAATAACTTGGATATCTATGTCTGATGCAGCGTACATACATCAGTCTGAAGCTGCACAAGCATTAGCTTGAAAACTGTAATAATCGTGCTGGGAGAGAGGTTGGTTGTTTCGAGAATCATGTGTATCTTGTAGAGCTGCAAGAAAGTATCCCAACTTTGGATACATTGTTCCCACAAACCTGAACACTTTCCACCTACAAAACTTCCATGATAGGCGAGTGATCTGGACGGCTCTCTAGTTTTGGAGATCGGCAGGAAGACTGAGATTTACACGGAATTGCATATGAAACTCTAGCGCAAAACGGAGAATATATGAACACAGTACCAGTATTGATGAAGTTCGTCACTCCTCTATCTTTTACTCATCCTTGACTGGCAAAAAACAGGTGAAGGAATTAGACTCCTTAATTTCAAGATCCAACCATGCTTGCAGTGTACACTTGGTGGGAATACATTGACATGACCAGATTCAGCAATCAACTACAAAACTGGTTTGGAAAAATACAAGCTGACAGTTCTTTGAACCACGCCTTGGAGAATCTACATCGAGACTTGAACTCAGCAAGAATGGATCATCTTGAATCTAAGAGATTCATGAAATCTAGAGGAAGGACGAACCCAAATCACAGGTACTGATCAGCTAAGAGCGCGCATCCCAAGCCGAGAAGTCAGGGGAGCAGTTAAGAAATTATATGTATTCGCCCGTCAAGAGAGCTGTAACAGCGGCCTTGTTGAAAGTGTTGGAGGTGTGGATGCCATCGCAGCTGATGTGCGCTGCTGCGTTTGGACAAGGCGGCGCCACGGTCAGGTTCACGAATGTGTTCTCGAACACGTATGCCTGTGTGGCCGCAAGTCACTTCCTTGTTGAAGTTGTGAGCTCCTCCCGCTCCTCCACAGCATGCCTTCAATGGCGATGTCGCATCTGCGGAACACAAACGCAAGTAGAGCCTTCCCGAGTCATGTGCGATTCTTTGATTAACCCCAGAATTAGTGCACCAGTTCACTTGGCAAGAATGAAACTACATTCACTTCATTTCATATTGTTATCATTCTGCACTGACCAAAACACGTGACTACTTGCTTTCATATACACACTGTGGGCGTCGCCATAGATCGAAGCAGCTTGACATCAGAGTGCTTGGCCCGCAAGTCATCCACCTTCTCTCGTTGTGCTCCTTCGTGATTCTGTTGAGGCCATGGCTGTCGTACTTGGCATGGGGGCCTCCGTAGAGGGTGAGCATGGCTCGAACGCATCCAAGATCAGGTGGCAGGTTGACTACCAGAATAGTGAAGGCAAGCAGACACGATCCAGAACTACAGGATCAAGAACTACCAGTTCTAATGACATACCATGAATACCATGCGCAAAAGCAACCTTGTTCTGGACTTGCACGAGGAACTGAAATAAGTCAGAGATTCTCAAACGTCCTGCATTGCATCAAGATGTATCAATAATTGCAGTGATGGGGAACGATAGAATATACACTTAACTTGGAAATGCATTGTGGATCAAACGCCAATCAAGCTTTTAAGGCTCCAGCCCTGCCACCACAACAGCTGAACATTCGTTAATACACTGGAGGGATATGTCCTCATGTAGCAATGCAGAAGACATCGGTTTATATCCCTCATATCTTCTGCACCCTCACATGAGCTCATGCCCCTCAAGGTATTGGAAATATAACTTGGAAATGCATTGTGGATCAAACGCCAATCAAGCTTTAAGGCTCCAGCCCCGGCTCTCCAACAACCAGGAACATTCTTTTCTACTCTTCAAGGACATTTTTGCAAGCACGCATTTTATTGTTGTGATCAACAATGTGAGGGCTCATAGGAGCAACAACGAGATCATCCAAGTTTTCGACCGATCAACCACTGGATGGATTTTGGTTAAAATCCAAATTTTACTGGTTGATCAATCGAAAACTTGGATAATCTCGTTGTTGAGCAGGCAGCATCCTGCGGAAAAGAGTTGTCCCAAAAACGTGTAGATGCGTCTGGGGAAAAAGGCTGTCCCTCAGTATCTTCTTCACTCTCACATTGCTTCAAGGTATTGGTTAATACCCCTCAAGAGGAACATTCTTGATACTGTTCTTGAGTGACTCTCGACAGAGTGAAATTAGAAGGTGTCATTTCTGTTGATCACAAACAGCAGACCTGGTGTCCTGTCAAGAGATAAACCAAAATATCAGTAACGAGCATGATCCCTAGTGCTGGATGTCTAATAGTAATTTTTCCATACTCTGTATATTGATACAGGATGACTTAGACAAAACCGTGCGTGAAAGGGTCTTAAAACACTAAGTAGAAGCGAGAAGAAGCCTCCTATCCACACTATTGGAACTCCATAGTCTATAAGGTCAGAAACATAAACATTTCCAGTCTGCACTCACAACGCATTCCACTGAAAAATATTCCAAATGCTACCGACACACATTGTTCGTCATAGAGCACAGCGTACTAAACAGTATCCCCAAAGCAAATCCCTACCTTCACCCTTGGAATAAGCATAAACAACAAAACCCAATCCAATAACTTCCTAGCAACCCTTCTCCAAAACCATCAATGCACACTCCAGAGACCGACCCTCGAGAAATGCAAACCATCGTAAAACCACAGATCAACACACAGACTCAACTCCACCTCTACTCCTCATCCTCCTTTCTACAGCTCTAACACAAACTTAAAGAGGAACACTTCAACCACAAAGTTACATAAAACTCCTTCCAAAAACTAGCTAAGCCAAGCCTGAAGCTCCCAAACAAGAGCCATGTGAAAGCCAGAATAGCAATATCAGATCAGCACATACCTCACATGTTGTAAACAGAAACCGATTTGCCTCACTCCAGACGATCATCCGGCCTGAAACGTCCAGAAACTGAGAGAACCCGGCCATGGTGCTTGCAACAAGAGAGAAAATAACTCAAGGTGGAAGTTTGGGGTCTAGTATAGCCCTGGAGGGGTGGGGTTGCTCCACGGAGTTGGTCAAAGTGGTTTGACTGGCATGTGATTGGAGGAGTTGGGGACGAGAGAGGTAGAGAGTAAAATTAGGGTTTGGAATGAGGATAGGCTATGAGCTAGACATGTAGTTTAGGGCTTGCTGGTTTTGCTTCTGGAAATCTTGAAAAGAAAAAAGTTTTTAGATGGTATTGTAAGACATAAATTTTATATTATGCTAAGACTCTTGTTTGGCCTTTAGTTGGGATTTTTAATACCTGATTATTGGCTATAATTGAAGTGTGATTTTTATGGATGTGGGTAAGGGTTGATTGCATGAGCTTAATTATGTGGGATGAGTACTTCTCTGCATGCGATTATAATTGACGGTGGAGATTGAACGATTATATTGCATGGAGAGCATGGAACCTCAACTTGATGGACTATGTCAGGACAATGTAATGGTCAGTCAGAAGATTCTATTTTGGATGGAATAAACATTTTCCACTGGCAGGACTGTCTTTTTTAGCAATTGAGTGTTGTGTCCTCTCAAGTACTGGATTGTAATCTATTTGCCCATAGATTGATACCCATTGACTAGATAGTGAATATGACAGCTTATGATTGATTATACAGTCAAACTAACATCATGTATGTTAAATCATAATAGATTCCATAGCCTAAAATTGACTCTGTAGTCTACTTAAGAGCCTAGGGTTTACCTTCCATATAATTGAATACTCTATGAAGCCAATGCCAACACATACATATATTCAAAATTCCAACATTATATTCTTTGTCATTAATGCCAAACATTATTTGAAAAAGTAAGCAATATTGGAACTGAGCAATATCATGGAAAGTAAATTATATTTAATTTACATCAACTTCTTTCCAATTTATTCACGTCCACTCCAACAAAAAAAAATACATTGATCTAGTCCTACAACCGCCCTTTTTTGTGACCTATATTTCACCTTGATCGTCCCATTCTACCCATTTGACCATATTTGCCTTTAAAAGACATGACCACCTTATTAGTCTCAATAGCTGTTAAAACAAATCATTCAAGGTTTTTTTTGACATCTACACTTGATGTGGATTTTTTAATTGCCTCTACATCATTAATTTCAATATAAATGGAAGCCAATACAGCCTTCCAAACTTGGTTATTCAACAACCCTGTCCCGCTCCACACTACGGCCTAAAAACTTGCTACAATGTTGCTTATAATAAGTCTTCACAAAGGTTTGTTCCATACTCATGTGATACCATGATGATTTTGAAGCGATTCTTTAACAATACCATTCTAATATCTAGGTAATACCTCGGATATAAACCATTATTTTCTCTTAGAATGCGGCTATGCTGTGCCTCAAATTTTCACTTATCCATAATAAAACTTAGCCATCAATTTTTCAGTGTGCAGCAATTTGGATAGAAACAACTGAAGGAATAAACTTCACTTATTTGCACACATGCACTTTAGAAAAAATGAGCAAGCCCTCTGGCATCTGGATATGCATCAACATAGTTTAGGAACCTTTCACTCTCATGGTTTGAACATTAGACTGCATGAAAATTGAGATCTAAGTTTACACCTTAGGATTTTGATAAGAATGATTTAAATAAGAGCCCATATATTATTAACTTGGGTGCCATTTTCTCTTTTGAAAAATCTTCATCTTGTTAAATTTTCCAACTTTTAGAAAATTATGGTCTCATCATTCTTTTTCCATGTATAGAATCTTAGTAATGCCAAAATTAATTTTATATAAAAAAAATATTATTCTTTTTACTCTTTGTATGTTAAATAATTTTAATTTGTTTTTACTTTAGAGTTTGATCTTGATTAATATATCAATACTTTAAAAATTATAGTGTTTTTTTGCTGTTTGAGCAGATCTTGGTATTGTTTGGTGAGACAATGCTAGATTTTTTACCAAAAATATCTTGATCTTGTCATTGAAAGAACCCAAGTCTTATCAGAACCCTAGTCTTATCTGAACTTATTTGTGTATCACTAAGAAGATCTTTGTTTGGTCCCAAGTCTAGTTTAAACGTCTTGGTAAGTTGGTCTTTGTCATTGAGAGGATCTTGGTCTTGTGTGAACGTCATGGTCTTTGTCATTGTAAGGATCTTGGTCTTATCCAAACGTGTTGATCTTTGTTATTTGGGAGATCTTAGTCTTGTATGAACGTCTTGGTCTTAACATTGACAAAATTTTGGTTTTGTCTGGACGTCTCGGTCTTTCCATCCAACACAATTTAAATATAAAATAATTTTGTATGGATGATGTACTATTCCTTGTGATCAAACTTTTGATACAAGGAATTGTACAATCAGACACTTCACCCTTAAAGGCCAAATTGACCCGTTTTGGGTCGATTACATTTTTCAGATAGTAGCTATCCCTTATTGCAAGATTCTTTTAGGTTGGTCTTTTCATATTAGGTAGCTTGACAAGTTTAATTTACCAATGATTCAACGGTTGGATTTGATATTACTCTATTGCATAATTCAATAAAAAATTAAGAATAGATGTAAGTTACAGGTTGACTTCCTTGATTTTTGAAATTTGCCATCAAAATAATGAAAACTTAGTTCAAGTTTATCAAAAAAAATCTCCAAAGATATAGGTGTCAGATTACCACCTTCCAAATCCATTCCATAAATATTTTCTTCATAACGTAATTTAGAAGAATTTGTGAATTATTGGTTTCAAAATCTATAAAAAACATTTGGTGCCAATAATAGTAAATCCAATCGAACGGATTCAAATCAAAAATACGAAGCTATAACTTTTGTTTGAACATTGTCTCTGCAATCTATTTTATAATGAATCTTTCAAAATAGTCCAAATCAGATCGACCCTGGCACCTTCAGGGGTTAATTTATGCACCAGCCTTCTAAAAAAGACAAGACTCATTCTTTCTTTCTTGATCAATTTCACTGCAAGTAAATTTCCAAATCTACCAATATATGAATGTCTACCACACATTTGTTCAAAAATAATTCTTCAAAACAAAAATAGTTCTTTTTGAAAATCTTAAAAATAGAAAACCACAAGTATGAGTGATTATTTTATATGATGTTTTTCTATTTTTGATACTATTTCAAAAGATTTTTTTGTAAAAAAAATACAAAATAATTAAAATTGTAGGAGACAAACTTATTTTTCTCTAAAAGAATAAATATTCATTCAAGGGTGAAGGAATCTTCTATCAACATTTGGCATGTACTATCATTCAAAACTACCACTTGGAACAAATCTATGAATCGAGGAAGCCAAAGAATATTGAGAAAATTCCGTGATCTTGATCCAATGCACATTTAGCTCAACTCAACCTAAATCTTCATTGTAAGTATATTTTAGAGCTCAAAAGCAACACTCTCAGATATTAAATTAAAACGTTCATAATCTCCCAATATTATAATGAATATGGTATTAACTCAAGCTAGAGCATATCTATCTTCTTAACAATCAGAGAAACTCAAGCAAGTGATAAGTAGTCCTGCAAAAAATTTAAACCATTAAATTCTGAGCTAACATCGACATGCACGTACAGAGTCACGAGAGATATGTGTTCGTTTCCTATCCCTTCATCCTTAAATTTCGGTGTGTAAAAAGTAGCCAGTGAGTTATCTGATCAATTAGTTATTTGACTAGCGTCTCGGCAATCTAGACTTATCACGATCACCGAAGGACGATTTCAACGTCGACGTCTCACACAGGTTCACTGAATGCGTTCCTCCATCTTTCTTTTTCTTCCTTGAAGTGGTGAGCTGTGTGTTCAAGAGAGAGCCAGTAAGTCCACGTACAGTGATCTGGGAAGTTGAGATCTAGATAATATCGATGCATGGTGACTGACTCAACTTGGAGTTAAACTCCTCAAGTATGTCCTTTGGGTGTGATCTAGAGCCGAGTCTACAATGGCTGGTACACTTGAAAAGTTGGAAGACAATCTTGGTGACGTTGTAGCAATTTGCGTTCACTGATTAATAATGACGCCATTTGGGTTCAGCATGCTCAAAAGCCTAATTGGAGTGCTCCGTTCATAGCAAGGGAATATTCGTTTTAAGAAAATCCTCTCAGTGTCAAGTGCGTCCCGCCATGACTACCCCACTTCGCTGTGTGCAGTCGAAGACCATAAGCTAAATCTTCTCTTCAGATGTTGTTGATGACAGAATAAGTAAGTTTTCTTGAATAGACATTTGCCTTTGAAGATTTAGCTATGAAGTTCTTAATTTGCTTCTGCAAATTATATTAAAACTCACAAGTACCTGTAATATTCAGAGCTCTCATTCAGTTCAACTTCGTTCTGATGTATACAAGAGGAAGATCCGGCATTGCAACATGACCACGAGTTCGAACATTACAGTTACATCAAAACATCTTCAAACAACCCGTTCAGAGTAGGAGGGGAGGGAATTGCTTATAAGAGAAGAATATTCAATCCAAGACGGAACCCCAGCATCCATGGTGCTTAACTGGAAATCTCTTCTAGCCAAGAATAATCAACTTCCAGACTCGGTTGTCAAGCTCAACCCAATCCGAGATTTTCAGATGCACAAGTCCCCGCCGATAGGCCACACCATCCTCCCATTCGACATATAATAGAGTTAATTGACTCTTATCAGCAGTATCCTTCCCAATGACGATGAACTCGGCTACCTCTTCCAGCTGGTCTGGACCAGGAATTAATGAGGAATGAAAAAATTTGTCCTTGCCATTGCATCTAAAATATGGCTTGTCTTCACCGTATGAGTTTTTCCCACGTCGGATGTGCAAGATTGCAGCACTACTCCAGAAGTATAAAAAATCGTGTCGGAAGCTGTAAATTGTACCACTACTTGAGAACCATATTGTGTTTGCAGCGATAGAGCGTGCAAGAACGGAGTCTGGGATGTCCTTCTGATTGACAATGGTCTTATCACCATCCGTCCTGAGGTGAATCTCGGAAAGACTTTGGGTGGGAAGAGCTGAATGAATCTCTTCAACCAGCCCATTTTCATTGAGAAAATAGAAGATCAAATCGACCGTTTCAGAAGTCAGTTTGCCAAAAAGCTGGGCGTAATACACCTCCCCGACCCATCCAACCCAAGACCAGCTTGGAAAGGAGGTCAGAGTGATAATCCCATCAGAAGAGCTAGTGCAACAATCCAACCTTCTTGTAGCCGATGAGTCACAAGGCCATGTGAGGGCAGTACTCAGAAAATAGCCTGGAAGACACCAAAAGAACCACTGCTCAGCTTGCAGCGTAACAAAATGGTTAAGAACTCCTACAAAAGCTCGCAGGTAATCACTTCCAAATGACAGCATTCGCGAAGAGTACTCCTCCACAAGCTTTCGGTAAATCCTTTCAAAGCTGTCATCATCTATCTCCCAAGGTTGACGAAAATCCGCATCCGCCAAGCTGTGTCGATAAATGGTTGGAGATTTCGAGGTTTCCCAAAGACCGTCTTCACACCATGAGGCTTTCTGACACTCCCAATACACTTGCTCCGAGGTGAATATCAACGCCCTCCCAGAGAAGAGCTTCTCTTGGAAAGTCCATGCTCGCTTCTGCCACACAGACTCGCCTAGAAAAGAGCTATTTTCTCCTAAACCCTCCGGATCAAGCGTTTCTAACACTGACACACCCTTGATGTAGAAAGGTATTTGTTCGCGAGTTCGAGAATTCGGTTTGATCCCCGGAAGCCTTGCCTCCGCATTGCCTCCTGAAGCTGCCACAATTGTGACGATAGCAGAACCAAAGATCCAGTTCATTCTCGAGATAAACTTTCCTAAATCCGCTTCATTGTCTTGCATGATACAGAGACAATCAATCCAAATATACTTCTCTCCGAGGCTTTTCGTTACTTCTATGGCATCGTCAATGATTGAGGGTAGCATCTTGGTGTTCAGTGATCCTGGTTCTTGGAATAGCTTATCAGTAGATTTTGTAAGCCGAGGCAAATTAACCTTACCCCAAACATAACTCAGGGCTGTATACCTAACATTGCTATCTTCATGGCTGTCTACAACACATCTCTTCTCCACATCAATAAGTCGAAGTCGTGGGAGTTGGATTCCAGGTAAATCCATGTTGCATTGGTCGCCATGGATGTCGCAGCAACTCTCTTTCCATTTCCTGAATAGTCGCGTGTCCGCAACTAAGGGCCTGATACGACCACTATATGCTTCTTCTTCACCGTCTTCCCAGTCGAATAGTGAACTAGCATTGCATACCTCTGTGACTGTTGGGGGACGCGGGCTGCATTTCTGAAATTCAAAACAAGGACCAAACACACCACCCTCAGGAGACGGCCTGTAAAAGGTCAGCTGAACAAGGATGCGGATGAGGGTGCCTTCTGGCCCACCCTCATCATCGACCTCTAAGCTCCTTGAATGGATCTGCATAACTAGAACACTGCAAGCATTCTGAAGAGTAAAAGTTTGATCACTAGATTGATGGAGGCTCCATTGCCTGAAACGTTCCGCAATCTTCCCACAAAAGATGCACTGCTCCGAATTTCGCAAGATTTTGTCAAGAGTATATTTCTCTTCAAACCCTATGTCATGATCGAAATCCGATCCATAGTCCTCAGATCCTGTGTCGTCGGTAACAGGATCTGATAGAACTCTATAGAATCCAGGTCTGAAATCAATTGTCTCACAGAAACTACATAAGCCTTTCGAATCCATGGCCATGATATTAGGTCTTTGGATTAGAAGCTTGTTCAATAATAACTCATCGGTCTTCATGGGTTCCCAAGATTCGTCCCATTTCCTGAAAACAGCGATGGACGTCTTTACAAAGCAAGGACCAAAGTTTTACTCAAAACAAAGTAAAAAAATATCAGCACACAAAACCTCAAGCCTGAAGTTGCTCGAGTGCATCAATCTTTGACCGAGTTCCTATCCTCTTCTGAAACAATCTAGAACGACCCACAAAAGCCACAGCTTCAGTATCTAAGAGAAAATCTTGTTTCCATGTCCATGGCTATGGCGAAAACAACGGCACACCATAGGACCATCCTTCAGCAAGTCAGGTCACTGCATGCTTAGTGCAGAGAAGTGGATGCGCAAAGACAACATCTCGAAGGAATCCCTCACTTAACTCTAGTATTAACAATGGAAGCCAGACAGATGTTTAACGGAATCACTTCACGGCAACTGTAGCTCTCAAGCTCTCAAGAATACGACGCGGTCAGGAGAGATTTACCCACAAGCAATCAGGCTGGCGAACACTAGAAGAAGACGTACTTACTCATCACATAGACAACTTGCTCGAGACGTAAAGCCATGGCAGATTCTAGAGGTGCTTGAAAAGACAAATTGTCGCGCGTGCCAATCCTGATGAACAAGTTTCGTCAAGCTGCACATCAAAGAAGCACAAATTTTGTGTTCCAAAAGCAAGACAACAGCGTGATCGTGTCACACTCCCAACATTAAGGATAGCTTTACACTAGATGGAGAACTGCGCCAATCGGTCAAGAAGTTTTGCCCAAGGCAGGGTTATTTGAGGCAATGGAAGGGAAGCCGGACAAGATGGAAATATATAAAAAAAATACATCTGAAGAATATTAGACCAGTCATTGTGTGAACACCAAGAGGAGAGGTTCACTGGACAATCTAATCCCAGGGACAACTCCTTAAAATGCTTGAAAAACTATGAAAACAACATCTTAGGAAGGCAATCAGCACAATTTATGGGATGTTTTCAAAGCTGTTTGCCACAAGCTGGCGAAGATGTGATGGAGTAGCTGTTATGGTTTACGATAAATCCAGTGTAAGAGTGATCTACCTGAATAGAAGAAGGGAGAAAATAGTACTACTAGAAATCAACAGCATTCACTCTTGAGATACAACATCTAAACGATGACAGACATATACATGAAGTCCATTATCTCCAACTCCCAAGACATAGCCAAATTTTGAACATATAAGTAATATTTGGAAATTTTTGCTGATTCACTGAGTGGTACAAGAGATGGGAATTAAAGAATGTTCTAAAGCTACCTGCCCCTGTGATATATAATGCTAAATATATTGCACCCCGCATTAGGACTATTTCTCCTTACATTATAACATTGTTTGATTTGAACAACCAAACCAACCAATGCGAAGGAGAGTGACAAAACAGAAATTGTAAACGACGCTATCCCATAACCACCACACAGTTTGCTTGGGTCACATAAGGTGGGACACCGGCCGTAACCCTTTTGGCAACCTATACAGTGTGTATCACCGACCCCACAGTACCCATAAGGATTACAACAATAGTCCTTGGCCTTACATATGCCGTTATTCTTTCCGGATGTTGGATCTATTCCACATCGAGGCTCAGGCGTAGTAGCAGCAATTGTTGTATCCCCTGACGACTCTTTGCTGGAAATGCAGGCTCCAGGCGCAGAATATTGTGAGAGACAGCCGATTCCACAATGCACTGTGGTGTTGCCACATGAGTTGGAATTTGAACAGCATGGTGTTGGATCAGAGCAGTTTAAAGCCGTCGGCCCGCATGTCTGAGATGCTGCCACAGATGTCAAAAAGATCGTAGTAATCAATACTTGAAGCTGCATCATCTTCGCGATTCTCATGAGCTGCTGAGCCAAAAATGAATCTATGCAGTTAGGATGGAACAGATCCTGTTGAAGCTAAATTCATAATTTATAAGGCCACATCACTCTCTCACAAATGCTTACAACCGTCAAATAAGTGGAAGAGAGTTCTAAGAAAAAATTTCACGATTGATATGTTTGAGGAAATATACTGACCGAACATGTATGGTTATATTGGGGTTTGTTTAGACGGAAACTGTCAAAATTAATGTTAAAACATGTAAAATTCTCATCCTCCCAGAAGCCAGATAGAGGAGACTTGATTGGGTCATGTCCAGGTTTTTACTCAACAAGAGTCAAAAGTCTAAAGATGCGGAGGAAGGAGGTTGGTGCAAAATCTTACCCCCTCACTTAGCAACTGTGAAACTACATCACGGTACCTAAAATAATACCAGGTATCAAATGTTCCACAAATTAACCAAGTGGAGAAACCTTCGAAGAGTTGAATAGTTAGAAGAGGAACCTGTACAACTACTGTAGCAATTCGTGAAAAGAGCTGACAGACAGTCCAAGTGTCTTCACGTGCGCTAACTCCAACGATGGTCGAGCGGGAACTTAATCACGCCGGCCGTGAACTTGTTGCAGATTCTTCAATTCACGTCGAAAGAAATCCCCTCCAGAAAAACTCCCGAGCATTACCTACCTGGATACTAAAATTAATGCAGCCTGGCACTTCAGGAACACATCCAAATACACACGGTCCACCTACCTTCCAAACGCTTGCAGCACATGATCTACGAAGACTGATCATCTGTATTAATAATCAGCAAGTACCATATCGACCATCAGCTGGAGTGCGCACACAGAAGAAACAGAAAGCCTGGCCTCTGGTACTGTTGATCAAGCTCGCGTGCTAACAACAAAGAGTTGACACACCAGTCTACATAGACGATACAGTCCCACACATTAGGTACTACGGATTTGGATAAACCGTTCAAGAAGCATTTGAACAAACAACGAGGGAGCTAGAGATCAACTTATTTATAATCGGGCTCGAGGTGCGGTAGTCGATGGAGTCGGTAGAACTAGCTGGGGTCGGTGACATATGGCTGTCTGCAGAAGAAGAAGAGAAACTTCGGCGTCCACAGGAAGCCGAGTACGTGAATAATCTGTCTGTTCCTGAGCCTGACTCCACGGGACACAGGATTTTGTCTGCAGATCAAAAACCGGGGAGCGGTGCGGTGCGGGGAGCGGTGCGGTGCGGGGAGCGGTGCAGACAAATTACTGGAGAGTGTACACTGATTCAGGGTAACACTGTAGTGTTGAAGGAAATTTGAGTCCACCATGGTGCACAGTGCACTCGTTGATATGAGTGGACTCCAGGTGGCTTTCTTGTTGTAATCGGGCGCCCTTTCTACAAGTGTGAGGACACAGCCGCGTGTGAGAATAAAATTGAGAGAGGTACCGTGTCAGGCATGCAGACCGACTAATGAGCAGTATATGACTCAGTTTGAACCTTGAATTTTGTTTGAACCAATCTGTTGAGAAATCTATAAAAAGTTTAGTTTCCCCTCCAATCCACCCCGAAATTATTTCCATGTGTTGATCGATGTCCACTTAATTGCTGGTGCATCAACCGTCTATGGTATCCACACCAAGCAATATGAGCCAAATGAACATCGCAATTGTCTAGTACTCAATAACACTATCTTTCTTTGACTCTTTTTCTCGCGGCCATCTCTTGTAACTGTTTGTGTAACTTACGTGAAAAGATCCCCCGAGCGTCAGTGGTGTATATGGTAAGCACAGTACTGTTCTTGCAGGACACTACTAGCATACTGGTCTTTTCTCACTGTCAAAATTAGCATAAAAGCGACTGAGGCGACGGAAAGAGGACTCTCCGAAGAGATACGCGAACTGCGGGGGAGAGAGAGAGCTGGTCAGTGCTGGGCGTCACAAAACTCCAAGGAGTGGGACCCCGTGATCGCGAACCCCGGGAGCACCCTGCGCTCTGCGATGTACCTGTTTCGAAGGCTCTGCGGAGAGCATTCCAGCGTGGATGCATTCGTACACCGTGGACTTGCCTCGTCAGCGATGAGGATAGCAGAGCTGGGTGAAAGAATCCGGTAAATTTCCTCCGAGGTCCCAGCCCGCGGGGACCGTCCGATACATTGCGGGGAGGATCTTGGGACCTGCCTTCAGAAGCCCATTTCGGTACCATCCCCTTGATTTCCGGAATGATCGGGCTACGCTTGTTCCCACACGTGGCACAATCCAGGTTAAGACATGTTGAACATTGTGCGGTGGGATATTGCCGGGTAATAGGCGGTTATGATGGAGGGTAACATTGAGGTATCAATATGGATATGACCTTCGTTACATGCCCGGGTATAGACAGGTTATGAATGACATAATGATCCGGATATTGGTCTGGATGTGTGTGCGGTCATCTGCCGGGTATTCTGTACGTTTGGGATTAGGTTATGGTCGGGTATGGAGGCGGTTATTAGGTCCGGTGAGGCGGATATCAGTCGGACAGTTCCAGGGTTCAATGGCCCTGTTTACGGTTTATTTGTGTGAGAGCTCAAACATATGTTGCCGGTCAATGTGGATGACCTTGTTTATGCGGTTTGATAAACAGGAGGACGTACATGAGTGTGCCGAAGTGTATTTTCCACGGGATTAATACATTAAACTTCCTATTACACATTCAGCACATTTGCAGTGATGACGAACGACATGAAAGAGCGGCATATCCTGTGCGTCCACATGATTCCAATATCAATTAACCCCAGCATTACAGGAAACAAACCTTGCACGGAGTACTCTTTGTTTCAGCGGTTTTCATTACACACTCTTTTCCCCAAAAATGTATGGAAAATGAAGGAGACAGGTTCACTTGAGCCCTGCAGTTTAAATTCATATAGAAACACTGTCGGCTAACACTTCATCCGACCCTAAACTCCTGTAATTTCGTTCCCCGTCGCTTCGATTCAAAACACCGTTCACACACTAACTACATACTGCGGAGAAACCTACATGGGCGTTGCAAACACGTATTCCGTCTACCCCTGAGAGAGGTTAAAAACTTACAATGCAGCTCGGCGACAGCAAGTACCCGTTACGAACTTCACGGACTCCTCATGTCACATGCCCACTCTGCGTCTATTGTGGCGGTGTATCGTTTCCTTCAGATTCGGCTCAACTAGAAATGTGCTGCGACGCAATGGCTACTCACTGCCAACTGTTCAGAACAGCTCGGCCTGCAAATCTCACAATCCAGCTGCCTTGTCAAGCGACCTGAGCTGCACGGTACGTTACGAGCCCCATATCAGTTGTTAGAACTCGGATCCGGAAGGCTTACGCCGCTCATGAATTAAAGACCGAATTGTGACTTCGAAGGAAATGAATATTCTCTGCACCATACATTATGTAATACCATATGATGCAACGTTAGAAAACAAACCTTTCAGTTCAACTTGCTGACCTCCACGTAATTGAGATATCTGCTCTGCCACACTATGGTGGCGTCTTCCGAGAAGTCCCCTTTAAGCGCATCACCAATGTTCTTAATCCCCTCTCGTTGATGATCTGGGTAGAGAACCTCCGCTGTCGCAAACTCTGGGTACACATGTTCAATCGTTACCTGCTGCATTCCGTGTACCCAGAGGACGCCCTTCACGTTGGGGACGTCCTTTTTCTTGTACGATCGCCAGTGAGGACCGCACCTTCCCAACGCTATTGTCTTGTTGGGATGCTCCGGATGTAGTACCCAGACTGCCTTCTTGGGGGTTAGAGGGTCAGACTGCACGTGAGGCCACACATGTTCTTTAGAGCAGTTACATCTATGTAGACATGTTTGCATTTCCATGAAGAGTTGGTTGTCCTGTTAAGTTTCCTGTGTCACTCACCATCTCAGCCCTCGGCTTGTTCTCTGACGGTGGGACGTGGTCGATGAACTTGGATGGTCTCTTCCTCACTCGCTTAGGCCGTTGCACAGTCACTGAGCCTTGAACTGATGGCGATGGCTCCTCCGCAGGTAACGCTGCAGGGAAGACTGTTGCCTTATTTCGAGGAACTCGTCCCCTTTTCGCCGGTTTAGGGTTATCTTCTTCGTCCGGCAACTGGGTTGCATCCAACACTGAAACGACATAGATGCCGCATGTATCGTTAAATAATTCCCTATGTTGTTTAGAAAGATGAACACGGTAAGACTGCAGTAAGGATGCCACTCGTATTACCTCTTTCCGGAAGACGCTTCCTTGTCAGCAACTCGGTCTCCGCGGATGTCAACCCGAACGCAGCTTGCAGGCCAGCATCGGGTCCCAACTTCTGAACTGGCGGAGCGTTTGTCGGATTTGATACTGTATGGTGTGAGCTATTTGTCGGGTGACTGGACGTAAGGGGGTCGAATGAACTTGCTCTGGGGTCACTGTTCCGGGTTCTGCGATCTTCAGACTCAGCGGGACCCTCCACTGCGTACATACGAACATCGAGTGTTAGTGAAGACAAGGATCGAATGAAGACCTCGTCGCTCCGTGGTACCCACGGTTATTGGCAATTCAGTCGAGCATTGAAAAGCGCTGTGAATAACAAAAAAAATTCCCCAATAAATAGACCTACTTCAGAAAGATGCGTGAGAGGCGCACACCTGGTTCGGTAAATAATCTTGTGCGTGTGCTTAATTCATCTGTCATACCGGAGGCCGTCCCTGACGGATCACTTGCTCCGGGAATCGATGTGACGTTGACTACACCAGGGTTCACTGCGACATCTTCATTGTTGTCGACTGGATGAGTTCCTACGTCTCCTAAGGGGAAATTTTGTTGTGCTCCACCCCATCGCTGGCCGACTCCCGTGGGCATGACGGCATTGATGAGCAGATCTAATTTCTGGTTCACGGTTGCCATGTCCACCTTGTACTGCGACATGTGCGCGTCGACGCCCTCGCGCCAAGACAAGATACCGTCCACTGATTTCTTTAGAGCCGTTAGCTCTCTGCCGATTGATCTCGCTGCACTGTCGTTCCTAGGAACCCTGGGCAGATTACCAAGAACGTGGCTGGGAGTGCCTCTCTCTTCCGGGTTGTCCTGCTCGTGCAAGTGTCAGAGGAAATACATACTCCCAATCAGAGCTTGCGTTTTATTACAAACCTGACGGATCGACTCAGTGGCTAAGTTTGCCGCCGTCACTACTGTGAAAACAGGTGTACCGAATCTCAATTTACTGATTACATGACTTCTTACAACATCAAATTTTTGGCGCATTGTTACCTGACATGAAGAGTCTCCCTCTTTGGAAGCAGGTGTACTGGAACCACCCCTCTGCAACGACCAAAAGCGAAAACATGTACTTCACTTAATTTTGCGTTCTAGAACGGCCGCTGAGTTCTAACTCGACGGGAGAATGTATTTCACAATCAATGGATAAAAAAATGGTCTTACATTGAATTCAGGATCGTCTCTTCCGATCGAGTCTGTCAAGTCCACGCAGGGGATCGAGTTCTCGCTGTAGTCGCTGTCGTCCCAAATTAAGTTTTCATCATCTTCATCGACGAGGGGCTGCACAAGCTCTCGCGGTGGTCAGGTAATTTATATTCGAAATATCATAAGTACTGAATGTAGAAATTCGCGGCCTTAAAGCTCCAGTGAACCCATGGAAGATCCTCATTCAGAAAATGAAAGATTCGTCGTTACTATCCTCAGATTGTGCGTGCATGATCCCCTCCACGTGCAAACTCCCTCTTCGTCCGAGAGAAGAATCTCCCATGGTTAAGGGGAAAAAAATGGAAAAAACTTCACTGACTTACGAGCTGAACTGTGCAACTCTACTCTGCCTTGTCACTATTTAAAATTGAAAATAAGTGGGGAATACCAGTCGGTGAGGTGGGATAAGGAGGAGAGAGGTTCACTGTGGGGATGAAAAACAATAGGGTGAGAGAGGAGGTTAGCGTGGACGCGGGGAGAACAGGTGAAACATATAGGAGTAACTGCAGAGTAGGCTGCTCTCCAACTCGGAAGTGGAGGTGAGGCAAAAAAAGGTGGGGATTCTCTCTGATGAATAGGTGTTTCGATGGAGGAACAACACGCGGCCAAGACATTACTGTCCATCTTTTTCCAATCATCACGGGATTTCAAGCAGAAGATGTCCATTACTGAAATCAAAGACATCTGTGCAAAGCATTGAAGAACGAAGTCTCTACCAAACTTCAATGAAAGTTCACCAGTAAATGAGGGTTAGAAAATACTCTTACATCCCACGCATCGTCAATTGCAATATTACTGTGGTCCTTCCTCTCGAGGAGTAGTCTCTTCTTCTCTTTCGCTGCGTTACGGGCCTCCTTCATGCGCTTACTCTCTTCCTCGGCCTCGGCAGATTTCCAATACTTAACAAGGGCTGGAAAATACTTCTGGGGACACCACTTATGCTTCTCCCCGCGTCCTGTTTTAACCCAATGTTTACGCCATAAATACCGTGATGTACGTAAGGAGTTTTCTATAAACCACATGATATATCCCGCTCGCAAGGGTGGGTTGAATACAAATCTGCGATCGATGTCTTCTACTACCACTTTGATGTCAGAGTCCGGATGGTCTCTGAAATGTATAGTGGACATTTTCAGAAACCTTCGGGCAGATGCCCTGAATTGCCGGTGGACGAATGGTCGGACGTCCTTCGGAATTCCTCCCTCTGCAGTGCATTGGATCGTCATGGGCCACTGCTGAGATTTCTCTATAAAAGAAGCTTTCCGGGCTCGTTGAGCTCTTCTCTGAGCTGTCCTCTTGGATTCTTCGTACCGAATGCCCTGGTCCTCCTCTCTCGTCACGTCCACTGGATTGTGAGGTACGATGGGCAATGCTTCGAACACCACCTGCTGCTGGCTAACATTTGGGGAGGTCATGTCCGGAGGTGGGAAGTCGAATGGAGATAGCACTGAGGCACCACGCCATCCAGGCCAAGGGACGGTACTGCCTGGGAGATATGGGGCTTGCGGTATTGGCGGAAGGTCGGAGTGATTGCTGTTATGCATCCTGGAGTCGGATCCCTCAGTGCGAGCTGTGTGACCGCTACCCTGGCCCTTACTTCCACTAGCGGTGTCTTTGCTCGCACTCCCATCTCCGCCACGGGACCTCGGCAGCTGGCTGGAAATAGGAGAGCTTAGAGAATGTGATTGACTGGAGTTCTGCTGAATAGCGCGACTGTGACTTAGCGATAGTCGTCGGTAATTCTCCATGGCGCCCGTGGGAGCAAATTGGGACATGGAGTTGCGGACGTGAGGCACGGGAACTGAATTGTTCTGGAGTGATGGATGCTGACATCCTTGGTAAAGATATTGCAACTGCGAAGAAGAGTCAATCGAAGGAGGAACTGCCCCGGAGTACATCATCTGCGACGCCCACGGGTGCAAGTACGGAGGTCGTTGAGGGTAATTTGAGTTCACTGGCATCTGTCCCGAGGATGTACTCTTCAAGTTCAAGACCCCGATAACATTGTTTTAGAATCAGGTATATAAAAATGTAAATGCAGCTGCGACGTGCTTATCCACCACGGACTGAGAAAAATGAACTTAGGACGGATCTGATATACTAATGCGTAAGTGTGTTACCTGTGTCGGGATGTTCGATTGACCGGAGGAAGTGGACGTCATTTTCTGGGAAAGATGTGGAGGTCCGAAATGTTGAGCTCCACCAGAGGATGATAACACCGGGATAAAATTCTGTTAGCCATAACAAACCCCACTGTACAAGGTTAATTCAATGACACGTGAAATAGAAAGTGGAAACGAAAAATGAGGAATTCCACAACAGAAAAGTATAGAACATATACAACGTGACAATGAGCCAATATCGGTGGAAGTGTCACACTATGCAGTGCGACATATGATTATCGAAATACAATGGGCATAACCCGGTACAGGGAGGAGGACAGGATCAAACTCCGAAATCCACTAAGATGATTACGACAATGACGTTAGCCGCAGCCGCTCTTGCCTCTCATTCTACAGAATGTGTATCTATTCCTCATCGTCAGTGCCGCTTGTGGACCTCTCTTCGTCCCAGTCCCAATCTGCGTTAGCCCAGTCCGGGTCGGATTCGGAGTCTGTGTCATGGAACGGATTTTCCCCTGTTGCGGCAACAACCCGATGATCACCCTGAATCCACGCTTCTAATCCTAAAGGCCACTCCTTGCTACCTTCAGCGTATACCATCCACCCGACGCACACGCATCTAATATGACACAACATTCTGAATTTATCGACTGGTGTTTCTCCATTCATTAGCAATGGCCATATTTTGTCCTTCACTATCTCTCGGGGCAGGGAGTCCAAGAAAGTCTCCGCGGGGACATGAGCGGGATCGCAATCCGACTCTGGGCCACTACGAGGGCGCTTCCAATCCATCACCCACGGTTTCACCGGCATGCGATGTCTCTTCAGGTACCTGTCCAAGCGGAAGATGGCTAACTCGACTACATCTAACATGGTGTGGTGTAAGCCTCCCGGTCCTTCGGCAATCCTTCTTGCGGACATGCGGCTCGGTGACGGTACTCGTGAGTCCATCGCCATTAAACGGCGGGTTGGGGATCTCCGTGCGCGACTTAACAGATGGAACAGTGTCCAAAAAGAAACAGAGAATCTAACGAAACAAACGAGTGCAGACAACGAACATTGGGTTAGGGAGTGGACCTGAGGTTGGAAGAGAGCGCAGCAATGCGATTGACAGAGGCCGATTAAATGTCTCTCAATAACATTGTGACACAGTTGAGAACCCCAGGGGCAGCCGCCGTCGACGTGAGCCATGGGCGACGACATCTCATCCCTAAACCCTAGAGCCTTGCAAGAAAGTGGAAATCCCCCCGATGAGTAAGACAAGAGCGCCCACAACTCTCCCGATCACGGCGCTCTGAACCATTACTGCTGCTGGTCTGCAAATCAGATAAAAACGGGACGGTATGCTAAATATCACCATACTGTCCGCCATCGTGGTGCATGTGGTGGAGAGTGGGAACTCCGTCTCAGAGGAGGTATCTTCAGCATCATAGCTATCCTAGGTTTAATGGTGGAAGTCCTCACTCATGGACGTCGTGGATGGGTTTCCGAAGTGACGCCGTGTCGATGATTACTAGAAACTAACCAATATACCCGGTTGTTTACCTGACAAGGCCGACCAGGTACAAACCGAACTTCCCCACTTAGAAATAGATAATATAGATCAAAAGCAGCTTTCGCGAGAATCCCTCAGATGACGGCGCCTATCATTGGTTGGATGGGCCGAGGGTCGGGGATTGAAGGAGCCTCGTCGCTGAAGGTCATCCTCGGACGATGGCACCAAGAGACTAAGGTACTCTGGTTACGCACTACGGGAGGTTTGGAATGGTCTATAGGTGCATGGGAAGACATAGAATATTTCTATTGCAACGCTGTTCAGGTGGGGACGTTCCCTTCAAGAGAGCACATGCGTTCCCGCTCACCGATGTACTCTGCTTTCCTTGTTGCGCTGTTGCGTTCCGGAAGAGTGTACTGCAGACGCACACCCAACACTCCTAATTAGGGTTTACAGAGTAACGGACAATTTCTGAGGTGCTTACTCTGATCGTGGTGTGGTTGAAGTGGATAGAGAGTACTGAGAGGATGCATCGAGAGGATTTGGAATATAGCTCTGATTACGGAACAGATTCGTTACGCGTTGACCGATTTGGTGGGGCACCAAGTCTGTTAGAGAGCGCAATCCGGGTGTATGAGTTAGGAGTGCTCGGTCCTCGTCACGTCTGCATTGAGTTCTGCGATTGCAGTTCGTGTAGGAAACTTAGGTGGTTTAATAATCCGAAATGCAACTGCGCTCTCGGGAAAATGTGGGGAAAGTATTTCACCTTGGATGGAGCGATGCGGGTGAAGTGGTTGCGTTGCAGGTGCAATACACTCTCGTCATTGGCGACGTCGGCCTCTCTATTCTGCAAGTGTCTTTTACTACTCCCTACGCAGGAA